>CM060909.1:105205833-106455833 GCA_030737875.1 Allium sativum
TTACTTCATCATACCCCTTATACCCACGTTCAAGTCAACACCGACCAATCTCTTACTTTACCATCTTTAGTTACATCCAAAGCCATACCAACACATCACAGGCTCCATCTCCATCAGCGCAAATCTGCCATTAACCACTTCCAAATACCATACTTGCTCACTGTCCAAGCCATCACTTCAGACCACTACTGAAACCATCTCTTACATCAGAACCATCTTCCTATAGCACCCTTACATCACAAATTCACAAACAGCTTCATACCACAAATTCACAAACTCCACAATACCCAAACAAATTTTTCCATCACCGTCAGTACTAACATCTACTCCTACCAGCCTCCTGCGTATTATTTACCAACCCTCACTGCCACAAAAAATCAATTCAACAACCACCACGTTCTCCAAACTGTAGTCCACACTCTGCCACAATTTCATTTGCGAGATCATCATATGCCATCATCGCGATTAGCCCACTGCTTCAGATCTGATTCCAAACCAAGATCGGTTCACCGTACAACATCATCACAATTTCTCATCACAAATCGCAATTCGGAAAGAAAAAGCTCGAAATCAATTAGCAATCCGATACACCGATTTAAACCCGCACTTGATTTGAATTCTTACTGAGTAATTTTCGATTCAATTTCGAAAGAAAAAAAAAGAAAAAAAAAGGTTTTGGCTTGACCATGATAAATTTGGGAATATACTGTTTCTTTTTATTAAGGGGGGTAAGTGTGATTTGGTTTGATTTTTCTGGGGGTTTGATTGTTACAAAGGGAACGTGATTGGATTGGCACTGCTAAAAGAGGAATGTATTAAAAAGGAAAGGAGATTTTTTTTTCTTCTTGACCTATTTCTTTTGAGTTTTGAGTTTCACTGTTCTACGTGGGCTTTCCTTGTGGTGCGTTGGTTTTCTTTTGTTCTCAAATTTGCTTTTGTTAGTCTAGTAGTTTTTCATCTAGTTCATTCACTTGAAATATATATTATTTTTTTCATTGCAATCTAGCTTTTGTTTTTCGTTATTGTTTTTGTTCTTTTTGTTATTTTTTAAACCTTTTTTTGTTGGGTTTATATTTTTAATTGAGTTATTTTTTTTCTTATTCCGTTTTCAGTCCGTTTATTTATTTCTTTTCTCTTAAAAAAAAGTGAGATCTCAATAGACAAATCAAAGGCCAAAGTGAAGTGACTGATTCAAGCAAACAATCAAGGATTCAGTGGTCAATCGAGTTGCAAACAGTCGATTTTAATCGTTGAAACAACTCAACTTCTCTGGATGGATAACCATAACCCACTATAAAATTTTCTGAACCCTACAGGTATTGCGGTTGCTTAAAGAAAATACAGAAATTGCTTGTAAAAATCTTCTGCAGGGGTTGCGGCTTGCTTGTACAATGTTTTAATTTTCTGCAACTATTGTCTGATTGTTGTGTGGCCATAATTTCTGAATCTGTTTATTGAGGAACGAATTTCCATAACTAATCACTCTCGTCAATTTTCAATTATAACGCTTGATTTGATTTGCAAAATAATATAATTGAAAGGTGGTGCTTTGTGAAGTTGATTGTCTCGTATAATTGGATCGCGGATATATAGTAGTTCAATTTATTGAACTATTAGCAAAAGAGGTTGCATACTACCCGTAAAATATTGGTCGTATCCCTTAGTATTTATACTATACGTGAACGACCATAAGACCCTCTTTCCCCTTCTAATTGTGTCAGTTAATTAATAGAGCGCAGCTTAGTAAATTATACTATTTTGAAGTGAGAATAATTTCTGTCTTGCCGTGACTTCTTTAAAATGTCTGATTCAAAAAAATCATTGAGAGAAATGTGGGATAATAATCAGAGTAGACATCCTCTTGAAGAGTATGAGTATGAATTACAACTCATGAGGCAAGATTTTCCAAAATATCGTGAGCCCAATGTCAGCAATTTTCAAAATTTTCCAAATGACCAACATTTTCAAAATCATGGACACGATCGAAATTGCGATTTCAACTCAAATTTCAATAATTTCGATTATGGGCTACATCCACATCAAAATGGCTTTGAATCCCAATATAGCTTTGATCCACATCAATATGGTGTTGTAAACCAAAATTTTCAAAATTATAGCCCATATCAACATCTTGAAAATAACCAAAATAACTCAAATTTTAACAGTTTTGGTTACGAACATAATTTTTATGATCAAAATGATTTCCAATATCATTTTCATTTTCCTGAAAATTCAAACAACCACCACATTGGAAATAATTTTGATTGTGAAATTGATGTGGACTATAATTTTGAGAGCCAAGAAATCCAAAATGAGAGCTCTCAAATCAACGATTCGAAAGAATGTCATTTTGATGAGAGGGAAGAAAGGCAAAATAAAAAGATGGATGAACTTCTCTGTTTAATGACATCTTTGAAAGAACAACGAGAGCAACAAAATCAAATTAAATCAAGCGATGAATCAGAAAATAATCCGTTCTTTACTGATAGTGAAAATTTGCAGATAACAACTTTGGAAATTGAGAATAACCATCTAAATGAAGTTGTTCACAATTCAGTAAATGATTTAGACTTCAACTCTTTTCAGGAAAAAGATTTAAGCTCAGATTTTGATCTTTCAAACTGCGAGAAACTTGAAATTCTAGAAATTGAACAGAATAAAAATGTTGAATTTTGCAATTCAAATTTGGAGAAGGATTTTAATGAACATGAATTTTTTGGGATTGTATGAGGATGAGCTGCCAAATGAGGATGAAACAGAATCAAGCCACCAATCCAAGTTTGAAATTTTCGATTTTGAGGTTTTAAATTAACATGACATTGTCAGTGCGACAACATGTTGTCCAGTAATGAAATTGAGAAATGTATCACATAGTCTTGAACAACACTCAGAAGTCAAATTTCGCTGAATTTATATACGATCGCAAATTTTTGGACAATTACGCTAATAAATTTGTTGAACACATGAATTGTTTTTGGAATGTTAGCTTGGTTGAAAAGCTTCATGTTAGGATGACAATGGACATTTATCTACCGGACTATAAATCTAGGTATAAGGAAGAGATGGTTTTCAAAAACATTTGCTTATTAGAAAACATGCCTAGACATAGTGGCAATGTGATTCATCGGTCTAGAACCAAGTGTTGGGGAAAAAGTTGGTGGCATTCTTTGCATCGCATGCATCGGAAACACATATATCATTGTACATGTGATCCATTCTTACATATAGTTAGATTGCATTTTATTTTACAAATCATTTTGCATTTAATCCATCTTTGGGTTTTATCGTTCACATTCAGGAAACGTGTTTACAGTATGGACACTGTTTAGTTCTAGTGTGCGGGGAGTCTACATTACATCCTTTTATTTATTTATTTTTTCTTTTTATATAGGACCATCATGCATTTTAGGTTGTAGTAAAATATCATATTTTTTTTGAAAATATGACTCATTTTAGATTGATACAACAAAATAAGCTAAAGATTATTAATCAATTGATAGTATTTTTCTCTCTCAACTAAGATCAAATAAGAAATATAATGAAAAGTTTAATTTTGAGGGATAATAGTGTAACCGGTACATAGGGAGATTCTTAGGTGATGGCCATGAAGTTTATTCTATATTGTAGTCTTTGTTTAAATAAGTGGATGACTTAAAATACTTATATTGGCTTTTCGAATCTTTGAAACTAAGTGGTGTTAAGCTGAATTCGTGTAACTCTCTCTTGTTCTTATATTTTCAAAATAATAATAATAATAGCAATCTAAGGGTATCCAACATTGCTTGTATATCGAGCGTTGGTGTGCAAACCTGCCATGCTCTATCCGACATGTTGTTGACAAAGTCAGCGTCGGAATATCTTGGTCTCATTTTATGAGATTGGACACCTAAGGATTACCGACATGTTGTTGACATAGTCAGCGCCGGTCTGCATAATCCGCCAAGCTCTGTCCCAACTCTCTGTCAGTCTGCAAGGCAGTGTATGGGTGGTATACCTTAGTCTTTAAGTTAGGTGTATGTAATTAATTGTAAATTTCAATTTTTATAGAGATAGAGAATAATATTGATTTAACTAGCCATACACGAGGAAATAATAATATCGCTTTACAAACTGTGCCAAGCAAACTAAGAATCTATTTCATGGCTGCACTATGTTATCGACCGAACCGACTGGCCAAACTAGAGTTTAACATTGAAAACTTGAATTATATTGAAAATTTGTGACAAGTTGAGGTATCTAAAGTACAATCAGCTGATTAAAATTTGTCAACTTAATTTGTTGTACCATTTTCCTGAAACAAGTCGTGTTTTCAATTTTTGTTTTCAATTGCATAAGTCCTCTGCATTCATGTAGTTACATTAGAGTCACAGCATACTACATTTGGATTTTGTGGGTAGTATCCGCTGAAAACCCTCACGAGATACCACTCGTCCTACTAGGGACACCTAGAGGTTTAACGGCTTGTTGCATACGCTCAATGCAATCGTGTTTCCTATGAAAGTGTGACCTATCTAGTTAGTTTTTAATTTTTGTTTTACTCGAAGACGAGTAAAAGATAAGTATAGGGGTATTTGATCAACATAGAAATGTGTTTATTTATGCTCTTATATCGTATCTTTTGTATATAAATAAATATTACTTGGGTATTGTTTTGTCGCTTTTTACAGATATGCCAACCAATCCACATGCATCCATAAAAATAGAAAATAAAGATTAAAATGTTGTGTATATACATATGAATATTTGTAGATGAAGACTTCGCATTGTGTTTCTTTTGGAGTTTAAGATATGTAGAAGAAATCTCCTGAAATTTTATCTCCTTTCAATTAGTCACATGCCAAACAAGGAAGATATGGGAGGAATAATGGCTAATTAAGAGGAGAGGAATAATGGATAATTAAGAGGAGAGGAATAATAGCTAATTAAGCAGAGAGGAATAATGGCTAATTAAGAGGGGAGGAGTAATTGCTGATTAACAGACCCATATATGCATAGATTGAATTAGGGTTTAGGTTGGCTATGTATCCTATAAATACCCTTGTATTCTTACTGTAAAGGATATCCTAGAATTAATAAAGTCTTTTCTTTTTCTCTTTTCCACATTTTTTACTTTTTTAACAATTAGTGTTGTCTACACAATTAGATTTGGTAGAAAACTATTTGTATTTTGCACTTATTTTCATTGGTGATTGACTGTCTGATTAGATTCAGCGGTAATCCTAATTTTATTTCTTATTTTAATTTCTGCAATTTCAATTTCTGTTCTTTTTACGCTTTCTTAGGTCATTGGATTGAATACAGATTTGATTAGATTCAGATCTGATTCAATTCAATAATAGTTTAATTGCAGTTTCAATTTCATTTGCTTTCAAATCCAACCTCGAAGATTTGTCTAACTCGCCCAAGAAGTTACATAAATAATTTAATTTAATTTACCTCCCCGTCATTCGACCTGTATATTACACGATCTGTGTGCTTGCAGTATTTATTTCAAAATTCGCGCTTTTCTAATTCGTAGGAAAGCGACGATCAATCCTACTGAATGCCATGAACATGTAGTGTGATGAATATAACTACTTACAGAAAAATATGCAGAAGTATCGGCATCATCGTCTTTATTGGAAAAGCTAAAGGCATTTCTCATTAACAAAAGGGCCATAAGCTACACAAGAAAAACAAGTACTAAGTGTTAGTTCTGTCCTGAATAAACCTAAACTGTCGACCGTGACCTCCACCGGTCGATAGAAGAAAAAATAGAAACAACAGCAAATTTCATACGTCTGAACTTATTTTCAGACGTCTGACCTGATTCAGACATCTGAAAATAGGTTTCAGATGTCTGCAATGGATTTCGGCCGACCCCCTGAGACCATTGCAGACGTCTGAAATTCATTTCAAACGTCTGAAAATGTTCTCGGACGATTCCTAAGCCAGCATAAGTAATGTAAAAATATTCAAACCATGTGGATCAGTAATTTAACCCAAATAATCATAGCCAAATGCATTGTGCTTAAAAAATATCCAAATGACCTACTTTTTTCTAATACTGCTAATTAAAAACCCATAACTTACATTCAAATCTAAAGCATGTAGGAGACCAAATGCCCACGAACTTCCAACTCATAACTTAGCCCAACGCTGCAGAATTTAATTTGAGATGGTTAGGGCCAAACAAAGCAATACTTCTGTAAGCACAACTGTTTCACAATAATATTAATCATGGTAATGGTAACAAAATATCATATTATACAGGAGATCAATATAAGAGCATAAACTGTTTTGTTGATATACATCATAGTACCAAACTACTGAATCATACACAACAAACACATATTCCCCGCAGCCAATCTTATACCATAATGTTTCAAAGATTTTCAAAGCTTTTCAGAATACGAAATTCGGCACGTGATATTAAGCTCGTTGTTAGTCTTTTCGTATATATTTTGCAGTTAAACGAAAACGTTCCCATTTTTACCTTTGTTAATGATATATATTTCATTCATCACACGATATTGTTATTAATAGTTTTTTAAGCAGTCTACTAAGGAAATGTTTTTACCTCTGTTTTGACTCTGCTTTAACTCAAAACTATCTCAGTTTTGATACAACTGAGCTGATGCTCAGGTTTGTATCAATACCGAGAGAGTTCGAGTCAAACCGAGGAAATGTAAACCAACAAATAGCTAAAGTAAACTAAGCATTTTATGCAAATCAGAACTCACCCTTCCTGCAATTCCGTTTAATGTATGCCCCTTGTCAACTTCATTATTATTAGCTCCCTTATCTTTACCTTCCATTACATTAGTAATCATTATTTTGACAGCCTCTCTAGGCTTCAATGCAACAAGCTTGCTCAAGTAGTTTACCATATGATTAAATATTATGTGTTACATTTAAACAATACGAATAGGATAATGAATTAGTTGTTATGGATGCTACTTGCATCAATATGTCAATGTACAGTTTTAGTTATTCTATTAATAAAAAGATTATTTATTAAGTACCAAAGTTATCCTTTTTATTAAAACTGGTGTTTTTGGTTTTTTCCAGAAACTCAGAACATATACTGAAGCTGAAACAAATGGGTAAATTCTTTCCCCTTTTTTTCTTTTTTTAGGATATCGGTGTGATTCAATAAAACCTCCAGGTATATAATCTAAAAAAAATACTACTATCCTATAGGAGAAATCAATGAAGATAACTAGTTCTTTGATTACGATTACAAAATTCATCTTTCATCTGTCCAGTTTTACCATGAAACCAATAAAACTATAGCAATTATTGATAAACTTGTAAGTGTTTTAGAAAACTATAAAATCATAACAAAGGTAAACACAAGTCAAAGAATAACCTACATACCTAATTGCTTCCACTTTTTGAGAATGTAATTGCAAGCAGCATATTCATAGTACAAGTCTTGTAAAGCAGCACTCTTTGAAAGTCCAACCCATCCAGTAGAAATATTGACAATTAAAAATTAACCCAAAGATAAAATCCTGATTGCAGACAACGAATGGTGACACATACAAGTATATAGCAGAGTATATAAAAAAATTGAATGACCAAGTAATATTCATATGATGTGAACCTGTGAGATATTTGCATAATGCATGTGCCAGTGCCTTTCTCTCCGCTTTCAAGTTCTTCAAGCAATCGCAAATTGCTGTTTCAACCTGACTTATCAGGTATAATGATCAAAAAGCAAATTACTAGGCATTAATATTAAAAATATAAACAGAGTAAATAGTTCGAACTTGTCAAAAAATTCAAGTAGAGCTGTGTTCAGGTCAAAGAAAACTCCAGTATTAGATTAAGCCATAAGGAAACTCGATGTTCATCTCAAAAATTGTGTTCACTGCATGTTTAGTCGTACGAAATGAAGAAATATATGCATGACTAGTTGTGAAAGCAGTAGAGAGAAACAGACCACATCTTCGGAGCAGAGTGACACTTCTCCAACAACTGCTTTTATTGCTTGCACTTCCTTTCCAATTGCATAATTAGCATACAACCGGGAAATATATATATGGCATTATGTTAATATGAGCATTAAAATGAAAAGGTGATAATATGGTTTCGCATGCATACAAAATGCAATACTGACCTGGTTAGATACATCAGAATGATCATGACGAGTCATGCCGTCTTCTATAGCACTGTATTGCCACATATGATAAAAAAAATTCAAAAAGAAATTTCAACAGAACTTTCAGTGCCGAAAAGGCAGTTTCATTGCTTTTTTGCATTTGAGAAGATAAGATAATTCACAAGGACGAGATCACCTGTCTCCAAATGGGATATCCAATTTGCCCAGTGTCTCCACCCCATAAAATCACAGCCACCTAAATAAATCAAGAAATTAACTAAAATATTTAGTTTACAACGATTGGTTGTGATAGACTAGACATACAAGGCACATGACAAAAGAGGACCCGGTCTCATTTCACAGTTGTATTTTTTTGCAATAGCTAGCTGATATTATCATGGACACTGTCTATACACTTGCTTATATATGTGTGCTAGATAATCATCTAACCTATGGAATTATGCTATATCCACATTTAATGTTACAACAAGCATACTCCCTCACAAGCACGCACACTTGCACTAACAGTAAAATAAAAGGCACTCCAGATTTTTATAAAACATGTAATTAATTTATAAATAAGTAGCTAACAGTCCATGCAAGAGGCATGTCATTATTAGTAATTATTGTTAAATTGGTGAAGTGCACAAGCATAAATAAGGTCTAAGGATGCAAATAACTAGATCATTAGCAGTGAGCCTACACCATTTCCATTAAACAAAAACTTCCAAAACCAAAACAATAACTAAATCAAATAAATTATAATAGTTAAAATATGTAGCAATACCGAAATAATAAAAAAAATGATGTTCTAGACCACATTTAATTTACCAATAGAGAACGCATAATTACTTAAAAGTACATACCTTTCTCTCATCAAGATCATAATCTTCTAACCATATTCCCGCTCGAAATGTCGCCATGAATAACAAATCTCCTAACATAAATTAACTCTTCAGCAAATGAACATAATAATTGAATCAAGTGTGTGAGATTTAAATTTTATAAAAAAAATGAAAAAAAAGTGCATAGCAAATGTACATATAAATTCAGAAATAAAGACAGGTTAATAGAATAGGACATTCCAGAGTACAAATGAACTATGTTAAAAAAAGCACATAGCAAATGTTCTAGACAGGCTAACAAGTTGTGCTACTTCAATCAAATTATCAACGTTTGTTGTGTTCATTGCTAAAAAAGCACACAACAAATGTTCTAGACAAGCTAACAAGTCGGCCAACACCCAGAGTAAAATGAACTATCAACCTTATGTGCATTGCTAAAATTGCAATTAAGAGGAAAAAAAGCTCATTTCATCCAGGGAGGAAATAGGGCGAAAATTGATAGTCAATCAAATTATTCTATGTAAAACAATCAAAAGTTGTAAACATATGCAGATTAACAGAGAATGGCTTACCGATGTGTCATAACCAGGACCGTTTCCATTCTCCGGGTTGCCCTAGGCTAATACGAAATTTGTTAGCTTTTCACACAGAAAAAATAATAATATATTACTATGAATATATTTTTTCATTAGCTTTGTGCGTACAAAAGAAGATCTTCAACCTATCTAATGAAAACAACTTCCACTTGGGTTTTAATAAGTCGTCTCTTTAGTTATATCTTCATATTTTCATGCCCCATCACAATATTATAATAAATTCATGATAGTGAGGACAAGGTTGGGGCAACTGATAGCTTTTACTTGACATATTTCAACAACCATTCCCCATTAGCATGTGTATGTCCCCAAACTTAGTACAATATCTACATTAATACATGTAAAACTTAAAAAAAGACAAAGATAAACAAATAAATACCTAGATATAATGATATCCAAATAAACTCCTGCAGCATCCCTGAAAATTAAATGATAATTAAAATGAGAAGACAAAAATCCCAAAAGAGGTAGAAGCAACATATTCATTCCTGAACAATGATAGGAATGTCAGACATTAAACAATCAATTACTGTTAATTAGATTCCCAGAACAATAAAACATTACACAACCAATACACTGGTAACTAGATTCCCAAAACAAAGACATAATCGACCAGGCATGGTAGATCCAAAATTCATGTGCCAAACCTAAACAAATTGTTTGAACCCCTAAATCGAGTTCGAAATACAGATATGCAGTAATCCCTAAATTGAATTCGAAATACAGATATGCAGTAATCGGTATAGGAAGAAGAAGTGCGATATTGTTTGAACCCCTTCTCTGAATCGAAACATGAAGTAGGTTTGGAATGGGATTTAATAGAAGAATGGTTTAGGGCATTCGGATCGATAGTTTTAAGAAGTTTCAACAGATCTGATTAAAATCTGAAGAGTAGTAGACAAAATTTTAGGGTTGGGGAAAATTTTGTCAAGCAGGAGAAATAAAAAGGTAAATAAAAGGGAAAGAACGTGGCAATGAAATTTTTAGAGGGAAACGATGTTAATAAATTTTGGACATAAGACTTCAGCATTTTTGCACGTTGTCTTTGTTTTTTCACTTTGTATTTTCAATTTATTGAAGGTTCAAGAACAACACATAGCCCAAAATGTTGTCTTCTAGTATTGTGGATAACCACTTTTCTTGTAGTGATATATATATATATATGAGGAGAGTTCAATGGCACCCCAAATAGTGAGCACCCCAATTGCCCCTCTATATAAACCAAGCATTTATATTAGAATAAGTGAGTAGGAGGTGAGAGAATGAGTGGAGGGAGAGAGAAACAGGATATATGGTGGAAATCAGGGGGCATTTATGGGTGTTGCACTATTTGGGGTGCCATTGAATGCTTGTCTGCATATACATATATATATATATATATATATATTTCTATTCCCCTTTCCTAACGTCATGCCCAATGCCCTTATTCACTGCCTACGTCCCCAATATTACTTCTCTTCCCTTGTTTAATTCGAACCACCAAATCTTCTTTTTATTCCACATAAAAAACCCAGGCCCATGTAATCCACTACTAGCCTGCCAACCTTCAAGTTTTCCCTTATGCCAATCTTCTTTCATCCGCATGCCTATAGTAAATTCCACCTTCAACCAAGAACTCGTGAACAGGATAAAAATGCCATGCCTTTTTGACAATACACAGTGATTCAGTGAACCATTCTGTTAGGGTTTCCCCGAGATCACTACACAATTAGATTTTGAAAGAGCGAAGAAGATAACAATAACAAGCAAATTCCACCAAACAAACCTTTATTATTTCACCAATTAATTACAAAGAAAGACCTAAAATTGAGAAGATATCTCAATCCCTAAAAACAAAAACAAGTTTTTCTCCCTCAAAAGTACAAATAAATCTATCCCTAATGACATGCTTATATAGAAAAATAAAAAGACTAGGTATATACCTAATTGAGTCCTAAAATATCTCAGAAATAAATACTTCTTAAAACCCTCAAAATAAATCTTCCCTATAAAATCGCAATAGATCCATAAAACATGGTCAATAGATCCTAAAATCCAGCAACTTCCAATATCTCCACTTTAATATCCACGTGATGAATATCATAAACCATAACACTCCACCTTGATATGAAATCGCTCCAACACTCAACAAATCTAAAAACCAACCCCAAAACTATGCATTTCCCTAATGAGATACACCACATAAAAGATCTCAAAATTGCTTGTAATACCACAACGACCTCCATGTAGACTTTGTGGCTTTACGTTGATGTCTCCACCTTAATTCATATGAACTCGCCTCTCCTAATCCAATTTGAAAACTCATAACATTCTCCACCGTTTTTCCAAGCAATTTATATATGTTATCATTTCCCCGTTTTGCGCGCAGAAACTCCTTGTTACCCCTCCAAACCCTTGTAACTCCACCTCTAGTCGAGTAATTGCAACCTTTTTGTTCCTACTGTCCAATTGAAGCAAGATTCTTCTTAATTTCTGGGATGTACCTAACTTCCGTTAACTTCACCACCTTTCCATCATTCATCTTCAATCGAACTGAACCTATGCCTTTAACATGCAAATCTCGACCGTTGGCGGATACAACTTTACTACTTTGTTCTTCATAATCAATAAATGCTTCCTTTTGATGGCACACGTGGAAACAAGCTCCTGAATCAAGTATCCAATCTTTGCTTTTGCCTTCATTAACACATAAAACATTTCCTTCAATCTCCTCACCAAAATTCACCTCATTACCATTGTTATTTTGTTCATCAGTCTCTTCTTCCAATGCCTTCATCTTCTCCTTATCCCTTTTAAGCTTGTGACAAAATCTCAGTTGATGACCAGGTTTGTCACAGTAAAAACAAATGTATTCCTTTCTCATGTCCGATCTATTCGATTGCCTTTCCATATTTCGTTTACTAACCCTCCTTGCAATAAAAGCTTTTTCAATTGGAGTTTCAATTTCCGTTGCCTCATCTTTTCCTTCCATAAGGCTCGTCCTCCGCATCTACTCATTAAGCAAGCTACTAACCACAGACCCCATTGAAACAACGCCATCGGAATTTAAGTTATTCAACGCAACCACAAGTGTTTCCCAACTTTCTGGTAACGAACTCATCATCATTAAGGATTGTGTTTCATCATCCACCTTGAAATTCATGGCAACCAATTGATTTACAATTTCCTGAAAATCATTAAGATGCTCTCCAATTGATCCACCTTCCTTAAGCTTTAGATTAACCAGTCTTCTCATAAGAAGAGCCTTATTTGTTGCGGAGTTCTTTGCATAAACCCCTTCCAATTTCTTCCATATTGCATAAGAAGATGTTTCATTAGCAATAATATGAAACACTGAATTATCCAAAAAACATCGAATAGACGCAGCGGCCTTTCTATCCAAAGTCTCCCATTTTGCTTCGGATAGATTGCTAGGTTTTTCCACATTATTCTCCAGTGGTTGATGAAGATCATTAAGATAAAGGAAATCTTCCATCTTTGCCCTCCATAATCCCCAATTTCTTCCATTAAGCTTTTCAATAGTTAATTATCCATATTCAAACCCTCTTCAAAAAATTTGTGTAGAAGGCTCTGATAACAATTGTTAGGGTTTCCCCGAGATCACTATACAATTAGATTTTGAAAGAGCGAAGAAGATAACAATAACAAGCAAATTCCACCAAATAAACCTTTATTATTTCACCAATTAATTACAAAGAAAGACCTAAAATTGAGAAGATATCTCAATCCCTAAAACAAAAACAAGTTTTTCTCCCTCAAAAGTACAAATAAATCTATCCCTAATGACATGCTTATATAGACAAATAAAAAGACTAGGTATATACCTAATTGAGTCCTAAAATATCTCAGAAATAAATACTACTTAAAACCCTCAAAATAAATCTTCCCTATAAAATCTCAATAGATCCATAAAACACGGTCAATAGATCCTAAAATCCCGCAACTTCCAATATCTCCACTTTAATATCCATGTAATGAATATCATAAACCATAACACATTCCCCCTGAAACCGCATGTCTCCCCAACCGACATCTTAAGCTCCAGTAGAAAAAGTACCATGGCTGCACGTTTCTCGATCCAAGCTCCCTCTACCCATATTTCACGCAACTAAACTTTCTTCTTCTCTTTTTCTACATTTCGAACAGACTTAGGAAACCACGCACACCTACTAGCGACCGTCATTCCACCATTGAACCTGTCACCCCAATCAAGAGAAATTACACACATCCTCACCTCCAAGCTTCCCTTTGAACAACACACGCCACCACCATTTAAATAATTCGAACTCCTCACGCTGCTTTCTTCTTCACCGACCGCGTCCACCATGACTGAGCCATCTCCTCTGACCATCTATACCACGACCATTACCTGCTCCGCCCTGACCCAAGCCCAAGCTCACCCCGTTACTCACCTAACCTCCATCCGACAACCTCCTTCCAGTACACTATAAACTCATGCCATGTTCATCTGACAACACCAGTTCATCACCATGCATCTGAAATTATAGGGTAACTGTAACGACCCGCATTCTACGCATCATAGGATCGTAGAATATTTATTTCTTTCACATATGAAGTTGTATGGTCATGTAACTTTGGGAGACGACTATTGGGGTCATTTCCCATGTTCATGATTTTTCCCGATTTTTAAATGACCATTTTACCCCTTGTTGGTACTGTTTTGGCCATAACTTTTGACTGGAAAGGAATTTTGACCTGAAACCACTTCCATTGGCTCCGGATGATGGTTTTTCTTTCCGTAGAGTGGTCACACTAGCCAAAAGGGCTCACCGTTTGGGAGATATGGCTGAAACAAGCTTCAGATGGTAAAAACAGCTTAATTGGGCTTAACCGGGTGATTAGCAGCTAGGCCCAAAGGGGAGTTTCGGGTTTAGAGGTATAGGAGGTCTGATTAGGGTTAGGAAATCACTTTCATTTCAGTTTTGAGCCGCCACAAACCTTCTTGAGACCTTAGTAATGGCTTCCATCCTCTAAAACCACTCCAAAACACATTTTTAGTGAAGATTAAGCCTAAACTACATCAAAACAAAGCCAAATAGCAACAGAGCAAGGTTGGAGCTGCTGCTATACATAGGAATTCGACCCAAACATAGAGTATTTCAGATTTGGCGTTTTATTTTGTGGCCAAGGTGAGTGATTTGCATAGTTTTTGCACTAATTACGGTAATTAAGGGTAATTAGTTAGGATTAGCGGATTTATACACTAATAAATTCTGGAAAAATGTTTAGAAATTCTTAAATAATATTTTATGTCTCTGGTAGAAATTTGGTTTAATTTGATTGAGTTTTGTTAACCCTATGATTAGATTTACTTAAACATGCTTAAGGAAAGTAAGGGGTTTTGGGCACATTTGATCCATTTTGACATGTAAATCCATTGTTCTGGTGTTCGTGGTTAGTTTGCTATGTTGTTATGACTATTTGACATGATTTGTGATTGATTAAAATAGTTAGATTTGTCAAAAACGTCGTCGAACGGCGTAAACAAGTTGCTGGAAAAAGTTGCAGAAAGTTGTGCAGGGCTTCGGATCGGATCGGATGAGGGCTCGGATCGGATATGTGAACTGGGCAAGAAAACCCGACCCGAACTGGAGTCTGGCACATAAGAGACTTAGAAAAAAGGAAGGCCGTTTACTTAGAGTTGGAGTGGACAGGGGGATCGGATCGGAAGAATAATGGAGGCCAGATCGGATCGGCTCAAGAATGGAAGGCTACGACTGGAGTAAGGCGAAGGGATCGGATCGGATCGGAGTAGATGGAAAACGAGGGAGCTGATCGGAGAAGGAACTGGAAGCAAGACAGCAACCCGACCCGACCCGGAGGAGGACACCGACCCGACCCGAAGTGAAGTACCACTACACCAAAAATGCCAATTTGGCAGTGTTCATGGCCGTAT
The DNA here is from genome assembly GCA_030737875.1 of Allium sativum. Taxonomy (NCBI): domain Eukaryota; kingdom Viridiplantae; phylum Streptophyta; class Magnoliopsida; order Asparagales; family Amaryllidaceae; genus Allium; species Allium sativum. The sequence goes on from CM060909.1 coordinate 105,221,278, forward strand.
CAAAATGAATTTGATACGGTTTTAAGCCGTATCAGAAAATGGCGTCTCTGTTGTTTTGATACAGCTTAAAACCGTATCAAATTCATAAAATGATACGGTTTAAAACCGTATCAAATTGGTATTTTGATACGGCTTAAAACCGTATCAAATTCATAAAATGATACGGTTTAAAACCGTATCAAATTGGTATTTTTGTACGGCTTAAAACCGTATCAAAGTATGAATTTGATACGGTTTTAAGCCATATCAATTGATTAATTTGATATGGGTTTAAACCGTATCAAATTAATAATTTGATACGGCTTAAAGCCGTATCAAATTTAAAAAAAAAATACAATTAGCCTGAAAGCGTGAAACATAATACAATGATACATATTACATACTAAGATACAATAATACATATTACATACAATAATACATAATGTAATGGATTGATACGGCTCATAGACTTCAGTTTCACTACTAAGATACAATATACAGATACATATTACATACTGATATAGTGATACTACTATGGTACTAAGCTGAAAGTCTGAAACATACATGTCTCCACTTCAGGTCTTCCACCACTGCTCCTCTCCTCAGTCCTCATCTGCGGTTTTAAATGAAGTGGAATGAAAATGAATCAAAACAAGGGTAATTCGGTCTGCGATTTTAAATGAAGTGGAATTGAAATGAAAACTTTTCCATACTTCTGTCTTCGCAAACTCAGTTCCAGAACTGAGTTCGCGAACTCGGTTCCGGACTGAGTTCGCGACCTCGATTCCGGACTGAGTTCGCGAACTCGGTTCGAAACGAGTTTGCTGCGAACTCGGTTCGAAACGAGTTTGCTGCGAACTCAGTTCGGGACTGAGTTTGTGAACTCAGTTCGGGACTGAGTTTGCGAACTCAGTACACAAGCTAGAGATTAAACTGAAGTCTGAAAATATGTTGTGTAGTTGCAATTTCTACTGCAAAGCCTCAATCTAATAGTTTAACAGCACAAATGGTCATCTGACAATTTCTAATGACTTTGGCTTCTATAGTTTTGCATCGAAGGGACTTTAATCTATGCATCAACATGTGTTTACTTTCTTAGAAAGTATATGTATCTGTATGTACACATTTCTCATGTTATACAAAAGGATATCATCTAGTTACTTGAAAAATGATACTTACTTAAGGACCAAAATAGAATAAGCTAAATAGACGCTCTTAGTAAAGGACAGTTTGCAGCTGGATATTGCATCAAGAATCTGCACGAAGAAAATCAACAGGAAATTAACTAAATGATTTCTCACTATTGAGCTTCAATGTATCAGCTGGTGGCATAAGAAACAACCTCACTGTAGTGCAAATGTAACCATTTGTAAAAATGTGAATGCTTGAAGAGATTTGTGATTGCCCGAATGGTGGTCAAGATATTAGCAGCCTGATACGATCGATGAAGGGAAGATAAATGTCATGGTAATCCAGCATGTGCAGTCTGTTTTCATCCAAAGCCTTCAAAATGTTCACATTACTCAATGTAAGTCCAACCATATTTGTATAGAAAAAGAATACTTGAATACTGAAAATTAATGGATTATGCAACAATGAGCAAATAAGGTACTTGTTTCACTGAAAATTAATGGATTCTGCTTTGTTAATAAAACTGAAGCAAGAATTGACTTTCAAGCACATGCTTCCAGTTCTGAGTTACAAAAAAGTACCTGCCATTGAAACGTGATATGTTAAGTTCTTATATCTTCAAATTACATTTATCATGTTGCTTCTAATTTGACAACCAACACTCGCATAATTATTATTGAAACAGTAGCTAAATAAAAAGATATTATCATTTGGACATTGTCTGTTGGATGGCAAGTGTGTGATGAATGCTCAGATACTACCTGATGTATTTTTTCAAAATAGTGGATAAGTTCATGCTATTAAAACCCATTTCATTTTCCTATTGAGTATGAATGCTCAGATACTACCTGATGTATTTTTTCAAACGCAGCGTGTCAGGTAACAAGAACACTTCCTCTAATAAGTGACCTAGCAGGTTTTGCAAATTCTACCTTAATAAAACATGAAGTCACTTCTTGCTTAAACTAAAAATTTTTTTTGTCCATGAATTTTGTTTTCAACTCTAGATTAGTTAGGTTTACCCTCCTATGAATAATGAGTAGAAGGAGAATCCAAATTCATGCGAAAGCTAATTAAATTGCAGATAATCAACAACAATCGATAAAATACCATTTCATACTTTATGAATTAGCAAAAAATTAGGAAACTTGAAATAGAATGAGGTATCCCTAGTCAATAAAATTCCTCGATTGCAATTAATGAACTAACATCTGTTAAAGAAAGAAAAGTGTTATTTAAATGTTTATATGCATGCATTCTCTTTTTGTGCATGCATTCTCTTTTTGTACATGCATCTTAAGATAGGAACCGGATTTGAATTGTCTAATTTAAAATTGGATGGTTCAAGTCTAATAAAATATCATAGCAGAGGATCTAAATATTGTTCTCATCATTTAAGTGTGCAGAAGTTAATACGAGGAAAAAAAGAAAAGTAAAACTATGCACATGATCCTGTTTATGTCAAATTCATGTCAAGGAAACTAAAGACAATGCATATGACAGTCTTTAATGAGCATTAAATTTTAAACTATGTACCAAGCCAATATAAATGAAACAAAGATGGCTTATGAGAAGAACTTACTCTCTGAATGTACGATTCAGGTATAAGAGACCTCAGAACAGCAAGATGTTTATTCATCAATCTACGCCTATTTCGCTCCACAGCAATGTGAGTCATTCTTTGATTTTCAGCTTCTTCTTTGTTCTTACTTATTTTTATCCTTCTCCTTCTCTTTTTTCTTCCTGTAGTCACATTTGCAACCTCTGAAAAATTATTAGTCATCGCCATTGATCCAATACTGCCTATTTGAAATTGTTCGACTCCATTGCTGTTATAATTGCAGAGCAAATTCTGACTTGATCCTGCTTCATTGCATGTCATAATGTGATGTTGAGGAATTGAAGAACCAGTGATTGTTTCATAGACTACAAAAGCAGGAAGTGCATTGGAGGTAAGTGTTCCGGAACTCATTTTTGCAGGACTTACAAGTTTTTTACCGAGAAACTTGAACTGAAACCTATTATAGAGTTATAAGAGTTCAAAGAGTTGTGGAAATAAAGGATGAAGTGAAGCAGTGTGACTGAGAAAGCGAGGATTCTTTGTTTCTAACTTTGATTATAAGTAGATTGAATTGATTTCTCAAATCCATAGATACTGTCAAAAAGCCTGCTATTGTTTCCTAATTGTCAAACAAGCAGTTATCACTAGGCATTAGCTTCTATTGGGTTAGTACAAATATGAATGAAAGATAGACTGGCTGTTGTACAAATTCCCGAGCTTCTTTTATATAATTGAACATTCAGACAAGGGTAAAAATATAACAATTGCTGAAACCAACTTCAAATGCTGTAGTTGGATTTTACAAGAACTTGATTCTATTCACTCAGAAAAAAAAAACATGAATGGATGGTAAAAGAAAAGCTAGCACACACTAACAAAAACATAAGATTTGTTCCCAATCATTTAAATCCAATATATAAATCTGTAGATGCTATAAGCAGCTTGCTCACCACAATTTATCTGGTATCGAATCTTGGCAGGGTCAAGAGATTGTTCCCTCGAGAAACCCCCTCTAATGCCGTCCAGACTTCACTATCCTTTCCTTTTCCTTTGTGCTCTTCTTCAAGAATTTCGGATGAAAATGAATCATTATTTATATCTGAAGCAGTATGGTTTAAGTCCGAATTAGATGATGGTTTGATGTGTTCCTGAGGTCGAGACATACTGCAGCACAGTCGTCAACTTTGGAGGTAGGATACTTATGGCGCCATGCACGCACTGCTGCCTCAACAAGTGTGGAAGCTGATGATGATCGACTCGATGATGATGCAACAATTTCCACTACTTCCATGCGTTAGTAGTTGATTTACTAATGGCATCTGGAAGCTATGTTTGAGCATGACTTGGATCTGATGTATTGAAATATAACATCATGCATGGATAACATGAAACATCCAATGCAATTACATGTAAGTAGACCGAAAAAGCATTCACGATTTTAAGCTAATATACTACAGCTGTGACTTCACATAAGCTCAATTTCATTTGCTAATTATATATCAAGTGAGGAAACTATTTTCGATAATAACAGTAATAGTAGCACAGAATATAATTTTAGTGCTTGTTGCACTTTATCATTCACTAAGGCGGTATACATAGTTGTCGTTAAATCATAAAATTTCAGCAATTGTTTGGTCAGAGTCATAAAGTATATTACAATGACAAATCTGTTGTATTTACAAATCCGGTCTAATTTTTTCAAAATGGAAAATCTGTATATTCTTACACAGCTTTAGTAAATTATGCCAAAAAGTACACATTATCTATCATAGTTTATTTTAAGATTCAATCCAATATGAAGAAGATACGTATCATATGTTATTCTGAAATTCATCTTATGTAAACTACTAACTTTGTACAAAATTGAGCTCGCGAACTCAGTTTCGAACTGAGTTCACGAACTCAGTTCAATTCAGAACTGAGTCAGTTCCGAACTCAGTTTTGAACTGAACTGAGTTCGCGAACTCAATTCCGAACCGAGTTCGCGAACTTAGTTCAGTTCAAAACTGAGTCAGTTCCGAACTGAGTTCGCGAACTCAGTTCTGAACTGAACTGGGTTCACGAACTCAGTTCTGAACTGAGTTTTGAACTGAATTCTGACATGCTCCTCGCCAAGGCTGCCCATTGTTATTGAAAGCATATTTATATAATACGTGGTTATATAAACCATAGGAAAAAAAAGGAGTAGAACAACCATGCTGCATCAGATAAAGAATTGAAAAAAATTAAAAGTTCATGCAAGGCATGGAAATAATAATCCTAGCATAAGAAATAATAATCCTAGCATAAGAATCAGTGGACAAAAAAAGATTCAAATTGAGAAGTGTACCATTCTAACTGAAGTTGCACATGGTCCACCTTCCTACGAATCATATAAACAAAACAAATGATTGAGTTTGTTTATGAAGAGTTTATAAATTATTTGGTACGAGTAAATATAAAGCATTGAACATTGTGTTCATGAAACCTACTTCTTTGAAAACTGACGAGTACGCCAACAATCATGGTTACCCAATATAACTGACTTGCGAATATCCACTTTTGCAATGCTTTTGACAATTTCAACATTCTCATCTCCATAGTCGCCTAGAAAAAGTAATAACATGATGACTACGTTGTTCGAACTTTCACTAATAGTACTAAATTTCTTATCTTATAGTCAAGTAAAATTGAGCAAATAAAGGAAATGACTTGCCTGGAAATAGTACCAAATCAAGCTGCATTTTATAAGATGAAAAAAAGGTTAGAATAGTGCACACTGTCGATGTTACATCCAAATTTTCTCATACCTTGCATGGACTACTCATGCTTCAGCATCTTTACGGACCAGGACAATGATGCTTCAGTTGCCCTTAAGGTTCTCATTTACATGCAGCTCTTTGCATTTTCTGTAAGTGACGGCAGGAATATAACTTCTGGGATTCAATTGCTTTTCAACATCACCTGATTCTTTATGCTTGCTGATCCAACTGGCCCTCTGTTCATGATCTTCCAGCGAATTGCAAATTTGCAATGCCTGTGCACTCCTGCAAATCAGGACAGCAAGTATACTCATTGATTTGCCTAACAGTGCACATCACTTCACCCATCTCTTGTTGCCTTAGTCCATCACACGTCCAGGCTTTCACTTCTTGCACATCTAGTGCTCACTGCTCAGTGTTTGTGCTTTGACTTAGCTATCTCATGACATGCGCCATAGGATCTTCCCCTATATTAGTACCTGGTCTGAATGATATAGTAAATCTTTAATGAGTATAGGATCTTATTTTTGTTTACTTTCACCATTACATTTCTTACCCACTTCGTGAATCCCTTTTTTTTACTTCACAAAGCTTGATAATTATTGATTAGCACCATCCGCATTGAGAATATCTGTGTTTTAAACACCAAAGTAGAAGTCAGTTTGTAGTCCCAAACTTAATTAAAATGTTAGATATTACAATTTGTTGAAATTGACACTAGGTAGGTGCTTAGTTTTTTTTTAACTATACATGTGAAGTTTCATGCATTGCTAATTACATCTGCTGTTGGAAGTTGAAAACAGTCAAAGAAGACTACTTCTATTATATAAATATATATCATGATCCATTAGAAAATTATATAGAAAAATCTTTGAACTTAGCGGTTACTTGCATAATCTTTGATTAACTTATCATGAAGTTAACACTGATTACACAAAACTTTTAAATTACAACATTATTTGGAACTTTGTCGATACATGCCAATATTACGCTATTCTAACTCAAACCTTCTTCTGCAATATTCTGCTAAAAAGTTTACATATAGTCTAAGAAGTTCTATTTTCAGTTTTTAGACAAAAAAATTTAAATAAGCAAATGCATCTGGTCTGATCATATGTTGATTACCTAAATTAAAATGATGTGTGATCTCAAAGTTTATAAAGTGAACAGAGAACAAGCTGCCTACATCATATGGGCATGCATGGTTGGTATACAATGGGTGTTTACAATGGGTGTAAGTTACTGGGTATGATATTGGGCGATTTGTAGAGTATGAGTGGGGGTAATGATGTTGGTGCCATTATTTGTCGTCAAAAGGTTTTGCATGCTAGAAGACCAAGTGATAAACTCTCCCATTATATAATATACCCATATTTGGTTATGTATTTTTAATTTGATCATCTTTACTGGGGTCTACCCCATAGCAGCAATATCATTCTGTCATTCTAAGATAATTCGATGGATAAGCAACTGAGCATCATTTCTCCTCAACCTAAGTAGCAAAAAACAAAACTACGGTGCACAATGGCCACTGATATATACTACTTCCTCCAAATTATTTTCTTGATTATCCTTTTGATGGCTTAACTTGGGAGATTCCTCCATTTTTGCTTTTCCATTCATGCATCTTCATATGTATGACAATGATTTTTTATGTAGTGTATATACTTCACTATATGATTAGGGTAACGGAAGTTTGAAATATTTTAATATATACTTGAGTCATTTGATCACAGACATAAGATATTGTCTTTTTTTCCCCTAAACTCTTCATTATTTTATATGAGATGTTTGGTTATTGCTTCAAACAAATCAGTGAAATGATTATGTTATTACAGCATGTCCTACTGCTACTGATTTATCCAAATTATTTAGACATTTTGATGTCTATGTTTATAAATCATTTGAAATGGTATAAATTAATTTGCAAAAGGGTCAAAAGTTGATACAACTATACTTTTCTAATTTATTTTAACAATTCCCAGTTTATAAACATTATCCTTGGAAAGAAAGTATCATTATAGTTGTCTCACCTTAAGTTAATAGCCGAAGATGCATAAACCACGAAAAGTGGATTTGAAGGAGATTGCCTTCTACTGCTATATATACCAATATTTAAATACGTTTCTTATCAAAATTTTAACTTTTCACCGACTTTATTTACTCTACATGTGCACACGCTCTATGACAGTCCTTTTGCAACAACTTTAAGAAATGAATTATTATAATTCAAAAACTTCCAGTAAATCTTACATATACTCTCATTTCAAAATTTATATGGTTAATGGATTTATTTACTCAGTCGGTGTCATCCACTGAAAGCAAACATTGTCATTGTTTTGGCCAAGATATATGCATACATTAAAAAAGCACTGTAAGTGGGACATACCAAGAGTTTTTATCTACTTTCTTCTTTGATACAAATTTCTTGCGTTAGGACTATGTACAAGTTCAACCGTTGTATGAACACATTATGCGTTTTACACTGACAATCTATATATATTGATAACCTTTATATAATTTTTGTAACATCGAATGGATGTTAGTTCATTATTCATTGAACATGTTATGGTTTTATAAATTTCGTAGTAGTAAAATTTTCAATAACGCACTGCCTCAATATCATCAATAAATACACACACACACATACACACGTATATAAAGCTCAATACACATAATGATTTGATTAATTTCTCTCAAATCAGGCTCATCATCAATGTTTTTATGACAAAACATGGTTAATTGTAAATGTTAAGTTCAGTAGACATTTCATACTACATTATATTATCATTCCTGGTAATGATGTAAAAACAATGAGTTAATACCTTAATTCAAAGTGGGCAGCGGGCAACAGAAACATAAAATTATCTTTCCTCATAACCTAACTACTAACAACTCAGACTACGATGCACAACATGGAATACAGTCACACAGTAGTACCAAAGTCACCTACGATTCGCTGACCTAACCAATCTAGTAAACATCGTGAAATCTGGAAATCTTTTGAAATCAACCTAATAACCAAAATTACTAATCAGCTAAAATAGAAAATAAAAATAAAAACTTACAACATCACCAATGAATTAAGGAATTTGAGGTTTAGGTATCGTCTCGAGGGAAGGATTTGGGATTTGAAGTGAGTCCTGCTCTCAAGCAAAACAATTCTGATAAGCAGTGCTTGAAGAAGCGGAGCAATGGATTTTGAAGACACGATTTGGGGAAGCGATTTTGATTTGGAGAAAGGGGAACACGCCATTTTTTCTCGTTTGGGATTTATTTTTATTTCGGTCGAGAAACGAAAAGTAGAATTGAGAGGGAAGCTAAAAGAGAGAAGGAACGAAAAATAAATATGATACGGTTCAAAGGTGTATCATAGGAACTGATCCGAACATTTCAAGATCTACGGTTAGATTTTAATGGTTGAGTGAGGTGCGGATTGATTAAGGTGTAGCAAATAAAATATGATACGGCTATGAGCACAATCAATTTTGATACGGCTTAAAGCCATATCAAATCTCTAAATGATGTTGTGTCAAATTTGATGTTTTGGTGTAGTGTACCCGATCCGAACCGAATGGAAAGATGACAAGGAAGGAGGACCGAACCGAACCGACGAGGGTAATGACTACCGAACCGAACCGAATTCTAGGGCTGCTGATGCACGACAACTCTTATGAAGACCCACTCCAATTCGACCAAACCCGAGATGCAAAGGAAGTCCAAATGATAAGCTAGATCTCAAGATCCAGATGGGAATCAACGAGTTCGCTTCATGATTGGGCTTTGCTGCGGGACGCGTGTTAAGGGGTTATCGATGTCTATAGTTTTGGACCACTTTGGTAGGAGGTACGAAGGCGGATTCAGGGCCATTATGGCATTGGTAGGACCAAGGGCTACGACCAATGTGGTGGGTCATTGAAATGTTTGGTCATGACTCCATGTGTTTAGCTTGGTCACAGCAGGGTTTCTACAAGTCGGGATTCGTCGTTACCTCAATTTGTCTAGTGTTCCAAAGTGGTAGATATCGTATGCTTTACGCACTGAGTGAGAGATGTGAGGATGGTTGCTATGGATGATTTGTTTGCTATCATTGTGACATGCACACCCCACCCCCGTATTCTTTACACTATTTATTATGGCACCTTAGAGTATTGTACGGTATGTGGTACTAACTCTTTGGTCGCAGGTCCAGGTTCAGGTATGGTTTAGTATACCTGCTATTGTTCTGTTTAGATGCTTATCGCTCATACCAGGCTTTATGTCTGACCCAGAGTTTTATGTCTCCTCTTATTACTCTGGGTGCTCACACGAGCAGACTAGAGACAGGTTAGCTGGTGATGCACGGGTAGATGATCCGGAGATGAGCAGGAGGCTTCCACGTAATATATACATAGTATTCTCCCTGTGTTGTCGAAGATCACTGCTTGGGCATTGGTGGTGCATCTTCTACTTTAGCTTTCTTTTGTTTAGAGACAGTAAATTTGGAAAATTGTAATAAGCTGTATTTGGATTTCCACTGCTCTGATGTTGATGTTGCTTTTAGTTATCAGCTTATGCACTGTCTCACCTGTTTTATGTCAAGTATATTATTATTATAGTTTATTTCATGCGCTGTGAGACATTCTACAGGTTCCTTGATTTGTTCATTCCCTTCTTTCCTTTCTTCTGACGACCGTTCCGTGCTAGTCGGGCATGTGTACAGCGCACTTCCGGAGGAAATGCAGGCTGGTGCGGGGCGGGCCGTCACACTTGGTATTAGAGCTCTAGGTTGCGTAGTTAACCTAGGGAAGTTATCAAGGAGAGATAATATACGTATACGAGAGAGCGTATTTGTGATTACTTTGGTTTTTAAAAGCTATATATATATATATACTATTACTAGTATAAGGATGAAGTCGTACTGCACTAGCACCATTATGGAGTCGTTAATCGTTTCCTTTATCAGATTGACGATGAGCCGATATACTAGAGGTGCTGGTAGGGGAGCCAATAATGGAAATGCTGCTGACATAAGGACGATGTTTACTGACCTCATGAGAGAGATTCTTAGAGATGTACAGAGGGCAGCTCCCAATGGTGGAAATGGTGGTGGTCCAATAGTGCAGGCGCCAAGAGTCGACTTCGCCAAGCTGAATAAGGATTATACTAGTCTTGGTGGGAAGTCGTTCCATGGAACGGAGTCGGCTACGGATGTTCAGGATCGGTTGGATAGTTGAGAACGTATCTTCGAGGATTTGGGTATCGAGGATGCGATGAAGAGAAAGCTAGCGTCCCGTCAGTTGCAAGGGCAGGCAATGAATTGGTGGAATGCAATAAAGGCAGCTACTCCCGAAGATCAGATTACTTGGGAGCAGTTTAAAGCTCGCTTTAGCGAGAAGTTCATTCCAGCTGCTCAGAAGTCAGTGCTGTTTAAGAAATTCTTGGAGCTCAAGCAGAATGGCAGAGCTGTCTCGGAGTATATTGCTGAATTTGACACTTTGTCAAAATATGGGTTATCTCTTATTGATACTGCCGAGAAAAAGAATGAGAAATTCATAACTGGTTTGGATCAGTACTTGGGGGGAAACTTATTAACCACATCGATGAGACGTTTGAATTGATTGTGGGGAAAGCATTAAGATTAGAAAGTCTCTACCCCAAGCCGAAGACTGAGGTTGCATCCGCAGATGAGCCAAAGCCACAAGCAAGTGGTGGAGGCAAGGGTGGTTCCCAGAATAAGAGAAAGCAGAATCAGACTAAGGATGGCCAGAAGAAAAAGAATAAGCAAGATGTGGAGTGCTTCAGCTGTGGTAAGAAGGGCCATTATGCTAGTAATTGTCGGGCCAAGCCAGCGGATAGGAAGTGCTTCAACTGTGGCCAAATGGGACATCACAAGGACAAGTGTCCACAGCCCCCTAAAGAAAAGCAAATAGTGAAAGCCTACGCCCTTAATGCTATTCCTTCTTCGTCGAATGCCCCAACAGCGGTGGAGAAGGGAAAGAATGTCGTCATTCAAGGTATGCTTTCTGTTTATGATGTTCCTGTTAGAGTTTTATTTGATACCGGAGCTTCCAGTTCTTTCATATCTAGTGACCTGGTAGATAGGTTGGGATTGGAGCCCGAGATTGTCGATAAACCTTTAGTAGTGACGAACCCGATTGGTGGCTCGACTAGCCTTAGCATGATTTGTCGTAATGTGGTCTTATCGAGTCATGGATGCATGTTTGTTTGTGATTGCTTTGTTTTGGGCTTTACTGGATTTGGCGTTATTTTGGGAGTAGATTGGCTCCAAAGATACGGGGTGGTGGTAGACTGTGAGGGCTTTTTAGTGACAGCTAGAGCGGATGATGGGCGGAGGATAGTGTTTGGTGGTCTACCCAGTAAGGGGGTATTGTCTAGTTTTCTAAACTCCCTCGACATTCCACATAGTGAGTTGTCAGGTTTGCCCGTGGTTGGCCAGTATCCGGATGTTTTCGAAGAAGTGACCAGACTTCCACCACACCGAGAGATTGAGTTTCGTATTGATTTGGTAAAGGATGCCAGGCCTATAGTGATGCCACTTCGTCGTATGGCACCAAGGGAGCAGCGAGAGCTCGAGGTGCAAGTCAGCGATCTTTTGAAGGAGGGATTTATCAAAAGGAGTGTTTCTGAATGGGGAGCACCAGTTGTGTTTGCTACCAAGGCGGATGGTTCCCTTCGTTTGTGTGTAGACTACCGCGAGTTGAATAAAGTGACGAGGAAGAACAAGTATCCTCTACCGCGGATAGATGATTTGTTCGATCAGTTGAGTGGCGCGAGAGTATTTTCTCAGTTGGATCTCGCGACAGGTTTTCATCAGCTTAGAGTGGAAGCTGAGAGTATAGCCAAAACGGCATTTCGGACGCCGTTTGGATTTTATGAGTGGTTGGTCATGCCATTCGGGCTGACCAATGCCCCAGCATATTTTGTGGATCTTATGAATAGGGTATTCAGAGATCAGTTGAATAAGTTTGTCCTTGTGTTCGTTGATGATATTTTGGTCTATTCGAGGACAGAGGAAGAACACAAGGAACATTTAAGAATAGTGATGGAGGTGTTGAGAAAACACCAATTGAAATCAAAGTTTTCTAAGTGTCACTTCTGGAAGAGGGAAGTGAGGTTCTTGGGCCATGTTGTATCAGAGAATGGTATTGCCGTGGACCCGGCGAAGGTGGCTACGGTACAGGATTGGCCTATGCCCAAGAATGCAACGGATGTTAGAAGTTTCTTGGGATTAGCTGGATATTATCGTAAGTTTATCCAAGGTTTCTCCAAGATAGCAGTACCATTGACCCAGTTGACCAAGAAGAATCAAGCTTTTGTCTGGGATGGAAGGTGCGAGAATGCATTCAAGAGTCTAAAGGACAAGTTGACAAGCGCACCAGTGTTAGTCATTCCTAAGGGGGATAAAGAGATGACGGTATACACGGATGCCTGTGGTACCGGACTGGGTGTTGTATTGATGCAAGGCGGTAGGGTTGTAGCTTATGCAAGTCGGCAATTGAAACCGCACGAGAAAAGATACCCTACCCATGAATTGGAATTAGCAGCGATCGTGTTCGCGTTTAAGATGTGGAGACACTATCTCTTGGGAGAAAGATTTGAGCTATTTACAGATCATAAGTCGTTGAAGTATCTCTTCTCCCAGAAGGATCTAAATCTCCGGCAACAAAGGTGGTTAGAGTTCTTGGCTTCGTATGATTTTGATATCGCATACACACCTGGGAAAGGTAATGCGGTGGCTGATGCATTGAGTAGAAGACATGTCAGCTTAGGGGCTATGTTCCTTGAATGGAAACAACTGGAGTATATCGCGGAGTTTGATTTCAGACCAAAGTGCGAATTGGATCCAGAAATGTTAGCAAGTTTGACGAACAGACCCACTTTAATTGAGCGGATCGGCTCTAGTCAGAGGAACGATCCTAACCTATTGGAAATCATCTCCAAGTTAAAGATGGATATCGATGAGGAGATGAACAAGTATGGGCTTGATCGAGATGGATGGCTTAGAAAGAATGGAAAGCTTGTTGTACCCAATGTCAATGGATTGAGAGATGAAGTGCTTAGAGAGTGTCATCACTCAAAACTGACTATACATCCCGGTGGTAATAAGATGTATCGAGACATGAAGCAGACCTACTACTGGGAAGGGATGAAAAGAGACATTGGGAAGTTTATATCCAAATGCATGAATTGCCAGCTAGTTAAAGCCGAGCAAAAGAAACCTAGTGGGTTGTTACAGCCCTTAGAAATTCCCGAATGGAAATGGGAGCAAGTCTCGATGGATTTCATCGATGGTTTACCAAGGACTAGATCGGGATATGATAGCATTTGGGTAATCGTGGATCGATTGACTAAGAGTGCAAGATTCATACCAGTCAAATCGACCAGAACGGCAGCTAAGTTAGCAGAATTGTATATGAAGTGGGTAGTGAGATTTCATGGAGTACCTAAAAGCATTGTGAGTGACCGAGACCCGTTGTTCACTAGTGGGTTTTGGAAGAGCATACAAGAGGCTCTAGGGTCAGAGTTACATCTCAGTACCGCATATCATCCTCAGACCGACGGTCAGACGGAGAGGGTGAATCGTATTTTGGAAGATCTCTTGAGAGCATGTATATTGGATTTTGGTGGATCATGGGATGACCATTTGCATCTAGTGGAGTTTGCATATAATAATAGCTACCAATCCAGTATCGGTATGGCTCCGTTTGAAGCTTTGTACGGAAGACCGTGCAACTCACCATCATGTTGGATAGAGACTGGCGAGAAGTTTACGCTTGGACCAGATGTGGTGAGGGAAACTTCAGATAAGATCAAGATCATTCAACAACGAATGAAGGCTGCCCAAGATAGGCAGAAGAGTTATGCTGATAAGAGGAGAAGAGACCTAAAATTCTCCGTTGGTGACTTGGTGTTTGTCAAGATTTCTCCGTTGAAGAGCGTAATACGATTTGGCAGGAGAGGCAAGTTGGCACCAAGATTTGTTGGCCCATTCCCTGTTCTTGAACTAGTCGGGAATTTGGCATACAGAATTGACTTACCAGAGAAGATGGCGGGAGTTCACAACGTATTTCATGTTTCCCAACTAAGGAAGTTCGTTCACGACCCGGATATGATTGTTTCACCTGATCGGTTAGAGGACTTCGAAGTAGAACCCGAGGCGGTTGGGAACCGCAAGCCGGCCCGTATTGTCGAGCACGACATGAAGCAACTTCGAAGGAAGGCGATGAAGCTAGTCAAGGTCCAGTGGGGCGAGGACGAGAATGATTGTACTTGGGAGACAGAGGAGAACATTAGGAAGACATACCCAGAACTCTTTGCCTGGTAAGATTTTGACTTCGATTTAGTTTTCCGCATGCTAGGATAGGCTTGTTTGCTTGTTTTGCATGTTTGATTGTTGTATATGGCTGTTAGGCATGCGGGGTCTTTTGTATGTTTTGGGTTAAGGAATTTCGGGGATGAAATTTCTTAAGGGGGGGAGAGTGTAACGACCCGCATTCAACGCATCATAGGATCGTAGAATATTTATTTCTTTCACATATGAAGTTGTATGGTCATGTAACTTTGGGAGACGACTATTGGGGTCATTTCCCATGTTCATGATTTTTCCCGATTTTTAAATGACCATTTTACCCCTAGTTGGTACTGTTTTGGCCATAACTTTTGACTGGAAAGGAATTTTGACCTGAAACCACTTCCATTGGCTCCGGATGACGGTTTCTCTTTCCGTAGAGTGGTCACAATAGCCAAACGGGCTCACCGTTTGGGAGATATGGCTGAAACAAGCTTCAGATGGTGAAAAACAGCTTAATTGGGCTTAACCGGGTGATTAGCAGCTAGGCCCAAAGGGGAGTTTCGGGTTTAGAGGTATAGGAGGTCTGCTTAGGGTTAGGAAATCACTTTCATTTCAGTTTGGAGCCGCCACAAACCTTCTTGAGACCTTAGTAATGGCTTCCATCCTCTAAAACCACTCCAAAACACATTTTTAGTGAAGATTAAGCCTAAACTACATCAAAACAAAGCCAAATAGCAGCAGAGCAAGGTTGGAGCTGCTGCTATACATAGGAATTCGACCCAAACAGAGAGTATTTCAGATTTGGCGTTTTATTTTGTGGCTAAGGTGAGTGATTTGCATAGTTTTTGCACTAATTACGGTAATTAAGGGTAATTAGTTAGGATTAGCGGATTTATACACTAATAAATTCTGGAAAAATGTTTAGAAATTCTTAAATAATATTTTATGTCTCTGGTAGAAATTTGATTTAATTTGATTGAGTTTTGTTAACCCTATGATTAGATTTACTTAAACATGCTTAAGGGAAAGTAAGGGGTTTTGGGCACATTTGATCCATTTTGACATGTAAATCCATTGTTCTGGTGTTCATGGTTAGTTTGCTATGTTGTTATGACTATTTGACATGATTTGTGATTGATTAGAATAGTTAGATTTGTCAAAAACGTCGTCGAACGGCGTAAACAAGTTGTTGGAAAAAGTTGCAGAAAGTTGTGCAGGGCTTCGGATCGGATCGGATGAGGGCTCGGATCGGATATGTGAACTGGGCAAGAAAACCCGACCCGAACTGGAGTCTGGCACATAAGAGACTTGGCAAAAAGGAAGGCCGTTTACTTAGAGTTGGAGTGGACAGGGGGATCGGATCGGAAGAATAATGGAGGCTTAGATCGGATCGGCTCAAGAATGGAAGGCTACGACTGGAGTAAGGCGAAGGGATCGGATCGGAGTAGATGGAAAACGAGGGAGCTGATCGGAGAAGGAACTGGAAGGAAGACAGCAACCCGACCCGACCCGGAGGAGGACACCGACCCGAAGTGAAGTACCCGATCCGAACCGAATGGAAAGATGACAAGGAAGGAGGACCGAACCGAACCGACGAGGGTAATGACTACCGAACCGAACCGAATTCTAGGGCTGCTACTGCACGACAACTCTTCTGAAGACCCACTCCAATTCGACCAAACCCGAGATGCAAAGGAAGTCCAAATGAGAAGCTAGAGCTCAAGATCCAGATGGGAATCAACGAGTTCGCTTCATGATTGGGCTTTGCTGCGGGACGCGTGTTAAGGGGTTATCGATGTCTATAGTTTTGGACCACTTTGGTAGGAGGTACGAAGGCGGATTCAGGGCCATTATGGCATTGGTAGGACCAAGGGCTACGACCAATGTGGTGGGTCATTGAAATGTTTGGTCATGACTCCATGTGTTTAGCTTGGTCACAGCAGGGTTTCTACAAGTCGGGATTCGTCGTTACCTCAATTTGTCTAGTGTTCCAAAGTGGTAGATATCGTATGCTTTACGCACTGAGTAAGAGATGTGAGGATGGTTGCTATGGATGATTTGTTTGCTATCATTGTGACATGCACACCCCACCCCCGTATTCTTTACACTATTTATTATGGCACCTTAGAGTATTGTACGGTATGTGGTACTAACTCTTTGGTTGCAGGTCCAGGTTCAGGTATGGTTTAGTATACCTGCTATTATTCTGTTTAGATGCTTATCGCTCATACCAGGCTTTATGTATGACCCAGAGTTTTATGTCTCCTCTTATTACTCTGGGTGCTCACACGAGCAGACTAGAGACAGGTTAGCTGGTGATGCACGGGTAGATGATCCGGAGATGAGCAAGAGGCTTCCACGTAATATATATATAGTATTCTCCCTGTGTTGTTGAAGATCACTACTTGGGCATTGGTAGTGCATCTTCTACTTTAGCTTTCTTTTGTTTATAGACAGTAAATTTGGAAAATTGTAATAAGCTGTATTTGGATTTCCGTTGCTCTGATGTTGATGTTGATTTTAGTTATCAGCTTATGCACTGTCTCACCTGTTTTATGTCAAGTATATTATTATTATAGTTTATTCCATGCGCTGTGAGACATTCTACAGGTTCCTTGATTTGTTCATTCCCTTCTTTCCTTTCTTCTGACGACCGTTCCGTGCTAGTCGGGCATGTGTACAGCGCACTTCCGGAGGAAACCACTCACACCTACTAGCGACCGTCATTCCACCATTGAACCTGTCACCCCAATCAAGAGAAATTACACACATCCTCACCTCCGAGCTTCCCTTTGAACAACACACGCCACCACCATTTAAATAATTCGAACTCCTCACGCTGCTTTCTTCTTCGCCGACCGCGTCCACCATGACTGAGCCATCTCCTCTGACCATCTATACCACGACCATTTCCTGCTCCGCCCTGACCCAAGCCCAAGCTCACCCCGTTACTCACCTAACCTCCATCCGACAACCTCCTTCCAGTACACTATAAACTCATGCCATGTTCATCTGACAGCACCAGTTCATCACCATGCATCTGAAATTATAGGGTAACAGTTTTGTTTTATTTATTTAGAAAGGAAGCTTTTGTTTTTATTTGTTTCGAGCTAGGAGAAAAGTTTTCTGATGAGGAGAAACAAAATGAAAAGGCAGTATACATATACATATATATAAATATATATATGGGAAATTCTATAGAGAGACAAAATTTTGACACAAATGGTGACACAATTGCTTTGCACCATTGGATCACCCCTTGAATTACACTTCTCCATATAAAGACAAAAAGATCCAACGGTTGAGGCTCTGTGTCTCTCTCTTTGTGTCTATTTTTGTGTTCAAACAGCCGCTCTTTATATATATATATATATATATGTATATATATATGCGAGAAGTAGGTATGGGATAAGAGCAACATCTCTTCGGAAAGGTACGAGGTAGGTCTGCGTTTAGGTTGTTAGCATATGCGTAGCTGAAATATTAGTATGGTAAGTTGGATATGAAAATATGCTATAGCTGTGCATATATTAATGTGATTTGGCTGCATGAAGACAACAGTTAGCATGTGTTGTATTTAATACGTATATAGCCCGTTATGTTTATACTGATTTAATAGGATGTGCGCAGGCGTCTTAGGCCATGTGTTTACATTTATTTGATTAATTCATAAGCATGTCGTTTTGTATTATATTTAATTTGGATGGTAGCAGGTGTATTGCGCGGAAAAAGAGATAATAGGGTTGCAGATTGGAGTAGGCGGTAGGAATTTGGTAGGTGTAGCAGCAGGTATATGTGTGTGAACGCTGGTAGTTTTTTGATTGAAGTAGAGGTGCATATTCAGGGTGCGTTCGCAGCTAAAATTTGGCACGTTCAAACTTTTGGTGGCGTCCAACGTGTCGGACGCGTCGGACGCCAGCACTTTCTCCCTTTCCAGATAGAACGATTTTCGACGCCAACGGCTTGATTTCCAACTTCCTCTTCCTTCCTATAAATCACCCCCTCCTTCCTTAACAACTTTCACAACTAATACTTCAACAAATTCTTCAACTCTTTCTTCTTATTCGATTAATGTCTAACTCCGATTCATCCTCCGATTACGACGGTTTGATTGATCTCTACGGGGTTTATCTGTGTCGGAATGAAATGAGAAATCATATTACGCGGATCAATACTTCAGAGTTCACTGGCTTATCTTGGATCAACGAAATTTTGAATGGTCATCAAAACCGTTGTCAAAATAATTTTCGGATGAAATTTTTTTGTTTTCACGCATTATGTGAAAAACTGCAACATCATGGTCTCGCTTTCAGACAAGAAATATGTGTTGTCGAAATGGTTGGAATATTCGTTTATAGAATGGCTACTGGGCTTTCAAATAGACAACTTCAAGAAAGATTTTAACGATCAGGTAGCATAATTTCTGTTTGTTTTCATGATGTCCTAAACGCTTTTCAATTACTCGCTGCGGATGTAATAAATCCAAGGGAACAACAATTTAATATTGTTCCACATCACATCAAAACTTCAACCCGGTATTATTCGTATTTCAGAAACTGTATTGGCGCTATAGATGGTACACACGTATCTGCACATTTACCCATTGATTAAATTATCCCTTATATCAGAAGAAAAGGTTTTGCAACTCAAAATATATTAGCGGTTGGTGATTTCGATTTACAGTTTACTTATGTTATGGCTAGTTGGGAAGGGACTGCACATGATAGTATAATTTTTAATGTTGTTACAAACGATAGAATCTCTAATTTTCCTAACCCTCCATCTGGACAGTATTATTTGGTTGATTCAGGCTATCCACTTCAGACTAGATATTCACCACCATATCGAAATATGAGGTACCATGTTCCGCATTTCCGTGAAACCATGAATCAACCAAAGTTGGCCAATGAAGTGTTTAATTTCTGCCATTCAGTTTCCGGATGGCCGTAAAAAGAACATTTGGCATTTGGAAGAAAAAAAATTCATTCTCAACAAGCTACATACATATCGGTTCAATACTCAAGTGAAAGTTGTCGTATCTACAATGGCCTTATACAATTTCATACGTAAATATAATAGCGTTGACCCAGATTTTATGGCTTTTGATGATGATCCTGAACTAATCCTCGATCAGTACTTGGCGGAATATTATACTATGAGAAATACGAAGAATAGAGGCACTGAACGTGTACACCCAGATGGATAACGAGAAATGTCATTAGTTCGAGATAACATTAGAGATGGGTTGGTTGTTGCTGGTCTGTGCTAATTTGTCTTTGTATCTGTAATTGTACTTGTACTTGTATTGCATTAGAAACTGTATTTGTGTTTGTATTTGTATTTGTATTTGTATTTGCCAAATCATATCTATTTATATCTTATTTTAAAAATACCACGCTCAAATACCATGCTCAGAAACCATGCTCAAATTCCCTGTTCATAGCTAAAAACACATTCCACGCTCGCTACAGTACCACGCTCAAATGTCACACTCAAATACCCCGTTACAGCTCGTTAAGAACGCACCCTCAGTATTAATTTCGAAAGAGATGGACTTGTGCAGTGAAGATGGTTAGCATTTAATATATATGTTGTAGGCAGTGTAGGTTTAAATTTAGGTTATTTTATATTTTATTTTGTTTTTATACAGTTAAATTTTAATTTACCGCTAATTATCATAGCGTTTAATATTCGTACCATCACAAATAACACCCCAACGAAATAAAAATGGACGCACCATTACGTCTTGATGTTCCGGTCCCAATGAAACTAATTTCGTTGAAAACGGACTCCGTTTGCAAAATGTCGTTATCTTAATTTATCGATTCACCTTTAAATTGCAGGCATAGATAAAACAACTCTAATTGTCTCCAAACTGGAAATCTAACAATAATTAGCTATAAGTATTCTAATTAAACTAGTTTCGTTGAAAACGAAGGTCATTTGAAAAATAATCATTTCTATGTCCTATATAATATTGAAAAAATATAACTAAATGCAAAATAATAATAATAATAAATTAGTATCATATATCTCCAAATGAAATCTTACCCATCTCCAAAATAAACCAAATATATATTTTAAACCCAATGGTTAAAATTTTCATGTCAAACGGTATTCAAATTATATTGAAACCCTTTTATATTTATTAAATAAATGTTATTGTTTATTACCGAATTCCATAGCGACTATTCGAAAATTTGAATTGGACATAACTTGCAATCTATAATATGAAATATCCATTTTTCTCTTTCATTAGAAAAATATAATCAAATATATTCAAACATTTCTTATTTCAAAGAATTTCAACTTATATCAAATCATGTATATTCAATTGAAGTTTAGAACTCAATATTACGAACTACCCTGTCGCTTCGAGCTCGTTTTATTAATCTATAAATTTATATGTTTGAACTCCATTTTTGAAAATGAACTCAATACAAAATCCGTTTATATTATCAAATCAATATCTAAACGAATTTAAAAATTCGTAATTAACATTCAAAAATATGGAACGTTACACTGATGGTTGTATGTATTTTTAAATCTAGGTTTTCACAATTTTCAAATCAATTTGAATTTTGAAATTAGAAATTGGATTATAAAATTGTAACGACCCGCATTCTACGTATCAAAAGATCGTAGAATATTTCTTTCTTTTACATACGAAGTCGTATGGTCATGTAACTTTGGGAGACGACTAGTGGGGTCATTTCCCATGTTCATGATTTTTTTCGATTTTTAAATGACTGTTTTGCCCCTAGCTGATCTTGTTTTGACCATAACTTTTGACTAGAAAGGAATTTTGACCTGAAACCACTTCCATTGGCTCCTGATGATGGTTTACAATTCTGTAGAGTGGTCACATTAGCCAAACAGACTTATGTTTGGGAGATATGGCTGAAACAAGTTTCAAATGGTGAAAAACAGCTTAATTGGGCTTAACCGGATGATTAACAGATAGGCCCAAAAGGGGATTTCGGGATTTGGAGTATTTAAGGGCTGTTAGGGTTAGGGATTTCGGTTTTTCTCATTTCCCAGCCGCCGTATACATCTTAGAAAACCCTAACAATGGCCTCCAACATCTAGAATCATCCCTAATCACTTTCTAATCAAAGTTTTGGCTTAAACTGCATCAAATCTAGGAGAAATAGCACCAAATCAGAGTTGGAGCTGCTGCTAGGCATTGGAATTCGACCCATACAGTAGATTATTTCAGTTCTAAAGTTTAATTGTGGCAAAGGTGAGCGATTAGCATTGTTTTGACACTAATTACAATTAATTAGGGTGATTAGTGATAATTAGCGAATTTGTACATTAACAAATTCTGAAAAAATATTTATAAATTCGGAAATAATGTTTTAGACCTCTGTTAGAAATTTGGTTTGATTTGGTTCGGTTTTCCTAATCATATCATTAGTTTTTCTTAAACATGCTTAAGGGAAAATAAGGGATTTTGGCCACGTTTGATCCAATTTACATGTTGTAGTTGTTGTTTTGATGTTTATGGTTGATTCTCTATGTTGTTATGACTGCATGGTAATTTTTGTGATTGATTAGAACTGTTAGATTAGTCGAAAACGCCGTCATATGGCGTAAAACAGTCGCTGGAAAGTCGCAGGAAATATGCAGGGTTTCGAACCGGACCGGATCGGATTATTGGGCTCGGATCGGATAGGAGAACCGGGCAAGTGGACTCGATTCGGATTGGAACTTAGAATAAGGGGCTTGGCGAGAAGGAAGGCCATTTTCTTAGAGTTGGAGTTGGGCAGGGGATCGGATAGAAGAAGAAAACAAGGGGATCAGATCGGAGCTAGGGCGTGGGATCAGATTGGCTACCGAACCGAACGGAGCAGGTATCTTCTGAAGCATGCAAACGAAAGAGACAACAAGGAAGGTTGGATCGGATCGGAACTTGACACTATAAGGAGGACCTTGGCAGTTTACCACCGGACCGGACCGAGCCACATGTGAGAAGTTGAACCGAACCACATGGAGGAAATGAACCCGAACCGAACCAAGCGTGGGTGACCGAACCGAACCGGACGTGTACTTTTATTTCTACATGACGACTCTTCTGAAGGCCAACTCCAATTCGATCAAAGACCGAGATGCAAAGGAAGCCCAAATGAGGAGCTTTGACTCAAGATCCAGATGGGAACCAATGAGTGAGCTTCATGATTGGGCTTTGCTGCAGGACATGTGCTAAGGAGTTGTCGATGTCTATAACTTTGAATCACTATGTGTAGGGAGTACGTGAACAGATTCAGAGCCACAGTGGCCTAGGTACGATTAAAGAGCTATAGACCAATGAAGTGGGGTCATTTGTAAAGGTTGGTCATGACTCCATGTGGTAAGCTTGGTAGTAGTAGTAGTAGTTGTACAAGTCGACTCCGTCACTACTTCGATGGGTCTAGTGATTGACAGTGGTGGACATCGTATGCTTTACGCACTGAGTGAGAGATGTGAGGATGATTGCTATGGTTGATTTGTTTGCCATCATTATGGCATGCACACCCCACCCCTGTTATCTTTACACCATCTATTCGGTGGCACCATGGAGTATTGTACGGTATGTAGTGCTAACTCTTTGGTTGCAGGTCCAGGTTCAGGTATGGTTTAGTATACCTTTCATTGTTCTGTTTAGTCGCTTATCACTCATACCAGACTTTTTGTCTGACCCAGAGTTTTATGTCTCTTCTTATTACTCTGGGTGCTTTCACGAACAGACTAGAGACAGGTTAGCTGGGTATACACGAGTAGTTGATCCGGAGACGAGCAAGAGGCTTCCACGTATGATACATATAGATATTCTCCCTATGTTGTTGAAGATCACTGCTTGGGCATTAGTAGTGCATCTTCTACTTTAGCTTTCTTTTGCTTTAGAGACAGTTTAAAGTTGTAATAATGATGTTGGATTATAAGCTGTATTTGGATTTCCGCTGTTATATTGGTTTAGTTTTCAGCTTATGCACTGTCTCGCCTGTTTTATGTCAAGATTATATTATTATTATATTTTGTTCCACGCGCTATGGGACATTTTACAGGTTTTCGGTTAGTTCATTCTCTTCTTTCCTTTCTTTGGCGACCGTTCCGTGCTAGTCGGGCATGTGTACAACGCTCTTTCGGAGGAAATGTCGGCTGGTGCGCGCGGGGCATCACACTTGGTATCAGAGCTCTAGGTTGCATAGTTAACCTAGTGAAGTCATCAGGGAGTGATAGTATACGTATACAAGAGCGCGTATTTGTGATTATTTTGGTTTTCAAAAGCTATATATATATACTATTAGTATAGCTAAGGATGAAGTCGCACTGCACAAGCACCACTATGGAGATGGTTAATCGTTTTCTCTTTACAGATTGAATGATGAGCCGATACGCAAGAGGTGCCGGTAGGGGATCCAATAATGGGAATGCTGCTGACATGAGGACGATGTTTACTGACCTCATGAGGGAGATGCTTAGAGATGTGCAGAGGGAAGCTCCCAATGGTGGTGGTCCAATAGTGCAGGCGCTTAGGGCCGATTTCGCCAAGCTGAATAAGGATTATACTAGTCTTGGCGGGAAGCCGTTCCACGGAACGGAATCGGCTACGGATGTTCAGGATTGGTTGGATAGCTGCAAGCGTATCTTCGATGACTTGGGTATCGAGGATGCAATGAAGAGAAGGCTAGCATCCCATCAGCTGCAAGGACGGGCAATGAACTGGTGGAATGCTATAAAGGATGCTACTCCTGAAGATCAGATTACTTGGGAGCAGTTTAAGGTTCGCTTTAGCGATAAGTTCATTCCAGCTGCTCAGAAGTCAGTGTTGTTTAAGAAATTTTTGGAGCTCAAGCAGAATGGCAGAGCTGTCTCGGAGTATATTGCCAAATTAGATACTTTGTCGAAGTATGGGTTATCTCTTATTGATACTGCCGAGAAGAAGAACGAGAAGTTCATAACTGGCTTGGATCAGTACTTGGGGGAAAGGCTTATTAACCACATCGATGAGACGTTTGAATCGATTGTGGGGAAAGCATTAAGGTCAGAGAGTCTTTACCCTAAGTCGAAGACTGAGGTTGCATCTGCAAAGGAGCCAAAGCCGCAAGCAAGTGGTGGAGGCAAGAGTGGTTCTCAGAATAAGAGGAAGCAAAACCAGAATAAGGATGGCCAGAAAAAGAATAAGAAAGATGTTGAGTGCTTCAGCTGTGGTAAGAAGGGCCATTATGCTAGTAATTGTCGGGCCAAGCCAGCGGATAGGAAGTGCTTCAACTGTGGCCAAGTGGGACATCACAAGGACAAGTGTCCGCAGCCTCCTAAAGAAAAGCAGATGGTGAAAGCATATGCCCTTAATGTTATTACTTCTTCATCGAATGCCCCAACTTCGGCGGAGAAGGGAAAGAATGTCGTTATTCAAGGTATGCTTTCCATTTATGATGTTCCTGTTAGAGTTTTGTTTGATACCGGAGCTTCAAGTTCTTTCATATCTAGTGACCTGGTAGATAGGTTGGGATTGGAGGCCGAGATTGTTGATATACCTTTAGTAGTGACGAACCCGATTGGTGGTTTAACTAACCTTAGCATGATTTTTCGTAATGTGGTCTTATCGAGTCATGGATGCATGTTTGGTTTTGATTGCTTTGTTTTGGGCTTTACTGGGTTTGGCATTATTTTGGGAGTCAATTGGCTCCAAAGATACGGGGTGGTGGTAGACTGTAAGGGCTTTTTGGTGACAACTAGAGAGGATGATGGGCGGAGGGTAGTGTTTGGTGGTTTACCCGGTGATGGGGTAATGGCTAGTTTTCTAAATTCCCTCGACATCCCGCATAGTGAGTTGTCAGGGTTGCCCGTGGTTGGCCAATATCCGGACGTCTCCGAGGAAGTGACTGGGCTTCCACCACACCTAGAGATTGAGTTCCATATTGATTTAGTGAAAGATGTCAGACCTATAGTGATGCCACTTCGTCGTATGGCACCAAGGGAGCAGCGAGAGCTCGGGGTGCAAGTCAGCGATCTTTTGAAGAGGGGATTTATCAGAAGAGTGTTTCTGAATGGGGAGCACCAGTTGTGTTTGCTACCAAGGCGGATGGTTCCCTTCGTTTGTGTGTAGACTACCGCGAGTTGAATAAAGTGACGAGGAAGAATAAGTATCCTCTACCGCGGATAGATGATTTGTTTGATCAGTTTAGTGGCGCGAGAGTATTCTCTCAGTTGGATCTCGCAACAGGTTTTCATTAGCTTAGAGTGGAAGCTGAGAGTATAGCTAAAACGGCATTTCGAACGCCGTCTGGATTTTATGAGTGGTTAGTCATGCCATTCGGGCTGACCAATGCCTCAGCATACTTTGTGGATCTTATGAATAGGGTATTCAGAGATCAGTTGAATAAGTTTGTCCTTGTGTTCGTGGATGATATTTTGGTCTATTCGAGGACAAAGGAAGAACACAAGGAACATTTAAGGATAGTGATGGAGGTGTTGAGAAAACACCAGTTGAAAGAAAAATTCTCTAAGTATCACTTCTTGAGGAGGGAAGTGAGATTCTTGGGCCATGTTGTTTCAGAGAATGGTATTATCGTCGACCCTGCGAAGGTGGTTATGGTACAAGATTGGTCTACGCCTAAGAATGCAAAGGACATAAGAAGTTTCTTGGGATTAGCTGGATATTATCGTAAGTTTATCCAAGACTTCTCCAAGATAGCAGCACCATTGACTCAGTTGACCAAGAAGAATCAAGCCATCGTCTGGGACGAAAGGTGCGAGAATGCATTCAAGAGCCTAAAGGAAAATTTGACATGTGCACCAGTGTTAGTCGTTCCTAAGGGGAATGAAGAAATGATGGTATATACAGATGCATGTGGTACCGGACTAGGTGCTATATTGATGCAAGGAGGTAGGGTTGTAGCTTATGCAAGTCGACAACTGAAACCGCATGAGAAAAGATACCCTACCCATGATTTGGAATTGGCAGCGATCGTGTTTGCACTGAAGATGTGGAGACATTATCTCTTGGGAGAAAGATTCGAGTTGTTTACCGATCATAAGTCGTTAAAGTGTCTCTTCTCTCAGAAAGATCTAAATCTCCGGCAGCAAAGATGGTTAGAATTCTTGGCTTCCTATGATTTTGACATCGCATATACACCAGGAAAGGGCAATGTGGTGGCTGATGCATTGAGTAGAAGACACGCCAATTTAGGGGCTATGTTTCTAGAATGGAAGCAACTGGAGTATATCGCTGGCTATGATTTCAGACCAAAGTGCGAATTAGATCCAGAAATGTTAGCAAGTTTGACGATCAGACCTACTTTGATTGAGCGGATTGGTTCCAGTCAGAGGAACGATCCTAATCTATTGGAAATCATCTCAAAGTTAAAGATGGGAATCAACAGAGATAGGAATAAGTATGGGCTTGATCGAGATGGAGGCTTAGAAAGAATGGAAGAATATTTGTACCTAATGTCAATGGATTGAGAGATGAAGTGCTTAGAGAATGTCATCACTCAAAACTGACTATACACCCCGGTGGTAACAAGATGTACCGAGACATGAAGCAGACCTACTACTGGGAAGGGATGAAAAGAGACATTGGGAAGTTTATATCCAAATGCATGAACTGCCGGCTAGTTAAAGCTGAGCAAAAGAAGCCTAGTGGTTTGCTACAACCATTAGAAATTCCAGAATTGAAATGGGAACAAGTGTCAATGGATTTCATTGATAGGTTACCAAGGACTAGATCGGGCCATGATAGCATTTGGGTGATTGTGGACCGATTGACTAAGAGTGCAAGGTTTATACCCGTCAAGTCAAATAGGACGGCAGCTAAGTTAGCGGAACTGTATATAAAGTGGGTAGTGAGATTTCATGGAATACCCAAAGGCATTGTGAGTGACCGAGATCCGTTGTTCACTAGTGGATTTTGGAGGAGCTTACAAGAGGCGTTAGGATCAGAACTACATATCAGTACCGCGTATCATCCTCAAACCGACGGACAGACAGAGAGGGTGAATCGAGTGTTAGAAGATCTCATGAGAGCTTGCATATTGGATTTTGGTGGTTCATGGGATGACCATTTGCATCTAGTAGAGTTTGCATATAATAATAGTTATCAATCCAGTATTAGTATGGCTCCGTTTGAAGCTTTGTACGGAAGACCGTGCAACTCAGCTTCATGTTGGGTAGAAACTGGTGAGAAGTTTGTGCTTGGACCCGATGTGATAAGAGAAACTTCGGCTGAGATTAAGATTATCCAACAGCGAATGAAGGCTGCCTAAGATAGACAGAAGAGTTATGCTGATAAGAGGAGAAGAGAATTAAAGTTCTCCATTGGCGACTTGGTGTTTGTCAAGATTTCTCCGTTGAAGAGCGTGATACGGTTTGGCAGGAGAGGCAAGTTAACACCAAGATTTGTTGGTCCATTCCCAGTTCTTGAGCAAATTGGGAATTTGGCATACAAAGTTGAATTACCAGAGAAGATGGCAGGAGTTCACAACGTATTTCATGTTTCCCAGTTAAGGAAGTTCGTGCATGACCCAGATGTGACTATTTCACCTGATCAGTTAGATGATATCGAAGTTGAATCCGAGGCGGTTGGGAACAGCAGGCCCATGTGTATTGTTGGGAACGATATGAAGCAGCTTCGATGGGAGGTGGTGAAATTAGTCAAAATTCAGTGGGGCAAGAATGAGAATGACTGTACTTGGGAGACAGAGGAGAGCATTAGGAAGATGTATCCAGAACTCTTCGCCCGGTAAGATTTCAGTTTTGATTAGTCTTTCCGCATGCTAGAATATGTTTGTTTTGTTTGTTTTGCATCATTGATTGTTGTATATGGCTGGTAGGCATGCGGGATCCTTTGTATGTTTTGGGTTAAGGAATTTCGGGGACAAAATTTCTTAAGGGGGGAGAGTGTAACGACCCGCATTCTACACATCGAAAGATCATAAGATATTTATTTCTTTCACATACGAAGTCGTATGGTCATGTAACTTTGGGAGACGACTAGTGGGGTCATTTCCCATGTTCACGATTTTTTTCGATTTTTAAATGACTATTTTGCCTCTAGCTGATCTTGTTTTAACCATAACTTTTGACTAGAAAGGAATTTTGACCTGAATCCACTTCGATTGGCTCCGGATGATGGTTTACAATTCCGTAGTGTGGTCACATTAGCCAAAAGGACTTACCGTTTGGGAGATATGGTTGAAACAAGTTTCAGATGGTGAAAAACAGCTTAATTGGGCTTAACCGGGTGATTAACAACTAGGCCCAAAGGGGGATTTCGGGATTTGGAGTATTTAAGGGCTGTTAGGGTTAGGGATTTCGGTTTTTCTCATTTCCCAGCCACCATATACATCTTAGAAAACCCTAACAATGGCCTTCAACATCTAGAATCATCCCTAATCACTTTCTAATCAAGTTTTGGCTTAAACTACATCAAATCAAGGAGAAATAGCAACAAATCAGAGTTGGAGCTGTTGCTAGGCATTGGAATTCGACCCATACAGTAGATTATTTCAGTTCTAAAGTTTAATTGTGGAAAAGGTGAGCGACTAGCATTGTTTTGACACTAATTACAGTTAATTAGGATGATTAGTGATAATTAGCGAATTTATACATTAATAAATTCTGGAAAAATATTTATAAATTCGGAAATAATGTTTTAGACCTCTATTGGAAATTTGGTTTGATTTGGTTAGGTCTTGCTAATAATATCGTTAGTTTTGCTTAAACAGGCTTAAGGGAAAATAAGGGATTTTGGCTATGTTTGATCCAATTTACATGTTATGGTTGTTGTTTTGATGTTTATGGTTGATTCTCTATTTTTCTATGACTGTATGGTATGTTTTGTGATTGATTAGAACTGTTAGATTAGTCGAAAACGCCGTCGTATGGCGTAAAACAGTAGCTGGAAAGTCGCAGGAAATATGCAGGGTTTCGAACCGGACCGGATCGGATTATTGGGCTCGGATTGGATAGGAGAACCGGGCAAGTGGACTCGATTCGGATTGGAACTTAGCATAAGGGGCTTGGCGAGAAGGAAGGCCGTTTGCTTAGAGTTGGAGTTGGGCAGGGGATCAGATCGGAGAAGACAAAAAGGGGATCGGATCGGAGCTAGGGCATGGGATCGGATCGGCTACCGAACCGAACCGGAGCAGGTATCTTCTAAAGCGTGCAAACGAAAGAGACAACAAGGAAGGTTGGATCGGATCGGAACTTGACACTATAAGGAGGACCTTGGCACTTTACCACCGGATCGGACCGAGCCACATGTGAGAAGCTGAACCGAACCGCATGGAGGAAATGAACCCGAACCGAACCAAGCGTGGGTGACCGAACCAAACCGGACGTGTACTTCTATTCTACATGACGACTCTTCTTAAGGCCAACTCCAACTCGATCAAAGCCCGAGACGCAAAGGAAGCCCAAATGAGGAACTTTGACTCAGGATCCATATGGGAACCAATAAGTGAGCTTCATGATTGGGCTTTGCTGCGGGACGTGTGCTAAGGAGTTGCCGATGTCTATAACTTTGAATCACTATGTGTAGGGAGTACATGAACGGATTCAGGGCCACAGTGGCCTAGGTACGACTAAAGAGCTATAGACCAATGAAGTGGGGTCATTTGTAAAGGTTTGGTATGACTCCATGTGGTAAGCTTGGTAGTAGTAGTAGTTGTACAAGTCGACTCCGTCACTACTTCGATGGGTCTAGTGATTGACAGTGGTGGACATCGTATGCTTTATGCACTGAGTGAGAGATGTGAGGATGATTGCTATGGTTGATTTGTTTGCCATCATTATGACATGCACACCCCACCCCCGTTATCTTTACACCATCTGTTCAGTGGCACCATGGAGTATTGTACGGTATGTAGTGCTAACTCTTTGGTTGCAGGTCCAGATTCAGGTATGGTTTAGTATACTTGTCATTGTTCTGTTTAGCTACTTATCGCTCATACCAGACTTTTTGTCTGACCCAGATTTTTATGTCTCTTCTTATTACTCTGGGTGCTCTCACTAGCAGAGTAGGGACAGGTTAGCTGGGTATGCACGAGTAGCTGATCCGGAGACGAGCAGGAGGCTTCCACATATGATACATATAGATATTCTCCCTGTGTTGTTGAAGATCACTGCTTGGGCATTAGTAGTGCATCTTCTACTTTAGCTTTCTTTTGCTTTAAAGATAGTTTAAAGTTGTAATAATGATGTTGGATTATAAGCTGTATTTGGATTTCCGCTGTTATGTTGGTTTAGTTTTCAGCTTATGCATTGTCTCGCCTGTTTTATGTCAAGATTATGTTATTATTATATTTTGTTCCATGCGCTGTGAGACATTCTATAGGTTTTCGATTAGTTCATTTTCTTCTTTCCTTTCTTTGGCGACCGTTCCGTGCTAGTCGGGCTTGTGTACAGCGCACTTTCGGAGGAAATGTCGGCAGGTGCAGGAGGGCGGTCACAAAAATAGAGAAGGAGATTTAGAAAATAAATCAAAACAAAATAAATTAAAGGTTTACCTAGATTTGATTTAAGGAAGAAAAAATGGAGAAATTTCTAGGAGGAAGATGGATTGCAGAAGAAAAAAGAGAAGGTTTTCCGAAAAGATGAAAAATGAAACACGGAAAAGAAACATCTATATTTTAATCTCATGCGAAGTTCCTAGAAATCCTTAATGTAAAATATAAACTGAGGTATGATGTGACGCGGAAAGCTTTCCCAAGAAGCCAAATGAAAATTCAGAAAATAATCTGCAATAGGAATAACAATGTAAATGCAAACACGGCCAATTTGTGCAAATTTTCATTGGAAAATTAAAATCTAAAGAAAATGGAAGTGAAATTTCTGAAATAAAAAGTGGAGACTATGTTAGAATTTCGAGTAGATTCATAGAAAAATATAATTTTTTTTAATTTAAAAATTTTTAATTCTCAATTCAAATTCAACTTTTGACAAACTTGGACCAAAATAGACTTTTTCAGAAATATTTCTATTTCAATAGATTTGAAAAACAAATTGCTTAACATTAAAAGTATGTTATTTAAATTTAAATTTTAAGAGTGAATTCAAATTCAAAAAATAATTTAAAATAATTTTTTTAGGGTAATTAAATTAGAAGGACAAACGGTATTAATATTTTATCCATAAGGACACGCGTTTAAAATTTTATACAAAAGGACATAACCCCAAAAATCTCCGTCGCCCTTTCTCTCCTCTTTGATTTCTTCTTTCGCTCCTTTTTCTCTTCTCTGATTTCTTCTTCCACGAAATTAGCAAATCAAAATTAATGAAATCATCTCAACTGGAAATCGAATCAAATCAAATCCGCCTATATCTAACAGTCGAACCTCAATCATCAATCGAAACAGCAAAATTTAGGGCACGAAATCGATCTCAAAAATCAACCTCGACTGGATTTTTATTTGTTGCCATAATCATTTTAATTTAATGATAATTTCTGCCAATTAGTTTTAAGGTTATTTCGCAAGGTGATTCATGATTTTTTTTTTGTTTTGCAATTTTAATGTTCAACTTTTCAGCGCGTGGATATCATTTTTATATTTATTTAAGGTATCTTTTTTGTTTATTTAACACTATTTTATATTCGTTTGTTATGTTTTAAATGTTGTATTTATTTTGTAGTTGTATTGTTGCACTATCTATGTATTACAGTCGAAATTATTTCGTTATAATCAACCAAACTGTGTTGTAAGTAATTTTTGTTTTACTTTTTTTTTAAAAACAATACATCAGTTTCTAGGCATCATTTATATTTTTTTTTGGGTATCATTTTTACTGTATTCACTGTGCTATTTTTTTGTAGTTACTTCTTGTTGTTGTATTAATTTTGTTCTTGTACTACTGCATCAGTTTTGCTACTCAAACGAATTTATTTCATTTTAAACAACCAAATTGTGATTCAAACATTTTCTGTATTACTTTTGTCGTTAAAATATTAAAGCAGATTTTAGTTATCATTTTTATATTTTTTTGAGGTATCAGTTTTATGTTTTCTAGTTGAATTTACATTGTAGCATTTTTAGGTATCATTTTATATTTTTTTTAGTTATCAGTTTTATATTTTCTAGTTGAATTTACATCATAGCAGCTTTTAGGTAGATTTGTGTTGTTTGCTTTGGCAATTGATCTTTTTTATACAGAACATTAATTCTAACTGATAACCACTGATAAAAAAAATAACACCCACCTACTCAATTCAAATCTGCCAAAAATAATATTTATTCGCAATAAATCCTACTGATTAAAAAAATAATAGCAATCAATTCAATTCAATTGTCACAAAAATGAGATTATTCTTAGTAATACACAATAATACCCACTTGTATCATATGATACCTACAATGATACATAACTGATTTAATAGAATACATTTTTTTTCTACACAATCTAAGTACATAGAACACTGCTCCCCATTCCAAGCATGCATTCATGCATTTATTTTTACTTGTACGCAATCCAGTCTTGAATCCAAGTAATCTCCAGCAACATGCAGTATCTGCAAGTATTTCATACACAATCAAAACTTATACCAACATAATACTAGAAATTCAACTAGAAAATACAAAACTGATACCTAAAAGAAATGTAAAAATGTTACCTAAAAACTGCTATGATGTACATTCATGTTGAAAATATAAAACTGATACCTAAAAAAATATAAAAATGATACCTAAAAACTGCTATGATGTAAATTCAACCAGAAAATATAAAAATGATACCTAAAAAAATATAAAAATGATACCTAAAAACTGCTATGATGTAAATTCAACTAGAAAAAATAAAAATGATACCTAAAAAATATAAAAATGATAACTAAAAACTGCTATGATGTACATTCATGTTGAAAATATAAAACTAATACCTAAAAAAATATAAAAATGATACCTAAAAACTGCTATGATGTAAATTCAACTAGAAAAAAAATAAAAACGATGCCTAAAAAAATATAAAAATGATACCTAAAAACTGGTATGATGTAAATTCAACTAGAAAAAATAAAAATGATACCTAAAAACTACTTTAATATTTTAATTTAAAACTAATGAATAAAAATGTTTACATCCCACTTTGATTGATTAAAATGACATAATTTCGATTGAGTTGCAAAGTTAATGCAACAGTACAAGTACAAAACTAATATATCAAGAAAATAAATTAAAACAGAAGCATAACACTGTTATTACAAGAAAAATGATACCTTAAAAATAGAAAAACGATACCTACAAACTGCTACTAAATTCACCATCCAAAAAAGTAACTTCCGTCGTTCATCTCCGTCGCTCTTATCTCTCGGTCGATTTTCTACGATGAATTCACAAAATCAAAATCACGAGATCATCTTTACAGCCTATCGAATCAAAATCCGCGTGTCCTTATGAATCGACGAAACTTTTCACACAATAAAATTAGGGCAAATCGAATAAATTGAAGAGGTTGAACGATTCTGAAGATGATCAAACAAGAGTAATGTTTGAAAATCAAATCATGGAGTTAAAATCGCACTGGAGAAAAATTGAATGAGGAAAAAAAACACGCAAGATAGAAGCGACGGGGAAGAAATGAAGCACGTGATTTAGGAAATTAAAATGTATTAATGTATTGTCCTTCTGAGTAAAATTTTAGTGGGTTGTCCTTTTGAATAAAAAATCCCTTAATTTTGTCCTTGTGATTATTTTCCTGATTTTTTTAACACATAAGTTTTGAATTGAAAATCGTTATATTTCTGCAATCAAAATATTTGTATCTAGAAATCACATTCATTAATTCCATATAATTCAAAGTCATAAATCAAAATTTCAAATAAATCATAAACAGTTTTTTCTTAAAAATCGAGATTGTTACAAATATACCAGTCTTCGTTATGCTTAACACTCCAAAGTCAAAGGTTGAGGCGCATATAGATGTGGAAGATCAAGGGCTTCATGCATTATAATGTTAAATTTCTTATGCAAACTAGATGGTATAATAAGTATAAAAAGAAAGACGAGTTGAGCTTTTTGAGTAGACAAACTTCTGAAACTAGATATGACAAAAAATAATATTGTATCAAAAAACATTCGTTTATCTACTAGATTAAGAAATAATTGGAAGTGATCAAATTTAAAGTACATTACGTAACTAGAACTTCAAAATGAAATTTTTGCAAATTGATATATGATAGAAACTAAAAAAATACTTAAATCTGTTAAAGTTTCACAAAAAAACATGTAATATTAATTTGTAATCTAATTTGAGTTGTCGATTAGCATAATAAAATTAATGGTACTAAAAATACATAGATATGTTTGTTAATATTTTTTCTACACTAAGAAAAAGTTGATGCATGTTTTCTTTGCACACGTCTATTAGACATGCCATCCATGTTGGTCTATCATAGTGAGAATAACTTTAATTGAATCTTTTGAATTGTTTAAAAACCTCCCATACTTTAGCCATACAATAAGATATATTGGTCATTTGTCAACAAGTTCTTGTTATACACAATTGACTAGATTGAGGCCCGTGCTTCGCACACGAGCATGTAGGGAGGAATGAGGTAGGGGATACGGAGTTTATGTACGTGATAGACTGGATGGTCGACTGTTGTGTAGTAAACCGTGATTTCGTTAGTGGTTGCATATACTGGAAGGTATGTAAAGGGGAGTGAAAGTGCAGGAGTATTGGACAATGGAGGATTTATTGTCGTTAATGAGAGGAGCAGTAATAATTTATAGTTTGGAAGCATATGTGTAAGAAAGTAATTAGTATGATGTGCGGTGGAATTTCAGTTGTCATGAATAATTTAGGGATAGTAAAATAAAACAGAACGTATGTGGAAAATATAGCAATAAAAAATTAATTCGAGTAGGGTAGTTCATTTCTCAACTTTCCATTCATGCTTTATTCTTCGGTTGTTCGCCTTGCTATTTTGGATTGGTGACTTCACAGACGTTTACCTCTACATGGGTATTCTTTCAGTAGTTAAAATATGATGTGAATACTATTAAAATGTACATTCATATTGGCATTACACTAGCGCATCAAATTATTATAGCACAGAAATATCGGAAATTGCCTGAGATGAAACAAGGTGCTTTAGGTTTCAAGGTATAACCATACAAAGTAAAACGCAGGGAGACTTGACTTTTTGAAGATTGCAAACCAGCTTTGCTGAATTCATACCTTCAGCCATTTGTAGAGATACACATACCAATAAATGTATATATAATATATTTGTAAATATTCCAACTACTTAAGAAATAAGTACAATAAATTATTAGCACTGCTGAAATAAGAAAGAAGACAAAAAAAAGAATACGGGACGACCAGAAAATGAAAAACTAAAGCACAACATAAAACAACATATTTAAGAATGGTATACAAAGGACAGCCTAAAATGACATGTCATAGACTAAGCCAAAATAAGCAAATATTGAAGCAGTTCTCACATAGTTCACGGTTATGCAGCATATAATGACAAAAGACAGCTTAAAAATGAAGTACAGCCTAAAACAGAAAATAGCCAAGATATACTTTACCAAATGCTGAAGGGCTCAACCTAGTAGTCCTGAATCAGGCATATCAGTTCATATTCTTTTAGGGGCAACTTCATTTCCTTGCATCAAGATATGATATCTAGTACTCTATGCCAGGGGCAGATGCAGTATAAGGCCATCTAGGGCCAAGGCCCTATCTCATTTTTGCAATTCCTTTGCAAATTATACTTTGTAATCAATTAAGCCCCATCTCAAATAATTAATCTGCTCTATCTCATATTGCTTGCTGGCTCGGCCACTGCTCTATGCATATCATTGCATTGCATATAGCTTACAACTAAGACACAAAACAGGAGTTAAAAAAAAGCTTAAATGATAACATAATAAACATTTAATCTCGGCTTTAAGAAGTATCTCTTCCACTGAATGAAAAAAAAATCTCCTTTACGGTCCAACAATTTAATTTGAAATAATATGTGGACCTGTAGAATATAGGCATTAACATTAGAAAAAAAAAACCAGGCATGGTAGAAAAAATAGTTACATTAATAAAAGCATTCATAAAGATCAAAAAAAAATGTTCGTACTTCCTTTTGTTACAGAAGTGGAACATATCACAACTATATGACACAAAATTGTCCGACTTCTATATTATTGTACTTCACATAGGCCACATAGGTTAATCAAATAACCAATCGTCACATATACGGGACAGATATAAAAGCTAGGTAACTAAATCATTAGTGTCTACCCCAAATCTATTTTGATAAAAATGGAATTCTAGAATTTCTTATTGTGTTAATGGGCTGGTTCATTAAAATCAGATATACAGTTTCGTTGACGCATGATACTTGAAATATAGCTTCTAAATTTTTATTATGTTGTTATGCAGGCGTAATGAGTAACTGCATAATATATAAAGAAATAATCATATATGTATGTGTTCATGTGCACGTTTTTGAACATATACATGCAATGGGAATATATGAGGTGAGAGACACACACACCCAGTGCATGGTATATGTGTGTCCGCACATACACACGCGTATTATTATGCACACATATATGCTCAACAGAAACATACATATAATAACAAACACAAGCACATACACGTGCAGATTGTTGAGTAAGATTGGGTCGTATAAAGTATAAACTGAAATGTAAAATAAATTTACGTGGTATTTTCATTTAAACATTTAAATCTATACACCCTTCATTGTAGTTTTAAAAATGTACACTGAACATTATCAGTTGCTGAGAAATAAGAATGGTGAAGATAATATACACGTACAACAATTCAGCTAAGCTCCTTAACCCGATTCCAATTTTGATTCCACCTATTTTTTTTCGAATATCTTAAATACCCTAACTATCCATACGTGCGTATGAAAGAATAAAAAAAACATTAAAGAAATTGGAATACTGATTAGCTTAAGTTATGAAAATTTCACGGCAAGTGTTGTGTAAAAATCTTGATAAACAATCAAGCGATTTATTTGTTGAGATTTGTGATACGCAAATCACAATTGTAGGCAACAAATTTTCTATGTGGATCCATTTTTGATGGAGATATTTGTTGCTACTTTTGTGGGATATTTGAAAATGAAGGCAAGGATTATTTGGTGCTTATCCAAATAGATATATTTGAGATATATGAGGATATATTTGAGATATATGAGGATAATTTGGGTGACAAGTTACTCTATAAAAGGCCTACATGATATCTTCATTATGTGGTGGAAAAATTTGTCATTGTTCTTCATTATCTTTCTCCTCAAATTTTTTAGCCATTAGATATTCTCTACCTATTTCTCAATAAGGTTATTGATTCAAGTTGTGTTTGTTTAACGATAGTTGAGATCGGTTGTAAACAATATTTTGGTGAATCAATAAAGAGGGTGGTTGGGTGGAATATCGTGTGTTCATATTTCCGATATTTTTTTGTGTTGTTGTTTGTTATTCAATCACTTTCATCTTCAAGTGATTGGGTGAAAAAGATTCATTTTGTTTTTGGGTGTTTTGTCAAAACTTCCGCTGCGCACAAAACCCCAACATTATTGAAGTTGTATACATAATAATATTTAACGGTAAGCTTACATTTATTTGGATTGTATTGAGTAGAATAGCCATGACTTTCGAAAACCTTGGTTGTCTAGTTCCTCTTCGTCCAATGGACTGTTCTAGCACCAGTCAAAAGCAACTCTTACAGTCTGATGGAATGAATATCCTGCAAAAGTAAAATGATGACTTTTAAGAAGAAAAGTACGGATTGAAAAAATCAAAATTAAATGAAAAATTAGGAAACAAAGAGCTTACCTAATGTCTTTGAAAAGAGTTTTTTTCTGTTTTCACAGATTAGGCAAGAAAAATCAAAAATCAAAAATTGACAGAGGTATAGAATGAAATTCAGAAACCCTCTTCCCATAAACTGTCCAACCGCTATAAAGAAAGGACTCAATAGTGATAAGTAGTTGATTTTAGACCCCAGTGACCTTCAAATCGTTCATTATTTCAGTTCTGTATTCTTTTGTAGATTTAGAACAAAAATGAAGAATCAAGGAAAATTGTGAATTGGGTGCAGAACGTGGGTGTGGAAGTTAGTTGAAACGTGTACATCTGGAAAGGATATTTTTGACTTTTGTAATAGTGCTAATTCAAAATACACGAAATGTTAGAGTTGGAAGTTCGAAAAAGGCTTTAGTAAGAATTTTCATTATGTATAAGAAGATATTATATATATATATATATATATGTGTGTGTGTGTGTGTGTGTGTGTGTGTGTGTGTTGTTGGATCTAGATTAACCCTAGAGGGGGGGGTGAATAGGGTTTATCACAATTTTTAACTGAATTGAAAAAACTGACAGGATATTAAAATAATAAACAGATCACAGAATATAGCAGAAACAGAAATGCAGAAAATAAATCACACACAGATATACCCAGCTTCGGCAAAACCCTGCCTACTGCTGCATTTCTAAGGTTTCTACTAGGTGATAGAACAGATCCCGCATACAAGACCATGTACACTCGCAAACCCTGCTCCTATTCTAAAACTACACTCAAAACCGTAGACTGATCGATATCCCCTTGATCAGATTTCCCCGAATTACAACCCTGTAATCCGTAACCCAGATTTTACAGACTCTGAAACTGACAGTCAAGATCCTGACTGATTCACTCTAGTTTATACAGACACTAGAAAACTGTTCGTTTGGTTTTAACTCGAAATAAAAATAAAAACAACACAAAATAAATAATAGAATTTAAAAACAAAAAGAAAACCTTAATAAAAATAGATCTAGGAGTTAAAAGAAAAGGGGGTCATCCCCTTATGTAAACATGGATAGGCCGGCCTCCTTTGAACATGCGTTGCACCCCATTTTCTTTGACCCGATATTGTTCCTTTGTCTTGGAAATGGCGGCTCTAAAAAAAAGAAACAAGGGTTTCTTTGAATCCTCCCCAAATTGATTGATTGCGATTGCTCTTCGATTTGTGAATTAGAAATGTGTTCTCTGATGAGTTTCAATACGTCGATGGCTTCAGATCGATTGCTTCACTTGTCCGATTTGGGATTTATCTCTGGCTTGATCGAAACTGTGAGTTTTCTGAAAATTTGTTGCTTTGAAAATGCTTGAATTAATTTTTGTGGGTTTCGATTTTCTGTATATTTGCCTGTGATGAGTCTGTGTGTAATATAGGGTAAAAATAAAACCCTAATAACCTCTGATTTCGTATATGCCTTGATCTGATTCGCTATGGCTTTCCCCTTTTGATTTGCACGATTTTAATTTGATTTGTTGCCTTTTAAAACATATTTTCCCTTTTTGAAATTAAGCAGCTTCGGCCCTGATTGAATGTGGAAATTCTGGAGAGATATAACTGCCTTAAATTGTTTGATGATTTCTGGAAAAAAAAGAATGTGATATCTTGCCATTCTTTGATCACTGTATTTCTGAAATAACTTCCCAAATTAGAAATGTGTATATCTGCTCCTGATTGAATTTGTTTTCCAGTTTTGAAAAACAATTAGCTTGCCGAGTTTAATTACTATTTTCATGAGCACAAATACATTCCTTATTTATTTCTATGATTAATTGTGTAAAACTGGAAAAAGGAAATTCAAATTTAAAACAGCATTATTTTTCCCTGGATTGAAATTCATCTGTCATCATCATACTTTATTTAATTTCCTCGGCCATGATTGTGTTTGTCACTTGTGTTGCCATATATTTAAAAACAAACCTGACTTGCTGAGTGCCATGCATACATATTTCTGAGCAGTCATATTTGTTGGCATGCACTTTAAAATGAACCTGCCTCGAATGTAGGCATTGATACATGAAGTAATCCATGTAATTAAGCTCCACTTGATACATGCTACACCATATAGCCTGAAGATATCAATCTTGTTTGCTGAACATTTTGAACCTCATTCCTGCATTGACACTTGAATTGTTTTGATGCATCATTCTGACTTGAGCTTCAACATACACTGTGCTCCATCTTTTTGAAATGCTGTGTCGACAAGCTTGCCACACATACATGCATTGTTGTGTCACTTGGGTATCATGATACATACATTGACTGCTGAGTTGCCTTGTGCTATGTTTGTCATGCTGAACCTGTCTTAATCACAAATGTACATGCAGCCATGTTTGCTGATTCCTATGCACTTGTATTGACTAGTAACCATGTAAACTTTCATCCTGAATGAAAATGAATCTTGCTTGCCTTGCACCATTGTTGCTTGACCATGTTAACACAGTCCATACACCATGTGTATTGCACTTGAAGTTTTGCTTGCCTCAACCACCTTGTCAATGCTGAGTTGACTTTGTTGCTTTGAAAAAATGTTTGAGCTCTCGACCATTTTTACTCTTTGTTGACTTTTCATTGAGTTGTTTTCACATGTGCACTGAGTCGAGACGGTCCACGTGGCTACTCCTCAGTTGCGCGCTGTTTGGCGAGGCAGTGCACACGTGTATATTTATACACGTGTGTATATGCATCCATTAGAAGAGATTTCCTGTCCCTGCATTGATATATATATATATATGTGTGTGTGTTGTCTGCCTTGTGGTATTTACAGTGTATCACTGTGAATATCACAAGCTGTCTAGACACAGATTGATGGTTTTATAAATCAGATCAAGTCATGAAAAATGATGAGAAACACACCAGTAAACTGAGGCAAATAAAATTTTCAAAATTAAAAATTATATCTGCTAGAGTTTAGAAATTATTTATGTTCAAGATACTCTGTGTGTGTGTTTCCATATATGGCAGGTAAGCCTGAAGATGACTGGACTGACTGTGAGCAGTGAAGACTGAAATGACATTACTGACTGACTAGGAGGCTGGAGAGACAGAAGGCAGTGGATAGACATTGTGTCAAAGTGATATAAGTGAAATGTACAAATGAGATTGAGTGTAACTGAATGTATGTATGAATGAATGATTGTATAATTTAGAGAATTTACCAGACTATATTCTGTGAATGTATATGAGATGTGATGTGTTCAAATAGTGGAGTTATAAATAATTTTATTGTTTGAATATTTGAAATAAAATATTATATTTAAACAAAATACTGTGTAGATATCTGAGTTTCTATATAGATGTATTCTGTTTAAATATAAATATTATATTCCTGTATGTAATGTGATATAACAGTACAATAACAAACACATTCAAAATAATATATACTTGTTTGTTATCATCAAACAAAAATCATATAATTGTGTATACAACACCGTTATATACAACAATCTCCCCCTTTTGATGATGACAAACAAATAAAAGATTTTGAATATAATAAATGTGTTTGTTCGTGAATATTTGAACTCCCCCTATTTAAATGCTCCCCCTACAACAGAAACTCCCCCTATAACTGTGCATGAGTGAAATGTATGAATAATAATAAATTTTCAAAATTAAAAATATTTATAAAATATTTACTCATAAATCAAAATCTAATCCATTCTCCCCCTTTTGTTATCATCAAAAGGATACAGATTTTAAAATACAGATGAAAATTGACTAAAAATATAATTTCAGCTTAAGAGGAAGAACGGTCATCATAAATTTCAATCAGTCAAACAAAAATCATAATATTCTAACAACTAGTGGCATATTTAACATTTTAGAGAATGATGGATATACGATGAATTTTATATAAAATGGAGAGGAGAGAGTTTAAAAAAAAAATTATTTCCAATTATTTTCAAAGGATTTTTATAAAAATAAAGCAAAAATAAACAGTGATGGATTTGGACTATAATAAATAATTCAATTTAAGTGAGAAAATCAAATAATCTCAAATCCCAATACCTATCAATCAACAAATCATAATACGTCATAAGATTTT
Organism: Allium sativum; assembly: GCA_030737875.1. Lineage (NCBI taxonomy): Eukaryota > Viridiplantae > Streptophyta > Magnoliopsida > Asparagales > Amaryllidaceae > Allium > Allium sativum. The sequence continues at coordinate 105,263,824 of CM060909.1, forward strand.
AACACATTTCACAGATTGGAAGATGGATTGATAGGCTGGTTTTTATACTCAGAGGAGAATTTCAAATTTATTTCTATTTTTAGCACTCTATTTCCTTTTTTTTATTTAAGAGCACACTGACCACGCATAACCAGAGCTTGGATTTTTAAATGAGATCAGTCGCAGCTTAAATTATAAGATGTCTCATAACCATGCATAACCAGAGCTTGGATTTTTAAATGAGGTTAGAGACACTCCTATATATTAATTATATTTTTATTATTTTCAGCTATATAAAGGAAAAAACTCCTCGGTATATGAAACCAATATGGATGATAGAACTGTGGTAGGTACAGAAATGGACTGTGAAATAAATTTCTAAATTAATTATATTATGAAATAAGCTCGACTGTACCGAAATTATTGAAAATTTTCAATTATCACTAATTCTTAATAATAATATAGTCCCATTTCTATCACACATAATTTTCACTGTTTTAAAACAAGATGATTAAAAAAAATCTCCACATTTATATAAAAAAAATGATGGATGGCAGAATGATGATAGGTAATGAAGATGGTCGTGAAATAATTGCCAGTTCAAAGATATTATAATAAACGTTCAACCATCATGAAAAAAATTTGAATCAAATCCTCTCTTGTTGTGAAATATACTGTAGTCACAATTTCATCACAATTTCAAATTCTGATAATATGTTTTGATGAATTATAAATACAGTTCAATTCGGATATTGATTTCAATTTATGAATGAATAATCAACAAATAATTTTAAAATTGAAAATCAATTACAAGAGGAAATTAAACAGATTTAAAAAAATGAATCTATACAGGGTGATAATTCAAAAAACAGATGAGTGAAAAAGGCTGATACCAATTGTAGTCTCCTTTATTGAGGAATTTAATTACACCCTGATGGACTATCATGGACATCTCAGACCAAAGAAATTTAAACACAAACCCAGCCAGACAAATTTAGCACATTTATTAGTATAAGAAAAAAAATGTATGGATCTATACAAGGTGAGAATTTGAATCTCAGTACAGATGGGTGAGACAAATATAAGGCACTTCTGATACCACTTGGTGTCTCTATTTACGAGGAATTTTAACATGATACTGAACAAGAATGTCATAGACAAAAGAATTATTAAGTACCAAGCCCAAACAGACGAGATAATAGATTATGCACATGTATCAGAGCAGCAAGCATGTGATTCCAGAACAAACATTTTTCAAAACAATATCAGAGCAACACAGAACATAGTTTCAAATCATACTTGTCAAGATGATGGCCACATATGATGATTCATGATCTAATGATTAAAATACTGTTTACTTGAAATCATTTGAGGAAAATGAAAATATCAGAATTTAATGAATCAATCACACCAGATTATAAATTTTTGATTTGAGATATGTGTGAGATTCAATAAATCAATAATTTCAAATGATTTTAAACAAACAAATAATTAAATCAGATAATCATGAAATAAGAGTGAATTTCAAGACCAGATTTTCAAAGGAATTTTTCACAAGATTTCTAAGAATAATTTCAGATCATTTACATCAAATAATTAAGAGATATTCATGATCCATAAATAAATAATTTATTTGAAATCACTTGAATCAATGTCAAGATTTGTGATATAATGAATCAATCACACAAAGGTTCATAATTTCAAATTTAGGAGGTGTATGATTATACAAAATATCAATAATTTCAGATGATTTCAAACAAAACAATTTCAACTAAAATGATCATGAATAAATATGAAATTACAAGATGTATCATTGAAATTTGGGAAATCCAAGCCAAACTGAAAATTAATGAAATTATCACGACTGATAAGAAGCTATGTACTGTAATGAGTATAATATCTCAAGTGTTTCCAAAATGAATTGGAAAAACTCATAACAGCAAAGGTGTGTGAAATCTCATAAATATTTCAGATTTTCAAAACAATTAGAATTCAGACTAACAGCGTTCAAGATATAACATGAATAATCAACACTGTTAAAAAAATAAACTCCAAAACAATTGCAGATATATACAAGTTTAAATCAAGTTCTGGAAATGATTAAAACGTAAGGGTGTTATTTAGATTAAGCGAATTTCCAGAAAAACATAAGAAACTGCAATTGGAAGTTTAAGATGCACAGATTAAGTAGAATATGGCAGTGACAAATCAAATAAAAACAAACAGAAGAAAATAAAGTTGAAAGGGATAGAAGAAGGAATAAAAACAGAAAATATTTACAAAAAATGAGTTAAGAGATTATACTTGGAAGCAGATGTAAATCAGAATCTCTAACTCCTCAGACTTGGCAAAGGAACGGTAAAAGATTCCATGATATGAAGCAGTTCGAATTCACTTTCTCTTTCTGCACAGTTGCTCCTTAGCCGTCACAGGTACCTAGCAATTTAGAGGATCGAGTGGTCTAACAAACTTAGTAAAACCACTCACAGTTTTGTTCGCAACCTTAGGTACCCAAGCCTGTTTGTATAGCAATCCGTTCGAATCTATTTTTGTACCATTAGGAACCCAAACTTGTTTGAATTTAGTGAAAATCGTTTTCTTTTCTTTAGGGATTCAAGAATGTTTGAAAGGATTGTTATTAAACAAATTCACATCTCGTTTTTGATTTAAAAATCCTTTGAAATTGTTAGAGTTTAAATTTTCAAAGCAATCATTTCCAAAGCGATTTGAAGGGTTTTTAAAATCAAAAGAATTCCATTTTCAAAATCATTGTTTTTCCCAAAACCAAGTCCATGTTTATTTCCATGAGAAAACTGATTTTTCAAAAGCATATTCAAAGATTTTTCACTGGTTGAAAAACGTTTCAGACTCAACTCAAGATTGTCGATTTTAGATTTTAGAAAATTATTCTCGTTTAGAAGTTTCTCAGTTTTGGCTTTACTCTCAGAAATCTCAAAATCAAACTGTTTTTGTTTTTCAACCTCAAGGATCTTGAAATTCTTAATTTCATTTTCAAGTTCATTCAGAATTGAATCAGTTTTCAACAAATTCTCCTTTTCAAAAAATTTATGTTTGGAATTAATATTATCCAACTCCCTTCGCAAAGAATCATTTTTACAAGTTAACTCATCTTCATTTTGTTTTAAAATAATAATATCTTTTTCAAATTTCTGAAGATTCATATTGAGATGAGTTAAATTGTTCTTCAAATTAAAACAATTCTTGCACTCAGAGTTTTCAAATTTTAAATTCAGCATATTGTTTTTACGGGTCAACTCAGAATTTTCAGATTTCAAAGATTTGTTTTTCCGTTTGAGACGATCAACAGTTCTTGTTAAATTATTACAAAGAGATACCAAATCTTCATAACATAAGTTCCCATCATTTGAATCATCATGAATAGCTCCAGTTAAACACAGATCTGAATCTGAGTTGGCTGTTGAGGGTTTTGAGCAGTTGTCCAGTTTCCGTCCATACTTTGCATCGAGGGTGTTCCATATTTCCTGCGCAGTTAAGCATTGGGAGATAAGGCTATAATGAACATCATCAATATGAGAATATAAAATATGAGTAGCTCGTGAATTAAATCCAATACCAACCCTACTTACAATATCATACCCATTTAAAATAGTATCCCAACACTTAATATCAACAGATTTTAAATAAGATTCCATTTCCGATTTCCAATTCAAAAAATCTGTACCATTAAAAATAGTTGGAATATGATTGGACTGACTCTCTATAGACTGACAACTTGGATAACCCATGACTTTAGAGTTAACAGAAATACCTGCTCTGATACCACTTGTTGGATCTAGATTAACCCTAGAGGGGGGTGAATAGGGTTTATCACAGTCTTTAACTGAATTGAAAAAACTGACAGGATATTAAAATAATAAACAGATCATAGAATATAGCAGAAACAGAAATGCAGAAAATAAATCACACACAGATATACCCAGCTTCGGCAAAACCCTGCCTACTGCTGCATTTCTAAGGTTTCTACTAGGTGATAGAACAGATCCCGCATACAAGACCATGTACACTCGCAAACCCTGCTCCTATTCTAACCCTACGCTCAAAACCGTAGACTGATCAATTTCCCCTTGATCAGATTTCCCCGAATTACAACCCTGTAATCCATAACCCAGATTTTACAGACTCTGAAACTGACAGTCAAGATCCTGACTGATTCACTCTAGTTTATACAGACACTAGAAAATTGTTCGTTTGGTTTTAACTCAAAATAAAAATAAAAACAACACAAAATAAATAATACAATTTAAAAACAAAAAGAAAACCCTAATAAAAATAGATCTAGGAGTTAAAAGGAAAGGGGGTCATCCCCTTATGTAAACATGGATAGGCCGGCCTCCTTTGAACATGCGTTGCACCGCATTTTCATTGACCCGATATTGTTCCTTTCTCTTGGAAATGGCGGCTCTAAAAAAAAGAAACTACGGTTTCTTTGAATCCTCCCCAAATTGATCGATTGCGATTGCTCTTCGATTTGTGAATTAGAAATGTGTTCTCTGATGAGTTTCAATACGTCGATGGCTTCAGATCGATTGCTTCACTTGTTCGATTTGGGATTTATCTCTGGCTTGATCGAAACTGTGAGTTTTTTGAAAATTTGTTGCTTTGAAAATGCTTGAATTAATTTTTGTGGGTTTCGATTTTCTGTATATTTGCCTATGATGAGTCTGTGTGTAATATAGGGTAAAAATAAAACCCTAATAACCTCTGATTTCGTATATGCCTTGATCTGATTCGCTGTGGCTTTCCCCTTTTGATTTGCACGATTTTAATTTGATTTGTTGCCTTTTAAAACATATTTTCCCTTTTTGAAATTAAGCAGCTTCGGCCCTGATTGAATGTGGCAATTCTGGAGAGATATAACTGCCTTAAATTGTTTGATGATTTCTGGAAAAAAAAGAATGTGATATCTTGCCATTCTTTGATCACTGTATTTCTGAAATAACTTGCCAAATTAGAAATGTGTATATCTGCTCCTGATTGAATTTGTTTTCCAGTTTTGAAAAACAATTAGCATGCCGAGTTTAATTACTGTTTTCATGAGCACAAATACATTCCTTATTTATTTCTATGATTAATTGTGTAAAACTGGAAAAAGGAAATTCAAATTTAAAACAGCATTATTTTTCCATGGATTGAAATTCATCTGTCATCATCATGCTTTATTTAATTTCCTCGGTCATGATTGTGTTTGTCACTTGTGTTGCCATATATTTAAAAACAAACCTGACTTGCTGAGTGCCATGCATACATATTTCTGAGCAGTCATATTTGTTGGCTTGCACTTTAAAATGAACCTGCCTCGAATGTAGGCATTGATACATGAAGTAATCCATGTAATTAAGCTCCACTTGATACATGCTACACCATATAGCCTGAAGATATCAATCTTGTTTGCTGAACATTTTGAACCTCATTCCTGCATTGACACTTGAATTGTTTTGATGCATCATTCTGACTTGAGCTTCAACATACACTGTGCTCCATCTTTTTGAAATGCTGTGTCGATAAGCTTGCCACACATACATGCATTGTTGTGTCACTTGGGTATCATGATACATACATTGACTACTGAGTTGCCTTGTCTATGTTTGTCATGCTGAACCTGTCTTAATCACAAATGTACATGCAGCCATGTTTGCTGATTCCTATGCACTTTAATTGACTAGTAACCATGTAAACTTTCATCCTGAATGAAAATGAATCTTTCTTGCCTTGCACCATTGTTGCTTGACCATGTTAACACAGTCCATAAACCATGTGTATTGCACTTGAAGTTTTGCTTGCCTCGACCACCTTGTCAATGCTGAGTTGACTTTGTTGCTTTGAAAAAATGTTTGAGCTCTCGACCATTTTTACTCTTTGTTGACTTTTCATTGAGTTGTTTTCACATGTGCACTGAGTTGAGACGGTCCACGTGGCTACTCCTCAGTTGCGCGCTGTTTGGCGAGGCAGTGCACACGTGTATATTTATACACGTGTGTATATGCAGCCATCAGAAGAGATTTCCTATCCCTGCATTGATATGTATATGTGTTGTCTGCCTTGTGGTATTTACAGTGTATCACTATGAATATCACAAGCTGTCTAGACACAGATTGATGGTTTTATAAATCAGATCAAGTCATGAAAAATGATGAGAAACACACCAGAAAACTGAGGCAAATAAAATTTTCAAAATTAAAAATTATATCTGCTAGAGTTTAGAAATTATTTCTATTCAAGATACTGTGTGTGTGTTTCCATATATGACAGGTAAGCATGAAGATCACTGGACTGACTGTGAGCAGTGAAGACTGAAATGACATTACTGACTGACTAGGAGGCTGGAGAGACAGAAGACAGTGGATAAACATTGTGTCAAAGTGATATAAGTGAAATGTACAAATGAGATTGAGTGTAACTGAATGTATGTATGAATGATTGTATAATTGAGAGAATTTACAAGACTATATTCTGTGAATGTATATGAGATGTGATGTGTTCAAATAGTGCAGTTATAAATAATTGTACTGTTTGAATATTTGAAATAAAATATTATATTTAAACAAAATACTGTGTAGATATCTGAGTTTCTGTATAGATGCATTCTGTTTAAATATAAATATTATATTCATGTATGTAATGTGATATAACAGTACAATAACAAACACATTCAAAATAATATATACTTTTTTGTTATCATCAAGCAAAAATCATATAATTGTGTATACAACACCGTTATATACAACATGTGTGTGTGTGTATATACATATGTGTGTGTGCGAGCGCGCGTGGTGCATATAGTATTCGATGTTGTATAAAAAGCAAATGTGGATGGAAAAATTATATTTATTTTCATATAATGTACTAGTACACATTTTGAACATTGAAGATGTTAATAGTCACAATATTTGATGTTGATTTAGGAAGAAAAGAATCTTCTTGTAAAATGACAAAGGGCCGGTCGCCAATCATAGGCCTAACTGGCTTAGGAGAGCCTTATAATTGAATCAAGTTGAAATAAATCTATCATTTAACCAGGTGTTTTCTTAAAATAACAAAATATTAATTTTGAAGTACTAACCAAAGATAGCGTATTGCTTGTTAAACAAATAACAAAATCAAAGTAAATTAATCAATTGTTGAAGTAGTACCCATAATACAACATTTGATCTGATCTGAGGCATTCAACGATATATGTCCAATGTTATACAAATTTAATCATCAATCTACAAACCAATCTAAAATTTCAATTCCACATCATAACGATACAGATGATAAGATTTTGACAATTTTAAGGGTGAGATTATACATATTCATACAGTGTTTCTTGCTATGAGCATTTATTGTCGATTTCTCGCTCTCTACGATGGGTCCATAACTCTTGCATGCCCGACTTTGACTACATGTAGAAGTTACTAATAATATGTTATTACTCGTAAAAGCAGAAGATGAAAATAGTAATATAGCAACAGATTATTCACCTATCTAAGGACATCATAAATTTCATGTCCATATACTTATTACTGTTTAGATCATCAACTATACTAAGAAAATAATGTTAGAAACACAATTTAATAGAAGCATTAACATGTAAGTGATGCTCTCCCATATCAAAATTGGTTATATCCACTGTTACAATAATTTATGGTATTTATATGGAATAATAAAAACAACATTGGATGTAATACCCTATAATTATAGGGTTAATTATTTTATAGTTATTAGTTAGGTACCAGGTACGAAACTTGGACCACTGCTTTTATGTTTGTAGCAGTCGACCCAATGAATGGGAAGTTGACTGTTCTTGACCTGTTCGCTAATTTTTGACATGGCCTAACTGCTTCGATTTAATAGATGGGAAAATTGGCATTAAAGTTATCTAATTCATCTCATTACAATTAAGATTGCAATAGTTCAAAAAAAATATTTTCCAATACAATCAGTACTATTATTCATACTCTACATTTTCCAATAATTGCATTCCCAACATGGTTATTGGAATAGCTAATGTAAATTTCAGTATGCCATATCCTTAGATGACTTATAATGGTTGGTCATGGTCGTGAAAAGCATATAAAAATCCCAAGAAAGCAGAAACAGTATTGATTCAGTCAAAATAATGCGTAAAATAACTAAGTTTGATAATGGGTTAAATGCAGTAGCCGAGTTCCAAAACAAATGACTACTAACCTAAAGTTAAAAGCAGTAAGTAATTGAAAATATCAAAAGTGAAGAACATTTAACAAAGGAGTTAAATATATAGATAAAAAGTTAGTAAAATACAGTAAAAGTTTCCAAAACAAACTGGGTCTCCAACCCCATACTCTTGAAGAAAGCGAATGGTAAATGGAGAGTTTGCATAGACTACTCGGATCTTAACAAATCCTATCCAAAGAATAGCTTCCCTCTCCCCAGAATAGATCAGCTGGTAGATTCTACAGCTGGGCATGAGTTGTTGTCTTTTATGGATGCTATTCAGGCTACAACCAGATCATGATGTATGGACCAGATCAAGAAGAAACAAGCTTCAACACCGATCTTGGCCTATACTACTAAAAAGTGATGCCATTCAGCCTAAAAAATGCGGGGGCTACTTACCAGTGGCTTGTGAATGGTATGTTTAAAGCACAAATCGGCCGGACATTGGAGGTGTATGTTGATGATATACTGGTAAAGTCAAAAAGGGATGCTAATCATATGGAAAATCTAGCCCAGATATTTGATATTCTATGCCGATACGGTATGAAGTTGAACCCTCTAAAGTGCTCTTCCGGAGTCGCTTCAAGAAAATTCCTGGGATTCATGGTCAATGCCAGAGGCATAGAGGCCAACCCAACTCAGATATCAGCCTTGAGAGAAATGCGCACTCCAAGGACCAAGAGGGAACTTTAATGATTAAACGAAAAAATTGCAACTTTGAATCGCTTCATATCAAGGGCAACAGACAGGTGCCTTCTTTTCTTCGATGCCCCCTGAAAAGGAAAGAAAGATATCCAGTGCACTCCAGAATGCTAGAAAGCTTTTGAGGAACTGATCCAGCATATGGTAACACCTCCGATGTTTTCCAAGCCCAATAACGGAGAGGACTTGTTCTTATACTTGGCAGTGTCCGCTCATGCTCTGAGTGCAACCTTAATGAAAGAGGATTCGAAAGTTCAAAGGCCTATCTATATCATTAGTAAAAGGCTAACTGGGGCAGAGTTGAATTACCCAAAGCTGGAAAATCTCGTCTATTGCTTTTTATTTCCTCAAAGAAGCTCCGGCCTTACTTTCAGGCTCATCCTATTAAGGTCCTCACCGATCAGCCTTTGAAGCAAGTCTTGTTCTACCCAGAAACTTCCGGAAGGAAGCTGAAATGAAATATCGAGCTCGGTTAGTATGATGTTACATACCACCCTCGGAGAGCAATCAATGGATAGGCACCTACGAATTTTATCGCAAAATTCGCTGATCGAGGGGAGGAGAAAGAGGAACCAGCTGTCGAGGCCAACATTCAGTGGAAACTATTTGTTGATGGAGCATCAAATGACAATTGTTCAGGGGCAGAAGTAATCATGGAAACCCATGAAGGAATATCTATCTGCTATGCGCTAAGACTAGAGTTTCCATCGACAAATAATGAAACTGAATATGAAGCCCTCATCGCAGGAATAAGATTGGCAAGGGAATTACAGCTAAAGACTTTGCAAATTTTCAGTGATTCGCAACTAGTGGAGTGTCAAATTCGGAAAGAGTTCCAAGCCAGAGGATGCAACTTGCCAGCTTATCTAACCAAGGCTTGGAAACTACTGGAAAGCTTTGAATATTACACCATATCTCACATCCTTAGAGAAGAGAACACCAAAGCGGATTCACTAGCAAAGTACACAAGTGCAGGAGATGTACAACTGATCGGATTAGTTCTGGTGGAAGTTCTCTCCAGTCCCAGCATGAAGCATATTGATATGGATTGGGTCATGGAGGCAACCAATGAGCCAAACTCATGGATGACACCAATCAAAGAATATCTCTTGACCGGCGCACTCCCGACAGAAGCTAAGAAGTGAAGGAAGATCCTACGGAAGGCACCTATGTACCTCATTCAGGATGGATGACTCTACATGCAAGGATTCTCTATTCCTCTGTTTCGATGTGTCACAAAGGAGGAATCAAAAGCAATCATGATGGAATTGCATGAAGGCGAATGTGAAGGCCATACTAGCGGTCATACATTATCCAAGAAAATTCTAAGATATGGTTACTTCTGGCTAGATGTAAACCAAGACTCTGCAGCATGCACCAAAAGGTGCGACGGATGTCAAAGGTTTGCGAATATTCCGAGAGAACCATTCACAATGATAACTCAAATGGTCAGTCCATGGCCATTTGCCATCTGGGGCATCGATCTTATAGGAGCACTTCCCACAACAAAGTCTGGTTTCAAGTATGCCATTGTCGCCAATGATTACTTCACCAAACGGGCTAAAGCAGAGCCGTTGGCAACCATAACCTCAAAGAAAGTTATCAAAACTTGTCTTGAAAAACATTGTTTTCAGGTTTGGAGTACCACAGAAGATAATTACAGACAATGGAACCCAATCTAGAAGTGAAGAATTCCAAGGCTTTTATGCCAAAAATAAAATCCGGAAGAGCTTCGCCGTAGTGGCTCATCCATAGGCAAACGGTCAAGTAGAAGAGGTAAACAAGATCATAAAGTCAACCATCAAGAAGCAATTAGAGAAATCCAAAGGTGGTACTATGGGCGTACCGTACAACTCATAAAACTGCGACTGGGAATACTCCCTTTTCCTTGGCTTTTGGTTTTGAAGTTATGATTCCCGCAGAGTTGGAAGTTCACACTCATAGAAGGATTCACTTCAACCAAGAGGAAAATGAGAAGTTACAGCTCGAGGCCCTCATTCATCTTGAAGAAAAGAGAAATGAGACGGAACTCAGGGTTGCTGCACATCAAAGAAGGGTGGCCAGACATTTCAATTCAAAAGTAAGACACATGACTTTCGAGATCAGGGACTTTGTGTTGAAAAATGTGATGATTGGAATTAGGGTTTTCGGGCGAAATTGGGAAGGACCTTATGTTGTAAGCCAGAAGCTCCGAGATGGCACCTTCAAGTTGTCTACCACCGATGGAATCCATATTCTTAGAGCTTGGAACAACAAGCATTTTTGCTGCTACTTTCTATATACATTGTTCAAATCTATTGTAAAAAGTTGTAAATATTTGCAAGCATTGCATTTGAGCTATGTACATATGAAAAGTCATGAATGAGAAAGTCTATTTGCTTGCAAGAATCATATATTTGCAAACTTCTGTTGAAATTGATTTTTTGAATGCAGGCAGTATAAGAGTAAGAGCTCATTCACAATACAACCAGACTTGGAAGCTTCCTAAGCATATCTTGATTGGGGCAACTCAAGCATTGAATGCCAAAAGCATCATGCAAGCTAAATAAGATGATGAAATGCACCACCTTGCAAATCTAAACGGAACAAGCTATTCAGTGTCAAATGATGAAAAGCACAGCAAATGGCCACCAAGTTGGAAAGTTGTACCTTTCATCAAAGAAAACTCTTCCTAAAGAAGGAAGTTTAAGACGCCAAATCGCTGGCAACGGTCACCTATCAAGATAAGCGTCCAACAGAAGGTTTGGCATCAAATTCAAAAAAGATGCAAAGGTGGGAGCAGCCCAACCAGGCCATCAAACAAAAGGTTGCAAGTTCCACCATAGAGGCACCTTTTTAAATGCAAAGGGCCTCAGTTCTATTAATTGTGATAAATCTGGATAAAAGAACCGGCATTTTCCTCATGGGATAATGCAACGCCAAGCTGGAATGACCAGCACCATGTTGGAAGGACCGACAAACCTAGGATGGAAGTACCAGTCCTAGGCCGGAAGGACCAGCAACCTAAGTCGGAAGGACTAGCACCAAGTCGGAAGGACCGAAAAACCTAAGCTGGAAGTACCAGTCCTAGGCCGGAAGGACCGGCAACCAAAGCTGGAAGGACCAGCACCATGTTGGAAGGACCAACAAACCTAGTCTGGAAGTACCAGTCCTAGGCCGGAAGGGCCGACAACCTAAGCTGGAAGGACAAGCACCATGTCGGATGGACCGACAAACCTAGGCTAGAAGTACCAGTCCCAGGCCAGAAGGACCGGCAACCCAAGCCGGAAGGACCAGCATTAACAGAAATCCCAGCCGAAAGGGGGTATCTAATATAATCTTTCCGGTTCTGAGTTAATCAAAACAGACAAGATAGAAATTGTATTGATCTAAAACTCAAGACCTCTTCGGGGGTACCTAGTTAATCATCAGTGTCAGTAATAACTGGCCCGATTGCGACAAACAATGGTCTTAAAAAGACCTCTTCAGAGGCATTCAATTATCTGCGTAGCAATTGGTCATCCCGGATGTAAAGGATATTGAAATAAAAAAACCTCTTCAGAGGTACGAAAACCAAGACCTCCCCGGGGGCATGTATTCAAATCTAATCTCTAAAGGGCCTGGACTGCCAGGTTAGCGAGAAACAAGATTGAATACATTATAAATATAAGACCTCTCAAGTAGGGGCACCTGAAAAATGGCATGGATCAACCAACCAAACTGAATCTCAATCGCTAGGCAAGCTGAGAGGCTCAAAGTCTAATAACAAAGGCAAAGGACTTAACTAATGGAGCAAGAGCTTCCAGCATTCTAGCTATCACCATAAGAATTCAGAAGAGTTGATCGTTTCCAGCCTAACGAGATTGTAACAACCTTTGGTATAGGGTCATAACCACGGCGTTAAATCAAGCTGACAATGCTAACTCCTAACTCTACATACCATAAGTTCTTCACAACCTCATAGTTGGCAAAGTGTTCAAGATACAAGTGTGATGTGCAAAACAAAAAAGTACGACGAAGCTAAACAAAAAAAAAGCTTAAGTACAATAGGCAGAACATAGAACACAACTTCATTACAACAACATCAAAATCAAATTACAGGATCACAAGTCAAGTACATAAGTTTCAAATATTGAGTAAAATAGAGTAATAAGCGAGGACCGGAACCCACATATACAGCCGGTCAAAATGGCAAAGGCAAAGCAAACTAGCTACAAGTCCTACTTCTTCCCGCTTTTGGGGTCGCCTGACCTTAGAACTAGCTTGGTAGAGGAAGTAGGAGTATTAGCTAGTTGGCTCCCATCTTTGATCATCGGGCCTTTGGGATTCTCTTGGAAAGATATAGTGATGATCTTTTTCTTCTTCTTAGTGACCACTTTCTTTTCTTTGCGACTCGACGATGTTAAAGTCTTAGTTTCCTGTTTTCCTTGAACCTCAACATCATGTGCTGGAGTCTCACTAGTTTGCTCAGAATCCTCGTTGCTCAGAATATAATCATTGTCATCGTCTAAGTTGGCAATTGCACCAATCCTAGTATCTTGTGACCCTGAAGTCTTAGCATCGAGTAAAGATGCATCATGCCGGGGGGAGTAGTGATTGGGGCAGGAGGTATTGATATCAAGGTCGAGTCAGTGACCATAGCTTTAGTCATCATAGCAGTAAACCCGCCAGAAGGAGGATTTGGTGAGATCAGACGTAAGACATATGAACATTGAGTATGAAATGTGGTCGTCCCAGGTGAAGGGAATAGGCATTCTAAGTACAACATAGCTTGGATAATTTCGGTTTTACCTATGATTTCAAGATTCGCTTGGATGTCTCTGTGCTCATCAACCTCAAATCTATCTGCATCATTATCATCGTCATCCTCAACATCTTCCTTATGCTCTTTAGTAATACCTCCTTCAACATTAGCAGGAAGAGATGGGGCATCAACATTTGTTGCATCCCGGGCTTTTTCTCCTGAAGATTCAACCCTGTCACTCAGAATGTTTTGTGCCTTCGCCAACTGAGCCTTCCCCACAGCTAAAGTTGAGCTGGACTCCTCGTCCAAGAGATCTTCAATAATATCGTATTCACTGCACTCGCCTTTATTGATCTCAGGTATTCGCTCCCAAACTAGAGCCAATGTAACCTCGAATTTATCTTCCAAATATTGCAAACTTCCTTTACTCATAACAATGTAGACATAAAATTGTACAAATAAGTACCGACATCCAACTGGGCTTTTTCGAGAACAGTTACGGCCTTCAGTCTTTCTTTTGCAAGAGTCTTATTATCAGCCTGCACTACAAAAAGGGCTACACTCAGAGAAGAGATCTTTTATTGGAGGATGGTGTTTTCTTGCTGATGGGCAGAAGAATCATTCATTTCTAAAAATAACTGAGATTCAGCAAGCTCTCGGGCGGTTTGAGTCTCTTGGACTTGAGCAGCTAGTGTGTTCTCTTTTAGTTTTGCAGCAGCAAGCTGTAACACCCCACGTCCATTAATGTCACTCACAAAGAGAATACATTAACTTCCATGGAGCGTATTTAGTGTATAGAGCAGAATATAACAAGACAGATATAAATAATGGTACTTGAAAATTTTAAAACAACTTTTATTGCAGTGGAGAAATAGTTTGATTACAACAACTTCATAAACCAAGTACACTTAATATCCATCTTAATAAAGTGTTTCAGTGTACATAAAATAAAAATCATAAACCCCAACACAAGTGGCCATAAAAGAGATGAGCTGAACTTTACTTCTAGCAATCCAAGCACTTCAAAGAGAGAGAGAGAAAGAGATCCAAGATCAAGCTCCACTAGTACTAGTCCCACCCTGAGAACCTGGGGGAAGGAAGAAAAGAGGCAAAAACAAGGGGGGTCAGAAATAAAGTCTGGCGAGTATAATAACTTTAACAATATAATTATTAAAGTAACTAGAATAAGGCATAAACCGGTAAGATAAGATATGATCATGAAACAAGTGGGCATGAAAAAGAAAATAAGAGGAATATTCTGGCGTTAAGCTCGTTCCTAATCACTATAGGATAATTACTATACTGCACCAATGCTAACTACACCGCACCATTACTAGTCACCCTAAAAGTTGATCCCGCCCACCGAAAAAAATAATATTAATGGTAGTTTCATGTACTCCTTTTTGTCTTCATAGTTGTCGTCTTCCCCTATCCCCGCTAGTCGTACTCCCTACCCTCCCCATTCTAATTACAATGTTTATTCATAATATGGTAGTTATACTCCTAGCTGTCTTCATAGATGTCATCTGCTCCTATCTCCGCTAGTCGTACCCACTACCTTCCCCATTCGATCGGCTCCCTAACTCGTAGATACCCGTGCTGGTCCCACAGTGGGTTGTATCACTCCCCAAAGTGGCAACCCGATACCACTAAAGATGCACGGCTTACATCTACACGATGCAACAACGTCTTACCTACCAGCCCGGGCCCACGCACGCACATGACCCCGTTGGACTTGCGTTGTCACCGCTAACCCGTTTTGACCTCTTACAATCAAATCCAGTAAGCGTGTCCCGTCCTCGACTTGGATCAAGCTCACAAAGATACTAAATGGGTTACTGGTTTGAAAAGGGTCCCCACACAAGCTTTCCACCTATGCTTGGTCCCCACTAAGATTCCCCACTTAACCCCTTCTTATTCATGTCTTCTTACATGTTTTCAACTTGGTAAAGTGTTTATAATTATATCCCACATGTTCCCCATGTTATCCACTTAACAAACCAACATGCGTTATTGGTTAAGCTTGTCTTAACCCTACCCGCTTATCAAATCGATATATTATTGGTTAAGCTGGTCTTAACCCCATCCACTTATATCTTATTAGTTAAGTTGGTCTAAACCCTATCCACTTATCTGATCAATATATTATTATTGGTTAAGTTTGTCTTAACCCTATCCACTTATCAGTCTTAACCCTTCCCACTTATCAAATTATTGGTTAAGCTGGTCTTAACCCTTCCCACTTATCAAATTTTACTTAGTTTATGATTAGGTACTTCTTAGTTCACAAATACATTGGTTAAGAGAATAACTTCCTAAGTACCAACCCCGAAGACCGAGATCAACATCCAATCGTTACTCAAAGAATCACTCACTCAACCAAACTTCTGTTTGTCATTCATATTTGTCCTTAATCAACATTAATTAATTATTAAGGCACCTAATCGTATTTCACATGCCACCCAAGGCACCCACTTAATTTCACATGCCACCCAAGGAACCCACTTAACCCCCCACCCCCCTCATGTCCCACCACATGTTTATCTGGCTAAGTGTTACTTAATTCATTAGAACCGTAACCTTGTAAAGACCTCCCACATTAGACTGACATTTGCGGCTGTTGGATTTGTCGGGCGGGTCCGGGCAGTCTTATACTGCAAACGAGCCTAACCTCGTGTCTTTACAACTATTACGCATTTAATTCGTGCGTTTGACCTCTCACATTAGACTGGTATTTGTGGTTGCGCTATTTGTCGGACGGGTCCGAGCAGTCTTACACCATAAAAGAGTCTAACCTCGTGTCTTAGGCGGTTTATTATTTCACATCTTTATTTATCCCCAAATTGGATTAATATCCCTATTCAAATTCGTAAATAAATTCCAAATTTATTTATGTCCATAATTGTCTCTTAAAATTATGTCCATAAATACCAATTATGCTAATTAATGTCTTAAATTAATTATATGCCTTTTAAAGGCCATTTATGCCAATTCACAATATTTTATGCATATTCAATATTATCCCATCATCCCCACGCTATTTGTACGTTTTCATGTGACATATGTTAGACTCGCAAATTGTCTAACTCATAAAAAGAAAAACAACATCACATAACACATAAAATAGATCTAAGGATCATGATATAAGATTACATAGCCAATAACATGCATATGAATTTCATTCAAACTAGCATATGTTACAAAACTAGCATAGGTGATAGGCATAAACTTGCATAACTTATGTATTGTTATAGATCCAAACATAAAGGCGTGAACTTGCATATGGATCTAAACATAAAGGTGTGAACTTGCATATGGATCTAAATATAAAGATGAAATCTTGCATATAGATCTAAACATAACGATATATTCTTGCTTATGGATCTAAACATAAAGGTATGAACTTGCATATGGATCTAAACATATAGATTAATGTCACATAAACTAGCATATGCATATACATGTTTTACATATATTTTAACAACCTAAACTTGCATAAGATTCATATGAGAATATATGATCCAATCACCACAAACTTGCATAAGATATATGATTCAACTTGCATAGAATTCACATAAGAACTAACATATGATCCAACTTGCATAAAATTCACATAAGAACTAACATATGATTCAACACCACAAACATACATATAATTTACATCACATGATTCAAAATCATATTCTTATGATCCCATTTATATCTTATCATAATTAAATTAACGAATTATCTTGTGAAAGCTATCATACTCACAATAAAAAAGAATAGTCTTGTCTTTTTAGAATCTGTATTCTGAAATTGATTTGCTCGCCTTTGATGTAGACTTAGTTATTATTTAGATTTGATTTGATTTTTGATTCAGGCCTCTATCTTGCTTTAGGGTTGAAAGTGTGACGGCCCGCCCCGCACCAGTCGACATTTACTCCGATAGAGCACTATACACATGCCCGACTAGCACGGAATGGTCGCCAAAGAAAGGAAAGAAGATGAAGGAACTAACAAAGAAACTTGTAGAATGTCTCACAGCGCATGGAACAAAATATAGTAATAACATAATTTTGACATAAAACAGTCGAGACAGTGCATAAGCTGAAAACTAAACCAACATAGCAGCGGAAATCCAAATACAGCTTATGATCCAACATCCTTATTACAATTTTAAACTGTCTCTTGAGCAAAAGGAAGCTAAAGTAGAAGGTGCACTACTAATGCTCAAACAGTGATCTTCAACAACACAGGGAGAATATCTATATGTATCATACGTGGAAGCCTCCTGCTCGTCTCCGGATCAGCTACTCGTGCATACCTAGCTAACCCGTCTCTAGTCTGCTCGTGAAAGCACCCAGTGTAATAAGAAGAGACATAAAACTCTGGGTCAGACAAAAAGTCTGGTATGAGCGATAAGCAACAAAACAGAATAATAACAGGTATAATCCAATCATACCTGAACCTGGACCTGCAACCAAAGAGTTAGCCCTACATACTGTACAACACTCTAAGATGCCACTAACATATGGTGTACAAGCATACGGGGGTGGGGGTGTGCATGTCATAGTGATGGCAAACAAATCAAACATAGCAACCATCCTCGCATCTCTCACTCAGTGCGTAAAGCATACGATATCCACTACCTTGGTCACCTATCCATTGGGCCTTGATGGAATCCAATCCCGTACAACTATCACTGCAAGCCCACCATCTGTCTCTCAGTGGTGAACCAAAGTTATGAATACCGACAACCCCTTTGCACACGTCTCGCAGCAAAGCCCAACTCATGAAGTCGACTCGTTGGTTCCCAACTGGATCCTGAGCTCTAACTTCTTATTTGGACTACCTTTGCATCTTAGGTTATTGGTCTTCTTCTCCAGACCGGTCTTCTTCCTTTACTTTGCTTCGGATCGTACTCCCATCGGGTTCGGATCGTCGTCATCACTCCTGGCGGATCGGGTCGGGGCCTTTAAGTCCAATCGCCATACATCGGTTCGGTTCGGAGGTGGGTATGCGGGTCGGGTCGGGGTGGCCTTCCTCCAGCAGTTCGGATTAGAGTCCACGATCGGAGTCCACACCTCCTGGCTTCATGGAAAACTCCTCTGGTTCGGTCCTTCTTCCCAAGCACTCCGGATCGGGTTGGGTCTCTCAAGCTTCTCCATGGTGCATCGGTTCGGGTCGGAGTAGCTTCATGCCCACGAGAGAGGATCGGGTCGGGTTTGAGCAGCTCTCGTGGAAGGTGGTTCAGATCGGGCTCCTTCCTCCGATCCGATCCGGATCGGCCAAAATCCTGCAACTTCTTCCAGCGAATGTTTACGCCATTCGACAACGTTTTCGACCAATCTAACACTTCTAAAGAATCACAAATCATACCATACAGTCATAGCAACATGTACAATCAATCATAAACAGCAAAACAACAATCATAACATGTAAAATGGATCAAACATACCCAAAACCCATATTTTCCCCTTAAACATGTTCAACAACGACTAATGATAGGATTAGTAAAACTTAACCAAATTTTCTAACAGAGGTCTAAAACAATATTTTAGAATTTTTGAATTTTTTTCCAGATTTTTATGACGCATAATTTCGCTAATTATCACTAATCACCCCTTAATCCTCTAAATTCTGGGATTAGCAAAATTAGTCCAAATTAACCCAAATCCATATCAGAGGCATAAAATAATATTCTGGAATTTTAAAAAAATTTCTAGATTTTTCTGAGTTATAATTTCGCTAATCTCCGCTAATTACCCTAATTAGCCATAATTAGTGAAAAACAATGCAAATCACTCACCTTAGCCACAAATAAAACCTCAAAACTAAAATAAATCTCTGTTTGGTGCTGTTCCCAATGTAACACAGCAGCTCTAACTTTGCCTTGGTGCTTTCTCTCCTCAATTTGATGTTGCTAAGCTTAATCCTTGATTAGAAAGTGATTTAGAGGTTGGAGACCATTTTTAGGGTTTCTAAGAGGTAAGTGGAGGCTAGAAAACTGAAATGGAAAGAAACACTAACTCTGAAATCTTTTCAGCCTCCCCATAACCCTAATCCCGAAATGGGTTATGGGCCCATTCACTAATCACCCTATTTGGCCCGGTTAAGCAGTTTTTCACCTTCCAAACCTTATTTCAGCCATATCTCCCAAATGGTAAGTCCGTTTAGCTATTATGACCTCTACGGAAAGGTAAACCATCAAATGAATCAAATGGAAGTGGTTTCAGGTCAGAATTCCTTTCCAATCAAAAGTTGTGGCCAAAATAGTATCAGCTAGGGGCAAAACGGTCATTTAAAAATCGGCAAAAATCATGAATGTGGGAAATGACCCCAATGGTCGTTTCCCAAAGCCACATGACCATATGACTTCATATAAGAAATAAATAAATATTCTACGATCCTCCGATGCGTAGAATGCGGGTTGTAACGTTCTCCCCTCCTAACGAAATTTCGCCCCCGAAATTCCCTAACCAAAACACACAAAGGGTTCCGCATGCCTTTCAGCCATAAAACAATTAAACATGCAAAACAAGCAAAACAAGTCTATCCTAGCATGCGGAATAACTAAACTGCAAAGTAGATCTTACCAGGCAAAGAGTTTTGGATACGACTTTCTTATGTCATTCTCTACTTCCCAAGTACAGTCGTTCTCTCTCCATCGATTCCCATCTCTACCCTAGAGGTAATTTCTAATAGGTTGGGATCGTCCCTCTGACTGGAACCGATCCACTTAATCTAGATCGATCTAATCGTCAAGCTTATTAGCGTTTTTGAATCCAATTCACATTTAAGTCTGAAGTCATATCCCATGATATACTCTAGTTGCTTCCATTCCAGAAAAATAGCCTCTAAACTGGCATGTCTCCTACCCAAATGTATCAGCTATCGCACCCAGTCCGGTACTATGGCATTTGTCTACTGTCATCTTCTTAGGTAAACCAACCCTATACGCCAAATTTCAACTACATTCCAAATGTCCTTTCAAGTCCAACTTGAGTCCTTCCTACATTCGTACTACACGTCCAACGTACATTCACCTCCTAGAGGCAAACTAGACCCATCCAATGAACCTAGGTACTCCTCTTATACTCGTACTGCATATCCAACGTACATTCACCTTCTAAAGGTGAACTAGACTCGTCTAATGAATCTAGGTACTCTACCTTCGAGTCCAAGTCCAACTTGAAGCTCCTATATCCGCTGAATCTTCAAGGTCAACGGATGCTCCACAATGCCCAACATACTTCAAGTCTAACGTAAAGTATCTTACACCCGTCATATCACAATGATCAATGAACTTATATTATTTCCATTCAACAGGATCCTACAGGTGATACTCAAGAGAAGAAAGGTAGGAGAAAACATAATAACCATAGCATCCATCAAACAAATCCTATCTATCACCTGCTAAAGCCATGAATACGTCGATACCTGTATGTCTGGTCCAACCAACATCAATAACTAATGGAAGCTCTGCCTCCAAACGGACTACCGTACGTCCAACGTACGTTTATCCTCCAAGGATAACTAGATCACGTCCAACGGATCCAAGGTAAGTGGACGTCCCCAGATACCCCTGCTTTTAGTCCGCCTGAAACACTCGAGTCCCACCCAAGTCTATCCATTATCTTGCTGCCCTCTCGAGTCCAACTCGAACCCATCCAATTCCTTGTAGCCTTCTCGAGTCCAACTCGAGTCAATGTATTACCCATAAAATCAGACCCAGTCTTGAGTATCCATTACCTACAGACCCTAGTCTAACGTGAGTCGTCTCCCTATTCGTTGCATCTCCAAGAACAATGAACACCCATTTTCTTTTACGAGTTCAAGTCCAAACTGAATCGTCATAATCTTCGTTACATCTTCCATGATCGACGAATACATCCTATTTCTTCAAAAAGAACATTAACATGAGGTCCTAAACAATCCATTACTTTGCATCTTTCTCGAGTCCCACTCGAGTCATCTCGTAACCCTATCGAGTCCAACTCGGGGCAGTCCATACCATCGAATAGTCTTATCCTGTCACAGCTGCCCATTACTCCTCGAGTAAACCAAGATATCATCCAATGAAAAATCGTAACAACTATTTATCTCTTACGCGAACCATCCTAATCGAACTCGACATTCCCCAAGCACAAGCCCCAAAGGCCTAAACCAATATCAGACAAGCACCCAAGGAACATCTCCTCCGAATTCGGACAATCCACGTGAAGTGATACTAGTAAAACAACTAAGCACTGGAGCACTCATTTGCCTCCTAGAGACAACTAGAACTTATTACAACGATAACCTCTCAGCTTCCTTGACTCCAGTTACCATTGCCCTCACTAGGTAGGTACCTAATACCACCCTATTCCTTTAGAGTAGATCGACTCCCCAAAATAATGCTAAACCCAGTAAATCCCAAAACAAAGTAATCACAAAAAACATACATCCATGACTCGATAAGACCACATTACGGAAAAATCATACTAAGGCTAGTCGAACCACCAATCGGGTTCGTCACTACTAAAGGTCTATCGACTAACTCAGGTTTATCACACAAAACTCGATCAAAAACATCTTAAATAGAAAGCATACCTTGAATAACAACACCTTTTTTTCCTTCTACTCCGCAGTTGGGGCAATCGACGAAGAAGGAACAGCATTGATAGCTTATGCTTTCACGATTTGCTTCTCCCTAGGAGGTTGTGGACATTCATTCTTGTGATGCCGCGCTTGGCCACAATTAAAGCACTTCCTTTCCCCAGGCTTTTCCCGACAATCTCTGGCATAGTGGCCCTTCTTACCACAGCTAAAGCACTCGCCATCTTTCTTATTTTTCTTATTCTAACCATCCATGGTTTGGTCTTGTTTCCTCTTATTCTGGGAATTATTCTTGCCTCCACCGCTTGCTTGCGGCTTTGGCTCCTCTACAGATACAACCTCAATCTTCGACTTAGGGTAAAGGCTTTCTGACCTCAATGCTTTCCCCACAACCGATTCAAACGTCTCATCGATGTGGTTAATAAGCTTTTCCCCCAAGTACTGATCCAAACCTGTTATAAACTTCTCATTCTTCTTCTCGGCAGTATCTATTAGGGATAACCCATATTTCGACAAAGTGTAGAACTCAGCAATATAATCCAAGACTGCCCTACCATTCTGCTTAAGCTCCAAGAACTTCCTAAACAATTCCGACTTCTGAGCAGCTGGGATAAACTTGTCGCTAAAGCGAGCCTTAAACTGATCCCAAGTAACCTGATCCTCTGGGGTGGCTGTCTTAATAGCATTCCACCAATTCATCGCTCGCCCTTGCAGCTGACGAGACGCTAGCCTTCTCTTCATCGCATCCTCGATAACCAAGTCTTCGAAGATACGCTCGCAGCTATCCAACCAATCCTGAACATTCGTAGCCGACTCCGTTCCGTGGAACGGCTTCCCACCAAGACTAGTATAATCCTTATTCAGCTTGGCGAAATCGGCCCTAGGCGCCTGCACTATTGGACCACCACCATTACCACCATTGGGAGCTGCCCTCAGCACATCCCTAAGTATTTCTCTCATGAGGTCAGTAAACATCGTCCTCATGTTAGCAGCATTCCCATTGTTGGCCCCTCTACCAGCACCTCTTGCGTATCGGCTTATCGTTCAATCTGTAAAGAGAAAACGATTAACCATCTCCATAGTGGTGCTAGTGCAGTGCGACTTCATCCTTAGCTATACTAATAATATATATATAGCTTTTGAAAACCAAAATAATCACAAATATGCGCTCTCATATACGTATACTATCTCTCCCTGATGACTTCCCATGGTTAACCACGCAACCTAGAGCTCTGATACCAAATGTGACGGCCCGGCCCGCACCAGTCGACATTTACTCCGATAGTGCACTGTACACATGCCCGACTAGCACGGAACGGTCGCCAAAGAAAGGAAAGAAGATGAAGGAACTAAAAAGAAACCTGTATAATCTCTCACAGCGCATGGAACAAAATATAGTAATAACATAATTTTGACACAAAACAGTCGAGACAGTGCATAAGCTGAAAAATAAACCAACATAGCAGCGGAAATCCAAATACAGCTTATGATCCAACATCCTTATTACAATTTTAAACTATCTCTAGAGCAAAAGAAATCTAAAGTAGAAGGTGCACTACTAATGCCCAAGCAGTGATCTTCAACAACACAGGGAGAATATCTATATGTATCAGACGTGGAAGCCTCCTGCTCGTTTCCGGATCAGCTACTCGTGCATACCCAGCTAACCCGTCTCTAGTCTGCTCGTGAGAGCACCCAGAGTAATAAGAAGAGACATAAAAATCTGGGTCAGACAAAAAGTCTGGTATGAGCAATAAGCAACAAAACAGAACAATAACAGGTATGATCCAATCATACCTGAACCAGGATCTGCAACCAAAGAGTTAGCACTACATACTGTACAACACTCTAAGGTGCCAGTAACATATGGTGTACAAGCATACGGGGGTGGGGGTGTGCATGTCATAGTGATGGCAAACAAATCAAACATAGCAACCATCCTCGCATCTCTCACTCAGTGCGTAGAACATACGATATCCACTACCTTGGTCACCTATCCATTGGGCCTTGACGGAATCCAATCCCGTACAACTATCACTGCAAGCCCACTATCCGTCTCTCAGTGGTGAACCAAAGTTATGAATACCGACAACCCATTTGCACACGTCCCGCAGCAAAGCCCAACTCATGAAGTCGACTCCTTGGTTCCCAACTGTTTCCTGAGCTCTAACTTCTTATTTGGACTACATTTGCATCTCGGGTTATTGGTCTTCTTCTCTAGATCGGTCTTCTTCCTTTACTTTGCTTCGGATCGTACTCCCATCGGGTTCGGATCATCGTCATCACCCCTGGGGGATCGGGTCAGGGCCTTTAAGTCCAATCGCCATACATCAGTTCGGTTCAGAGGTGGCTAGGTGGGTCGGGTCGGGGTGGCCTTCCTCCAACGGTTCGGATCGGAGTCCACGATCGGAGTCCACACCTCCTGGCTTCATGGAAAACTCCTCTCGTTCGGTCCTTCTTCCCAAGCACTCCGGATCGGGTCGGGTCTCTCAAGCTTCTCCATGGTGCATCGGTTCGGGTCGGAGTAGCTTCATGCCCAGGAGAGCGGATCGGGTCGGGTGTGAGCAGCTCTCGTGGAAGGTGGTTCAGATCGGGCTCCTTCCTCCGATCCGATCCGGATCGGCCAAAATCCTGCAACTTCTTCCAGCGACTGTTTACGCCATTCGACGGCGTTTTCGACCAATCTAACACTTCTAAACAATCACAAATCATACCATACAGTCATAGCAACATGTACAATCAATCATAAACAGCAAAACAACAATCATAACATGTAAAATGGATCAAACATACCCAAAACCCATATTTTCCCCTTAAACATGTTCAACAACGACTAATGATAGGATTAGTAAAACTTAACCAAATTAGCCAAATTTTCTAACAGAGGTCTAAAACAATATTTTAGAATTTTTGAATATTTTTCCAGATTTTTATGACGCATAATTTCGCTAATTATCACTAATCACCCCTTAATCCCCTAAATTCCGGGATTAGCAAAATTAGTCCAAATTAACCCAAATCCATATCAGAGGAAAAAAATATTCTGGAATTTTACAAATTTTTCTAGATTTTTCTGAGTTATAATTTTGCTAATCTTCGCTAATTACCCTAATTAGCCATAATTAGTGAAAAACAATGCAAATCACTCACCTTAGCCACAAATAAAACCTCAAAAATGAAATAAATCTCTGTTTGGCGTTGTTCCCAATGTAACACAGCAGCTATAACTTTTCCTTGGTGCTTTCTCTCCTCAATTTGATGTTGCTAAGCTTAATCCTTGATTAGAAAGTGATTTGGAGGTGATTTAGAGGTTGGAGGCCATTTTTAGGGTTTCTAAGAGGTAAGTGGAGGCTAGAAAACTGAAATGGAATGAAACCCTAACTCTGAAATCTTTTCAGCCTCCCCATAACCCTAATCCCGAAATGGGTTATGGGCCCAATCACTAATCACCCTATTTGGCCCGATTAAGCAGTTTTTCACCTTCCAAACCTTATTTCAGCCATATCTCCCAAATGGTAAGTCCGTTTAGCTATTATGACCACTACGGAAAGATAAACCATCAAACGAATCAAATGGAAGTGGTTTCAGGTCAAAATTCCTTTCCAATCAGAAGTTGTGGCCAAAACAGTATCAGCTAGGGGCAAAACGGTCATTTAAAATTTGGCAAAGATCATGAACGTGGGAAATGACCCCAATGGTCGTTTCCCAAAGCCACATGACCATACGACTTCATATAAGAAAGAAATAATTATTCTACGATCCTCCGATGCGTAGAA
Organism: Allium sativum; assembly: GCA_030737875.1. NCBI lineage: Eukaryota > Viridiplantae > Streptophyta > Magnoliopsida > Asparagales > Amaryllidaceae > Allium > Allium sativum. The sequence continues at coordinate 105,289,804 of CM060909.1, forward strand.
TGCGGGTTGTTACAGAAAGTGTTTGACGGCTATTCTAGATTCTCCATTGACGGCATGGCGGCTCCTGATATGAATTTGTGTGATTAGGGTTAGGGGTTTAAGGTGTTTTTATAGAAGATTAGTTAATTAATAGCCGTCGGATTAACCTAGAATCAATCAAGACCATCCAGTCAAGATAGAATGACACCTCAGCCCTAATGACTCGGCATGAGTCACAAAATCGTCATCTTTCAGATCTGCCTGGGGGGGGGGGTCAACCCCCAGGTCGACATTAAGGTCGACCTGTATAGGAGAGGTCGACACTAGGGTCGACCCCCTGGTCGACCTGGTCCCTGTTATATATATATATATATATATATATATATATATATATTTGAATTCCTGAATCCTGAGCTGTTTTCAATTTAATTAATTTCTGAAACTTCGGAAGGCCATAACTTCTTCGTACGAAGTCTAATTCACACAAACTCGGGTTCTATCTTAAGAAGAATTCCGAGATGAACGCAATGGAGCAACCCGTTTCCCTTAATTCCCACATTTGAAATTAAGTATTCTTTAATTTGTTAACTTTAATATTTAAAATTACGGGGTGTTACATTCTCCCCTCCTTAAAGGATTTCGCCCCCGAAATCTCCAAGTTAACGAGAATGCATATCCTAACATCCAATCATCCATCTACTCAATCATCAAACACTGGCATCCATTGTCCTTACAAGATTTATAATGTTGTATGAACATATGCAAGAAGTGTGTGTATATGTTCCTTACCTAATGCAAAATCAGGCGGTCTACTGATTCAGTTGACCTCCTTAATGCAAACCATGGTAGTGCCATGCGTCCATTATGTATGCAAAAGAATCCTATCAATACACATTATTTCTACATGTGTGCACAACCATTCATCAAAATGCGGCATCCATATGATAACAAAACCATTATATACCCATTAATTTAAATATGCACACATATTTATATGCAATATGAAGGTGATTGAGTCGATCTAGTGCCTAAGGTGTGTGTACATGCATCCAAGAGCAACAACTTGCATCCATCAAACATAACATGTCTCAAACACATGTTTGCAACCATTGGGTTTTTTCCTAACTAAAGATCAAAGATATAATCGAGAGAACACACTAAACGATAGAGTAAAGCGATAAAAGAAGGAGAAGTTAAAAACATATCCTAAAAAAGGAAAGGGTACAACGTATGCATCTTGCTATCCGTCCCCCAAGTTGCGTCTCCTTAATCAGCTCCCCATTGGATTTCAACCAACTTGACCTCTATGTTGCGTAGCTTTATGACCTCCGATCCAAGGATGCATATAGGAGCTCGTCTAATTGTGGAATCTCACTCCACTTCCACTTCTCTAAGTATGCTCGACTCCACTACCTCCGCCGTATCATGTAAACTCTTATGCAAATGTGACACGTGAAAATACATTATGAACACCCCTAAGATAGTTTCCTCTTCTCATGTCCTTCCAAAATCTAGGATACATAACCTTAAAAGATCTTCAAGGATTCTATTCACCTCTTTCTGTCCATCCGCCTGTTTGTGGACGATAAGCGATGCTCATACTTACCGCCTTCTACCTATCACCTTTTCCTCTTGCATCGAAAACTGCTCCAAACCTCGTCCCGCAAGCACCGGTATATATTGTGAACAGTTTGCTCTCATCTAGCAAAGTTAAAACTGGGGCTGTTATCTTCGCAAAGTCCTTAACGAACTTCCTATAGCAGCCCGTCTTCCTTAGAAAACTCCTTACTTCCATTGCTTTTCTGAACCTTCCAATCTTAGATTGCCACCACCGTTGTAGGATCTACTGCTATTCCTTTCTTAGAGACCATGTGTCCTAAGAACCTTGCCTCCTTCCCCCAAAAATGACATTTGGACAACTTAGCTTCGAGTTGATGCGCTCGTTGGGTCTCTAAGACTTTTCCAAGATGTACGACATGCTCTTCCTCGCTTCTAGAGAAAATCAAGATATCATCCACAAAGACTACCACAAATTTGTTCAGAAACTCCCTAAACACCCTACTCATTAAGTCAACGAAATATTCGGGTGCATTCCTCAAACCAAAAGGCATGACGAACCGCTCGAAGAAACCATCAGGAGTTCTAAATGCAGTCTTATCTATGCTGACTTCAGCCACCCTTAGCTGATGAAACCCTGTAGCTAAATCCAGTTGCGAGAAAACTGAAGCACCCACCAACAGATTGAATAAATTGTCTATCCTCGGCAATGGGTGTCTGTTCTTCTTCTTATGAACCCCTTTCTCAAGAAATTCTTTCACCTGCTTACTGAGTTCTCTTCTCTCTCTCTCAAAGCCATGTAGAGCACTAGTAATGCAACTGGCTTTGAATTATCTACTAGATATATTCGAAAGTCTATCTCACATCTCGGGGGTAAACCTCGAACCTTGTCGAAGACGTCACAATATTCATGGACCACACGAACAGATTTCAAATCATCATTGGATGCGTCAAGGGATTCTACGTAGCTAAGCATTGCCGGACCTCTAGGGTCACAAGAAATATCAAGGGTCTTTCTATAACAAGTCAACAATCTAACTACCCTTCTTTCACAATCTAGGATGGCACCGTATCTAGTTAGCCGATCCATACCTAGAATCAAGCTGTAGCCCATGAAGCCAAGAACAAAGGCGTTGCATTCAAACCCAACGCCCAAGATAGACACTCTCAAATCCCGACAAATCATAGAAAGTTGAACCGAACCACCAATAGGATTTGAGACTACTATGGGATCTGCAACTAGACTAGTATTTAGGTGCAGTGTTTCAACTAACGAAGCAGATACAAACGAGTGTGAAGCACCAGAGTCAAACAAAGTACGAACAAGATGATCAAACAGAAAAACTAAACTTTCAACGGAAATGTTTCTACCTTTCTCCTGTCCTGGTGCCATGAGAGCCTGAATCTGCCCTCTCGCCTGCCCTGGTGCCATGAGAGCCTGAAGCTGCCCTCCAGAAGTTCTTTGCCCTTGCCCATGTTTCCTTGGGCAGTCCTTAACTAGATGACCTGCCTCTCCATAGTGGAAACAACCAGTCTTCTTCTTTTTCCTATAGTCTTTACTCAGATGGCCTGGTGTCCCATAATTAAAGCACTTCTTCTTTCCTTTTCCATTATTGTTCTTCCTGCCTTTCTTGTTTTGCTGTTGTGGTCTCTTTTGGTCCCCTTTCTTCTCTGGTGCCTTATTAACATTAGCACCTTTCTCTTCCTCATGCATAAGCGCTATGTCAACCAATTTCTCAAAGGTAGCCCCTATAGGAATGGGGTCATAGCTAACCCATGTAGTGGTTCATTCAAACCCTTAACGAACCTTAAGGCCTTCCTCTCAGGTGTGTTTACCAATTCCAAGCCAAATCCTGCCAACTGATTGAACTTGTTGACGTACTCCTTTACTGATAAATCCCCTTGCTTCAATGCCAAGAATCTTTCCATATATAAATTCTCTTCTGCTCGTGAGAGAAACTTCATTTCGTACCTACGCTTGAAATCCATCCATGTCTCCACCGGACGCTCTCCGTTCATGACCTCCCACCAAAACGAGGCTTCGTCTTTCATTAACCAAGCAGCCAATTAGACCTCCCTCATGTCGTCTATCCTAAAGGTACCAACAAGTCCTCCACTTCCTCCTAGTTTTGACAGACGTCCCAGTCCCATGAAGTGGTTTTCCACCCATCGTACAGAAGTTCTTACATATCTTAGAAAAAGTGTCTATATGAGTGGAGGAAGAAATTCAAAAAGGAAAGAGGAAGATATTCAAAACGAAGAATTGAAGGAAAGATATATGGCTTTTGGTGGTTATGTTTTTAAAACAAACTTTTCTCTTGGAAATACTTTCCTTAAAACATACTTTTGAAAGTATTTCTTTATAAAATTATTTCTAAAAAATAGTTTTTCAAAATTCATATCTGGTTCGGTAACCTTCAGCTCTGATACTACGTGTAACACCCCACGTCCATTAATGTCACTCATAAAGGGAATGCATTAACTTCCATGGAGCGTATTTAGTGTATAGAACAGAATATAACAAGACAGATATAAATAATGGTACTTGAAAATTTTAAAACAACTTTTATTGCAACGGAGAAATAGTTTGATTACAAAAACTTCATAAACCAAGTAGACTTAATATCCATCTTGATGAATTTTTTTAGAGTACATAAAATAAAAAGCATAAACCCCAACACAAGTAGCCATAAAAGAGATGAGATGAACTTTACTTTCAGCAATCCAAGCACTTCAAAGAGAGAGAGAAAGAGATCCAAGATCAAACTCCACTAGTACTAGTCCCACCTTGAGAACCTGGGGGGAAAGGAAGAAAAGAGGCGAAAACAAGGGGGGGTCGGACACAAAGTCTGGCGAGTATAATAACTTTAACAATATAATTATTAAAGTAACTAGGATAAGGCATAAACTGGTAAGATAAGATATGACCATGAAACAAGTGGGCATGACAAAGCAAATAAGAGGAATATTCTGGCGTTAAGCTCATTCCTAATCACTATAGGATAATAACTATACTGCACCAATGCTAACTACACCGCACCATTACTAGTCACCCTAAAAATTGATCCCGTCCACCGAACAAAATAATATTAATGGTAGTTTTTTGTACTCCTAGTTGTCTTCATAGGTGTCGTCTGCCTCTATCTTCGCTAGTCGTACCCCCTACCCTCCCCATTCTAATTACAATGTTTATTCATAATATGGTAGTTATACTCCTAGCTGTCTTCATAGGTGTCGTCTGCTCCTATCTCCGCTAGTCGTACCTACTACCATCCCCATTCGATCGGCTCCCTAACTCGTAGATACCTGTGCTGGTCCCACAGTGGGGTGTATCACTCCCCAAAGTGGCAACTCGATACCATTAAAGATGCACGGCTTATATCTACACGATGCAACAACGTCTTACAGACTAGCCCTGGCCCACGCAAGCACATGACCTCGTTGGACTTGCATTGCCACCGCTAACCCGTTTTGACCTCTTACAATCGAATCTAGTAAGCGTTTCCCATCCTCGACTTGGGTCGAGCTCACAAAGATACTAAATGGGTTACTGGTTTAAAAAGGATCCCCACACAAGCTTTCCACCTATGCTTGGTCCCCACTAAGATTCCCCACTTAACCCCTTCTTATTCATGTCTTCTTACATGTTTTCAACTTGGTTAAGTGTTTATAATTATATCCCACATGTCCCCCATGTTATCCACTTAACAAACCAACATGTGTTATTGGTTGAGCTTGTCTTAACCCTACCCGTTTATCTGATCGATATATTATTGTTTAAGCTGGTCTTAACCCCATCCACTTATATCTTATTGGTTAAGTTGGTCTTAACCCTATCTGCTTATCCGATCAATATATTATTATTGGTTAAGTTTGTCTTAACCCTATTCACTTATCAGATTGATATATATATATATATATTATTGGTTAAGCTAGTCTTAAACCTTCCCACTTATCAAATTATTGGTTAAGATGGCCTTAACCCTTCCCACTTATCAAATTTTACTTAGTTTATGATTAGGTACTTCTTAGTTCACAGATACATTGGTTAAGAAAATAACTCCCTAAGTGCCAACCCCGAAGACCGAGATCAACATCAGATCGTTACTCAGAGAATCACTCACTCAACCAAACTTCTGTTTGACATTCATATTTGTCCTTAATCAGCATTAACTAATTATTAAGGCACCTAATCGTATTTCACATGCCATCCAAGGCACCCACTTAACCCCCCCCCCCCCCCATGTCCCACCACATGTTTATCTGGCTAAGTGTTACTTAATTCATTAGAACCGTAACCTTGTAAAGACCTCCCACATTAGACTGGAATTTGTGGTTGTTGGATTTGTCGGGCGGGTCCGGGTAGTCTTATACCGCAAACGAGCCTAACCTCGTGTCTTTACAACTATTACACATTTAATTCGTGCCTTTAACCTCTCACATTTGACTAGCATTTGTGGCTGCTGGATTTGCAGGGCGGGTCCGGGCAGAGGTGGTTTATTATTACACATCTTTATTTATCCCCAAATTTTGATTAATATCCCTATTCAAATTTGTAAATAAATTCCAAATTTTGTTTATGTCCATAATTAAAATTATGTCCATAAACACCAATTATTCCAATTAATGTCTTAAATTAATTATGTGCCTTTTTAAGGCCATTTATGCCAATTCACACCATTTTATGCATATTCAATATTATCCCATCATCCCCACGCTATTCGTACGTTTTCATATGACATATGTTAGACTCACAAATAGTCTAACTCATAAAAAGAAAAATAACATCACATAACACATAAAATAGATCTAAGGATCATGACATAAGATTACATAGCCAATAACATGCATATGAATTTCATTCAAACTAGCATATGATACAAAACTAGCATAGGTGATGGACATAAACTTGCATAACTTATGTATTGTTATAGATCCAAACATAAAGGTGTGAACTTGCATATGGATCTAAACATAAAGGTGTGAACTTGCATATGGATTTAAACATAAAGATGAAATCTTGCATATAGATCTAAACATAAGGATATAATCTTGCTTATGGATTTAAACATAAAGGTATGAACTTTCATATGGATATAAACATATAGATTAATGTCACATAAACTAGCATATGCATATACATGTTTTACATATATTTTAACAACCTAAACTTGCATAAGATTCATATGAGAATATATAATCCAATCACCACAAACTGGCATAAGATATATGATTCAACTTGCATAGTATTCACATAAGAACTAACATATGATCCAACTTGTATAAAATTCACATAAGAACTAACATATGATTCAACACCACAAACATACATATAATTTAAATCACATGATTCAAAATCATATTCTTATGTTCCCACTTATATCTTATCATAATTAAATTAACGAATTATCTTATGAAAGCTATCATACTCACAATCAAAAAGAATAGTCTTGTCTTTTTGGAATCTGTATTCTGAAATTGATTTGCTCGCCTTTGATGTAGACTTAGTTGTTATTTAGATTTGATTTGATTTTTGATTCAGGCCTCTATCTTGCTTTAGGGTTGAAAGTATATGACGGCTACTCTAGGTTCTCCATTGACGGCATGGCGGCTCTTGATATGAATTTGTGTGATTAGGGTTATGGGTTTAGGGTGTTTTTATAGAAGATTAGTTCATTAATAGCCGTCGGATTAACCTAGAATCAATCAAGACCATCCAGTCAAGATAGAATGACACCTTAGCCCTAATTACTCAGCACTGAGTCACAAAATCGTCATCTTTCAGATCTACCGGGGCGGGGGGGGGGGCAGGTCGACACTAAGGTCGACCTGTATAGGGGAGGTCGACACTAGGGTCGACCCCCTGGTCGACCTGGTCCCTGTTATATATATATATATATATATATATATATATATATATTTGAATTCCTGAGTTCTGATCTGTTTTTAATTTAATTAATTTCTGAAACTTCGGAAGGCCATAACTTCTTCATATGAAGTCCAATTCACACAAACTTGGACTCTATCTTAAGCAGAATTCCGAGACGAACGCAGTGGTGCAACCCATTTCCCTTAATTCCCACATTTGAAATTAAGTATTCTTTAATTTGTTAACTTTAATATTTAAAATTACGGGATGTTACACAAGCGCTTACTTGAGCCCCTGGTTTTCATCCTTCAAGTCCGTTAATTCTGTAAAGGAAGCAATAGTTTTATCATGGGATTCAAGGCCTTGAAAATCTCGCTTTGTCATTCCCTAAAGTAAGAATCTTTTGATGTTCTCTTTGTTAAGCCTTTGGAGATCGAAGGCAAATGCATTCCAAGTAGTTAGTTTTTTTCCAGCATGATCCTTGGTCGCATTAATACATGTCTCCATCTAACTCTTGGAAACATCGGATTGTGTGAGCATGCAACTCTTCATGGTGTCCATCTCACCTAGTATAATCTGTTTGTCAGATGGATATATGGTCAGGTTAAAATACATCCCCTGTATACACCAACCTAGAACCGTTCGGCAAGTTCAAGGTTGCATGATCTGGGAACATAGCGAGGCTTGTGTATAATCATTTAAAGATCAGCGGAAGTTGGGGTAACGGATGGAGAAGCCAAGGATGGTTGAGCGGAAGTAGTTTGAATATTGGCCATTGGAAACTTGTTCGACCTAGAATGTTTATGAGAGTCATCCCTGCCTTGGTGTTCTTTGTTTTTCTTCATCTTTCAAATTTCTTCTGCCTTCTTCTCCTTCGCTGCCAACATTTCTAGATGCTCCTCCTCCCACCGTCTCTGATTGTCACTCTCAGGAAGTTCTAGGATTGGCCTGGATTGGTGGAGAGGATCTGAATGTTGTGGATGGTCAGATCGCTGGGAATATCATGAATGACGAGATTTGTTTAAAGATGTTTTGGATTTTGCTGACTTGACCTTTCGTTAAAATCTTTCGTAAACGAGGGCTTCAGCATCATTTTTGAACCTAAGAAAAGAGACAAAGCAAAAGTTTAGTGTTCTCATCAACGAATTCTAGGGCAAGTCTAAAAGCTAATACAAAGAATTGTAAAATCATGATATAAGTAAATGCTTATCAATATGTATCTGGTAACGAACCAGTTTTCATAGTAGGTTTTAAAGCAACTCCTAGATTTGCAAGAAATTTTCCAGGTTTAGAAATGGGAGCTCCAAGTGTACTAGTCCCTATATTATTGGTCTGGTGTTTGATTGGTTGGATGACAATATTATCTTGGATAATATCCCTGGCTGAATTAAGGTCACTCAAGCTCTTAAAGTCTCCGTAGAACTCTCACATTGGGTAATTTTTGTAACAGAGCTCTCAGCAACCTTATCCACATTATCCCAAGAAGTTTTTTCAATATCTTCGGATTGCTTAACCCCCTTTATCAGATCTGAAAGGGTTTCTAAGTAGCTCTATCCTTCCCGACTCGCTCAATTTCCTTCTCAACTTGTTTACTCTTATCCTCATGCTATTGAGAATCCTCTTCTCCAATGGAAACCAGTTTAGACTTAGGAGGTGTTTTGCTACTACCTGCGGTGTCAGTGCATCTCTTTAAAGGGGCTATCTTAGCAAGGGACTTGTTGGCAATTCCTCTCTTAAAGGTTAGGTCTAATTTAAGAATACGGGAAGGGTCAAGTAGTTGGTATTGACGGAGGAACTATTCTGTGACCAAGAATCTCATACTTCTCTCTCCTTCGCTGATAGTTTGCAAAGCATCAAACAACTCTTGACCAGCAGTATCATCTGGGTAAGAAGAGGAGAGTTCTGTAAACCAAAGAAAGGATTTAATACTTGGAAACTAAGTATAGGAATAGGAAAAGAAACATGATATAGTATATTCTCACCTCCTTCCATCCACCTTCCATAAAATCAGTCGAGGCACCATATGAAGCAATAGTTATCTATAAATCCCTTGGCGATTTCCATCAGATCAGTTATAATCTTAGAATACTTCCCTTCGACGAAAATAACCGATGGCTTATCTTGCCTCTTTTTGAAAGTGTATAGTGAGTAGATCTGTTGAAAGGTAGGAGCATGTTGCGTAGTCCTAATGAAAAGAATGTAAAGGCCAGTTAAAATGGCATAGCCATTAGGGTGTAATTGCATAAGGGCATTGGCTAAGCGCTTCAAGATCATTTCTAGGAATGGATTGAAAGGAGGGACGACTCCTATCATTAACATATGTCGATTAACAGCAACATATCGAAGAGGTGGAGAGTCTGCAAATTCATTATTCTTTGGAAGTATGGCATCAATTTCTAATATGCTAAACTGAGCGTATAAGCTTTTGTATGCATGATCACCTAGTTTGGTCAGTTTTCTATTGCTAGGTACTCCGGTAAGAGGCCAGGGCACATGGAATTCTGGATTAATGTCGGGTGCAGAAGCATTACTTGTAGCCACATCTAAAACCTAAGCAGAGGTCATAGCTTGGGTAGATCAAGATGCTTCCTTAGAATGTTGACGTGATTTCTGCCTAGTTTCCATTTCTACACGAATAATTGTGTTTGATAGCAAAACTACAGGTACATGTTTCTTAAAAACAAAATGTTGTGCACAACTAAATAAAAGTAAGGTTTGGAATTCATAAATCATCATTAAATGATTGTAAATTCCAAGCTTTACTATGGACTTATATTTAAATGCTTAAGTATGACTGAATTAAAATTGTCGATAGAACACTCTGGCACAAACATGTCATTTCAGTGTAAGTCGTAAAAGGTTGCATGCAAGTTAACTAAACCATCGTCTAACTTATTATTGATATGGGCAATCAATAATAGAGTATATTGGGCCGAAACAAGTGTTTGAATTACAGGATAGGAAATAATATGGAGAAATGTTCGAAAAACACCAAGCACAGAAGGACCAGTTATAGCTGACCTGAACTGGATCGGCCATGATTAACCCAGACTGGATCGGCCATAACTGACCCAAATCGAGTTGGCCATGATCAATCCAAACTGGGTTGGCCACAACCGATCCAAACTGGGTAGGCCACAACTGACCCAAACAGGGTCGGCTATGACTAACCCAAATTGGGTCGGCCTCGTCTGCTCCAAACTGGGTCGGCTTCAGCTGACCTGAATTGGGTCGGCCTCGACTCCTCAGAATGGGTTGGACAAGGCTGAGCTTAAGTGGGTCGGTAGCAACCAGAACTCCATGTTTTGAGAGGTAAATCTTGCCACATGTGATCAATGCAACGAACGCAAGGCATAGACAAAATGCAAGCATAGTCACAATGGTAAAATTGAGTACATAAGCACAAGCTATCTACAAAGGTTCTCGTTTCAAGCACCATTGACCTTCAAATACAATCACACTCAATGATCAGTACAACAAATAAACACGATAATGGAGTTAAATATACAAACATTAGTTTCTTACAAGATTTTGGGTTTCAAATATTTCTACGACCACTACATGGACGTGGAACCGAAGCTCCAATTCTAAGAAGATCAATGCCATCAAGTGTAATTCAAATTGTATCTCCCAAAGTCTAGTTACGGGTTACAAACCATTGGAACTAAACTCCCAGATTTTTAGTGGTTCAGTCATTTCGGCAAACATGTCATGTGCATAGTAACAAAATCAAAATTTTACGGATTTTCTACAATTCAGATCCATCATACACATACTCAAACCCATTCAAGCCAATTCCTACTCCATTTTAATATCAGTAATTCGCAGTCTAACCCCCAATTTACATCTCAGCCCCAAATCACTCCGACACAAGCCCAAACACAAGGATTACCAAATGTATTGCAAGTTCTAGAAAATATTTATACCTGCGGTTTTGGCAAGAAATCGAATTTGGGTGTCGAAGGATGAATTGGGATCGATGGCATCAGGGAGCGTCTGATTTGGACGACTTCAGTTCGAGAACCGGCTGGATCTGATTGCGTGCGGAATCGTGGGCTTGGTTGAGTAAGAGTTGTAAAATATTTGGATCAGATTTCCCTCAAGAAGCTTATGTCCGCCGTTAGAAAGGCTTTCGGTTTGATGGAATAGAAATGAGAAGGACAACATGTTGGAAGAGGTTATATAGCAGCCGCTCGTATTGGGCCGACTAGATTCGTCACCAATGGGTCGATCCGATCACAAAAATGAAGGCGCCTGGTTCATTTGAACCGACCCATGATCAAAACTTATAACACCACGTGAAAGATCCATCTAAGTATGATGTGTGTAAAATATTTAATTCGGAGTTTATAATTTTTTACAAATAAAAAATATAAACTCCGAGGGGCACAATGTTATCCCTTAAAATCACAAGTACACAGATGGATCAAATAAGTGGAAGAAACAAGTCGGTCTCAAATGATTCAGTCGAGTTCATAACGGAACGGTCGGTCTCGTTCCAGAAGCCAGCCCGGTCGGCATCATTCCTCAAGAAGCGGGTCGGCACGAATACTTCAGAACGGGTCAGTCCAAACCCTTTATAGTGGGTCGGTCTCATTTCTAACAGCATCGGGTCGGTCTTATCTTCAGAACAGTAGGTCGGTCCATTTTCAAGAAGCATCGGGTCGGTCTCGTCTTCTTAATAGTGGGTTGGTCCATTTTCAGGAAGCACAGGGTCGGCCTCAACTCAGAACAGTTGGTCGGTCCTGTTTCAGGAAGCATCAGGTCAGCCTCGTCTTCAAAACAATGGGTCGGTCTTGATCCTAAAGGAAACGGGTCAGCCAGATTGAAGAACAACGCACGAGTTGTCCAAGAAAATGGAGTTTGGGTCAGCCTGATTAACATAGAAATGTGTTTATTTTATGCTCTTACATCTTATCTTTTGTATATAAATAAATATTACTTTGGTATTGTTTTGTCATTTTTACAGATATGCCGATACAGTTAGAAAAATGGTAAATAGAGATAAAATTACTGCATATTTACATTTGAACACTTGTTGTCGAAGATCTCACATCCAGTTGCTTTTTGGACAAGAAAATAACTAGTAGAAAGGCCATATATATCACAAATCAATAAATAATTATCAAAGGAGCAAGAGGAAAAGAGGAAAGGCCCAAATTTACTAGATTTCACTAAGGCCTATTTGTAATTCTCATTGTAAACTCTTTTGTGAATTCCCTAAGGCCCATTTGTCATTGTATTAGGGTTAGGGTTAGGTTTGGCTATCTATTCTATAATTACCCCTGTATTCTCATTGTAAAGATCATCCGAGAATTAATAAAGTCTTCTTCTCTTTTCTGCATTTTTTTTATTTTCTTAGCAATTAGTGTTGTCGACACAACTAGATTTGGTAGAACACTATTTGTCTTTTTCATTTATTTTTCATTAGCGATTCACCGTCTGATAAGATTCAGTGGTAATCCTAATTTTATTTCCTATTTGTTATTTTAATTTCTGCAATTTCATTTTTTGTTCTTTTTACTGCTTCCTTAGGTCAATTGGATTGAATATAGATATGATTAGATTCAGATCTGATTCAATTCAATAATAGTTTAATTGCAGTTTCAATTTCGTTTGCTTTCAAAAACAACCTCGAAGATTTGTCTAACTCGCCTAAGAATAGATAAATAATAAGATTTAAAACACCTTCCTGTGACTCGACCTGCATCTTACGCGACCTGTGCGCTTGCAGAATTTATTTCAAAATTCGCGTTTTTCTAGTTCATAGGAAAGCGACGAACAAATTTTTGGCGTCGTTGCTGGGAGGTAACAATTAAATTTTATTATTTATTTAATTTCTGATTCGTGTTAGTTTTAACTTATTTTTATTTATTTTTTCTTTTGTATGTAGAAGAAAAGAAGATCTTGACTAGTGTTGCGGTATATCAATTCCATTGGTGTTATCATCCACAAAACAAAAGAAGGAAAAAAAACTTTCCAACTTTTATTTGATTTCTTTCCCCTTTTCACTTACATTTCCAAACTCTACATTTCTTTTTTTCCAAGTCAAAAAAAATTCCTTTTACAATTTTTTTCCCTATTTTGATATTTTTTTCGGTGCTTCTTTTCTGCCGCAACCCTCATCCAACAAGCCTCTACAATCCTCAGACCATCACGCCCACTTTTCTACCATCAATCTTCCTATCTTGCCAAATGCCATATCACAAATGCCAATCAACAGATCATCCACTGTTCACCCAAAATATCCACACCCAATTCCATCTACCACAAGCAACAATCACCACCCATCAACAATTTCTTCCATCTGCATCAACATCCCCCATCATCACAACTCCACCGTGCTTTCTGACCTCACAGAACAACCGCAACTCTACTTCATCACCCACGTCCAAATCCCCCACTACAAATTCCACCGTCACAAACTACAATTCTGACCATCTTACAAATCATTACCTTTCCCCTCCCCTTCAGACCAGAGCCCTGTCCACCAACCATCATCACTCCCGAGAAGCCTCATATTCAACCAACCTTGCAGCGCATAACTCACGCATCCTTCTCTTCAACAACAAACTTCACAACACCATCAACCACCACACCACGCAAATACCCCATATCACATCACAGAAAATGCCATTGACCAAACCGCAGGTCCACCACCTTCAAAATCCCTCAATCGCAACCTGATCACGTTCCTCCCCAAACCACAAAATTTCGAATACAAACCCCCAAATCTGATTCGAAATCACTGGAACCACAAGTTTAACCCAATCGCACCATACTCCGAAACCCCTAATTCGAAAACCTCAACCCAGATTTGGAAACCGCTAAATTGCCTTTGATTTCAAAACCTAGAAACCCGAATTGAATCGTCTAGGATCTGTTTTGATTTTGAAAAAAAAAATAGTGGCGAGATTTGTTTTCTGCAAAAAATAGAGCGTGATTTTTGGGGACGTGATTTGGTTTCCTAATTTCATTTTTTTCGAGATTTACTTCCTAATTTCGGTTTGATTTAGTCTGGAAACAAATAATATATAGAGGGGCATGATATTTTTTTTCTTCTGAGGTGAGATTCTTACTTAAATTGTTTTGACAAGCATGCATCCCAATATTTCAACAATATCTCATGGCATGTAATCTTGTTCATATTTTTCTTGCGTCTGGTTGCCTTTGACTTGAGTGCACACCTACTCAACTGAGTCTAGTTAAGATCTATTCAGCCGAGCTTAGTTTTTTATTTTATTTCCTTTTAGCTTAGTTTAGTTTTTAATCGAGTTTAGTTCAGTTCTTCTGTTTCGTCTACTCGATTTTTGATTTAGTTATATTTTGATTTTTTTTTCATTTGTTTATTTTTCATCTTTTCTTTTCCAACCAAAAAAAAACAAAAAAACAAATCGAAAGTCAAAACCGAGAAAGAATTCAAGCAGCAAGACGGGATTTGGAGGCCAAACAAATTGCAACAATTGATTTGAATCGCTATAGCCACTCAACTGCTTTCGACAAACTGCCATACCTCATTGTAATATTTTCTAAACTCTACAGGTGCTGCAATTTTTGAAAAAAAAATTATATAGGAATTGCTTGTAAAAAAATTCTGCAGAGGCAGCGGCTTGCTTGTACAATATTTTACTTTTTTGCAATTACTATTGTTCGACTATTGTGTTGAGTGAAACTGCTAAATAAATTTGGTGAGGAACGAATTTCTATAACTAAAATCATCACTCTCGTCATTTTTCGAATATGAAACTTAATTTGATTTGCAAAATAATATCATTGAAAAGTGGTGTTTTGTGAAGTTGACTGTCTCGTATAATTGGATCGCGGATATATGGTAGTTCAATTTATTGAACTATTAGCAAAAGAGGTTGCATACTACCCGTAAAACATTAGTCGTATCCCTTAGTATTTATACTAAAAGTGAATGGCCCTAAGACCTCTCCTCCTTTCTAATTGAGTCAGTTAATTAGTAGAGCACAGCTTAGTATTATATACTATTTTGAAGTGAGAATAATTTCTGTCTCGCCGTGACTTCTTTAAAATGTCTGATTCAAAAAAATCATTGAGAGAAATGTGGGATAATAATCAAAGTAGACGTCCTCTTGAAGAGTATGACTATGAATTACAACTCATGAAGCAAAATTTTCCAAAATTTCGTGAGTCTAATGTCAACAATTTTCAAAATTTTCCAACTAACCAACATTTTCAAAATCATATAAATGATCGAAATTGCGACGTCAATTCAAATTTCAATAATTTTGATTATGGGCTACATCCACATCAAAACAGCTTTGAATCTCAATATAGCTTTAATCAACATCAATACGGGGTTGTAAACCAAAATTTTCAAAGGTATAGCCCATATCAACATCTTGAAAATAACCAAAATTGCAATTTTCCTTCGAATTTCAACAGTTTTGGTTACGAACATAATTTATATAATCAAAATGATTTCCAATATCATTTTATTTTTTTGAAAAATCAACCAACTACCACATTGGAAATAATTTTGATTGTGAAATTGATGTGGACTATAATTTTGAGAATCAAGAAATCCAAAATGAGAGCTCTCAAATCAACGATTCTGAACAATGTCATTTTGATGAGCGGGAAGAAAGGCTAAATAAAAAGATGGATGAACTTCTTTGTTTAATGACATCTTTGAAAGAACAACGAGAGCAACAAAATCAAATTCAAACATGCGATGAATTAGAAAATAGTCCATTCTGTACTTATGGTGAAAATTTTCAAATAACAACTTTGGAAATTGAGAATAACGATCTAAATGAAGTTGTTCAAAATTCAACAAGTGATTTGAACTTCGATTCTTTTCAGGAAAATGATTTAAGCTTGGATTATGATCTTTCTCTTTTTGACTACGATAAACTTGAAATTTTTGAAATTGAACAAAATGAAAATGTTGAATTTTTCAGAAACTCAAAAGTGGAAAAGGATTTTAATCAACACGAATTTTTTGGATTGTATGAGGATGAGTTGCTATATGAGGACAAAATAAAATCAAGCCACCAATCCAAATTTGAAAATTTTGATTTTAAGATTTCAAACGAGCTTGATATTGTCAATGTCGAAAATATGTTGTCCAGTAATGAAACTGAGAAATGTGATCACATAGTTTTGAACAACACTCAGAATTCAAATTTCACTGAATTTATATACAATCACAAAATTTTGAACAATTACATTGATAAATTTGTTGAACACATGAATAATCTTAGGAATGCCGGCTTGGTTGAAAAACTTCATGTTAGGATGACCCTGGACATTTATTTGCTGGACTATAAATCTTGGTATAAAGATGAAATGGTTTTCAAAAACCATTGCTTATTAGAAAACATGCCTAGACATAGTAGGAATTTGATTCATCGGGCTAGAACCAAGTATGGGGGAAAAGTTGGTGGCATTCTTTGTGTCGCATGCATCGCAAACACATATATCATTGTACATATGATCCATTCTTACATATAGTTAAATTGCCTTTCGTTTTACAAATAATTTTACAACTCATTCACCTTTGAGTACGATCTTTCAAATTTAGGAAACGTTCACAGTGTGGACACTATTTAGTTCTAGTGTGGGGGGAGTCTGCATTGCATCCTTTTTATTCTTTTTTAATTTTTTTTTTTAGATGGGACCATCATGCATTTTAGATCATAGTAACATGCCAATTTTTTTTGAAAATACGACACATTTTAGATTGATACAATAAAATAAGTTATCGATTGTTAATCAGTTTTTAGTATTTTTTCTCTCAACTAAGATCAAATAAGAAATATGATGAAAAGTTAAATTTTGAGGGATAATAGTGTAACCGGTACATAGGGAGATTCTAGGGTGATGGCCATGAAGTTTATTCTAAAATGTAGTCTTTGTTTAACGAGTGGAGGACTTAAAATACTTATATTGGTTTTTCGAATATTTGAAACTAAGTTGTGTTAAGTTAAATTCGCGTAATCTCTCTTGTTCTTATATTTTCAGTAATAATAATAATAATCCAAGGGTATCCAACATTGCTTGTATATCTAGCGTTGGTGTGCAAACCCGCCAAGCTCTATTTGACATATTGTTGACAAAGTTAGCATCGAAATATCTTGGTCTCATTTTATGAATTGGACACCTAAGGATTACCGACATGTTGTTGACAAAGTCAGCGTCGGTCTGCACAATCCGCCTTCTTCGTCGGTCCACATGGCAATGTATGGGTGGTATACCTTGGCCTTTTAAGTTAGGTGTATGTAATTAAACATAAATTTTAACTTTTATAGAGATAGAGAATAAGCGATGATGCCCAAACATTTCTTAACCTTATTGATTTGATTAGCCATAAACAAGGAAATTAGAATACCACTTCACAAACTGTGACAAGCAAACTAAGAATTTATTTCATGGCTGCACTATGTTATCGACCGAACTAACTGGCCAAACTGGAATTTAACATTTGAAAACTTGATTTATATTGGAAATTTGTGACAAGTTGAGATATCTAAAATAAAATCAACTGACTAGAAATTGTTAATTTAATTTTTTGTACCACTTTCCTGAAACAAGTCGTGTTTTCATTTTTTGTTTTCAATTGCATAAGTCCTCTGCATTCATGTAGTTACATTAGAACCATATCATACTGCATTTGGATTTTGTGGGTAGTATCCGCTGAAAACCCTCACAAGACACCACTCGTCCTACTAGGGACACCTAGAGGTTTAACGGCTTGTTGCATACGCTCAATGCAATCATGTTTCCTACGAAAGTGTGACTTAACCAGTGTAGTTTTTAATTTTTTTTGTTTTACTCGAGGACGAGTAAAAGATAAGTGTGGGGTATTTGATTAACATAGAAATGTGTTTATTTTATGCTCTTATATCTTATCTTTTGTATATAAATAAATATTACTTGGGTATTGTTTTGTCATTTTTACAGATATGCCGATACAGTTAGAAAATTGGAAAATAGCGATCAAATTGATGTATATTTACATTTGAAGACTTGCTGACGAAGATCTCACATCCAGTTGCTTTTTGGACAAGAAAGTAACTAGTAGAAAGGCCATATATATCACAAATCAACGAAGAATTATCAAAGGAGCAAGAGGAAAAGAGGAAAGGCCCAAATTTACTAGATTTCACTAAGGCCCATTTGTAATTCTCATTGTAAACTCTTTTGTGAATTCCCTAAGGCCCATTTTTCATTGTATTAGGGTTAGGGTTAGGGTTGGCTATCTATCCTATAATTACCCTTGTATTCTCACTGTAAAGATCATCCGAGAATTAATAAAGTTTTCTTCTCTTTTCTGCATTTTTTTATTTTCTTAGTTATTAGTGTTGTCTACACAATTAGATTTGATAGAACACTATTTGTCTTTTTCAATTATTTTTCATTAGTGATTAACCGTCTGATTAGATTCAGTGGTTAACCTAATTTTATTTCTAGTTTGTTATTTTAATTTCTGCAATTTCAATTTCTGTTTTTTTACTGCTTCCTTAGGTCAATTGGATTGAATACATATTTGATTAGATTCAAATCTGATTCAACTAATTGGATTGAATACAGATTTGATTAGATTTAAATCTGATTCAATTCAATAATAGTTTAATTGCAGTTTCAATTTCGTTTTCTTTCAAAACCAACCTCGAAGATTTGTCTAATTCGCCTAAGAGTAGATAAATAATAAGATTTAAAACACCTTCCTATGATTCGACCTGCATATTACGCGACCTGTGTGCTTGCATAATTTATTTCAAAATTCGCGCTTTTCTAGTTCATAGGAAAGAGACGAACACAGCCGGATTAATATGGGTCAGTCGGGACTAATCTAGCTCGGTCAGGGGCTTAAAAACTGGAAAATAGCTGGCGACAACTGTTAGTGGCATTTTCGTAAATACCTTTTGAGGCCAACCCAAAAACTGAAGGCTATATTTCAGCCATTCCTCACACCTATAAATAGGGGATGAACTCCACTTTAATGGAGACCGAATTTCAAGATCCCAGAGGGCTTCCCGATTATTTCTTCAACAATTCCAAGTGATTCTAACACCTTCAGTCATCTTCAATCAAAGACCTAGCTCCAAATCTCCTATGGAATCCATCCTAAGTCACTAAAGTGTTCAGTCACCGAAGACAATCATCATTTTATCCTTGCACTTAGTGAACTCAAGCTATTCCTATGGGAGATATAAGCGAATCTATTGTGTAAGAAAGAAGATGTATATGAATTTGAGATCAATGTACTTTGTAACCGCCATGATGATAATCAAAACATCCCCCATAGTGGATGTAGGCTTCTTTTAGAGCCGAACCACTTTAAAAGTTGCGCGCACTTCACTTTTTCCTAGTTTTTCACTCTTGATCTTGTAATTGTTCACACTTTAAAGTATTGATTACATTTTTGGGGTGTTGATACCGAATTTGATATCAACACGGGTACACCTTAAATAATTTTTAAATTTTCTTTGGTTGAATGGTTGCTTTATTTGTTTGTTTTGGATTTAAAATTAAACCTTAAAATTCAAATTTGAATTTTGAAATTTGAAACTTAAAATAATGATAAATAAAATAATAAAATAAATTTTTTCGATGTTTGCTAGGATTAGAATTATTTCATGAAATCGTTAAACTTGAAATATAAATCGATAATTTAATTCACATGTCACAAAAACTAAATGTACTTTGAAAATAAGTACATAGGTCGACATACAGATGTCCATATGTCGGCATACGTGCCTGTAATTTGAAATTTAAAATTTGAATTTCAAAGGTTTAAACTTGCAGACTTCCCTCCAACTTTTCACCAACTCCCAAGGTCTGAAAAGGTAAGATTGAATTCTGAAAAGTTATGTCTATTCAATTCATATCCATTCAATTTCTATATATACATTTGTTCTCTCTATCTTTCATTTACAATTCAAACTATATTCTTCATATCTATTCTCTTCAAAACAATCAATTCAATGGCTTCCTCTAGTTCATCTCAGATTGAAGTTAACCAAAACCATCAAAGGTTATCTTCATAACGATAGAGAAGTAATCAAAAGCTATGTTGATTATCAAGCAAAAACTAAAGTCAATACGGGAGCTTTCGCCACCTATGATTTTATTTCTCTCTTTCAACACAATGAAGTCTTGAGTCTAATTGATTCACGGGATAACGACGAAGTGTGTTATCCTAAGCTTGTCAAGATGTACTATGCATATCTTAATCGCCGATTTTATGAAGGCAACGAAGACCAAATTTGGAGTAGTGCTAAAGGAACGCAAATTGTCCTAGATTCCGAAATATTAGACACTATCTCAAATTGTAGAAGCTTGCACTCGGATTTTTTGGATTTTATTATTGATAAACCGATTTAGAGACTTATCACGACATATTTGAAAGCGATGCTCAAATGGATTTCAAAAATCGCTTTTTCTATCCAAAAGCAAGAATCGTAAACCTTCTCCTCCAACATACCATCACTCCTCGTTTCGGAAACTTTAATAATCCAACACTCAAGGTCCAAAAAGCCTCTTTGCTATTATTGGTGGTTATAACATCAATTGGGTTGACATGATCTTAAGAGAAATCAAGCCCATAGAAACTTCATCAACAGAGAACACTCTTTACTATGGAGTTTACTCACCCGTATTTTCAAATACTTTGGAGTTGATCTTCACGGAGAAGAACTTGTGCCAAGAAAAGTGTTTGACTCCTCAAATCATGAAAATTACTCTCACTTTCAAACCATATGAGGCATTCGAAGCCAAACAAGCTTGAATGCAACAAGAACAAGCACCTACGAAGTCGAACAAGAAACTTCTTTAGAAAGTGTTGAGTGTCCAATAAACACTAGAACCATTTCCAGAGAGATGATTGTTCAAAATCAAGTGAAGATTGTTAACAATCAAAAGAAGCTCAAAAAGAACTTTTCCAAAATGACCAAGTTCATGGTCAAGATAGGAAGAAAGCTTGCAATTTCATCTTCCTCATCATCATCATCCGCTGAAAACTAGTCTATCTAGTTTAATTTATCTATATGTATTCGCTTGTGTTTTCTTTGGAATCTCGTATTTAGTGTGTCTTAATAAGTTGGATGTATTTGCTTTTATGAAATAATGAATGGAGTTTTATTTATGCCAAAATCATCTTTCAGTCTTTGTAAAAACTCTAGAATTAAATATAATACGATATAGGAACAAAAAGATTCAAAATTTGAAAACTTTCAAAATTTTAAAGTAATTATGTTCACATACATGTATTGATATGTCGACATATAACTGCCAAATTTTCTAAACTTTTCAAAATTTTAAATTAAATAATAAACTCAGGTCCATTCAAAATCCAAATGAATTCCAGACCCTATTTAAGCCTATTTCTTCCAGAAAACTTTATTATTTCATTTCTCCTTCTTCTCTATTCATTTCTTATCAAAAGTATGGCAAATCCAATTCATAATCGAAGTGAAAATCTTGAAGAAACGTTGAATTCCTTCATGAATATCCTCTCTATAATTCTACGAAACCAGCGTCATCTTGAATTAAGCCAAATAAAGATGTTTGAACAACAAGAGAAGCATTTTGATGCGATTCAGTGGCTAATCTCTTCTCTTTTCAGAGATGAAGATAACTCTCGCTAAGGCACCACTAACCAAAGAAGATGAAATTGGAAAGTCATCAAGAAGGATCCGATCTTTGGAGAAGATGGTTGGGTAGAAGTACCAAGGAACGTTTAATTATTTGGTATGAATTGATTGATTTGTTTGAATTTGTTTGATTTGGATTGTTTGACTTAAAACTTGTATATATTAAACATATGGTGTGGTATATTTGGATTGGTTTGTGTATATGACTTAAAACATATGTAATTATGATACTTGGATTGGTTTGTATTGATCATTGGAAAGTATTTTATGATTATATGATATATATATATATATATATATATATATATAGATTAAGGGGGAGTACTTTAGTATATGAACTATTTAGATAATTATAGGATTTGGGGGGGGGGTATTTTTAGAATTTCCTTTTGATAATACCAAAGGGGGAGAAATTATAAAATATAGAATTAGTTTATAGGATTCATGTAGAAAGGGGGAGTATTAGAAGGATCACCATTAAAAGGTATGAACATGTATGATATTTTGTAAACTATGGTTGTCATCATCAAAAGGGGGAGATTGTTTGAGAATGGAGTTTTGATGACAACAACTTTATTTCAATGTTAATTGATTTAAAAATATATACTAACACTTTTATCTAGAATATATATACGCACACACACATATGCAGGATTTATATACAGGAATTAACATTGAAGACTGTACAGTTTAAGAGCTTTTAAAGATTCATAATTCAAAGATGATACAAGACTCATGAGTAATCAAGATTTCAAGAGTTCAAGATAAATGTAGTAATAGAGTCTAATTTATGTAAGACTCTGAATAGCACTCCAGGTTCAAATTCAAATTCTGTTTTTCAATTTCTAATTTTCAAAATTCAAATTCTATTTTCCAAATTCTATTCTCAAACTCTATTTAAATTTTAAATCAAGTTTTCTTCTTACTTTTGATTTTACACTTAAGCTTTTTATTTATAAGTTTATATATATTATATACTTTTTATTTATATAGTTTTAAACTCTATAATTTAATAAATATGTTCATATATTCTATATTTATGATTTCATATGTTTTTCTACTTCATAATACTTATTTATATCACTATGTTTTAATTCAAGAATTTCCAGAAATATATATAGTAAAACACTTTAAAAATACTCAAAAAACAACTTTGTGAAGGGATATGTCGACATACATAATTCCCTATGTCGACATATAACCGTCATACTTTTAATTTTGAAAGGAAGTGTTTTTCACTATTTGTAACATTCCAGAAGCATTGCAACCTTTCAAATTTTACAAAATAGGGGATGATTTCGAAATTTTTTCATCATTCTTCTTCTCCATCTTCATCCCCTTTCTTTACACCATTAATATTTCATATTTTTATGATTTCTACACTTATACTCTGCTGAATTCAATTCTATTTAAATAAAATTTCTTCTCTTCTCACTCTCTACTCATTACTCTTTGAATCGAAGTGCTATTGAAGAGTCATAGGGTTGTTGTAATTGTTTGGGAAGTGTTTGGGATGTGTTCCTTGTAGCCTTGAAACCAAGGAAACAGAGCGGTGTTAACCTTGTAGCCGAGAAATCAAGGGGAATATACTTGATCAAGGGTGTTTGGAATCGGTGGTAACCGTATGGCCGTGAAATCAAGGGTGTTGTACTTGGATATTGATATAGTAATAAAACTCTATGCAATCCAGCGTTGCGTGGGACTAGACGTAGGAGAAATTCAGAACCAGTATAAAATCCGGTGTGTTCTTTCCTTTTCTGCATTTTATTTTTGTATCTTTGTGTTTGTGTTTGATTCTATGATAATTTCTGTGGTGTGTGATTCATATAGTAGATCATATAAGTTTTATATTTTGTTTAATTTCTCAAAAACACTATTCACCTCCCCCCCTCAAGTGTTAGTTTTGCTTTAACGATCCATTCCACAATTCTTAACAGTTGTTAGTTGAAAAATCATAATAATAAGTAAAAAAATATGGTGATAATGATGTGCTTTAGCCTAAAATTAAATTGCTTTGTCCTGAATACAATAATGGCTTCTTATGATATGATTGAGGCTCTTTATCCCCGGTCTTTGATTCACTGCCAACTAGCAACCTTACCTCTTCTCCCAGTCTGAAGGAGCAACCTCCTAATGTTGATGAATTTAGTTTCAAATAGCTTAAAAGCGAATCGTTATTAAATAGTGAGGTGCATGAATCTTCCCAAGTTTTAAAGGGAAATATATTAAAAGCTGTTGATTATAGGAAAAACGCAATAAAACAACAATCAATTATGAAAAAGTTGGTCTTTGTTTTTCAAGAAAGTTAAGAAACATTGTGCATGTTTTTGATAACAATGCTAAACATTTTTCTGTTGGGCAAATTTACTTAAAAATTATGGGCTTAAATTCAACTTCATTTGTGACTTACCGCACCTAATAAATTAGATGAGAAGAAAATTGTTGCATTAAACAATGCAATTAGCTAAAGAATTGTAGAAATGTATCAATAATTGCATATGCTTTTGGATCTAGGATATGTTATCATAATTTCGTGAACTTTTTTTTTGAAACAAAAAATGTGTGATCTTCTGAAAAGAAGAGAGCACACATATATATATAAAAAGAAAATTGATGATACAGAGTCTGACTATAGAACATAAGACTACAAAATAGAACCTCACAATATACTAGGGATGTAAAGATCGTAGATAGATGAGCTCCGGATAAACCACCGCCCATCTACAAAATAGAACCTCACAATTTCGTGAACTTTTTAATTGGAACTTGGAATCTTTATGCAAAATTCGAGATCTACTTTAGCACAATGGATTCTTTGTC
Organism: Allium sativum; assembly: GCA_030737875.1. NCBI lineage: Eukaryota > Viridiplantae > Streptophyta > Magnoliopsida > Asparagales > Amaryllidaceae > Allium > Allium sativum. Next base: position 105,314,656 of record CM060909.1, read on the forward strand.
ATCATATTTTCTAATTCAGATGACCGTAGTAAGGTTATTAAAAGTGGGCCCTATTTTATCAACTGCAAGCTAATTATTTGAAAAGAAATAGAGTAAGAAGATGGATCTTGACAAAGGTTTATTAACTACTATTCCAATTTAGAACAGTTTACCAAAGTTAAATCTACAATTTTCGGATCAAAAACCTTCAAAGCGATGATAAGTGTTGTGGGTATCCATGAAAATTTTGGATGAACCAACTACCTTTAGGCTTATTTTTGCAAAAATACTCAAAAACATCAAAGCAGATATAGATATATGCCTAACGAAGTTTGTATAAGAGTGGATAGTGGTGAAAGTCCTGTGCAAAAAATGGAGTATGAATGAGTTCCCCAAAGATGTTTGAATTGTGTTTTCTCTGGCCATCTTACAGAAACTTAGCTAAACAAGTGTGGAAAGAAAAAGTTAACAATTCGATAGTAGAGAAAAGAAAAGCGTAAGACTTAGGTTGTCCTGAAAATCTTTAAAATCAAGAAGAGTCCAATTTTGCAAGTAGTTTGTAGGAGTATAATGTTGAAAATTCAAAAATAAATTCGTAGGAAGTTCTTGAAATGGAAGAGTCAAATACGGGAATAGACAAAATCAATTTCCTTTAAAATATGGACATTGAACTTTGTTTATCAAACTGATTTAAACAACAAAACTGTTTAGCAAATAGAGATATTCCAAACAAGATTCATATCCAAAAATTCGGGATCAAGTTCCCATGACCACTCAACTTATTCAACAAAGTTATGATTGAGCTTTGTTGAAAAATAAGGAAGAAACGACATTATTAACACTCAATATAGAAAAACACGGTCGGGGATGTTAATATACCATTCTTGGAACATCCCTCTATACGATAACCCTAAGTTAATTACAAATAATGATAACTCAAATAAGAGAAGGGTACCAATTTTGTTAATATGGTGAATATTCGTTTACAAAGGCAATGGAATCTTACTTTGAGAAGTTGATAGAGAATGTTATCATGCTTCCATCTTTAACTACCTCTCTTATAAACAACAAATGAATTAAGAATAGAAAAAAAATTCAAGACATCATGGACAGTAGTCAGGAGAAAGTAGCAGTCATAATTTTTATAAAGACATTCAAAATGGGAAAAACATGTAAAAATACATAACCAAAAACATATAAAAGAACATGATCAAAAGCCATGGATAATTTAGAAGTTGGCAGCACTAGCTTTTCTCTATAGCCTTCATGGTGTTCTTCAAATTATTCTTTATTATATAATATATATGGTTCTTGAAATATTAAGCGACTAAAACCCTTTAAAAGAAAATTAGACCTTTCAAACATTTTTTGTCAAGGACAACGGGGTTAAATGAACCCATGCCATTTTATTTATGAATATAGAGAAGAAACAATAGGAACAAAAGAAAACATAGGAACATGCTCATCAAAAACTGAGAAGAACAAACAAAAAAATACAAGAAACACAAGGATAGAGCAGAAGACTAAGAGAAGACAAGCAACAGTTTAGGGACTTCCAAGATGGGAATGACTTCAAGTTTCACACGAATTACATATAGTAGCTTGTGTTTCATAGCAGAAGTCAATCTTCTTTTTCCATCAAAAATAATCGCATTTCTCTCGAACCATATAGTTTTGGGGAAGCTATTTAGATTTATCAAGATGACTACTGAAGAAGGGTTCAACTATCTTGTTGCTTTGTATATAATACTCCATTCAATTCTAGTCATAAATTTTTTCCAAAGGCAGTGAACTGAAGGACATCTTAAGAACGGGTGCAAGGTGTCTTTACCCTCAACCGCGCAGAAAGGGAACATAACATCAACATCCATGCCCTTCGCATCTAACTTTAATCTAGTTATACAACATTCCTGATTATTTTTCAGAGAAACAAGTTTTTTCAGTTTCTGTATTATACCTGGTCCTTGTTCGTTTGCACCAAGGAAAGTTAGAAGCTTTACGATGCTTAGCAAGGCAGTTATAAAGATTAGCAATTGTGAAGCTCTTAATTTTTTTCATACAACCTTATATTATCAAGAAGCCCTTTAAAATAAGTCTTTCCATGAAAATCAGTCCAAAGATGGGAATTGTTTTGGTTGCTAGAGAAAGGCAAGGCAATAGTATCATTTGAATGTATTGTAGGTTTTAGCATTAATGGCAATCACAATTTGTGCAATTTGCTGATTTGACATTTCTAAAAAAGAATAAGACCATGCTCAAGTGAAGGGTCTTGCCAAAAATTTACATTTCCATTCACAACAGGTTCATATTTTATGGAAGGCAAGATTAGGCTCTATGATTGAGAATATGTCGCCATGACCAGCTGCAGGACCGAGACATAGTCATAAGCCAGAACTTATTACTTTTAATAACATGATTGTAATACCACATGACCTAGATACTAGACTTTTTAGAGGGTATATGTAATGACCCGAATTTTGCCCGATCTGAATCAATTGCTAAATCGACTTAGACCATTCAAAATGGTGTCTAGTTATGAGAATATGGCACATCAAAACGGAAATAAGTGATCATTTTAAAGCTATTACCACAATTTTACATCAGAGTAGAGAATATCAGAGCAAATAAAATAAAATAAAAATATATGGTGGAAAAAATAAACATCATAGAAAAATTACAATGCAACAGAAATATGTATACATAAGTACAATGTACAATGCACAACGGGAAAAATACAATTAACACAGCCAAGGACCATAAAAATATCCAGAATACAGCTCCATCCATAATCTAGAATCTCGTGATTAGAAAATATGCAAAATAAAAACTACTGACTGCCCGTGTGGAAAATATGGGCACCCAGAGTTTATGTGGAAAAAAAAATAAACTCCATGTCAGTCATGGAACTGGTATGAGAACTTAAAAACAGTTATTAAGACTTTCTATAAAAGTGAGGCATATCACGGGACTATGCCGTATAACACGGAATGAGTTTCCTCCGCCTAAATAACAGTTTTAAAACAAAAGAACACAATGATTTTTGAAAAATGAAGCTATTATAATACTCAAGTCCAATCGCACAACGCAAACGCAATCCGAAGGATAGAATTTTACCTTATAATAGCCAAATATGCTTGATACATGGAATTTCTTTATTTACTATTATAAGTTCATAGTGTAAGAAACAATTTCGAATATAAATGTATCAATCTTAGACGTCAAAATATCCCATCCTATTATGTCGCCATAGGTATACAACTAAAACCGTAAAATCACTTATTGGAAATTGGGTTTCCATCATGAGCCAAGGCAAGGGATCTTCATTACCGAATTTGGAACATCTCTAGCAAAATGTCCCATGGAACTACCTATCCCTTTGGAGCGGCAGAGTCGGTTAGCAGTACGTCGCTGATTAACATCACCTGAACAATATGTTTCCCGGTCATATTGGACTTCTTGCTCAGTATGTCGACCACCATGGCCTTGTGAAGCCATATATGAGGGCCCTCGATTTCAACATCCTCATAACCTAAATTTCCTAGGCTCCATACTATGGCAACACTTCTAGCTAGAAAGAAACGCATGTCCCCCTTACGGTCTTTCAACCCCTTTTTGAATCCTACCGGGGTGTGAAGCTCGCGAATTAACTCCATACACAAAGCTACGCTGTATAATATATGCTTTGATCGTCATCCACGAAACTCTGCTTCTCAACAAAAGCTTTGATCCATGCATCTCAGCATGCCACATTGTCAATTCATACCATACAACTGATATCTACCAATATATAACCTCTGAGCTCATACGTCTCAGAGAAGGGTGTTAAGCTAAGAGAATAAATCTCCACCACCAAACAGAAATATATTTGATAGAAACCAATTGATACAGCGTAAATTACAATGTCATACACACAATCCATTTGCAAGTTCATTTTGGGTCTGAACGAAACCGGAGGCACCTTATTTCTCATCCTATATGGTCAATACAGGAGAGAGGCCTCGCATATCTGGTTAATTTCCAAGTACGTATGGACGACCACCACTTGTAACCTCGTCTTGAGTATACGGCCTTGTAACGGCCCGACTTTCGATGACCTCGGAAGTTGTGTCATTAATAAAGAAATAGGATTAGATAGAGAATAGAACTAAACAAAACATCAGAATCTCACAGCGAAATTTAACAAAATATAATATCATATGATATATTACATATCAGAGTCTAATACATCATAGAGTACTTCATCATAATACATTACACATGATTTCGGGGCCAATACAAACTTGATACTTAGATATAGATATAGCTAGTAAGCTGACTCCATGATTTTCAGTCCAAAATACTCCAACAGATTTCCATTAGTTACCTGATCACTTGTTTACTCATAACAATTGTTATGAGTACCCAAGAGTTTACGAAAACACAGAAAAAAAATTCTGGGTCAGTCAGGGGACCGGTGTGTGTAAACAATTTTTAAAACAGTTTGAAAGCAAGATAATATGGAACGGGTTTTTTCTCTTATGAGAACATATTGATTTAACGTTAGAAAAACCTTTCAAAAGAAAAGATAATAGTAAGACCAGCCCACACATAAACATGGACGGTTTTTACCTTACTATAACCCAAACATTTTTTATATTAAAATCATCTTCTATTATAATAGTTTGTATCAAATAAATAACCATCTAGCGGAATGCTTGCATCTCACGCTCCACGTATATATTACCACAGGCTCTTATTGGAGATTGGATTCCAACAGACAAGGTATGGGGCCACCCGCCAATCAGTGTACTCTAGAGGGGATACACTTGGGTTCAATAAGAATGTCTTGCAACCCGGCAACACATGATCAACCACTCATTTAGCTTGAGTGTATCGAATATATTACCACAAACTGTTGGGCTCAAACCATCGTATTCTGAAAGCTGCAGCAGCAAAAGGAGATTAAGAAACAAATAGGAACTTCTCTAGATGGTGATAACACACCTTGCTTGGGAATGACCTACCTAGCCATGCTGCTTGCCCGATTTTTGTCTTTTCCTGGTTGTGAGGCTTTGATGCTACGTTATCTTCTAGAACACCTGTCCACCGTTCACTTTGAATGCCACATCGTCAAATTCGTAATCACATATTGATTATACAATTACATATTGGGTGTAAAATAAGGAGAAGTTACCTTCTCCCCACCAACTTGGTATATTCGTAAAAATCAATGGCGTGACCGTTGGAAATACTTTGTCGGACATTCACCCATACAAGTTGTCGTGGGACTGGATAAACCGAAGGCAGTATTTTATAAACAAAATACCCTTGTATATCTCTGTCTTTAATTATCTTCAATAATTTCTAACACGTAACGTATAGATTGAATCGAAGTGGAATATATATCCCGGACTCTTCGAAACGATCAACGTATGTCTTTTAAAGTCATATGATATTTAAGGAAACCGATCTGTATAAAATCTTCACTTCAAAATCAGTTCTTGTTCCAAAGGAACAGTTATCAACTCAAAATGGTTGAATTAAATATGATTCAAGACTCAACACAAATGAATTACTCAGGTAGTCGATGATAATGTCAACTATAGTTTGATATTTTTAACTTATTAATTCATTTCATATATTCTTTAAATTATAAGCTTCGACCAAACAGAATTGTGTATTTCTGTATTGTTTATAATCCAGATATTTGACTGTCTTACACACAAAATTTAATTATATAACTTGAAGGCACGTGCTTCGCGCACGACAATTAACACAATAATGTTAGTTCGTTAATTACGACAATTAATTTGTAATCAGTACCGTTGTCTCACTTTATAAATATATTTAAATCGTCGTTTTATTTCTAAATACACAATTATCAACTTAAACTGACTCACTTAAATAATGAATCAAATATTTTTAATCATCGAGATTTAGTTTCGGACTGCTTGTCAAATTAAAATTCATACTACGGAATTATTACTCCATTTCTTTTGTACACTTAACAAATTATTTATTTGTTATGCGTATAATTATTTTATATCCTTTATATTTCTCTTTCATTTTCCTTTTTATATTTTATATTTTCCTTCCATTTTATATTTCCTTCTAATTTCTTCTTTTCTAATGTAAAGCTCTTGGACCAATTACCACTCGGCGTGCTTGTTTTCTCCTAAATCTCCTTACGAATTGGGCCCGGTATCTTTGGCCCATCTCTCTTCCTCTATTTTTTTCTTTCACTAATTTATATTTACTTTTATTTTTCTTTAACATCTCCTAAAGCCCAATTCCGGCTCAATTCCTTCTCTTAAATTTTACATTGCTTTCGTTTATATTAAAATGATTCAGGCCCAGCCCAAATTTCCCAAGTATAGCCCATGTTCTCCCTTGTTCTTTGGTTTAGTTTGCTATTCATACTAATGCAAATTTTCCAGATTTTCATATGTCGCTCACTCTCCTCCTCAATGATCCTCCATGCTTGTCCCTCTTCTTCTTTTCTACTGTTACTTCTTCTTTCCTTATTCTACAATCTTCCCCCTTTCTTTTGTTTTAACTTCTATTTTTGTTTTCATTTATTTTGTTATGTTTCTTTGTTTCACCAACCAATGATTAAAACAAGACCGACAATATAAGGCTTTAGGAAGCAACTATGCACCAATATCACATTTAAATACTCCTTCTCCTACCTTTTCTTTTCTCTGTTTACATTTTCCTGTTACCCCAAATGCACAACTGTGCATGGTGCATTGGTGCACGTGCACCAGTGGTCCACTGGTCATCGACCTCCTCCGGCGGTCTCCCCAGATGTTGTTCCGTTCCCTGAGGTTGATTCCACCATCGAAATCCCTAGTCACTCCTTAAATCAAAAACCGACATTACTGCCGAACTTCAACACCACGCTGATCCAAGAAATCTCCACGTCACCGCCACTCCGACCATCGTTTCACCTGCTGCCACCCCCACAGTGAATGTCATCCATGGGCGCACTTCCCCATCCATTTCCAGGTAACTTGATCACCCCACCGAATCACACGACACGTTCAAAATCCGAACCCAAAACTGAACCCCAAAACCCAAATTGACCTCGATCCCAAAATCCACTCAACTGGAAAATCATTTGGTATTTTTCCTAGGTCTTTTGGCCCTTCACGCTGCTCCTCGCTGATCATTATGGCCTTCGGTCATCACAGTTGATCAGAAGAGTTCTAAGAACCATATCCGATCATTCCCACATTTCCATTGAATTATGCAGCTAAAAATCATCATTCCACTTCTTAACAGTTTAGTAAAATGGAATCGATAAAGTAACACAACCGATTTGTGACAAATTATTTTCCATACTTAGTTATACTCGAACTGCTCTTTGTATAAATCAAATTAGAGGTTGAAGAAAATTTTAACATAAACTATATAAAATTTGGAATAACATTCGTATTTACGTCATTGTTTAAAACGTACTAGGATGAGAGCATTTGATTTCTGAAGGTGTGGGTTCATGGTTTTGTCTCTGTAAATATTCAAGAGAAGTTTTTCAATGAGCAGACATTACATAACAACATTATCAAGCAACAAGGTTTACAACTAAATTTATACAACATCATGCAAATCATTTACTGGGTTAAATTCAGGATAACTAAAAGAATATGGGTTTACTCACCTGTTAACTTTCCCTGTCCTTAGAGTTTGCTGTTGTAGTTCTCTGCTTTGTTGCTTCCTCAATTCAATTGATTTTGCATGAGGAGTGTATGGGTTTATAGTGATATTTATAGACAAATAGAAATATTAAACTATTTTCCTACTTTATATTATAAGGAGGGTAGGTTCTACAGTATTAGCTTTAGACTTCTTATTTTTCAAATCCTATTCGACTGAAATATATGTAGCAAGTATACTTTCTTATATCAGATTTTTGCTCCTTCTTGACCTCTTCTTAGTTTCTAGAAACACTCCCTCTTTCTAAAGTAATCACTCATTAATGCAGCGGAATGGTCACTTAATTTCTTGGGTTTGCTAATACTATAAAGACAGATTTTGTTGTAATTCAATACACTAGTTGTACTAGGATCCTTAGCTAAAAGGTTTTTCATATATAAGAATTTGTTCAAATCTTGTTTAGGGAATGGCTTGTAGATCCATAGCCATGCTATTTCCTTGTTAAATCATATTAAGAGAATTGACTTCTTTTGTTGTTTTTATATGAGCAATACACTTGGTTTTTGCTGTGGCATTTCAACACACAAATTGTGTTCAATGTTCATGGATATTTATTTTTAACCATACTTGAATACTTATGTTTGCTAAAATATTCCTTGCATAAATTTCCCTTTATTTGTTTCTAAACTAAAGTTTATTTATATTTAAATGCCATCTTATACACACAAATATGTATATCATGTTATGATTGACATGTATGAGTTTGTATTTTTAGGTTCTTGTTGCAAATGTATATGCATATTAATATCTACATTCATTTATATGTATGTATATATATATAATTGTTTAAGTTTGTTCACTAAACCCATTTTATTTTTAATTATCTCATTAAAATCAATATTTATTACTAAACAAAGTCGTTTGAAAACCGGGACATTACTGGCCTAACCGAGACATCGGCAATAGCCCAAACGATGTGAAGATCTCCGGCCTTCAACCACCGACTTCAATCTTCGACTTTTAATCGTTGCAACAGTTATTCAGAATGAGTCAAACCCGGTCTTTTCGAATAACTCACGCATCTTTAAAATCAAGAGATAAATAAATATAACACACATCTCATTCCAATCCAGAATATTCTTTTATTCAAATATTCATTACTCTGGGAAAGGTTCCTATTAATTGTATTAAAGATTTATATCATTCGAACACTTGTTTAAATCTTCCTTGGGAGATCATTTCAAAAGATTTTATAATATCTTTTCGCGTTTTAAGGTTTATAAACCTTATCAGGATAAACGGATCTTACACAAACGATTATATTTTATATCCTTATCTCCAAATCCAAACTTTAAGAAATTGATCCAGTCTTTAACAGGGTTAAATAACAAGTGTTGTTTAAAATACAGTTCACAATAAACCCAAAATCAACTTTCATTTAATTCCAATTTAATGTATTTAAATTGGAAAAATTCATTAAATCTTAACTAAAAGATTTATAGCTCAAACTCCATTTTAACTGGGTTAAGAATAGTGTTATTAAAGACACCATTGACAACAAATCCTAAAATCCAATCTGATACTAAATACAAGGCTTGGAATAGAAATCGTATCGACTTATATCCGATATCAAATTCTTAAATCAACAGATATCGTATGGGAATAATGATATCTTTATCTTCCAAATTCCTCAATGATATCCGTATAATTATGGAACTCATATCAAAAATATCTGAAGATGATTTCCATTCAAATCCACTCCAGTTTATATGTTGGAAACCTTTGGTTATGTCAAAACCATTCACAATCCAATATATTATTTTAAAACCATTGAATCATTTATCTTTAGAAAACATCATCTGATATAAGTTGAATATCCGATGTTCCATTTGTTTCTTCCTTCCCCTCACCTAACAGAGTAATTTCCAGTTAGATCTCATGGGTGATACTAGACTGTATTCTCCGGAATCATCACGTATTCCTTTTGGTTTTTTATTCTAGTTGTTAAATAGTTCATTCAGATAAAAATATCTTTTATCTCTTCAAAACTACAATATTTCATCCAACATCTTTCCAAATCATCTATTATGACTTTACATAATTTACTTATATTTTTAATAATTTTTTAAGGCCTTTACAGTCGGTTTCCAATTTCGACCACCGAACTACATTCATAGCGACCTTTTCCAAAACAAATTAGGGCTTATTTTAAAATCAAACGTTGAATCTTAAAAATTCTTATTTGATTATAAATCTCATTTCATTATGGTTCTTACGATTCCAGTTTCAGGAGAATCCGACTGTCGGATCATCCGATATGCCAATTCGAAGTTACAAGTTGATGTTCGCGAACTATCGCTATACGATATGTCCTATTCAAACCCGAATCGATTTATAATTTAAAATAAATTGAAACACCTTCCAAAATATTTTATAAATTATATAAAATATATATTATTAACATTGGAAATTTAGTTCTCCTCGTTTCTCTTTAAAATCATATATTTCACCTTTATGTCATTTTAAATATTATTCTAATCATTGGAATAATATTATTTTCAAAATTTGTTATTTTAAACTCAAATTTTCCTATCATTCGTAATAAAACAAACAAAGAACTTTTGAGAATAAACTTTTATTAAAAAGTTGGTTGAATAGCCTAATCAAACTTCACTTTAAAAGGTTACTATTCATTTCAAATCATAAACATTGACTTGCCAAAATCGATTAAAAATTAATTCAAAATCATTTCGTTTAGTTATGAAAATTCATCTGTATTTTCATACCTTCACGTCCATCCAAAATCAGATGTCTAAATCAAACTTTGTTTGTTCATCGAATATTATATTATTAAAACATTCTTTTTTATTCCAAACTGGAATGAAATTTCAACCAATATCCATATAAATGAATTTATATGGATTTCATACATCATATGCATCCAATAATAGTTGTAAACAACTATCAAATATCCAATTCACATCTAGTCATTCATCACTCCATATCCAATTCACCCACAAAGTGCACTACACCGTATAAGCCTTAAATTAAATAAATAACGTTTATACAGTTCTGTCAATTCAACGGATTGATAGTCAACACACAAGGGAGATGTTTAAATTGATTGTCTTCCCCATACCTATGTGGGGTTTGCTATACAGTCAATTGGTTTATATACACACTTGGGAGATGTGTAAAATTATCATCCCAATATCCGTGTGGGGTTGACATCAATATCCATTTAGCTTACATACACACAAGAGGGACGTGTGAATTACTATCATCCCAGGACCCATCTGGGGTTTGTTGTACAATCAATTGGCTTATATACACACTTAGGAGATATGTAAAAATATCATCTCAATACCCGTATGGGGTTTACATCAATATCCATGTAGCTTATCTACACACATGAGGGACGTGTTGGCGTATTGTCATCTCAAGACCCGTGTGTGGTTTTATCACATTCATATACAATCGATAAATAATCGTCAATAAATTGCAAAAACCAATAAAAAAATAAATTATTCGATCAACTAAAATCAATTACCCATTCATGAAATCAATCATCCATTCATCCATATGGTTTTCAAATAGTCTGTGAAGTGAGCTACCATATACCATATAAAAATTTGTGATAATTAACTAAATAAAATTCAGAGTTCTCATGTCTGTTTAACCAACTAACTACCATATGTTTCAACATCATGTCAACTTAACTTCCAATTCATATTTCATTAATGTTAACATAATCACATAACAACTAACTATTTAACTGTGTAATTTAATTAAACTACACAAATAAAATAATTAGAATGAGAAGCTCTCACCTCAATCGATTCGAAATCGTTATAAAATGATTGTTTTCATTAAATTAAATGACGCGTTTAATTTAATCAAAATTTCCTGCTAGCTCCAAATTGGCTTCATCGTGAAGCTCTAGTCTCCGTGATTCTAACGCAAGTTGTTTCGTCGAATTCTGTGTTCATTTGAGAAAGTTACGTTGTTTTAAACTTTAATTACTTAAATAATTCACTTAGGATAATTAAATAAATAACCTAATATTTTCCTTAATCCTTCGTTCCTTCGTTATCTCCCTCTACCGAATACAAAACCCATTATTCAATCTCCCCAACATTGAAACGCGCGCCGCTTAATCCGTCTGAACACGATACATCACCACCACACCGTCGCCCATTCCTCCACCTCCCTACGCGTGCCACCACGACCAACTTGGTAGTCCCCTACATCTTGAAAACACTTACGAACGGAATCTCTTTGTGCAGCAAAATCGGCCACCATAATAACTTAAATCCGATAAAAACGGTTGAATGTGTAGAGCTTGGGGTACAGAACAATTTTCTAGTTATGAGTTTTCGACGAAACTGAGTGGATTGTGAGATCAAGAGGAAGAAAATTCGGATTGCCATGGCCATTGATCAGGAAAGTGGTGGCTGCGTGTTTATTAGGGTTAGGTCAGAGTTTTAAAGGATATTATATATGTTTACATTAATATTTAATTCCAAAACGATTTAGCATTGGAGTTTAATGCCCCGAACTCCAAATGAATCCCAATTACTGATGTCTCTAGCCAAATACCCCTATTCAGCACTCAACGGACTAGGTTCCGTAAGCCAATTCAATATTTTTGATCATTTTTTCTCAAAATTAAAATATAAATCAATATACCATTCAATATTGAATTTCAACATACGTTTTAATTTACCACAACCATATACTAGCTCCCAAAATTATGAATTTGAAATGTGTTTCACAAATATGGTTATAATGAACCTGGTTTCGTCGAATTTGGAGACCGTTTGAAAAATGACCTTAATTTTAGCTTATTGAATTATAAATGAATTTCAACATGCATTTATATTTACCACGCTTATATACTAACTCCAATTGATTTGAAAGTTTAAATCTAACAATAATTTGACGTTCCGAATCAAACAAAATTAGTTACATTGAAAACGGAGGTCATTTGCAAAATGGCTATTTTTAAGGCTTAAATAAAACCAATAAAATATTAATAAAGTCGAAAGAAATTCTGATAAATAATAATATATTAAAATTATTGTATATATCCAAATATAATAGCATATGACTGTAAAATAAACATGCTTGGGTTTATAACTTGATATTTCAAAATTCGGGTTCAATCGATATTCGATTTCATAACCAATCCTTTTATTTTATAGAATAAATCGTTATAATATATAAATGATTTCATAGCGACTATTTGAAATTTCGATTAGGACATAACTTACAATTTACAACATGAAAATTCCATTTCTCGCTTTCATTAGAAAATTGTGATTCAATAAATCCTAACGTTTCTTATTTTACAAAAATCCAACTTATATTGAATTATATATATTTAACTAAAGTTCAAAACTAATTTTTTTCAAACTACCACGACGTTACGAGTTCGTTTATAATTAATATTAATTTATACATTGAAACTTTATTTTAAATAGATTCTAAGTTGATAATTATTCAAATCGACTGTAAATCCTTGTAAAATTTAATTAAACTAAATTTTAAATTCGTCCCAAAATTTAGGGTCGTTATAGTATATCATGAACATGGCTGGGAAGGGCATACCGATTCCACAAGAAGAGGTTTCTATCTCTAAGCCCTCCTTCGTTCTTCAGCATTTCAAGTTTCTTAAAAGCGCAGGCAGTCAGGTTTCTATTATGAATAAAACCATGCTTGAAGAATTTGATCGTCGCAATACAGATCATGGGGTCAAGTTTCATTGGAAGAATAAAGGTTCTAGATCAGTAGTCTGACATGATAAGATAACAAATTTAGTGACGGTGAGCCTTCCAGCTTGTGAAAGATGTTTATTAGTTTAACTATACATGTACAAATAATTTTCTCATAAAGAGGCAGACATTGATATGTACTTATTCTAGAATTAACAAGAGGGATCCCCAGGTAATTTGTGGTGTCACTTCGAGGATGCAAGGATGTAATGGTTGATATGACATCCAACTACTCATAAGAAATGCAAGCCACAATGATGTCAGAATTCTTGAGTTTAACTTTAAGTATTTAACATATTTTAAAAGAAATAATTTCACTGATATTTATCGATGTTTTTACATTATAATCAAGTGCATATGGTTTAAATTTTTATTTCTAAATTGAAACTATTTGTTAATTAGTGTAAAATCTTGTTTTTCTTATTAATTAATAAATTATGAAATTGTATGTGAAGTTTATTTGTTAGATCCTATGTTTTAATGATATCAAGTTTGGTAATATATCACTTGTCGAACATTCAAAAGCTCCAGCGCAGTTCCCTAATGGAGCTTAGGGTTTCTCCAGCCGCCTCTTTCTTTCTAACTCCTTTTTCTTCTGCCTTCATTCTTCCCTTTTACCCTCAGCTTTCCCGATTGTTGTACGTGTGCTTTTGGCTCCACTCAAAACTCATTTATCTTATATCTAATTTTGTTTGCTACTGCTAAACCAAAAACGGTAGATTTGATGAACCCTCTTTCGATCGGGTAGCGCGTCTCACTGACATCCACCTGTCAACTCCTTCTCGATGTTGCAATCTGCCATTCGTGACTGCTTGCAATGGAAGTGGCCTTCGTTGATTGACTTTTTGAATGGAGTTCAATGGTTCAATTCGGTGATTTCATGTCGTCTCTTTTACTGGGGGTCTACGTGTGTTACAATTTTGTTGTTTTTGGCTGGAGTGAACTTTGGATCTGAGTTTAGGTTTTTGAGCGGTTTGTAGGGAGTTTTCAAATTATCTTTCATTTATTTAGGCGGGTACCCACCTCCCTCAACATTGACCATGATGATGGATGTGCCACGGTGGTCAATTGGCGGCTGGTGGGTGTGTTTCACGCTGCCTCTCTTTTGCTCACCCCTCTAGGTCACTTTGTTCATGTAACAGTTTGTTGGCTATGAGCTATATATGCTTGGCTTTGTGGTGGTAGCTCTCGTTGTTATATTATCTCTCCACGACGTGTGCTTGCATTGGTGGATTATTTAGGGTATGTTTGGTGTACTGCTAGTCATCTCCATCATTGTTGCATTCCATGGCCTATACATGTATGTAAATTTTAGAGTATGTTTTCTATGCCATTATTGAGCTACAAGTTTCTTTGCTTCTATTGGATTGAGGCTGTGCAGTTTTAAGTGAAGTATTTGTTGTGAGGTTGTCTATTGGATACTCTTGTTTGGTCATTTTTTGTTGTGTATGTTAGTTGCAATGGTGTTTGTTGAAACCGCTTACTAGTGATGGTTTTGAAGGGAAATTTTTGAGTTTTCAATGTCATGGAAGATGGACTGGATTGTTTGGTTGGCTGCTCCTTGCAGTGCATCCTATTGTTCAGTCTCTTTTATGTTATTTCAGTTCATATTTTTGTATGTCATAGTATGTTTATGTCATAGTGAATTTGTATTTCTTTGGCCTGCCTCTTGGTAATGCCATGTGATTTTGTTGCCTGCGCGGAGCCATAGTAGACTAGGAAAATCCTAGCTCCTGTACTAGAGCTAGAATAGTTGCAGTAGACGACCCACTTTAAAAACCAATGCAGTAGATGGTCCACTATAAAAATTAAAGTTAGTAGGTTGGAAATCTTCCAAATTCCTGTGCTCTTTTGTAATTATTATTTGTTATAATAATAAGTATTATGGATCACTATTAAAACCGGTCCGCCTTATCAAAAAAGTTTTGGTTATATATATGAAAGAGCATTTAAAATTTGTACAAGAAAACATTTGTTAGTGTAACGATCCAGAATTTTAAAACCAATTTAAATATATTTTTAATTTAAATTTATGAGAATTTATGGTCGATTTTAGAAATTCGAGGATATAATGCTATTTCGATAGCTTACAAAGGTACATTTTCAAATGATCTCGAAATTTGACAAAACCAATTTTATCGGATCTATAACGTCGAAAAATGGTAGGATTCCAAATTTTATAATTTTTGGAGTTAGTATGTGAGCGTGCGAGAACGAAATGCATGCCGGGTCAAATAAATACCAAACTCGATGAGACCTATTCTGTTGAATCCAAATTATGTTTTATGCTAGGGTTTAAATTTTCATGTAAAACGGAATTGTCGTTTGGTCACACGAGCAGAAGATGTGACGTTGAACTAAAACACGTTCAACGTTAAACGAAGAATTTAAGCCTAAATAGCCTAAACAAGGTGTCAACTATCTAAGGCCCTAGGGTGTTTTTGTTCATCATTCTTTCGTCTTCGACACACCACCGATCCGCAAGCATCCCTTCCTTATATTTTTTCCCTTTTTCCTATTTTACTTCTCGTTTAATTTCTCCTCCTCCTTCCTTGAGATTGCATAGCTGTTGCTCTCCCCTACTCCCCCTCCACTTGATATTGTTACCTCCCCACCCCTTAAACAGCACGCGCCAGCCCTCCTCCCCCTCCTCGTCCTTGTTGAGCTCCTCTTTCCGTTACAAAACCCTAAAAACCCAATTTTTTGCTCCTATTTACAATTTAACCCCTCCAAGCTCTCACCTTTCACCTCCTTTCCACCCCATACCCCCACGCAAGGGATCCACCACCCTACGCCATCCCTACCCACCCCACCGTGGACCCCACTCCAAGTCGTGCCCCTGGACCTATAACCCCCTTCTGTTTGCTTTGAAACTCCATATCTACAAGCGTGCGTGTAATCGTTAGGTGTAGGAACCCCATAGCCTTCAAATTTAGTCCCGTTAGCTTTCGGGAAATTTTATAGATAATGTACGAGAGTCTTGGTTTTGTGCGAGAGTCTGTAGTCCTTCCTTGCAAAGATTGGCGGAGTGGAAACCTACGGTGAGAAATCGAAAATCACTAGAAATGGGTAGTCAGAGTTAACAGTTTATAGTTAATTGGTTGTGTTCAATAATGACTAGTGATTGATCATATAAGTTTGTTATGATGTTAAGTGATGATTAGTGTGATAAAAATATCATTTTTATTTTATATATGTGAAATTACTTAGACATATGACACTTAGAACACAAACAGTGTCGATTGAAAAGTAGTTGAACCTTAAATGGTCTTGGTTAAGTAATTTATTAATTACTGGGTTTTGAATGTATATAAAACCCCACACGGGTATTGGGATGATAATTAGCATACACATCCCCCAAGTATTTATTGAATGTGTAGAAAACCCCACATGAGTATTGGGACGATACTTTACCTATATGTCTCCCAAGTGTTTATTGAATATGTAGAAAACCCCCACATGGGTATTGGGATGATAATTAACCTACACATCTCCCAAGTATTTAATGAATGTGTATAAAACCCCACACTGGTATTGGGATGGTACTTAATTGACTCATCTCCCAATTGTTTCGATATGTAGTAATCTGTTGATTGACAGGTTTGTATAAGCGTTATTTATTTAATATTTACACAGTGAATTCCATTTTGTATGTGGATTGATTGTTGTTTGATGGTTAATTGAGTGTTATATTATAATACACTGATGGTGAATGAACAATAAAAGTAGTTATTGGGTTCATTGGTTAAGTCTCCATAAATTAAAATAGATTTTAATGAATATTTTAATAGTATAATAATAGGCCGAAAATCAAAGTTTGAAATTGATGTCCAATTTTGAATGAACACCAAGATTATAAAATATCGTTGAATATTGTAACTGGAATGAATTGATTTAAATTAATTTTATGCAATTATGACTTGTTCAAGTTTTATTTTCGAAACGAATAGTAACCGATGAAAGTGAAGTTCAGTTAGGATATATAGGGAACGTTTTGAACCAACTTCCTCCACAAAACTTTCTTATTTATCTTTATGACGAATGTCAGGAAAGTTTGGATTAAAAATAATGAAATTCGAAAAATAATAATATTTCAACCATTTAAATAGTATTATAATATTGGAATATTGAGATAATGGATTTTGTGGTTGAGAAATCAAGGTATAGATTTTGAAATTTATTATATATATTATATAGTAAATAGAACGTCTTTGAAGCTCTTCGACCTATTTTATATTGTACGCCGAATTATGGTCAGAATAGAACGTGTCACACAGCGATAGTCTACGAAATTCGATCTGTAATTTTAAATTGATATTCCAGGAGATTCGACCGTCGGATTTTCCCAAAACTGGAACCATTGGGTTCATATTGAAAAGATTTTTCTAATGATAAGAAGAGTTTAAAAATCTAACGGCTAAATTTTGAGAAATGTTCAAATCGAATTTAAATAAAAACAACGCTGGGACCCATAATGACTTGTAATTGGAAATTACGAATATGGATTGTTTTATGTAAATAAAAACAGGGAAAGATCATTATAAATTAATATAAATGATTTAGAATGGGTATAAACCAATTTTACATTGTTCCAAATGATAAAAGTGGCTAAGTGGAATATGGTTGTTTTCTATAAGATTTTATATAACAGATTTCGAGAAATGTTTTGAAGTAAGAATTTTAATTCGTGAATCGAATTGAATTCCTAAGTAAACCTTTTTATAAGATTACGAAATGATTTTTTGAAGCCAAATAATTTAACTATGTTTGAGAATAAGATTTTAAGTCTTATGAAAGGAAACCAATTAAAGGTGACTTAATTGCTGTGAGTCAATAATCCAATAAGGATTTGATTTGTTTTGGCACAAATTATTCGAAAAGGCAGGGTTTGACCCATTTTGAATAATAATACGACGATTAAAAGTCAAAGACATAAAAGACGGTGCAAGACTGGGAATCTTCACATCGAATGGACTGCTTGCTAATGCCCTTGATTTGTGTAGCTCCCTTAAAGGGGTTATAGTGGCAGTGGTTCAGACGTACTTATTGATTGTTTGGATGTACAAGGGCCTTTCTCTTGTATTGGATATATGGGATGATGAATAAGGTGCCTTCGGTTTCGTTTACACCCAGAACGAACTTGTAAATGGATTATGTGTTTAACATTGTATTTCGTAACATAAACGATTAGTTGTTATTAATTATATATCAGTTGGTGGTAGAGAATTTATTCTCTTAGCTTAACACCCTTCTTTGAGATGTATAAGTTGAAAGGTTGTATTATTAATAGAAACTGATCATATGTGTGAATTGATAATGTGGCATACCAAGTGCTGTCGGCAGATAGATCAATGTTTTGTGGTACGTTCGCTCACGGGTCTCACACCTCGGAATGATCCCAAACAGGATGAAGAACAACAGAGAATGGATATATGTTTCCTTCTAGATAAAAAGTGATGCCATTGTATGGAGCCCAGGCAATTTACTTATGTGGATATTGGAATTGAGGCGCCTCGGATATGGTCAAATACGACCATGGTGACCAAATACGGCCAAGATTACGGTTAAATAAGACCGGGGAACGTATTGTTCAGGAGTAACCCTAATCCACTAGGAATTGGTGGGCCGACTCTGCCGCTCCAAAGGACCATGGAGTGCTCCCTGGACATCTTGTTAGATATGGTCCGAAGTCGGAATAAGAAAGATCCTTTGCCTTGGTTCATTGATGGAAATCCAGTTTCCAATACAAGACTTTACGATTTTAGTTGTAAACCTATATGGCCACATAGTAGGATTGGGTCTTATGCCATCTTAGATTGATACATTTATTCTCGAAATTGTTTTAAACACTTAGACACTAATAATAATATCAAATGTTTTTTCGTATCAAGCATGTTTGGCTATTATATGGTAAAACACAATCCTCCGGTTTGCGCTTGCATTGTGTGACGGGACTTGAGTCTTGTAATGGCTTCATTCTTTCAAAAAGCATTGCGTGATTCTATGCATTGGCGTTCGTGTAGAGGATACCATTCCTTTTCATACGGCGTGGTCATGTGATAAGCCTTACTTTAAAATAAGTTAAGTTAACTGTAGGGTTTATCATACCAGTCTCATGACTGACTCATAGTTTATTATTGGTTTGCAAACTCAAGTGCCTATATTTTCATATTGTCAGCCAAGTAAACATGTTATTAGCTTGCTTTCTTTTGGATGTATATGGAAGCTTTGGCAGCTGGTTTTGAAGCTGGAGCAATGTTTGGATATTTCCATTTTATTGTCCCAGACTCTACTATGTTAATTATCTTTTATTCCGCTGTGTACTATTTGAAACTGATATGTATAATTATGATCCTGTGATTGTTAGAGTTTATGCCCTATAGGAAATTTATTTAATGGGATTGATAACACTGTTGATGTTATTATTTATTTGGAATAGAATATTCTGTTATGTTATATATTTGCTACGTAATATAAATATCAACATAATAGAAGTCCTTAGAATAATAATACGGATTTATATAGTTCAAGTAAGTGACTTGAGCATGAGATTATATAATATATTAAGTATTATAATTCTTAAATATCCCTAGTCAAGTTTTATTGTATATAAAGGACAACAATAAAACATTAAGACTAGTATGTTGATTGGCTGATGATTATATCTCATTGATTATTAATATAAACGTCAAGACATAAATACGTATTGGAGGATATCGTATTGGGTTGACACAACGTAAGAAAACTACATGGAATATAATTAACAATATCATAAGTTATTCTCATAGTGGAAGTGATGTAATGGTCCTCAGACCTGAAATCATTATAATTTTATTCGAGGATATTTGTTTTTTGATATCATTTAAAGTTACTTTTAACCGAGTAGACGATAACGGTGATTATTTGATACATCTTGAATCGAATGAAAATTATGAATGATCTAGATGTAATTTAACCCAACAATATTTGTAGTGATATCCATGGGCCTCTTGGTTGAGTGAGACTGTGAAATGCATGGTTATGCTCAAATATTGATTTATTTTAAACAGTCTACTCATCGATCAAGATATACTGATTAAATCATAAAGAGGGTGATACGTTCCATGCCTCGAGTTTAATCCTGGATATATTGGTTAAAAGGATTATATTACATTAATAAACTTGTCAAGAAAAGGTTGTATCGAATCATTGATCTTCTTATAACTTAGGTAGCAGCGACATATTGCTAGATGTCAATCACTGTTTATGATTTTAAATACGATTTGAAATCATTGCAAACATTGTAATAACCTATAGGGTCACACAATAGAACATTACAAAGGAGAAATTATTTTTTTAAATAAATAAAATATCAATTTGTTGATATTTTATTTGAAGTTGGAATCGGTATTCGGATGGTTCCTATTCTATGGTTAATGCCCAGATTTAAAAGAGATATTTTAGTTTCCCTTTTAAACACATATACACGGCAAAACCTAAGAGAGAGGATTCAGATCAAAATAAAATAAAACCTACCGAATACCTTTTCTCCACTAACCCTAAAATTAATGGCGGCTAGCACCATTTTATCCTTTATTTCTTCTTCAATTCGATTGAAGAAGATAACGTTCGAGTGGATACATATAGAGGCATAGCGATTGACGTGCTAACAATTTGATTCATCCTAGCTTCATCGAGTTCGAATTCCATCCGGTGTTTCCAAAATTCATCACAATAGGTATGAAATCCTAATCCATACGAGTTTTGATTTATTGTTCTCGCAATAGATCCTACCTTAAATTGTTAAATCGTAGAATTAGATGTCGATTAGATCAACTAAAATTCCTTAAGTGATGTTGTATTAAACTTTGGTATCATTTTCACTGTAATCTGATGTACATTATGTTGTGTAATGTAACATTTTTCTGTTCTGCTGTTATGCTTTTGTGTTATATTCCAATGAAAATGCTTACTTCTGGGGATCGGGGGTTTGGGTCATCACAGGTGGTATCAGAGCTGAGAGTTAACCTCAGTTTTGGAGTATAACATATTAAAGGAATCAACAGAGATAGAATCAGTAGTATTCTAGGATGAGTGACTCGTTAGAGATAAGATTAGTATTATCCTAGAATGAGTACATCAGAATAGCATACACCCCCAGTAGACACATTTCTGTTCAGATATATGTCTTTATGCTCTTACAATTTCCTTAAGATATATTTTCTGTTGGCCTCGCTCTTTTCTTGCTATTTGCAGATATAGTAGAAAAAGAGTGGCAGAGGCAGAAGTGGTAGGGGAGGGGTAATATTCCAGCTGAAGTTCAGCAACCCAACTCCATAGGAGCTGTGAATGTGCTAGCTGTACCTCCACAGCAAGGACCAGATCAAGAATGATTGCTAAGAAGTATAAGAATATGGGTGGAGTGCCATTCTTGGGCAAGGAGTCTGTTATTGAAGCACAAGCATGGATGCGATCTCATAAAAGGATTTTTAAAGGCTTGGGATTGAACGGTGATCAGAAAAGGTTTCTAGCATCATGGTTACTTAAGGATGAATCTTTGATCTGGTGGGAAATAGTTACAATGGGGAATCCAGGAGGTAATATTACTTGGGATAGATTTAAAGAGATCTTTGTGGAAAGAATTGTTCACCCATAAGCATTGAAGCTTCTATATTAAGAATTCTCCAACTTAAAGCTAGGAGACACGACAGTTCAAGAATATCTGAGCAAATTTAATGAACGCTCCCGCTTTGGTCCAGAGTTGATTCAGACCCTAGTTAAAGTAATTTGAGGTTCAACGAGGGACTTTAAAGAAAGTATAGAAGTAGGGTAACTACACATGTGAGGCTTCATATCGCAGAGATGGTAAAGATGGCTTGTTGCTACGAGAATATGGATAAATGAAATGCTTTAGAAGACAAGGAAAGAGGGAATTCGAGAAAACAGAGAATGTTTGCAAATAAGAAGTCTGGGACCGGTAAGGAAGAAGAGAAGCCTAAGGATGAACGATCGAAAAATGTCACATGTTACAAATGCCACAAGCAAGGACATTTGGCTAACGGTTGTAAATCTCCAAAAAGGTCAAGGAAGTCTTATAAAAATGCAGAATGCTACAACTGCCATAAGAAGGGCCACATAAAACCAAATTGCCCACTATTGAAGAAGACCAAGGTAGCTCATGTCTACAATGTGGTCGATGCTCAAACAACTTCTGCTTGTAGAGGAATACCAGATATTTTGGAAGGTAATCTTATTGTTAATGGTATTCCAATTAAAATATTATTTGATACGGGCACATCTTGTAGTTTTATTTCGAGTAATTTGGCTAAGAAATTAAGTCTAGACCTGAATTATCTTAAAGACCCCATTTGTGTTAACAATCCGATTGGAGGCTCCATCGATCTTTGTTTATATTGTAGAGTATCTATTTCTTATTCCCATTACTAGTTTCCTTTCAAGTTGATTGTCATGGATTTCACTGAGTTCGACATTATACTTGGGTTGGATTGGTTGACCAAATATGAAGTCGAAGTTAAATGTGTTCAAAGAATTGTTAGGGAAAAAATTAAGTTTGGAAATTTTATATCAATACCTTATGAAAGTCCAAATTCTGATAGGAATGAGTTTTGATCTTCTTTTGATATTTCCCCCCACTGCTTTAGAAAGCATCCCAATTGTTAAAAGATACAAGGGTGCGTTTGAAGAAGTAAAGAATATTCCTCCATGAAAGGACATTGACTTCATAATTGATTTGTTTCCAAATGCTAGGCCAGTTGTGCATCAAATTCAGAGACTGACGACAAAGGAGAAAGAAGAGTTGAGTGATCAAACTCAACAATTTTTGTGGAAAGCTCTTATCAGGCCTAGTTTTTCAAGTTGAGGAGCAGCAGTGGTGTTCGTTACGAAGTCAGATGGTACCTTCATATTATGTGTGGATTACCAAGACCTCAACAAACAAACTCTTAAGAATAAGTATTCACTTCCCCGCATAGATGATTTATTGGATCGGTTGAATAAAGCTCAAGTATTTTCTAAGATGAACCTAGATATAGGTTTTCATCTTCTCATAATTGCAGAATAGTGTGTTCTCTTAACTGTTTTTAGGGGGCCAGATTTATTTTATGAATGGTTAGTAATGCCCTTCGGACTGTGCAACGCCCTTGCTCATTTTGTAGACTTGATGAACCGAGTGTTCCGAGAAGTATTTAACAAGTTTGTGCTGGTCTTTATTGATGATATTACGATCTTTTCTAAGACAAGGGAAGAGCACGCAAAGCATTTGGAACAAGTAATGGAAATACTGAGAAGAAATATAATGAAGGCCAAATTTTCAAAGTACCAATTCTGTAAAGAAGAAGTAAAATTTCTTGGGCTTGTGGTATCGAAGGAAGGAATCTCAGTAGATCCAAGCAAGATTACAGTCATCTAAGATTGGAAGCAATCAAAGACCCCCACTGAGGTTAGAAGTTTTTTGGATTGGCCAGTTACTATAGAATTTTCATGAAGGATTTTACGAAGTTGTCTTGTCCTTTGATGAAGTTGACTAAGAAGCATACTAAGTTTATTTGGACTCCTGGATGTGAAGAAGCTTTCCATGAATTGAAGGAAAGACTAACAACGGCCTCAGTATTGACAATTATAAATGGTAATCAAGATTTAACCGTCTATACCGATGCTTCGGGAGAAGGAGTTGGTGCGGTATTAATGCAGAGAGGTAAAGTCGTTGCTTATGCTAGTCGATAATTGAAACCACATGAGAAAAGGTACGCCACTCATGACTTGTGGTTGTTACCGGCAGCATTTTCTTTAAAGATTTGACGGCATTACTTGTTGGGTGAGAAATTTGAGTTATATACTGACATAAGTCATTGAAGTATTTATTCACCCAGAAGGATTTGAATATGAGGCAACATCGTTGGCTGGAATTTCTGGCGGCATATGATTTGGATATTCTATACACTCCATGAAAGGCTAATGTTGTAGCAGATGCACTCAGTAGGAACAATGCAATTATTGATAATCTGCTTATTACACCCTCGTTGTTTGAGAAGAGTCTGTCTTACAGAAAGATGATGAATTTATTCTAAATATTTGTAAGAGAATTCAAGAGGGTAAAGTCTCAATCTTACAATTTGATAGTAAAGGAGTTCTTAGATTGAAAGAACAAATTTGTGTTCCAAATATTCTTAAACTCAAGAGAGAAGTACTGGATGAGTGCCACAAATCCAAACTCAGTTTCCATCCAGGTGTATAGAAGATGTATCAAGATTTGAAATGCACATTTTGGTGGAAATCTACGAAGAGAGATATCTCGACATATGTTAGTAGGTGTCCAACTTGACAACAAGTCAAGAGAGAACAACAGAAGGTCGCTGGGTTATTACAACCACTAGAGATTCCAGAATGGAGGTAGGATCAGATATCAATAGATTTCATTGGTGTTTTACCTAGAACAAAGAAAGGTAATGAAAATATTTAGGTAATCGTTGATCGTCTAACAAAGAGCGCCCATTTTCTTCCAATAAGAGCAAATAGAACAGCTCAGAGTCTTGCTCAGTTGTATATAAAGGAAGTGGTTCGACTGCATGGAAAACCCAACAGCATTGTTAGTGATCGAGATAAGATCTTTACCAGTAAGTTTTGGGAAGTATTTCAATTTGAGTTGGGGATGAAATTGAATCTTAGCACAACTTACCAACCCCAAACGGATGGACAGACTGAAAGGGTAAATCGAATTTTTGAAGACTTGTTGAGAGCATGTATCCTTGATTTTGGAGGATCATGGGAAGACCACTTGCATCGTAGAGTTCTCATATAACAACAGCTTCCAAGCTAGTCTGAAGATGTCACCAATCAAAACATTGTATGGTCAACCTTGTAGATCTTCTGCATGTTGGATAGAGCCTGGTAATCAACTTGTGTTGGGTCCAAATATGATCTGTGAAGCAGAGGATAAGGTGGACTTCATTAAGAAAAGACTAAAGGAAGCTCAAAGCTGACAGAAAAATTATGCAGATTCTAAAAGAAGAGATTTGGAATTTGCAATTGGCAAACAGGTATTCCTTAAGGTTTCTCCATTAAGAGGAGTTATCAGATTCAGAAAAATGGGAAAGTGATCACCTAAATATATTGGTCCATTCCCGATATTGGAACTCTAGCATACAGGGTCCAGTTATCAAAGTGGTTGTCCAGAGTACATAATGTATTTCACGTTTCTCATCTTCGTAAGTATGTGCATGATCATGACTTAATTGTTGAGGAAGTGGCACAAGAGGATTTGTAAATCACCCCAAGTTTGGCAGCTCGAAGAGAGTTGATAAAGATAATTGGTAGGGAAGTAAGAGGACTGGGAAACAAAAGGTTGAACTTAGTCAAAGTACAGTGCAGCGAATATCCAAGAGATTATAGATGGGAGACAGAGGATAGCATTAAAAATGCTTATCCCAGGTGCAAAGTGGATATCTCTGATTAACTCTTCTGTGAGAGGTAAACTTACTTCTATTTTATCATTTATATTTCAGCGTTACTTTCATCTAATTTTAGGGACGAAATTCTTTTAAGTGAGGGAGACTGTAACGATCCAGAATTTTGAAACCAATTTAAAATTTATTTCTAATTTAATTTTATGAGAATTTATTGCCGAAATTTTAAAATTCGAGGATTTAACGCTATCCGACAGCATACAAAGGAACATTTTTCAAACGATCTCAGAATTCGACAAAACCAATTTTGTCGGATCCGTAACATCGAGAAATGGTAGGATTCCAAATATCATAATTTTTGGAGTCGGTATGTGAGCATGCGAACTGTAATGACCCGCCTTTTTTGGCTGCTCCAAGTCGGTAATTAAACCAACTTGAAACGTTCAAAACGACAGATAGTTATTTAGCTTACAGGGTTTAATAGAATATCACAAAGAATCATAGACACAGAAAGACAACAGTATATCTCACAGTGGAATTTTATATACAAAATATCAGAGTTTTACAAAATTGGTACAACGAAAAAATATAAAATATATACATGAATTTTTAAAATAGAGTTTTACAGTTTTTCATACTTGCGCGTGCATGCGTCTTCACGAACCTTCACGAACCTTCGTCATCATCCACTTTGAACCTATGCTGTAATTACTAAGGTATGACCCCGACCTGAGTATGTTTGAAATTTTATTTCAAGGATGTTTCAAAATGATTCGAAATTATTTTCATGAAAGCTTGATATGGTTTTTAAAGCCTATGGTTTGGATATTTGAAAAGTTTGAATTTGTACGATACATGATTGAAGTTAAATTCTATTGTAGATTGAATTTATTTTGATTTTTTTCCAATTATTTGGAATGTGAAAATGGTTTGTAAAAGTGTTTTATAAATTAACACAAAATCACAGAGTACAATAATTTTCAACAGAATAAAATTTCATATGCATATCAGAGTTTATACAAAATATTTGTACAGCGGAAAAAAATAAACATAAAATGTACACGTATATTTTTAAATGAATAAAAGTTTACACTTTTAGTCTGGCTTGTGCACGTATGCGTCTTTACATGCCTCTTCAGTTTGTGAGCTGAAATCTTTGCATCCGTAACACTCGTATCTGACCCAAAATATGTAAACAAATGGAACCCTAAACTCTTTGTCAAAATAACAAAGGGATTGAATCTAGAACATTGAGGCTTAACCAGAGAGTGGTCCATCATCAGGAATAGGAATTGCTAGGGTCGGTAGTCCTTAGGTGATGGACCACTCTCTGCTTAAGCCTCAATGTTCTAGATTCAAGCCCTTCGTTCTTTTGACAAAGAGTTTAGGGTTCCATTTGTTTACATATTTTGGGTCAGATACGAGTGTTACAGATGCAAAGATTTCAGCTCACAAACTAGAGAGGCATGTGAAGATGCGTATGCGTGCAAGCCCGACTAAAAGTGTAAACTTTATTCATTTAAAAATCCATGTGTACATTTTATATTTTTTTTCTGTTGTACGAATATTTTGTATAAACTCTGATATGTATATGAAATTTTATTTCGCTGAAAATTATTGTACCCTGAGATTCTGTGTTAATTTTGTTTAAACCCTGTAAGCCAATAACAATCTGTTGTTTTGAACGTTCCTAGTTAGTTTAAATACCGACTTGGAGCGGTCAAAAGGGCAGGTCGTCACAGTTGGTATCAGAGCTTTGGTTTGACAAAGCTTTAAACGCATTCCAGGTCAACCCATCGAAATTAAACGGAAACGCAATAAAAAGTAAAATGGAGGGTCAAACAAACTCCAAACTCAATGAGACCCGTTCCGTTTGATCTGGAATTACGTTTTATGTTAGGGTTCAAATTTTCGTGTAAAACAAAATTATCATTTGGTATCACACGAGCAAAAGATGCGATGCTGAACTAAAACACGTTCAACATTAAACTAAGAACTTAAGCCTAAATAGCCTAAACGAGGTGTCAGCTATCTAAGGCCCTAGGGTGTTTTTGTTCTCTATTCTTCCCTCTCTGACACCTCACTGATCCGCAAGCTTCCCCTTTTATAAAAACTTCCCTTCTTTCTCTTTCTTCTCCTTTTCCTATTTCACTTCTCCTTTAATTTCTCCTCCTCCTTCCTTGATATTCCATGGTCGCCGCCGTTCCCTAGTCCTCCTCCTGATTTTGTAATCTCCCTGCACCCTACACAGTATACGCCAGGCCTCCTCTCCCTCCTCCTCCTTGCCGAGCCCCTCTTTCCTTCACAAAACCCTAAAAACCCAAACTTTAGCTCTTATTTGCAATTCAACCCCTCCAAGCTCTCACCTTTCACCTCCTTTCTGCCCCATACCCCCACGCAAAGGCGCCACCACCCTGCGCCAGCCATAACCCACCCCCACCGTGGACACACCTCCAAGTCGTTCCCCTGGACTCATAACCCCCTTATGTTTGCTTCGAAACTCCAGAATTGCAAGCATGTGTGTAATCGTTAGGTGTAGAAACTCCATAGCCTTCGAATTTAGTCCTGTGAACTTTCAAGAAATTTCATAGACACCATACGAGAGTCGTGATTGTGTGCGAGAGTCTGGAGTCCTTCCATGCAAAGATTGGCTGAGTAGCAACCCACGGTGAGAAACCGAACTCACTAGAAAGGGGTAGTTAGAATTAACGGTTTATAGTTAATTGATTGTGTTCAACAATGACTATTGGTTGATCATATAAGTTTGTTATAATGTTAAGTGACAATTAGTCTGATAAAAATATCATTTTCGTCTGATATATGTGAAATCACTTGGAGATACGAAACTTAAAACACAAACAATGTCGATTGAAAAGTAGTTGAACCTTAAACAGTCTTGGTTTAAGTAATTTATTAATTACTGGTTTTTGAATATGTAGAAAACCCCACATGGGTATTGGGATGATAATTAACCTACATGTTTCCCAATGTTTATTGGATGAGTTAAAAACCCCACACGGATATTGGGATGATAATTAACCTACATGTCTCCCAAGTGTTTATTGAATGTGTAGAAAACCACACAGATGATACTTAATTGACACATCCCCCAGTCGTTTGGATTTACAGTTAATCTATTGATTGACAGGTCTATATAAATGTTATTTATTTAAGGCTTACATAGTGAATTCCAATTTGTATGTGGATTGATTTTTGTTTGATGGTTGATTGAGTGTTATATAATACACTGATGGTGAATGAACAGTAAAAGTGGTTATTGGTTCATTGGTTAAGTCTCCATAAATTAAAATAGATTTTTAATGAATATTTTAATAATATAATAATAGGCAGAAAATCAAAGCTAGAATTTGATGCCCCATTTTGGGTGGACACCAATATTATAAAATATTGATAAATATTCGTAACTGGATCGAATTGATTTAAATTAATTTTCATATACTTATGACTTGTTCAAGATTTATTTTCGAAATGAATAGTAACCGATGAAATTAAAGTTCAGTTAGGATATATAGGGAACATTTTGAAACAACTTCCTTTACAAAACTTCCTTATTTACTTTTATGATGAATGTCAAGAAAGTTTAGATTAAAAATAATGAAGTTCGAAAAATAACATTATTTTAATCATTTAAATAGTATTATAATATTGGAATATTGAGACAATGGATCTTGAGGTTGAAAAATCAAAGTATAGCTTTGGAAATTTATTATATGTATTTTATATAGTAATTAGAACGTTTATGAAGCTATTCAATGTATTTTATATTATACGTCGAATTATGGTCAGAATAGAACGTGTTGCACAGCGGTAGTTCGCGAAATTCGACCTGTAACTTTAAATTAATATTTCGGGAAATCCGACTGTCGGATTTTCCCAAAACTGGAATCGTTGGGTTCGTATTGAAAATATCTTTCTAATGATAAGAAGAGTTTAAAAATATAATGGTTAGATTTTGAGAAATGTTCAAATCAAATTTGAATAAAAACAACGCCAAGACCCATAATGACCTGTAATTGGAAATTACGAATATGGACTGTTTTTATATAAATAAAAATAGGGAAAGATCATCATAAATTATTATAAATGATTTAGAATGGGTATAAATCAATTTTACATGATTCCAAATGATAAAAGTGGTTAAGTGGAATATGGTTGTTTTCTATAAAAGTTTATATAACAGATTTTGAGAAATGATTTGAAGTAAGAATTTTAATTTGTGAATCAAATTGAATTCTTAAGTAAACCTTTTTGTAAGATTATGAAATGATTTTTAGAAGCCATATAACTTAACCATGTTTGAGAATAAGATTTTAAGTCTTATGAAAGGAAACCAATTAAAGGAGACTTAATTGGTGAGTCAATAATCCAATAAGGATTTGATTTGATTTGGCGCGAATTATTCAAAAAGACTTGGTTTGACCCATTTCGAATAATTATACGACGATTAAAAGTCGAAGACAATGAAGGCGATGCAAGACCGAGAATCTTCACATCGAATGGACTGCTTATTGATGCCCTGGATTTAAGTAGGTTACGTGAAAGGGTTATAGCGGCAGTGGTTTGAACGTACTTATTGATTTCTTGGATGTGCAAGGGCCTCTCCCATGTCTTGGACATATGGATAAGGAAAAAGGTGCCTCCGGTTTCGTTCAGACCCAGAACGAACTTGTAAATGGATTACGTATTTGACGTTGTATTTCATAGCACGAACGAGTAGTTGCTATTAATGATATATCTGTTGGTGGCGAGAATTTATTCTCTCAGCTTAACACGATTCTTTGAGACGTATGAGCTCACACGTTATATTATTAATAGTAACTGATCATCTGTGTGAATTGACAATGTGGCATGCCAAGTGCTGCTGGCAGATAGATCAAAGCTTTGGTTGACAAGAAAAGCTTTATGGTACATTGACACACAAGCCTCACACCCCGGAATGAGCCGAAACAGGATGAAGGACAACAGAGAACGGACATACGTTTCCTTCTAGCAAAAAAGTGATGCCATGGTATAGAGCCCAGACAATTTACTTATATGGATGTTGGAATTGAGGTGCCTCGGATATGGTTATTGGCCAAATGTGGCCAAGATTACGGTCAAATAAGACTGGGAAATGTAATGTTTAGGAGTAACCCTGTGACGACCGCCCACAGCCCCCGCACTAAACTAGAGGAATAGTGCGCTGAAAGGTGTGCCATGCAGCTATGAACGATAATCAAGTATGATAACATAATCGGAACCTGTCGTACTACTCACAGCGTAAGGATAAAATATAATAGAACATATACGACATGTAGGAATAGTGAATCATATATGAATAGGGAACTCCAAATTAAACTTTCTTAATAACTAGAAAGTATATCAACATAATATCTGTACATGGATGCCTCACTACAACACTCATAGAATAACAAACTTCAAACAGCGGAAATAAGTACTATATAGTAGTAAAGTTAATATGTCAGCTTCCTGCTCGCCTCCGAACAGATACATCATCCTCATTAAGCAACTACAAGCCACCTAGTCTGCCCACCCAAAAATGGATGAATAGCCCAAGGTAATAAGAGGGAAACATAAAACATTGAGTCAGACAACAGTCTTAATGAGTGATAAAACAACTAACAAACTTCATCAATAAAGTGTAGATTTACCAACCACTACCCAATACCGAAGAAGAACTCACACTTATCTTTCCCACATCCGATAGTGATAGCCTTTACAATCCATAACATCCAGGGTAACAACAATTCATCCATGGCAATCGGAACAACCATTAATAACATTCATAGTACCCAGATTACGTAGGTCTCACGTAGACAATCGTAACCGAGTTTAACATCCCTCAAGCACCATCCCCAGAGGCTTAAACCAATATCAGCCAAGCACTCAAGGAACTTCTCCTTCGATGTTGGATAATCTACGTGAGATGGTATAAACAAAACATATAGACATTCAAACATCCATGACGGACTCTGGCTATGACCGCCAATCCTGCTTTGAAACCATCGTTAATCGTATGACTGATCATATTATACTGCCATCCATCAAGGGCTAATGGTAACCTCGGTTCTAGCAAAAAATCCATACGCCTTTCAATGATACTTACCTACGCCTTTTCACTGATACCCAGGTTACTCGATATACATTTGGTATTTTAGGAACGCCCCTATTATACCCCTGCTTTGGGATCGCTTGAACCTACGACAACGATAATTCCTCGGACTTCAGTATCTCTAGTCGTCATCGACGGCTACCATCCAACCATTATCAACCAACTCAGAACACCTTTGAGTTGTCATCACACCCATTGCATTGGGATTAGCAATGAACTCTTCACATCACTTCGACATTCTCCCTTGAACTCATCTCGAAGCTAGAACCATTGTTGACTCAAAAACAAGCTTCGTTTGGTTGATACTGCATTTTATAGCATTTCTAGCTCTTTATTATGAAAAACTGGCCACAATGTCAAAATAGGCTTTTACAGCATTTCAGAAGTGTTATTATATCCCCTGGTTCAATTCAGCATCAATCTAGCGTGAAATACTAAACAAAACATCAAAATAGGCTTTCACAGTGTTTCTACTGTTTTACAGCAGAAGTGCTATCGTAGCTCAGGCGCGACCAAAGCAACCCATGCGCAAACTATCTTAGGTCGTGCTCGAACATAGCTTTTAACAGCATTTCATAAATGCTGTCATAGCCCATGTGCGACCGTAACCCATGCGCGACATACCTTAGGTCGTGCTCGACCACAACTTTCAACAACATTTCATAAATGCTGTCGTAGCTCTGGTGCGACCAAAACCTAGCGCGACCTATCTTAGGTCGTACTCGACCACAGCTTTTAACAGCATTTCATAAATGCTGTCGTAGCTTTGGTGCGACTGAATCCCATGCGCGACCTATTTTAGGTCGTCTCCGACCACCGCTTTTAACAGCATTTGATAAATGTTGTCGTAGCTCTGGTGCGACCGAATCCCATGCGCGACCTATCTTAAGCGTGCCCGACCATGGTTTTTAACAGCATTTCATAAATTTTGTCGTAGCTCTATTGCGAGCGAATCCCATGTGCGACCTATCTTAAGTCGTGCTCGACCACAGCTTTTAACAGCATTTCATAAATGTTGTCGTAGCTCTGGTGCGATTCTTGGCCTGTACAGCCCCAATCTAAGCCCAATTTCGACCAAAACTTCGCCAATTGACACAATCTACAAAATATACTCGTCTAATTCGTTCAACACAACCATAAGCATGTTATGAATCACTAACAACATGAATATGACGATTATTCCCAAAATCATGCAAATTTCACCAAAATCATGATAAATGAACATATGAACTAAATTATAGATCTAACTTACATGGTCATATGAAAAAACATAGAAATTACCAGTTTAAACTTGCTAAATTAGATCCTATGGTGATTTATATGAAAATGGACTTACCAAGGTGTAGACTTATAAGAAAATGCTTGAATTTGATGAAAAACATGGTCAAACATTCGTATACTTCATTGAATCAATGTGAGAGATGCATATCACTCACTGATTCTCCAAAGAAGCTAAAATCAATGTAATAAGATTCCGGACATTAAGCACTTTGCACAAAAACACTTGATCCGATGAATTCCCACTTCAATTGATGTAGATCTTGCCTCCAATGGTGTAGGTCTAAGATTTCCCTCCTTAAATTTTGATTTTTAATGGTGGAAAGGTGTTAGAGGAAGAAGGAACACAAGGCCACCAAATGAGAGAATGGGAGAAGTATCTTATTCTCCATACCCCTCACCCCCTATTTATAGTTTCCATCTTCCCACTAATGCGCCTTCCCAATTCAGCCAATTATGGCCTTATAAACCTGGACAACCAACTGAAAAATCTTAAAATAGTGATTTCTCCCAAACCGTTGAGCCAAATCTTTAATGTAACCACTCTACGGAAAGGAAATCATCAATTCCTTTCTAGTGGCACAGTCTCACCCTCTGATTCGACCTGAGTCAAAAGTTATGGCATGTATAAGACTGATAGGGGAAAATGGTCACAAACAAAATCGGTAAAAATTATGGGCATGTCTCACATCCCCAAAAACAACATATTAAAATATGAGAATGATCCAAACCTCAGGGAATAAAATAAAAATATTTTATGATCTTCCGATACGTAAAATGCGGGCTGTTACATTCTTCCCCCCTTAAAAATTTCGCCTTCGAAATTCCAAGCAAACACAAGCAACCACAACAATTATGCATGCCTATCATCCATGAGAAGCCAATTCTATCATCCAAACTAGCAACCATCAAGCCATGAACCCACAGTCTTATCCTATCACGCGGAATTCTATCAAACAACAACAATCATTAAAACAATAACAACGACTAACAATAATAACAATAAGTAAAAATGATGTGATAATGGCACGATATCAATGGGTCACACGGACGAAGAGATATAGACAGGTCGTCTCCGTACTCTCTTCGGTCTCTCATGTACAATCGTTGTCATCCTCCCTCCATTGTACCTTGACTAACTTAACCGTCTTCCTCCTAAGCTATTTCTGTCGTTTTCTACAACACAAAGTATCTTACGATGTCTTGTAACCGCGGCCTCGCCTTCTATGTTTTCGTACTGCTCCAAAGGCACTACCACATCCGGATAATGCGCGTATTTTCATAAAACAATTCACCAAAAGCGTTATGCACACACGACATCTTCTTGAGTAACTTTAACTTATACGCGAGCTTTCCAATTCGCTCGATTATCGAAAATGGTCCAACGAACCTAAGAGCTAATTTCTTGTCATTCTGGATCTAAGCATATTCTTCAACGGCTAAATCTTCACCAAAACCTTATCGCCAACGTCGAATCCCAAATCCTTTCATCACTTATCAGCATAACTTTTCTAGCGATCTTTGGCTTCCTTCATTCGTTGCCGAACGATCTCGATACAATCCGAGGCTTCTTTAATCATCTTTGGCCCAAGTATCAACTTACCCCCAGTTTCTAACTAACATGTTGGAGAATTTACCATACAACGCCTCGTATGGTGCCATCCCAATGTTAGACTGGAAGCTATTATTATATGCAAACTCGGTTAGATGTAGACGGTCTTCCCATGATCCCCTAAAATCCAACACACAAGCCCTTAGGAGATCTTCCAAAACTCGGTTAACCCTCTTGGCTTGACCAAAAGTGCAATGTGCGCTTGCTTTCGAAGCCAACCTTCTCGATCGAATTCGAACTCTTTATCCACTGGTTTAAATTTCTAGATAAACTCGACAAGCTTCGGATCTCGCTTTTGGCTCTCGCCAATCCTTTCGATAAGAGTGGGTCTTATCGGTAAGCTTGCCAATATTTCAGGTTCCAACTCGCATCTTGGCCTGAAATCAAACCTTTCCAAATACTCGAGGCTCTTCCATTCCGAAAACATCGCTCCTAAACTTGCATGTCTTCGACTCACGTATCCACAACTGCATTCCCCATGCCAGGACTATAGGCTATAACAAAGTCATACGATGCCAGAAACTCTAACCCTCCTGTGTTGTCGAAGATTCAAATTCCTTTAGGAGAAAAGATACTTTAATGATTTGCGATCCGTAAACAGCTCGAATCGGACTCCCAACAAGTAATTTCTCTACATCTTCAAAGCAAAAATAGTTGTTGCTAACCCCAAATCATTAGTTTTGTAATTCTTCTAATGTGTCTTTAGCTATCGACTTGCGTAGGCCACAAGCCTATCATTTGCCACCCTCAACTGGTGAAAACTCGTTGCCCAATCCATCCGAGAAAGCATTTTGTCTTTGTGAAGATGATCGAACAAGTCATCATCCTTGGCAACTAATACTTGTTTTTCTTTGGCACCTTGTTTAGCTCATGATAGTACACACACAATCTTAACGAGCTATCTGCCTTGGTTGCAAACACGAATGGTGCACCCCATTTGAAAACTTCTCCGAATGAATCCCTTTCCTAGAAGGTCATGAACTTGCACCTCCAACTCTCGTTGTTCCTTAGGCACCATCCACCTAAGAGGCATAACGATTGGTCTAGCAGCCTCGACCAAATCGATCCTAAACTCGATCTCACGATGCGGTGGTAACCCTTTAACTTCGTCAAAGACATCCTCATACTCATTAGCGATCAGCACAAATGACAAGTCTTCTTGTGGAACCCCAAGCGTATATAGATAGCTCATGAAGACACCCTCTTCGCGCTTACATCTAATCAACACCTTTCTCCCTTCCACGTCTCCGACTCTCACCTCTAGCTTCTCGCAATTCACTCTTGCCGCATACCTCTTGAACCAATCCATGCCCAAGAAAATCCCAAACCTAGTGAAGTTACAGCTAAGCAACCACTCAGAAATGAGCATCCATAATCAACAATATTGGATCCACAAAGTATACAAAGAGCAGATGAACCCATACAAGATTAGTTACAACTAAAGGTCTATTACAACTTCAAGTTACAAACTTATTCGGCATGCACTCTTATTATAGGTAAAAGAAAGTGATGCTCTAGTACCAAATAGAACTCAAAAACTGCATTGGTAGAAAGCGTATATCCAAACTAACAACAGCTTCTTCTAATTCTCATCAGGAGGGCAATATGAAATTTGAGTAGCTTCCAGAACACATGCTTCCTCTGGTTGCTTATCCTTCAAAAAATCTAGACACTCTTTCTTCTTATGCCCAGGCCTGCCGCATTTAAAGCAATTCCTTTCTGCTCTTGGCTTCTTACAGTCCTTGGCATGATGGCCCTTTAGCTGATAGTTAAAGCATATGTCATTCTTCTTGGGTTTCTTCTTTTCCCTATACAGCTTCCTTGTTTTACTGGGCTAAGCAAAAGTTTCTTCATGAGGTTCATGTTTGTTTTTGCAAGCCTCATCTCAAGAAGCATTGATCCCTTCTCCTTGCTCCTTGGCCCGACGTCGAAGTTGATCTAAAGATATACCTCTTCTTAACTCATCTTCTTCATCTGTAGGAGAATACTCCCTCTGTCTCTTAGCGGAATCACCCCTAGGTACATGTACAGGAAAACCACGCCTTATTGTCGCTTCAGGAACGGGCATGTTTAGCAGGACAGTGGCCATCATGGCCCCAAACATAACTAGGCATTCTGGAATAACAGTGAAAGCTTCCAACTGGTTGACATCGTCCGCCCTTCCAGTCGCAGGCTTGTCCCTAGTAGTGTTACCTAAAGTTTGATGGCTTATTCTAAATCTGAAAACTAGAATGATTAGTCCACGTAGAAAATAACTACTATACAGTACAAACGCTACTATATTATATAGTATCATATAGTATACATCCAAGTGAAATATACAAGTATGTCTCTCATACGTGATCACATCCTCGAACTTTGGCTAAAATTGATAACCAGAGCTCTGATACCAAATGTGATGACCGCCTACAGCCCCCGCACTAAATAAGAGGAACAGTGCGTTGAAAGGTGTGTCAGGCAGCAATGGACGATCATCAAGGTATGATAACACAATCGGAACCTCTCGTACTATTCAAAGTGCAAGGATAAAATATAATAAAACATATAAGACATGTAGGAATAGTAAATCATATATGAATAGGGAACTCCAAACTTTCTTAATAACTAGAAAGTATATCAACATAATATCTGTATATGGATGCCTCACTACAACACTCAGAGAATAACAAACTTCAAACAGCGGAAATAAGTACAAAATAGTTGTAAAGATAATACGCCAGCCTCCTGCTCCCCTCCGAACAGCTACATCGTCCTCACTAAGCAACTACATGCCACTTGCCACCTATCATGCCCACCCAAAAATGGATGAACAACCCAAGGTAATAAGAGGGAAACATAAAACCTTGAGTCAGACAACAGTCTTAGTGAGCGATAAAACATCTAACATACTTCATCAATAAAGTATATGAGAATAGGTAGATTTACCAACCACTACCCAATACCGGAGAAGAACTCACACTTATCTTTCCCACATCTGACAGTGATAGCCTTTACAATCCATAACATCCAGGGTAACAACAATTTATCCATGACAATAAGAACAACTATTAATAACATTCATAGCACCTAGATTACATAGGTTAGACAATCCTGACCGAGTTTAACATCCCTCAAGCACCATCCCCAGAGGCCTAAACCAATATCAGTCAAGCACTCAAGGAACATCTCCCTCGACGTTGGATAATCTACATGACATGTATAAACAAAACATCTAGACATTCAAACATCCATGAAGACTCTAGCTATCACCGCCAATCCTGCTTTGAAACCATCGTTAATTGTATGACTGGCCATATCATACTGCCATCCATCAAGGACTAATGGTAACCCCGGTTCTAGCAAAAAACCCATATGCCTTTCAACGATACTTACCAAGGCCTTTTCACCGATACACAAGGTACTTGACCTACATCCGGTCTTTTAGGTATGCCCTTATTATACCCCTGCTTTGGGCCCGCTAGAACCTACGACAACGATAATTCCTTGGCCTTCAGTATCTCTAGTCGTCATCGACGGCTACCATCCAACCATTATCAACCAACTCAGAACACCTTTGAGTTGTCATCCCACCCGTTGCATTATGATTAGCAATGAATGCTTCACATCACTTCGACAATCTCCCTGGAACTCATCTCGAAGCTAAAACCAATGTTGACTCAAAAACAAGCTTCGTTTGGTTGATACTGCATTTTATAGCATTTCCAGCTTTTTTGTTATGAGAAACTGGCCACAATGTCAAAACAACCTTTTATATCATTTCAGAAGTGTTGTTATATCCCCTGGTTCAATTTAGCATCAATCTAGTGTGAAAAACTAAACAAAACATCAAAATTGGCTTTCACAGCGTTTCTGCCTTTTTACAGCATTTCAAAAGTGCGGTCGTAGCTCAGGCGCGACCAAAGAAACCCATGCGCAAACTATCTTAGGTTGTGCTTGAACACAGCTTTTAACAATATTTCATAAATGCTGTCGTAGCCCATGCGCGACTGAAACCCATGCGCGACCTACCTTAGGTTGTGCTCGACCACAGCTTTTAACAGCATTTCATAAATGTTATCGTAGCTCTGGTGCGACTGAAACCCAGCACGACCTACCTTAGGTCATGCTCGACCACATCTTTTAACATCATTTCATAAATGTTGTCATAGCGTTGGTGCGACCGAATCTCATGTGCGACCTATCTTAGGTCGTGCTCGACCATAGCTTTTAACAGCATTTCATAAATGTTGTCGTAGCTTTGGTGCGACCGAATCCCATGCGCGACCTCTCTTAGGTAGTGCTCGACCACCGCTTTTAATAGCATTTCATAAATGTTGTCGTAGCTCTGGTGTGACTAAATCCCATGCGCGACCTATCTTAGGTCGTACTCGACCACGGCTTTTAACAACATTTCATAAATGTTGTCGTAGCTCCGGTGCGACCGAATTCCATGCGCGACCTATCTTAGGTCGTGCTCGACCACAGCTTTTAACAGCATTTCATAAATGTTTTCGTAGCTCTGATGCGACCCATGGCCTATACAGCCCCAATCTAAGTCCATTTTCAACCAAAACTTCGCCAATTGACACAATCTACAAAATATACTCGTCTAATTCATTCAACATAACTATAAGCATGTTATGAAATCATAACAACATGAATATGACGATTATTACCAAAATTATGCAAATTTCACCAAAATCATGATAAATGAACATATGAATTAAATTATAGATCTAACTTACATGAACATATGAAAAAGCATAGAAATTACGGGTTTAAACTTGGTAAATTAGATCCTATGGTGATTCATATGAAAATGGACTTACCAAGGTGTAGACCAATAAGAAAATGCTTGAATTTGA
This sequence comes from Allium sativum, assembly GCA_030737875.1. Taxonomy (NCBI): domain Eukaryota; kingdom Viridiplantae; phylum Streptophyta; class Magnoliopsida; order Asparagales; family Amaryllidaceae; genus Allium; species Allium sativum. The sequence continues at coordinate 105,354,312 of CM060909.1, forward strand.
TGAAAAATATGATCAAACATTTATATACTTCATTGAATCCATGTGAGAGATGCATATCACTCACCGATTCTCCAAAGCAAGCTAAAATCAATGTAATAAGATTCCAGAAAGCAAGCACTTCGCACAAAACCACTTGATCCGGTGAATTCCTACTTCAACTGATGTAACCTCCAATGGTGTAGATCTAAAATTTCCCTCCTTAGTCCTTAGATATTGATTATTAATTGTGGAAAGGTGTTAGAGGAAGAAGGAACACAAGGCCACCAAATGAGAGAACAAGAGAAGTAATCTATTCTCCATACCCCTCACCCCCTATTTATAGTTTCCTCCAGCCCACTAATGGGTCTTCCCAATTCAGCCCATTATGGCCTTATAAACCTGGACAATCAACTGAAATACCTTAAAACAACAATTTCTCCCAAACCGCTGAGCCAAAATTTAATGTAACCACTCTACGGAAAGGAAATCACCAATTCCTTTCCAATGGCATAGGTCTTACCCTCTGATTTGACCTGAGCCAAAAGTTATGGCCTGTATAAGACTGCCAAAGGGAAAATGGTCACAAACAAAATCAGTAAAAATTATGGGCATGTCTCACATCCCCATAAAAAAAATATTAAAAGATGAGAATGATCCATCCGTCAGGGAATAAAATAAAAATATTTTATGATCTTCTAATACGTAAAATGCGGGCTGTTACAAACCCTAATCCATCGAGAATTGGTGGGCCAGCTCTGCCGCTTCAAGGGACCATAGAGTGCACCCTGGACATTTTGCTAGAGATGGTTCGAAGTCGGAATAAGGAATATCCTTTGCCCATTGATGGAAATCCAATTTCCAATACGAGACTTTACGGTTTTAGTTGTAAACCTATACGGAGACATAATAAGATGAGGTATTATGTCATCTAACATTAATACATTTATTTTCGAAATTGTTTTAAAAACCTACACACTAATAATAATATTAATGATTTTCTCGTATCAAGCATGTTTAGCCATTATAAGGTAAAACTCTATCCTCCGATTTGCGCTTGTATTGTGTGATGGAACTTGAGTCTTATAATGGCTTCATTCTTTCAAAAAGCATTGTGTGGTTTTATGCACTGGCATTCGGGTGGAGGAAAGTCGTTCCATGTCATACGGTGTGGTCCTATGATATGCCTTACGTTAGAATAAGTTAAGTTAACTACAGTGTTTCTCATACCAGTCCCAAGACTGACTCGTAGTTTGTTTTCCCCTACAAACTCGGGTGCCCATATTTTCACATGGACAGCCAAGTAAACAGGTTATTAGCTTGTTTTCTTTTGGATGTGCATGGAAGCTTTGGCAGCTGGTTTTGAAGCTGGAGAAATGTTTGGATGTTTCCTTTTGATTGTACCAGAGTCTACTATGTTAGTTATCTTTTATTCCACCGTGTACTATTTGAAACTGATGATCCTGTGATGTTGTATTAAGCTCTGATATTATTTACGTTGTAATTTGATGTACTTTATGTTGTGCAATGTAATATATTTCTGTTCTGCTATTATGTTTATGTGTTATATTCCAACGACTATCCTTACTTTGGGGGATCGGGGGTTTTGGTCATCATAGTTAGATCCTAATTTTACGCAATGTTAACATTGATAGAAAGGTAACACACTTTTATTTATATGTTATTTTTTAGGATTAAATTTTTAAGGAATTGTACAAGAAGCGTAATTTTCGAACTTCATGGTCGAACCAAAAGTATATGCTTCCAAATCAATTATTTATAAATGTATTAGTGTGAAATTTAGTTTTTGTTATCAATTAATAAACTATGAAAATGTATGTGAAGTTTATTGGTTAGATCCAAATGTTTTTGTGCTATCGAGTTTGGTGAAATATATCAAGGAGCATTTTAAATTTGTAAAAGAAAACATCTATTAGATCCTAATTTTAGGCGATGTTAACATTGATAAAAAAAGTAGCATTGTTTTTAGTTAGACGTTATTCTTTTAGGACCAATTTCTTAAAGAATTATACATGAAGGGTTATTTTGGAACTTCGCGGTCAGACCAAAATTATATATTTCCAAACCAATTATTAGTAAAGATCTTATTGTAATTTTTATTTCATTATTCTGTGATTTTTTTAATTAAACCTTATTCACCTCTATAAGGTTGTTTCTATCCTACACATTATCATATACCCAATGCACTGAGTGATTTGATGTGAGGATGGCTGAAGGATGAACCGTTTGATTGATTATTGCCACCTTAGGAGGTCATACAATGTAGATATCACCGATCAAGATATTTCGACATCTCTGATAATTTTTTGGTAGGATACCAGGAGCCTGAACACCTCATAGGCCGCTTCAAGTCGTTGGAAATGACATGAAATAATTTAGGACGGAGATTGTTATGCTAATTAAGGTACAATGAAGTTAGAATGATGACAATAGTAAATGGGAGACAAAGGAGAGTGTGAAGATGGCCTACCTAGAACTTTTCGAGTGGTACGTCTCATATATCATATCATATTGTGCCATTATGTTTTACACTATTAAAATTCTGCATGCTACGATAGGGATTTGCTTGCATGGATTGTTGGATGCTAGATTGGATGACAAGTTGGTTACTCGTGGATGGTAGGCGTGCAAGATTCAATGCTTGCTTATGTTTATTTGGGATTTAAGGGGTGAAATTCTTAAAAGAGATGAGAATGCAACGATCCATATTTTACGTATCAAATAATCGTAAAATAATTAAATCTAATTCATGTTTGGTGGTATCATTCTAATATTTTGATATGCGGTTCATTGAGGTGTGTTACGTATCCATGTTTTCTAATGAATCTCTTTACGAACATTTTTCCCTCGTAAAATTTTGTTTTAGCCATAACTTTGATAGAAACTGAATTAAGTGCTCTACAGGGTTTCATTGTTTATGATTAGTGGTGGCCATTCCATAGAGTGGTCAGAGTGAGAAAATGGTTTAGCGATTTGAGAAAGCTTGCAGTTTTCATTTTTGCTGAACACACTAAGAGACAGCTAATGGACTGAGATTAGCTAGCCCATTAGACTAGTGACCTGCAATTATAAATATGGGATATAGGGATAGATTAGAAGCTTTATCCCTCATTCTCAAAATTAGGTTGGACTATGATCCTCTATAGATCATATCTAATCTCTATTTTTATATTAAATCATCACAATTCGTCACCTAGAGGATAGATCCAATTTGGGAAGATGGGATATCATCATATCATCTTTGAGTTGTGCATTTTCTTTGTTTCTGCTTCAGATTGTATTGAATTGAAGGTTTTGTTGAATGATAATGATATCTCACGCGACTATATTGGATTATATGTTGTAACTGGTATTTTACTCATCATTTGTATTGATTTAATCCTAAAACCTTATTATCCATGTTAGTTTCAGATAACCCCTAGGGTTACTTGATTATGATATATGCTAAGTAATTTGTTAGATCCAGTATTATTAATGTGTAAATAGATTCAAATTGTGTTAGATCTGTGATTGTTGTTGATTGATTCATATTTATGTGTGATTATATGGTTGTATATGTCTGGAATTGGGTAGCAGTTGCTCTTTAATTGTTTGAATTTCATGTTATGCTTGATTTGATTGTAAGAATTGTTTGAATTAGGATTTAGGATGAGAGATCAGGCATGTCGAGATCAAAGTTTGTCTAATTCAGATGAAACTTGGAGGATAGGCTATGCAAGACGATGAGAAGGCGCTAGGAAATTTTGGTGCAAAAAATTGGCTAAGGATCGGGATCGGTACCAATCCATAAGGCATTGATTAGCACCAATTCGTGCTGCTTCGTCAAATGGATATGTGACTTCTTTGGGGATGGTAGGACCATATAGAGGCTACGGTGAAAGTATGGAGTTGATCAGAAAGGCCAAGTTTTGGCTACTATATGGATTAGCCATGAAGTGAATGGATAAGCAGATTAGAGTTTAGGTGTAGGCGACTTAATCTAGAAGAAATGGATGAAGGCTGAAAGTGATCCATGAAGTAACTTACCAAAAAAAGGCTAAGTATATGGATCGATGTCGATCCATGGGGTATGGATCTGTATTGATCCATCATGGTGCACGTGTTACGGTCGGATCCATATAGGTGAAAGATGACTTCTACAAGAGAGTGCTGGAACTTGGGGTTCGTCGATCTCTTCTCTAAGGAGGAAGTTATGGCCTGAGGAAGTAGTAGCTCTTCAATTGTGAACTCAAATGGAAGTGTTCAAAGGATTATGTGATAGATGGCTTGGAATTGAACGTGGTTGTCGGATACTTGACTGCTTCAAGTGGGGCTCGACCTAATGGTAGAGTTGTGGACGACTCTAGCGTTTGGAAGTGCCAAGGAACATTGATAGCTCAGAGTGTTCTGGTTGTCAACTTGAAGCAGGGAGATGTGATGGTTGCATACCCTGGATTGCCCTTACATGGAAGTCTAGTTTTTGAATACATGGACTCTGAAGGCAGACGTGTTGAACCATGGATTTTGCAAATATGGTAGTCCGACCAAAACTGAGGTTTTCCCATAGCCCTAGCATTAGTGGGGATGGTCATGCGGGTTATCAGTATATTCGAGGCTTTGAACGGTGATAGTTATGATATTGTTTGACGGATGTTATGTTTACCATGCATGTTTTCTCTCTTCTTTCTCTGGGTAGGCTATCAATATAGGATACTAAAGTGAAGTGGGGGATTGGTGAATATAGGATTGAAAGAAGCTGTTTAGATTCTTCTTTCCTATACTATGCAATGTCTATTTCTGTTTTTATTCGAGTAGCATATTTTACTTAGTTATTATGTGTTAACTCTTTGATTGTTGGGACAGGTCGGGTACTTGAACTTGTCTATCATATTTTGCAGTTTAGCTGTTGATAGTCATTTATCACTCACACTAGACAGTTGTCTAACACAAGGTTTTATGTTTCCTCTTATTATTTTGGGATCCCATTGATGATGCTGATGAGCAGACTAGATGATAGGTTGGTGAGGATGTTGCTGACCATCCCATATAAGAATGGAACAGTTTATAACACATCTTTCTTATAGTTTGTGAGGAGGTATGGGGTGATCAAGTTGCTATTTGACCAAAGCAGCTTCAACTGAACATAGAGAACTCAAACTAACTTTAAAATTTGGATGAGCACTTAAAAGACATAAAAGAAGGCTCATAGGAAAAATTAAGTTGGCTAGCCAATAAGAAGATCCCGATCCATGGGCTTTGACCCATCTCCAGTGGGTCCCATAACCTGAGCCTCACATACCCTATAGAGTGCGTTGTAAAATTTCATGTGAATCAGATAAGTATTGAGTGAAATAGAAAAGGATCTTCTCCAAAGTTAAGTCAGTATGACGGATATGATCCGACCTATGAGAAGTAGGCCCCATGGTATAAGATCAATAAGGGAGCGTCCCCTACTCATCTACATTGTATGTGTAAATTTTCATGTCATTTCATTAATTATTGTGTGAGTTATGAATGGATCTTCTTCAATAAAACTTGAAGGACCTAGAATTAACTAAGTAGATGGATATGCTCACATACATCTCCTATGGATAGATACTGATCCATAAATATTGGGTGAGACCTATCAAGGGCCATTTCAACATGACCTCCAACACTTTATTAGCCTTTCCTCCAAATTTGATTGCATTCTGATTTCTCTAGCTCAAGATATCCGATGGACTGTGCCATTAGAAGACAGTTCAGCATGGTTCGATTCTCAAGTATATGCAAATGAAGTCCAAATCCCGTGAAATTTGACATAAGGCGTCACAAGGAAAATCGAAGACTGAAAAAATAGACGAGGACTCAAAATAATCCAAGCCTATGGATAGGTTCCAATCCATGGGCTATGGATAGTTACCGATCCATGGAACAGGGTCAATTTGGTCCAAGACTTCTGACATGGCATTTTATTCCCTAAATAGCACCACTGATGCAATATATTGGTCCAGTTCAACTCCAAACTTCTCTAAATACTCGTTTACTTCCTACATGAAAAAGATTTGGACTCTCCCAACCTGGACTCTACCATATCACTTCTTCAACTCCAGCCTTCTTAAAGATAGCAAGGATCTTTCACCAACAGGGTTATTGTGATCTACTCGAATAACCTCTTTTATTTGTAAGATCAGATTCTACGATTTTGAGAGATTTATTCCAAATATTTATACTAGAAATCGTTGTAATAGACAATGGAGAATGAAATCTAAACTTATAAAGTATATATATATACTTAATTAACATACAAACTACTATAAATCTGGTATCAATCTGATGCTTTCACATAGATATGATATTAATATCATTTCGTTAAGTATAGTAAGCCGGTATTTCACTGATAATATCGTATTAGTTAGAGCATCTCCAACAGAGGAGATATTCCTCTTCCAAATACTGAATTGTGCTTCATTTGGTCACCAACAAGTGTTACGGGGATGAATATTAAGGCTAATGTTACGGGACCAATTCAGAATGCTGAATTGGTCCAGTGAGCCGATTTTATCGGCTCGCCAAGTCGCGAGCCGATAAAATCGGCTCGCCATTTCCCCCCAATCCCCAACGGCTAACTCATCCCAACGGTTATATCCGCCTCGATTTTGATTCCCAACGGCCATAAAACGGTTAAAACTTTTCTAACAACTATATTTTCAGTTATAAAAGCATTCCATTCGAATTCTTTCTTCATCACAACATATTCATAACTTCTTTCTACATCTCTTTACTCCACACAAACTCTTGCTATATAATGACTTCCCCATTCGGAGATTTTTCACATCCGACGATTGATGGAAGCCAGTTCTCGCAAGGCAACACGAGCAATATATTTGAAACTCCATTGAGCAGGCAAGGAACCAGTCTGTGGACTGAGGAAGAAGACATTTGTCTATGCAACATATATTGTCATTTCACATAAGATTCTGCAACGGGGAACGACCAAACAGCCGTTACGTTTTAGAAAAAAGTGGAAAAAGCCTTCGTTCAGAAGCATCCAGAATGCCAAAGGACGTTATCGGCGATCCAAGGCCGTTTTGGGAAAATAAGTCGTCAAACCCAATATTACGAGTCACAAGTGTACAAACAAAAGATAGCGAATCCAAGCGGCATGGGAGAGGAAGATAATCTGGTATGTTTGTATTTGTACGTACTTTATTTGTGGTTGTTAGCATGTTAATTGATACATTTTCTTTTGGTAAGTAGAAACGACTAGCAAACAAGGAGTTCAAGAAGCTTTTTTCTAGAGAAAATGGGAACAAAAGGCCACACTATTACCAGTTTATGCATTGTTATGATCTGCTTACTAGTCAACCGAAGTGGAACTCAGGACTTGCCAAGAGCCTCCGCGATGTTCAAAGTGCTAGCAAGGGAAAGAAAAAAATTTCAAAATCGGGGTATTCTTCTAGTCCAAGCGGGTCAGCTGCCAATAATTCTCAATGTGTTGGGGAAAATCTACTATATGAGTTCAATGCCACGATTGACAAAGATTTTAAACCTGAGGGAGCCAAAGCGGCGAAAAGAATGGGTAAAACAACGGTTGAGCTTGAATCAAACGTGAACGCACGACACGAAGAACACAGTCGTAGAGCGGAAAAAGGACTTGTAGAAGCTAGAGAAAGAACAGAAGTTTTGAAAAGGATTACTGATCTGGAAGAGAAGAAACTTCAAATTCTTTCGGAGGACTTAGCGTATAAGAAAGAGCACGATGCGTATAAGAAAGAGCAAGCTGCGTATAAGAAAGAACAAGAAGAGAACATCATCATCGACAAAGATCTGACTGGAATGTCTGATTTGGAAAAGGAATTTTGGACGGGTATGAAACATCGTATTATAACGTCAAGGTTCCCGCAGTTGATGTAGTTACGTATTAGTAGTCGCTAGTATTAGTAGATGCTCGTATTGGTAGTTGCTCGTATTATGTTGTTCTAGTAACGTTTTATTTCCTACTCTAGCAAGCGCTTTCTTATTAATGAAATGTGTGTTTTATATATTTTGTTATTGCGTAAACAATTACAAGAACTTCAGACTTTTTATCAAAGGATTATCTAATAAACGAAAGATACAACAAGAAGTAAACGAAAGATCATCGGGTTAGCCAACTACAACGTAGTTCAAACACCTCATGGCCAACAAAATCAGTTTCGTACTCTACAAGGTAACGAGAATCAAAAGTTGCCCTATTCGTTTTAAATGTGTTTTCGTCTTTAACTTCCTGTATAATCATCTGGTATCGTTCACAAGCTTTAACGAACTGCCGATGAGCCATATGAATTTCAGCAGACGTTCGTGTAGTAGTGCATGAACGGTAGTTGTTATGTAATCATGTTATCATGGACCAAAATTCTTCATGGGTAAGTCCTCTTCCACTTTGCTTCAGTAGCAAATCTCTTTTATCACCTTCGATATAGGATTTCACGAGTATAAGTAAGTCCGTAGGAGAGAATTCAATTGTAGCAGCACTGGAGCTAGCATTACTTGGATCCTGACGAGTACGGTTAAGCCTTTGCCTAGCTGTGTGTTTTCGTGGACATGTTTCGGATTTATTAACTTCATCTACTTGTGTATTTGGAACGAATCCACCCACTTTCTCCTTCTGGTTGTTCCGTTCGAACTCATCAAACATTTTATCATAAGTTCATCACTGATTTCCCCATCATCCATTAAAGCTCACATAAAACCTCACTCAAACAACTTCGTTCTCATTCTACTACTTACTCAAATACTCACTCGAAAATGCCTTCTTGGCCCTCAAATACTGACTCTGATGAACAGACGTATGAACAGATGAGACTTCAAGAGCTCGAAGACGAATTCGAGTTTCTAATCCAAATTACACCCCAGGATGAACCATCACATGAACAGGGGAACGTGCATCATCCACAAGAAGTTCAAATGTCACATGTTCAACTAGCGAACGCACAGACTCTCGCTCAACCACAACTAGAAGTAGAGTTCTACCGAGTACCGCCACATGAAGATGAACGTGAATCTTATCCTGTACTGTGCTACTGCGGTCATGTAGTCGAAGTTGTGGTTCGTGCAGAAGACGACAATATTGGCCGGCGCATGCAGCAATGTCAATTCTATCCTCATGGATGCAGTTATACGAAATGGATTGACGAGCCGTTGTGCCCAAGGGGAATAGTATATGCAAACGAACTCGAACGAGAGATTAGACGTCTCGAAAATCTTGTTCAATAGTTGCGACTGAACGCAATGCGACTCCCTTGAAATTGAACGTGTTGTTTTCATGTTTGCTTTGATGTTGTAGTAGGCATGTACTATTATTCGATGTTGTATCTGTAACGGCCGGTTGTATCTGTATGGTTATTGTTATGCGAAAACCCACTAGTTGAATCATTTTAATCATAACCAGTTGTTAAACTAGTTTATATAAAAATTTCATGGGTAATATATTCAAAATATAATCTTCCTAGTAATAACAAATTATAATTAGATAAAAATAAAAAATAAAACTTTAAGCAATTGAACCCCCCCCCCCCCCCCCCCAAACACACCAACCAAACTCCATGTAGGGACTCACGAGCCGATTTTATCAGCTCGCGAGCTGATAAAATCGGCTCGCAGACTGCGAACCGATAAAATCGACTAGCGCTTGCTGGAAGATATCCAAGATATCTCCCAACATGTTACGGGTCGTAACGTTACGACCCGTAACGCTGTTGGAGATGCTCTTAGATAAAAGCTTCAAACTCAACATACAGAACAAGCGTAGTTTAATCATTAAACTGATTACTATATTTTCTTAAATACTAGGACTAGAAAGGTTACCCGATGATGCCTGGTTCACAGAAACATAGGTTAAAGTAACAAGTACAAACGCTATAAAATACTGATAAGTATTTATGCAGCAACAGAAATAGTTTAACGTGCACCTTCCCATACTGAAGTTATATAACAAGTAATACAAGAAAACAATACAGTAGAATCAAAATAGTACGGAATAAGGTCTTTAGCGACTCTGTTTTTTAGACTTCTTTTTGCCTTCAAGTCTAGCACGAGCTTGCTCAAATTCTTCTTCAGTTGGTCCTTCTGAAGTTGCTTCTTTACCGTATTTAGAAGTCAAAGAGGAGAATAAGGATTCAAACTTATCTTTCCTTTGACTTTGACGTTGAGAGATTAATGCAGCTAAGTCGTTATCTTCTTTCTTCTTTTTCTTTGATCTATGAGCATTCAGTCAATGAGTTATGACATAAATACGTTAAGAAGTTACCAGGAAATGAAATTGTGTATTGCTAAGGACACACAAGTTTACACTTCCTAATACTTCGTATATTAATAATAAACACAATAAATTTTATAAACTAACTAATACCAAGCACGTTTTACACGACAATCAACCATCGTGCAAAATCGGCGAACAACCGCCGACCAACACCGTTTTCCACGGTTATCAACCACTTAACTACCGTTCATCCACGATTGATCACCGTGGAAAACAATGTTGATCGGCAGTTGATCGCCGTGCAGAACAAAATAAAATTGATGTATTTGGCAGTCCCTTGAAAACTTTGGTATTAGGAAGGATGCAATATAAAATTGTATGATATTCTCTAGTAATGGTATTAGTAAGAAGAAAACAAGGTGTCTTTAGCAACATAGATGAAATTAATAAACAGAAAGGCAAATTTACAGTTTAGGCTGGTTTTTCAAAAATTATTGCACTTTTAAGCTAGTCTTAAGTATTTGCAAATATAAATTGATTTCTACCAACTAAAGTGTCATGTTTTTTTTCTTAAAAAGAAATCCACCTATGAATGTAACTGGAAATCATGCACACGTTATTTTACATTGATGCAACTCTCAATTGCGTGAGTGCTGATGTAAAAAAAACTAGGCACAATTCAAAGTTGCAGTCATATGCTGATTTTCAAAAAGTGTAGTCGCTTCACCATTGATGTGTAGAAACCAGACTGAACTAGCAGATAATTTTAAAACCATTGAAAACAGAATGTTTACAATTTTATCCAAAATAAAAATGTCTAATACAAGAAAGAACTCACTTTGATCTTCGAGCTAAAGGATCGGTTGGTGGTTCTGTTGCAGATATTTGTTTTGCCCATTTCTGATATGCCTTAGTTGGTTTCAGTTCTCCTGTTACATTTATTCAAATATAAACAAAATCAGTAAAGGGAGTATAAGGTGAGTCCGAACCATGTTAAAAAAGTTTCAAATTACATCTTTTAAATTCTGCATAGAAGCATCATGAACGTTAGGACTACCGAAAGTTTTAGGTGTAATGGCAGATTATAATTATTGTATATCAACAGTTTATTGCTATTAAAATTACGTATTTGTAATATTACACTATTGGATTATTATTTCCAATGGAAATTACACAATAATAATGCGGATGCATGTTCAACGTTCTCAAAACATTTTATTTAATGATGATTTTATAGACACGTGAAAAATAAACTGGATCCTATTGAACGTACATCTAAGGAAAACCCTTAGGTCCGGTAAACTTATGTTTTCCCTTTAATAAAAAGGGAGAAATTTTATGTGCTATAACTTTTAATGGAAATTAGACTGTACTTTTAATCTATTTTTAATAATAGCTTTTTTACGAATACCTAAAGATTTCTTGCTATTGCCACATGATGTTGATTGCTCCTTTGCATTTGATTTTGAAAGAGCATAAAAATAAATAAAGATTTCGTTACATAAAGATTCATGCACCCAAATTCCTATCAGCATATAAATTTAAAATTAAATAATGTATATTTCAAACATATCATACCATTATCTATTGCTTCATCAATTATATCCATAAAGCGATGTGAATCAAGCTTTGGGTCGGAACAAAGCATTGAACAGAAAAGCCTATCAAACAAGAAAAAGAAAGACATTCGCTTGTTGAAATACACAACATTTTTTGTTGAACAGTCCATTAATAATTATTTAAATGAACCTGTTCATGTTTCCTTTGAATTGTGTGTATAGATCCTTTAAGTCTTTCTTCTCAGATTCGGATCCCCTATAGTTAGCTTCAAATTCTTCAATATCAGCTTCTGTAACCTGTAGCAGGCAATAATGATCAACGACCAGGAAGACTAAACAAAATACAATCAAAACGATTCTGTGTAGGGTTCTGAATATTAGGTTAAAACTGTGTGATAATTAATTATGTTAACGCTAATTTGGTTAACATGTGTTTAAATATTAAAACGTACCTTTTTATACACTGTCCTGAAGTATTCTTGCAGATTATCAGCAGCTTCACCAGATAGTGCCTGGCAAGAATATAACCATATGTCGGAATGGATTAAAAAAGAATAATGCACTACCCACACAGAAGTTTCAATAATATACTCTATATTATGCCTTAAATTATATTCAAAGTATCTGTTAGTACTCTTTTGAAGCTTAATTTATAATGAGAGATGCATGTTGTTAAGAACAAACTAGAATAAAAGAGTTATGACTACTAACAAATGGTTATGTGCAATTTGATATCAAAGAGTTCATATGTAAATATTTAAGTACCGCAACTACTGAATGTTGAAATTGGTGCGCAAATCACAATTTTGGACAACATATAATCTTACATATTTTGTGAAGAGATTTGTTGCTATATTTTATGGAGAGATTTGGTGCTAGATTTGATGAAGAGATTTGGTGCAAGATTTGATGAAGAGATTTGGTGCTAGATTTTATAAAGAGATTTGATTGCTATATTTGTGGACATTTATTGCAAGGATATTTGGTGCTTATCCAAATAGTTTTATAACATATATGAAATAATTTGGATGCCAAGTTTTCTTGAACATCAAGTAATTCTCTCTATAAAAGGGCCAGCTGACATCTTCATTAGGTGTGGGTGAGAGCCACCAATAGTGTGGGTGAGAGCCACCAAGAGTGGTCATTCTAGCTATTCCAAATTGAGTGTTCTTCTTCAAATTATTTAGCCATTAAATATTCTCTACCTATTTCTCAATAAGGTTATTGGTTCAAGTTGTAATTGTTTGTAACGATAGTTGAGATCGTTTGTAAACAATTTTTATTAATGAATCAATAAAGAGGGCGGTTGGATGGAATATCGTATGCTCATATTTCCGATATTATTTGTATTGTTTTTTTTTTATATAATCAAATTCATCTTCAAGTGATTGGGTGAAAAAGATCCAATTTTTCTTGGTATTTTGTCAAGCTTCCGCTGTGCACAAAAATCAAACACTGAATAGCGAATGATGCTTATCAGTACAAGTTATGATACCTCATCATCGGTGCACCCGGTCTGATCGTAAAGTGCTCTTTTCTCTTCATCGCCAAGAATTGATATCACTTTTTGTAAGAGCTGAAATTTTCCATTAGCTTCCTGAAATGCAAAAAAGTAACAAAGTTGAGAAAGTAATATAAACATCCAATACCTTAGAAGATTAGTAATTGTTATTCCAATAAAAAGATTATCAAATACCTCATCACCAGGGTTTTTGTCAGGATGAAGTCTCAAAGCCAACTTGTAATAAGCTTTTTTAATTTCTGATTGAGACGCTGTCCTCTCCACACCAAGAATCTATCCCAAGAAAATGGCATTGTGAAATTTTGATGGATGATACTAATATTACAACTTTTGAATTTTATTTTTTTCTTTACTTACTGCTAATATTTGGTATTATTTCCAGCAAAAGTACTTCAGAACAAACATTTTTTTATCGTCCTAGTCCTTAGGCATTATAAATAATGTGATAGTGCTGAACTAGTTTTGGGAACTGTGCAGAAACTCCATTTTGAATAGGGCATGGTCATTTTTTTCAATATTTTTAAAACTGTTATAGGAAGTACTTAAACTCAGCCCTCGTGACAAAAATGAAAACAATTACATGATTTTTCTCTTTTTTATCGACCTGTAAAATTAAAACAGCAGACTCATACCATATTTTAGACAAATTTCAATGGACACCTACCGTAGTATTGTACTGGCGATACAATGGCATTTTTATGTAGATTTTTTGTCAGGTCAAGTCCATTGTTCTTTCAAATTTTAGATGGTATGTTGTTGAGTTAGCTTAAGCATTATAAATAGGAAAATCATTCACGTTGTGCTTTAAGCATCCCATCCTCTTAATAATTTTACTGGTAGTCCCCTAAAATTGTCTCCTCCTCCTATCTAAAAATGCAGTACCTTAAACAATCCGCTTAGACTTTAGCGTAGATATTGACTATTGAGTGTCGTGTTATAATGCCAACTCTTATGCTTATGATTTAGTATATTCCAGTTGTATTTTTATATGTAGATTTACGTGCCTATATAATAGGTTGTATATTTAATGAAAATGAAAAGTTCATTGTCTTTTCGTTACCAGGTTATATAATATTCTAATAGTGATATCGGGTCATAAGGCTAACACCTGGTAGAGTGGATTTAGGCACTTCCATTTTCCCAACAGCTGTTGCAACCATTTAAGGATATTGTCCACCAGCCTTGGGTAATTGCCATCATGTTTGTTGATCATATATGAAGTCGATATTACTTTCCGCAGCAATGGAGTTATTAACTGCATCAGATCTAAAAATTCTGACTATATGTTTTTTTTTTCATTCAAAATACCAATTCCATGATAAGTATTTAGTTCCTCTTTATTGGTATGGTGCAACTTGGGTGGATGCCGCATAGGATGTGGCTCTGTTCAATAGCAAACACTTGAAATTCTGATAGGTTTTCAGATGTGGGTGATTCTGAATGGTTTAAGTACACTATCAATCCTTACTGCTATTTTTTTTTAGTGGTTAGAAGAATGTCACATCCCTAAGTAGCGTGAAGATGCAGACTAAGGAAGACCTTCATTTCAGCATCTTGACTATGTCCAACAAGCAACAGTCTGACCAAGGATGTTATTGATCCTTTTGTGTTTTGCTTTCAGTGGCTTAGGGAAGATTCTGGGATCAAGGGTTGCCCATGCAATGGAATTAGCAGTTCAATATGCAACTTAGCAATATATAATAATAGCTACTCAGGTTAGTATTTAATCAAATAATGATTAATAATGGCAGAAGGGATGCTAGTCTTTCTTAAAATGGTGGATTATGGACACAAGCACTGAATGGTACACTAATTGAGTATGAACATATGACTCAGGTATCGAGAAAAACTAAGAACATGGCTAAACGCCCAATGACCAGCAAAGTTTAAGGCAAAGAAGGAATTTTTTGGCAGGAAGGGATGTACTGATTCAACGACTTGCTTAGAACAGCTTCGATGCGCTTAAAGTCATATAAAGAAACCATGAATTCTGATGACCTCAATTTGTGAAGTGAGATGATGGTGGGGGTGAAATGGACTGTGCCTTTCCAGAATGAAGTATAACAATTCACAGATCAACAACACAAGTTAGGATTTTAGTTGAGCAAAACCTAATACATGGTAAACAGGTTACGGAAGCCTATCCCAAGATTTTATAATACCGAAGTCACAAAGGAATAATTCTGAATAAAAATTTGCAAACCAAGAAAAATTCAACACACAAATTTATACAAGACCACTGTATTTACTAATTATAAAAGAAAAAAACAACTGTTTACAATTAGTATTACAAAAATAACTAGCTCGATAATCGTGATAAAGAACAAATTCTTGATCTCTAAGACTGTGTTTTCTCTAGTTTTGAAAAAAAAGGGGGAAAAACCCGAACTTCATATTTTATGACAACACTAATTTATAAATTTTAATTATTCAATTCTTAAGTCACCATGTATATAGCTGAAAAAAATAGTTGCATTCAGTTAGAAAAGAGCAAAAACTTTCGTTGTAACATAAATGTGTATGTCCACGTGTACAATATTAGTTTAGTAAAGTTCAATTATATTTCTTTCTTTTCTATATTCTTTCTAATTGTGATTTTATATCACATAAAATTAACAAGTAAAGAAAATTGTTCTGTTGTGCAATTGTTGGTGATGGTAATGTCATGATACAACAGTTAGAGGCATCAGCAACGAGGTGTCATCAGGCAGTTGTCTGGAGAGTAATTATCGCTGAGTATGATAATCGTAATTCGACATCAAAGGTCAAGAGATAATCAGAAGTAGGCCAAGAAGTTGATGGTTGTTGCCAGGCAATTGATGGGTTACACTGTTGAAAGAGGGATATGTAGCTTGTACGCGGTCAGGCTTAGGCAAGGCTGAGCATGAAATCAAGGTGTCAGAATCAAAATGGGTTATACTGGACATGCTTTAGCAGGATTTTGGGTGAATTTTTTATTGTGATGCTAAGGAGAAGTGTAGCTGGTTCGCCTCTGAATATTATTGGTAAATTTGTGCTCTTGAAAGTTATGTCAGTGTTGGTGATGAAGGCAATGTGTAGCAATATTGATGATTAGAGACCAATTTAATTTTGGTAGTTTGTAAACTGAATATTTGGAAATTTCAATTTAAGAGAGGTAGCCAAGAATAAATCTCTCAGTAGGACTGGTCCTTGCATTACAAAACTTGAGATGTTGTTCACTTGGTTCTTTTGCATTTTTACTTAGTATTTTTTTTTTAAACGAAATTTTGAACTATTATTTACCAGTTTCAAGTTATTAAACCGGACACATATCTAGTATAACCAAAATCAATTATACATGGTAGCTGGTAAAAAATATAAATTAAAAACAGATTAAACATAGTTCTTATACATGTATAGTTCTCATAGCTGAGTACATTTGCAAACCAAAATTAAGTAATACTGCATCAAAAGATATAGAATTGACCTCAAAACTTCATACATTAAAACTCCAGCAAACGAGGGTGAACATTGATTTATAGAATCTCCGATATATTTATAGGCATTTCAGCAATCAGAAGACCACTGCTCTCCTCAATACCTTTTAAGGTAACCACTTCTCCTCCCACAGCCATATTAATGACAATACCATCTGGTGCTAAAGTCTGTTATCAAAGCCCTCGCCTAGGCTCCAAAAAGCCCTAGGCCCCAGCCTTGGGCGTTTTTAGCTTTCAAGATGCCTACGGTGCATGAGGCACCAAAAAAGTCCCAAAGGCGCCAAGGTGCTCCCTTGTGAAGAGACAAAAAAGCACGTCTTTTGTGACATTTGAGTAGAAGTTTAAAATTTCAGCATTTGGTTCAATAGGAGCCGGTAATCGAACATGGTAAGAAAAAAGTGCAGTTTTTTTTTTTTTTTTCATTTCTTTGTACTGCAGTTTTTGTCTAAGTGCAGTTTTTTTAAAGAAAATTAAGACAACTGCTTTAAAGAAATTAAAACTCTATTTAAGACTCTAAGTTGTTTGTAGACTTAAAGTGAATGGCTTTATGCCTTCTTTTTTTTGTTTATGATGATGGTATGATGGTTTAATCTTAATAATGCATTTATATGCACTTCTTAAAAGCCAAAATTTGAGTTTTATACCGTTTATTAGGTGCAGTTTTTTTGCTGTAAAACAACAAAACTGATGCTCAAGGCGTCCAAAAAAGCCTAGGCGCCAAAAAGCGCTAGGCGAGGGCCTGGGGCTTTTTGGCCTTGACTGCTTTGGTGCTAAACAAGTAGACATGCGCCTAAAGTATGTTTTCTTCTTTGATGGTAGCTCATTTATCTCCAGGTATAATTGAAGGCAGGCAAGCATCGGTTACAACAATAATAGCTGATTTATCTTGTGGGCGTTCAGCTTCAGTGCACTCTTCAGAATCAAGGTTAGTAATTTGATTCCACTTTGCACTTGATTGGCGAAACTTACCAAGGATAGATGCACATTCGACCTCGGTTTAATCACTATACAGTGGGGATAGAGAGACGAAAGAAAGGCTAGAAACATTTGAGCAAACAAGATCGAGCTCGTCTCAAGAACTGCAGCATATTACTATCGGCAAAGATGAATGTTTGCTGGCTACACTAAGCAGATCCACTAGTGTGTCCATTTTGAATTGAAGACGATCGACCGGTGATGTAGAAATGGCGGAATGGTCTGGAATGTGAAGACGACGATGGAGGAGAAGGGGACGGAAGAGTTTCATGCATGCCGATCAACATTTTCAGTTTCACGTATATTTTCCTTGGCCTCTATGACGTTCAATGTCAAGCTAAAATGCCAAAGATATTCCCAAGCCAAGTTTGGGCAGGTCGGTTGGATCCCACATATTGCTTTGACAACCCCGGATTGCCAAAGCGCATTTTTACTTGGTACTTTGTGTTATATTGTGGAGTTTTGTGTTTAGGGTTTGGTGCATCCTACTTTTATGTTTTCATATGTTGACGTGTTTGCCAACACAACGGGTTTGTTTGCTACTGAAAAATCCCATAATCAAGTTCTTTCTACAAAAGTCAGCCGGAAAGGAGTTCTTGTATTTACTGACTTAATCTTACGCTCATTGGTATCCTACTCAGACCAAATGCCAAATACACATCTACTTACAAATTGGCATACTGTGGAGGAACATAAGATATCAGAAAAGTTATTTTTCTTACTTATATGATTAAAATAATGAACCTGGATACATTAAATTATGAAAAGAAAGCTGATCAACTAAAACAGAAGTTCATGGTCATGGCCATAAAACAAAGCTTGTAATGTGTAAACCAATAAAGTTGATATTGTTTTTGATAGAATTCCGGAAACCAAGGACCAGCTTGGTTTGATTTCGAATTTTATTCTCTGTTTTTTCAACATTAATTACAAAATATGAAAAGTACGAAAGGATGTCAAAGAGAATGGAAGAAAGATGGAGGATGATGACGAACAAGAGGGAAGAACGATAGAAAATAATTGTTTTTTGTGCTTTGTTATTTCCTAAAACATGAAAAAGGTTATGTATGTTAACTTTGTTTTCTAAATTAGTTGTTCTCCATGATATATATATGTCGTATGTGTTAGGTGTGGCTCGCATTGTATGAGAGTGAATGCATAGATTGGATTTGCAATTAGTCTCACATCGAAGGATATATTAAAAAAGATGGATATATGAGATTGATGACATGTAACAAGGAATTCTTTTTGTTATAATTAATTGTTGCCTTGAACATACGTGTGCCCTACGGGATGTAGGGATATCTAATCAGTACGCTGACACCAAAAGGGCTTCGTACAGCAGTTTGTAGTAGGGCTGTTATGGCAATGGTAAATTCACCAGTACCAAACCAGTGGTAACCAATATCGAACTACACCGGTATATCAATGTTATCGCTATGATAACGGTAAGTTTTACCATTATTAAGGGTAAAATAACGGTAAAATAACGTCAATACTAGTGGTAGCGGTAAATTTACTAGTCATGTTAATTTTGCCTTTTCACTATTTTAATGAATTCTAACCTTTATTTTTTTAAAGTTTACCATATTTTATGCAGATGAATATAGATTTTTTAGGATGATAATTCTTTTTGACTTCGTTAACTTTAAAGTTTAAGATTAACAAAATTATTATTCATATTGTTGTAAATATCTTATAATAAACTAAGCAAATTTTCTATGCCAATTAAAATAAGTTTAAATATTTATATAACAGGAAACTTGTATGAAGGACAAAAAAACCAAAAAATTTGCCCAAAAGGACAAGAGGAAAAAAAGTTGCTCAAAAGGCCAACTTTTAGTGTAAAGTGGAAAATCAAGGGGCCCCCCTGAAATCCACCATTTGAACTAGAAAATGTCCTTTTAGGCAAACTTTTTGCCTTTTGTCCTTTTGAGCAAACTTTTTTCTCTTTTTGTCCTTGTGGCAAAAATCCCCTTTATATAAACACTAAGAGGGTTAGAATTTGTAAAAAAAAAAAAACTTTTTATCATTATAAAAATTTTAATGTGCTAATTGTTTAATAGCTTAATGTACTGGTAAATTTATCATTATCAGTCAATAGTTTACCAGTTTATCGGTATCCCAATGAACATTTTACCAGCGGTAACGGTAAATTATCAGTATTCAATTTTGGCTTCCCACTAGCATTGATATGGTAACTTTTTTTCGTATCGGTAACGGTTACCATTACCATAACAACCCTAATTTGTAGCATAGTTGTCATAGCGATCGCTTTAGCGCGCTATAGCGCAAAATAGCGCATAGCGCACAAGTTGCGCTATTTTGGTTCTTACAGCGCAGGGGTCCCGTGTAGCGCAAAAATAGCGCGCTATAGCACGCTATTTTATCATAGTGCAGCCATGAATAACACGCTATTTTGCTTTTTCTTTTTTGAACATGCATTTTCGTTTTTTTCCTTTTTGGAGATTTTAAACATACAGTGTTTTCCTTTTGTGCCTTTTCCCTGTGTGTTTTTTTCTAAGATCTTCTTTTCTGTAAGCCAAAAAAAAAACATTGTAGCGCGCGCTATAGCGCATAGCGCAGGTCTTGCGCTATTCGCTATTGACAACACTGATTTGTAGTGACTTTACACTGAACGAGGTACGCTTACATGAACACACTTCGGGATGTCGAAAAACTTTCAACATAGTATTAGAGTCGATGGTTCGAGGGGACCAATATGATGCAACATTGATCTAAGTTTGCTTCAATATGTAGTTTGAGCTCCGAATTCTCATTAAGGTGAAATTATATATTTGATCACGGTCTGATCAAACTGTTGAAAAGAGACTCTTTGTAGAAAACAGCTTGGTGAAAGTGCTTAGAGGTGGTAGCAACCTAAACCGAACCACTGGAGGTGTTAGCGATAAATTCAAGTGTTTGAGAACTGTATAACTTCAAATTCAAATGAGAAATGCTCACCAAAATAGAGATATGTTAGGTGTGGCAAGCATTGTATGAGAGTGGATGCGTAAATTGAATTTGCAATTAATCTCACATTAAAGAAGATGGGTACAAGTATGGGATTGACAACATGTAACAAAGAATTTCTTTTGTTACAATTAAATGTTGCATTGAACATATGTGTCTTAAAAATGTAAGGATATGTAATCACGATGCTTCGTACAACGGTTTGTAGTGACTTTACATTGAAAGAAGTGCGCGCACATAAAGATACTTTGGAGTGTTAAAAAAAATCAATACCAATACGGTATTTGAGGAATCTGTATAACTTCAAATTTAGATAAGAAATGCTCGATAAGGTGGAAATCTGTTAGTGAGACTCGCATTGTATGAGAGTGGTTGCGTAGATTGAATTTGCAATTAATATCACATCGTGGGATATCTTAAAGAAGATAGGTACATATATGGAATTGGTGACATATGGAATTGGTGACATATACCAACAGGTGAGTCATTTTGTTACAATTAAATGTTGCTTTGAACATATGTGTGTTTTAGAGGATGTACCCAATCATGACGTTGGCACCAAGAGGGCTTCGTCCAGCTGTTTCCGGTGATCTAAAACACAAAACTGAAAGGCTAACTCTGTTCTCACCCCTCATTTTTTTCTTTTTCAACCCAGCAAATTATTTAGACGTTTAATGACATTTTTACCTATACGCTAATTAGACTGACAGAGATCGGATGGCTATTCATGTTCTTTCATCCTTCACATTTTCCACATTGTCAACCACTTCCTTCTATCCTGAACAAACGGCTGAAGATAAAAATGGAATTTTTAAACATGATGGTTTAATGAAATTATAAAATAATAATTACAAAAAAGAAAAGGCTATTTGTTTCTTTTTGTGCGTCATGCTAATAAACATTTTATGTATATTTTTCTTATATTTTCTTCATTATAATTAAGATATGGTAGTTATCTAGTTTAAATGTAATTTGAAATTGTTGCATTGTTAGTGTGTATTGCACCATAAACTATTCATAACCTAATTAGGCAGAATAGTGTTTTAGCTTTCAAGAGAACCAAAAAGACAAGATAATCAGAACATGGAAAAAAGGGGTGGTGATAGAATTAACCAAACTGAAAATGTCAAACCAACGGCCACTAAATTTCACCATCTTCTTATTGTAGGCTGAGCGTTTGCCTGGTTTTATTGCTTATAGTTTTTTCTACACAGCTACGTTATAGCCAAACAATTTGTCGCATGATGCAGGCAACAAAATTGACGCTTCAGTGAAACTAGTGAACATTATTGAGGTGTGGTTTAATATTTTGTTGTTAACTGATTATTGAATTATGCAGTTATTCGATTTAGTTCCTTGGTTCCGCAATTCCTAAAACTGATCAATTCCACAGACATAGTAACACAGTAACCCTCAACTATTATTTATTGTTGTTTTTATTTGATAAGAAGTCATTGGTCGCAATTTCTTAAATGAAAACATACGAAGTACAAATTCAAAGTGATTAAACAACTGAATACCTCGTACAAGCTCTTCCCTTTTTCGCCAGATCCACCCGTTTCATGATCGCTTTCTTCGCAATCCTCTGAAGCCCCGGCTTTCGTCTTCCTGACCATTTTTCCTAATTTTAAAAAATTTGAGTAATTAGCGCTAACGTTTGGTGACTCTTGCATATATTTGGGGAAAAGGTAAATATTTCCCGCTTTTATTTCCGTTCTTGGATTCGTTTCCCGCGCATTGGGTATGCTAGTATGCTTTGCTTTGGGTGCTTGCTTGCTTTTTACCCAAAGCACCCTCACTCTACTGAATCTCACCATTTATACGTAGGCCTAAGGATTTTGATACTATGAAAAGAAAAAAAGTGTGCAAAAACGTAAAGTTAGCATACCGGCAGGATTTGAAATAATTTAAGGGCAATTTGATAATTTTCTTTTGATCTCCCGTTCAGTCGTGTTTCCAGCATACAATCTCATGAAATCTTTTTTATCATGGTACCATTTTCAAGTGCTTGGATTAGATATAGAAACATAAACCCACATCTTTCCTATAGATCAAATCAGACCATCTTTTCAATCATTTATAACAGATACAGGCATACATTCTTAGAGAGCTAGTTTGTTGACACATTTTAACGTGTGTCACCATGACACCACTAACGGTGTTAGTGGTGTGTGACTGAGATTCAACGGGAGAAATTCAGGGGGTAATCTCAGCCACACACCACTAACACCGTTAGTGGTGTCATGGTGACACACGTTAAAAAGGTGTCAACAAACTTATATTGTACATTCTTATGTATGATTATTAAAGAAAACTTATGTTAAGTCCATTCCTATATTCTTTTATAAGTTACATCCTTATTTTCAAAAAATTAAAATAAATTGAGGTATTTGGGTAATCTTATTAATCGTGTCATGTACCTTTAAAGTAGGGGTGAGCAATATTCGATTCAAACTGAATTAACCGATCAAACCGGTTCATTTCGATCGGTTTGATTTTAAAATTAAATCAGCTTGAATTCGGTTTGTAAATTATTATTTTTATCATTGTTTTAACCGGACTTATAATTTATTATCTAATTTTACGGTGTTGTAGTAATTTAAATAATTAGTTTAGTGATAAAATACAAAGGCATGTGTTGTAACTAGGTCAAATTTTAACATAAACATGAAATTTACTATATAATTTTTTTTTTTCAAATATGAATTTATGCTTTACTTTGAGTGACTTCATCATTTAAATAATAACACATTCTTCAAGTTCGGTTAAATCGGTTATCGACCTAATTAACCGAAATTAATTCGGTTCGGTTCGATTTGAAAAAAAAAATCGATTTCAATTCGATTTGAGTTTTTTTACCTTAAAACCAACTGAACGTTCATCCCTACTGTAAAGTACATTTAAGCTCATAACCGTCATAACAGACGTCGTACCGACCACTTCTAAAATTAAAATGAGAAAAAAAAAGAGAGATGTAAAGTTTTTAATTAAGAATGATATAAAACAAGTAAGTTTAGGAAAATGACATATGTCTCTTTTAACTTTCTGAAATTGCTATGAGATATCGAAGTTTTTGCTATGCAGTGGGCTCACACCCTTTTTTATTGTTATTCTGGTCCAACCCTCTGAAATTTATTTTTATTAACCATGGTTTTTCCGTTTTTTATGATTGAATGTTGCCAAAGTCGACCCTAAACTAGGGTAAAATGGTAAATCATTTTATTTAGTCTCGTATATCATGTCATTCTCATAATAATTTTACTTTTTAGGTGGAAACTTCCTAAAATTATACTATGGTTATCCAGAAATGTAGTTTCTTTCACAGTATCTTTAGTTTCTCCATCTTTACAATTAAACCCGCCTCAAAATCGTTTTTATTGCTAATGTGGATCCTTACTATCCATCGATTATGTTAATGTTAGGTGATTCGAAAAATTAAAACATCGACATTATAGTTGTGAGAAAGATTTTGAGGCAATGTGGGAAAAAAATTAGAATGATACAAAATTAATTTATTACATTAAAAGTATATAATGAACTGAACAATGAATAGACATTTGCTTTGGTACAATGAAATTATGAATATAACTTGTTTAATTTTCATCAAGTAGCATGATCTTTAGCTTCGCGCATTTGCGAAAACATGTTTTATAATAATCATAGTTCAAAAAATCACATTTATTTAATTTCAATCAGAGATTTAGTGCTCGTGAGAAAAACATATCTAATATGGATATGTTAGTCAAAGGGTAAATGGGTTTTTTCCTTTCACCTTTAACCGAGCGCTCGTTTCCATCATACACATAAAGTAGATTTCCACATAAGTAAATATATGGGCTCCATACCATGATATACCATTTTATCTAGAAGGGAATGACCATACCCTAATGAAAATGACCCGCATAACCTTGTTGCATTCATCTTGTTTTAGGCTATTACCCAGTTGTGAGGCTTGACGGAGGCTCGTTACACAAAGCTATGTTTTACCCTAAAGTCATGCTTTGATCATCTACGGCTCAATCACTTTGTATGCCACGCTATCGTCTCATAACATATAATTGATAATTACTAACTATATCACCTTTGATCTCGTATGTCTCAAAGAAGGGTGTTAATTAGCTAAGAGAACATATTCTCCGCCATCAAACAGAAATATGTTTAGTAAAGATCAATCAATACATCACAAATTACAACGTCAGACACACATACATACAAGTCCGTTCTGGGTCTGAATGAAACCGAAGATGCTTTATTCCTCGTCCAATGAAGAAGAGAAGCCGTTGCAAATCCGAATCTCTTCACGTCGGGATCAATGCTATAAATAACCTCGTTTTGGGTGGCCATCCAACCGAGACATAACCAAGTATTCCCTTCGATGTGAAGATCTCCGGTCTTCAATCACCATCTTTAATTATCTTCAATTGTTTCCATGACGTCGTATTGTTATTTGGAATGGTTTGCAGATAGAAATCTGATCCTAGACTTTCCAAGTAATAAGCGTTTTTTAGAAGCATATGGAAATAGAGGATTCACTAAGTCTCATTTCACTTTGATTGATTAATTAAAACCTTCATGAAAACCTTTAATCATTCGTTTCATAACTTGGAATTAAATCCATAAAATTGCCTCATTTGATTTTTAAACTAGGGTTTGTATAAACTTAACCAAAGAAAACTTCCGTTGCAAATCTTTTTTGATTATCAGAAATCAATTCCGCATTTATTCCCTTATCTTTTTAGACAAAGATTTTATCTCACCTTAAAGATTTTTTTTTAATCGAACCCACCTTAATTTAAGGAAACTTCCTTTACAAAACTTTTATTGCTTAATTCGGAATTATTTTAAAACCATTTATTAAATTTTTAACCAGATTTACTTTACCCAAAACTTATTTCTTACTTAAGAACTTAAGTATTCGTTTTTTCATAATCCACAATTCAAAGATCACAATATTTATTATTTCCAAAAAACAAATTAATCTTAACTGTGTTAAATAATGTTGTTATTTAAGATGCCATTCACAACAGACCCAATACCAATTGATATTAAATATAAGATTTAAACAGAAATTATATCAGCTTATATTCAATATAAATTATCATAATCAACAAATACTATAAGTGGAATAATGGTATAAATACCTTTCAAATTCATCAAATAGTATAAGTTTCCATTACAGAATTTAATATCAAATATTCGAAGATTATTCCCATCTAAATCCAATTTATTAAAAATAGGAAAACCCTTAAAACTTAAGTAAACTTAAATTTATGTACAGCCAACTTGTTTAAATATTTTAAACCTCTGAAAATACTTTAATTATAATTTGAAAATGATTTCCAAAGTCGTAGACGAGTCAAAAACCTTAAAACAAAATATTGTTGAAAAAGCGTTTCAAAAGCGTTATAAAAACAACGTTTCAAAATAGCCTATGTTAGCTAGTTTGGTTAAAACAACCTTTATATAGTCCAAAACTTCATATCACCAACCCAAATCACTTTTAAATAATTAGTTTTGATTTTACAAAAAAAAATCATATTTTTATATATTTTAAAAGGCCGTTTACCGTTATGGTCAACGAACTGCGCTTACAGGTACCTTTTTCAAAATTGTTTTAAACATAACTTGAAAATTATTCATTGAAATTTGAAAATTCCTTTTCGTTTGAAAACTAATATCATTTAAAAAAGGGTTTTTAAGCAAAGAAAACTTCCCTTACAAATCTGTTATTTTTGATTATCGGAAATCAATTTCGTATTTACTTCCTTATGTTTTTAAACAAAGATTTTATCTCACCCTAAAGATTTTTTTATCGAAACCTATCTTAATTTAACGAAACTTCCTTCACGAAACATTTATTCCTTAATTAGGAATTATTTTAAAATCACTTATTAACTTTTTAACTAAGATTTACTTTGCCCAAAACTTATTCCTTACTTAAAAACTTAAGTAATCGTTTTTCCATAATCCACAATTCAAAGATCATAATCTTTATTATTTCCAAAAAACAAATTAATCTTAACTGTGTTAAAGAATGCTATTATTTAAGACACCATTCACAACAAACCCAATACTAGTTGATATTAAAACAGTAATTATATCAGCTTATATTCAATATCAATTCTCATTATCAACAAATAGTATAAGTGGAATAAGGTATATGTAACTTTCAAATTCCTCAAATAGTATAAGTTTCCATTACGAAATTTAATATCAAATATCTGAAAATTATTCCCATTTAAATTTAATTTATTAAAATTTGGTAAACCCTTAAATCTTAAGTAAACTTAAATTTATTTACAACTAACTAGTTTAAATATTTTAAACCTCTAAAAAATACTTTATTTTATCATTTGAAAATGATCTCCAAAGTCGTAGACGAGTTTGAAACTTTAAAACAATACATTACTGAAAAAGCATTACAAAAAAGGTTTCAAAATAGCCTATATTAACTAGTTGGTTAAAACAACCTTTATATAGTCCAAAACTTCATATTACCAACCCAAATCACTTTTAAATAATTAATTATGATTTTACAAAATAAATCCATATTTTTAAATATTTTATAATAGCCATTTACCATTAAGGTCAATGAACTGCGCTTACAGCGACCTTTTTCAAAATACTTTTAAAACATAACTTGAAAACTATTCATTGAAATTTGAAATTTTCCTTTTCATTAAAAGCAATATTTTTCGTTTCGTAGAAATCAGTTTAAATTGCTCTAGTTATAAGCATTTGATGACTGTGGCCGAATTCGCGAACTATCGCAGCTCGACGAATCCTATTCGTACCATTTTTCAACTTATTATCAAAAACACGTTTGATTACTTAAAAGTACTTTAAACTTCTTTTAAAATGTATACAATATTATTTGAAACAATATTTAAAAAATTTCACTTTAAGTCGATTATTTGTTTTACTTGAATGTTAAAATAATATTTTATTAATAAAATAATAACATTTTTCAAATTAATCCTTTGAAATCCAAAACTTTTCGGAAATATAACAAAAGATAAATGGAACAATTAATTTGAGTTTTTAACATCATTTATATACCAAACCCAACTTAAATTTTTGGTTTGATTATTCAAAATTGATTTTAGACTTGGTCAAGCCATTTATACTCAAAACCTTTTTCAAATAAATTTCCACCTTTTCAAAAAGTTGTTCATCAACACTTCAATTTCATTTCCATATAAGTTTGTATACCAAAATCCAACTTTTATTTTTCACCCCTTATTTAACTGAATATGGTATTTAATCATATAACCAAAGTGGGTCGAGACTTACTCAATACCCATATCATTACATATATGTGTGTGTAACTATGCAATGAATATTTTATTACTAGTAATAGCTCGGATAACATTCATAGTAATGTTGACAACCATTCATCCATAACATATCATATATCATAGCGTATATGTCACAGTGTATGACACAGGGTATATGTGTACAAGCATTACATAATTAATGCTCATACTTAATTAACTAATTAACTATAATTACACATCCATGATCCAACAACAAGCCTATAAATAATTGTATATATTTAACCACTAAATATATATAAATAAAATTGTTTCTCACCGGCATTGCTCAACAAATCTCTACTATAGGACTTCACCTGGACCATCGGGCAGTGTCACCGCGTCACGCACTATTTCCTTCAATTATATATATATATATATATATATATATATTTGAAAATTGGTTCTCTTTATTGCTAACCAAATAAACCTCCTTTATAAGCCTCGTTAAAACCTTGCAATCCCCCTAGTGGGTACCTTACAAGGAAAAAGAGTACTTATAAATTTGGTGATACAAACCGTATAAAGGAACATAGCCAAAAGGAAATACAACAAAATAAAGATCAACAAAAATTAAACAAGTCCTTCTGCACCGGCCCAAAGAGCCCAAGTCAAATCCTTTTCGCCTCTTCAAAGATTCAAACTACTTCGTCACTATCCTGAATCACGTAATTCAATGCCCCACTTTTGTAACAACTGTTCATTCCTCGAATTGCGTGCAGTTTTAGATCCATTATATCGAACAAGATCTATAATTTCCTTCTCTATTTTCAGCAAAATAATTGTTGCAAGAGTTATTCGATTCTGAAATACTTGAAAAAATCTTTCTCTCCAGATGAAATAAATTGTTGTTGTGAAAGCTCCAAACGCAAGATCTCTGAGTTGACCCTTATTATAAAAATGAGAAAAGAGATATATGGCTTCCTCCTGAATATCAGAGAGAAGATTGAGTGGCAAATTCAAGTTTCCTTTTAGAGATAACCAGATAAAATAAGAAAAGTCGCACTGAAAGAGCAGATGATGAATGGATTCTGGATGATTGTCACACAAAGGGCACATAGCATTTTCAATAGAACTGAATCTTTGCAACTGATCCTTGGTGTTTAATCTGCCTAACACTGCAAGGTACGTGATAAAAGACATTCTTTTACTGTTTTTCTTATGCCAAACTACAGAAAAAATTGAATTAGAAACTCCCCTTGGACGAATATACTCCCATGCCTTTTGAAATGAAAAAAGTCCTCGTTCACACCACTCATAGTAGTCCAAATTATGATTAGAATTAGTTAGCAATGGACTAATTTCTTCAATTGATTCTCTTGTTGCTGGATGAATTTCAGGATGAAAAGCTTCGTTTCTGATTATTATGGACACTTTTTGCTCAGAATTTCTGAGTATTTGAAGTCTATCATAGCCCAATAGATCCACCATACATTTGCAGTTAATCTAAGGATCAAACCAAAGATAAGTATTTTCTCCTTTACATATAACCCTGTTGAATAATTGCTTTGAATTCGATCTAAGTTTAAGGATAGATTTCCATGTACTCGATGAATTTGGATCAGCAGCCATTGACCAAAAATAATCATTTTTACAGTACCTATTATGAATCCATTTGCTCCATAAAGAAGTATTAGACAGAAAATTCCAAAGCAATTTTATGCATGCAACTTCTTTTAATTCTGATAATTTCCTTAAGCCTATGCCTCCTTCATTTTTAGGTTTACATAGAGTAACCCAAGCAACTTTATGAGTTGTTCCGCCCATAAAAAAATAAAGCACACAAGGAATGTAACTTATCCAATGTGTATTCTGGTATTTGATAAATGAATAACGAGTATAGAATGATAGGAGTAATCATTGAATTTATTAATTCTGCTCTCCCAGCAAAACTTAACAGTTTAGTTTCCCAACCTTGAATCTTACTTTGAACTCTTTGAATCAAAGAATTGCATTCAGAATAATGCAAATAGTTAGATGATAAAGGAACACCTAAGTATTTTACAGGTTAATTGCCTTGCTCAAAACCCAAAATATCCAGTATTTCTTGACTGTTCAGGTTTGAAATACTAAAATATATTTTTGTTTTAGAGGCATTCACATTTAAACCTGCAAATATACTTAACTTTTGAAAAATACCCTTTAGTGTGACTGCATTATCAATAGAGGACTTACCAAAAACCGTTAAATCATCAGCATATAAAAGGTGAGAAATTACTGGCTAAATTCTGCTACTAGGCTGAAATGATTTAAAAATTGTTACTTCATCCATCAAATAAGTGAAATATTGCATGGCAATAGTAAATAGATAGGGTGATAAAGGATCTCCTTGCCTAATTCATCTTGTAGATGTAATTAAACCCTTTGGAATTCCTTGAATCATGATAGAAAAGGTAGTTGTTGCCATAAATTCATAAATCAAATTTATAAAATGTTTTGGGAACTTCATTTTATCCATCAAGAAACATATAAATTCTCTGTTGACTTTATCATATGCTTTCTATAAATCTACTTTTACATTCATTTTTGGCATACCTGCTTTCCTGAAATCTCTCAATAACTCATGAGCTAAAAGAATATTATCACCAATATATCTTCCTTTTATGAATGCACTCTGATTTTCAGAAATCAGGAAAGGAAGAAAAGGTTTCAGCCTATTGCATAAAATCTTTGAGAAAATTTTATAGTAGACATTACAACATGATATTGGCCTATAATGAGAGATTTCAGATGGTTTATCATTTTTTGGCACAAGTGTTATAAATGTATGATTTAGGGTAATTTTCCTGAATGAAATATATCTGAAATAACCTCCAGTAAATCAGATTTCATACTTTCCCAATGAACTTTAAAAAATTTAACACTCATACCATCTGGTCCAGGACTTGACTCATCCTGAATTGAAAAAATAGCATCTTTAATTTCAGCTAAATCCACTTTCCTCATTAAACTCCTTTGTCCTTGTTCATTAATAAATGAAATGGGCTGAAAATCAGGGAAACCACTTGATTTTGGACCATTAAACATAGAAGAAAAGTAGTTAATGGCTGCAGATTCAATTTCATTTGACTTAAACAATAGAGTGCCATTTGAGTCAATCAAAGCTCTAATATGGTTAAAATATCTTTTGTTAGACATACGAGAATAGAAGAACTTGGAATTTGTATCACCTTGCTGAAGCCAAGAAATTTTTTATTATTGTTTGAATATATATATATATATATATATATATATATATATATATATATATATATATATATATATATATATACACACACACACACACACACGCACGCACGCACGCACACACACACACCAGTACAAAGGCACGTGCATTGCACGTGCACATAGAAAAATTGGTCCAAGTTAACCCATAACTTCTACAAAATTATATACATACTACATTAAATTTCATAACTGGAAATATGATTCATTGTTTGCCAATAATCTAGGAAAATTGGTCCAAGTTATCCCATAACCTTTTATAAAAAAAAGATAATCAAATGAATAATACCTTTCAGTAATACTGATACATCAAAGTGCCATGCTTCCCCGCTAAGCACAGTCATACAATTGACAAATGATTTTACATATTTCCTAACTAAAATTGCAACTAACAAAATAAATAAATTGGCAAAGTTGTCCCAAAATCACGTTTTTGTCCCCTAACTTGGATAACAGTTGATTTGATCACGTAGTTAATACAAAGTTGCTACTTTGTAACCTCATTCTTCAGTATAACTAACATCATGTCATTACAGTAAACATATAAGCATATACAGTAGGTAAAAAGAAGAGGGATGGATGCTCCATTGGTGCACTGTTTTATTTCTTCTGCTTGAAGCGTATAATAATCCATTGAAAAACAGAGACAACTGGTTTCGGACAATAGGATGACACCCTCTAGCTCTAGCTGTACACATCTCATTCTTGAGCCGAGCTCTTCCCTGATGCTTTCATCTGCACATGATCCCCTATATCACTCATGGCCCCTACTGATGACCGCACAGTGAGTAGGTAATGCCTCAGTATGAGCCTCCACCATTAAGCCTCCTTCCAAAGCCCCCACCGCCAACACAACCTTCCCAATAATCACACCAATCATGGTCACAACCAACACACAAAACTCAATCAAAGTCGAACCACAAAACCTCAACAACCCTAAATTTACTCTCCTCCACATCACACCTCGTTCTCTCCCTGCTCACATCAAGCAACCTATGACACTTAGTTGACAGCTACCATTATAGTATCTCAATTGATGAAGCACTTAGTCAGCAGCTTCTAGAAAGTTTTTGCTTGTTCTGTCAAATCTGTTGTCCCTTCTTGCACCTGTTGACTGGTGGAGCAGGGGTAGGGTTGACCATAGCTTGATTCACAAACATGCTTACACTGTTCAGATATGCAGTGACCATCAAATCCAATACCAAAACAACAGTTGCAGTTAGGCATATAACATAAATCAAATGACATTTGAACAACCAAGGGTACTTCCGCAATTTAACCCGTAACTTTTACAAAATTATATACATATTGTATTTAAGTTCATAACTGTAAATATGATTCATTGTTTGTCAATAATCTAATCAAGGTAGATGTCCTAAAAGAGCTGGCACACTTACAAACAAAGTTATAGGATAAAATAGTATTATACAATTTTATCAGGGTTTACATAGTTACTTGACTATAATGTCATACATATGGAAATTATTTAATGCTAGAACGATAATTGTTTGAAAATATCAAGCTTGAAAGAATCTCGTTTTTATGCCTCAGCTTTTCATTCTATAGAACATAGAACAAAATCGATTGGCCATTCTTCATCATTTTTCCACCTTCTCATGTATTAGTTTCATAGAGACCGCAGTATGTAATCATAAATATTTTTAAAGACGCAGAATGATTGGTTAATAGAATCATATCCAAAGTAATACTTCCTACTACAAAGAGAAGTAATAAATGAAGAAAAACATAAAATCATTAACTGTTTGAAGAGGAATCAGAATCATTACTTGAACTGTTACCCGTAGGTGTAGCATGCTCCTCTATCTCCAAAGGAGGATAGCTTAAAACAGGAGGAATATCAAATTCAACTCCATCAACATCGATTTCGTCATTTGTTTTATTAGTTTCTTGTTGTGTTTGATAGTAACAAAATTGGTCAATAATCAACCATGTAAATTTCGGTTAGCACTTAAATAGATTATATCTGATATCACTGCAAATTTTAGTTAAATTCTGGTCCTATTCAATATGCACCTGAAACATGAACTCTTTTTTCCTAATTGACTCTATATTGTTTATTACACAAAAAAAAAACTTGGTAAAAGCGGTATTTTTGGACATTATGTATTTATATGGAGACACATATGTGTGCTTCAACCACCTATTCTTGCATTAATGTTGAGATAAATATTTTCATATGCTAACTGAGATAGTGTTACCAACTACTGTATCATCAGAAGATTTACAACTCAAATATTTTTGGACACTATGAAATCTCTAGTTACGACTAATAATATAGGGGAGGAGAACGGCATTTACCGAGTTTAAAATAGATCGTAGCCAATACTATCTGACATTTTGCTCCAAACAAACGCAGAAAGCATGCAAACCGCTTTACCAACAAATAGAATGTTGGTCAACTATTATTTCAATATAAAGCAAAAGCTTGTCCGAACACAATACTTGTTAACGAAGACATAAATATTAAGCATGAAAACTTGTAGAACACATTACTTGCCAACTGTTATTTCAATAAAAAGAAAAAACTTATGCCAGCAAATTAGCACATACAATTTAGCAGATGCCCAATAATAGTTATCAGATTTTCAATTGCTTATTATCCGATAAATACCCCATTGAAGATGATCAATCTATGAGCTATAAAATAATCATTAACCTTAATAAAAAGATACTAAAAAGAACACAAATAATTACTTACCATTTACTGGAAGTTGGTAAAACAACAATAGTCATTATTTTCATAGCAACTTGCTTATCTAAACCCAGTTGGACATGTTAATATGTTCCAGTTTACAAATTGTGAATTTTAAATAAGACAGAGTTAACAATTCGGTTTCCCTCTAAATAATTCAACTTTAATGAGCAGAACCAAAAACAAAATTTTAGATCATATGTCTGCTTTCAATCCAACGATTAAGGTCAATAATAGTCATGATAAAAATCCAATACACATGTATCATTCATTGTAGTATATATAAAACCAAAAATTTGAAATTGTGCAGACAGAATTAGGACTGGAATACATTAGCGAAGGAATCATTGCCAAGGAGGAAATAAATAACTGCAGTTGAAACTAAAATAAGCAGTGTCATCGTTCAATTAGTGTATATATATTCAATTGTCTATCTATTTAAGAATACCATACAATGTGACCAAAGCTATTGTCTGTGTGGTCGAATTATTAATAAAATTACACGTACAGTCAACCGAAATAAAATATATGACATGATGTAGGATCCACAAATGAATCAACATCAAGACATGTGTGTGTGTATATATATATATCCCAAAAATTTAAAATCTATAACCTTGTACAGTTATGTTGCATCACTTCTTCTTTTTTTCGCAAAGCCTGCGGGGTTGAATAGCCCCTACCATATTATTTATATCATAAGAAAGTTCGTACAACATAAACATGTGCAAAGAAAAGAGAAATACAAAGAAAAACTGAAGGTACATGAAAAAAGAGAAAAAAGGAGCTCATTTCCATTTGTTTTTCGACAGTGGAGTCAAAGTGAAATGGAGATAGATGAATCTCAGTACGGATGGATCTACATACATCATGATAAGTGCTCATCCTCTTGGTCTTCTTGCCATGAAAAATTATTTGATTTCTCTCCTTCCATATCTCAATGATCGTAACTTTGAGCATTATTAGTAACTCATAGCTTGATGCTTGCTTCCATCTAGTGGCTTTATATATGGTCATCCATTCTCGTTTATTATCGGTTTGAGGCGACATATAACAACCTCTTTCTTTAATCCTTTTCCAAAGAAAGTGAGAATACGAGCATTTAAAAAATAAGTGTTGTGTGTCTTCCTCCACCGATTTGCAGAACACACACAGTTTTGAGATATTCATACCCTTTCGCACAAGATTGGATAGAGTGTGTATTGCGTTGACATATACCTTCCACAGCATGAGATTCAACTTTTCATTTGTTACCCTATTCCAAGTGCGACCAAACCATGGCCACTTCCTGTTCTGGTCTTCACCCGTTAGAGCATTGTATACTATGGATATTTCATGTTTGGTATATTGTCCATACACAGTCATCTTGTTGTGCATAAGTATAGCATCTATTTTCATATTTCTGCCAAATCACATTTAATGCAGGAATGCCGGTAGTAGGCAAGTAGATTTTACCATCACATATGTAAGAAGCATCTTTAGCATTCAATGGAATTCCACTTGACATAGTCAAATTATATTCAAATTGCACATGTAAGTACAGTCCCGTGTCTAGCCAAGGAGAATACCAAAATTTCGCTTCACTGGATTCCGCCATAATTAACTTCACATGAGGCTTGATTTTGTCTCTTATTTTAATCATTGTCTTCCAGACCCAACTACTCGACTGTTTAGCAGTAACCACCCATATCTCGTCATGTTTTAAATTATGCTTTCTTGTCCATTGAACCCATATCGTGTCCTTTTTCTGAATAATTTCCTGGAGTTGCTTGAACAGAGCCGCTAAGTTCCATTGTTTTATGTTTTTGATACCCAATCCTCCACTTTTCTTTGGTTTCTGAATTTTACTGAAAGCTATCGGCGCAAGTTTGGTCGTATAAATAGAACCTGACCACAAAAAATTTCTCATTGCTTTTTTCAACATATTCAGTAGCTTCGTGGGTAGAATGAAGGATCTGCACCAGTAAACCGCCATCGAGAATACTACTGAGTTTATGATAACCAAACGACCGGACTGAGAAATGTAACGATTGTCCCATCTTATAAGAACCTTTGTTATCTTCTCATAGAGCGGGATACATTGCATCATCGAAATACGTTTAGTGGCCAACGGGATACCCAAGTATGACATACCAGACGCAGATAGAGACATTCCAGTAATAGATTGGATGGACTGAGACTGAGATGAGGTGGTACCAGCAAGAGAAATCTGAGATTTTGCTCCATTGATTTCCAAGCCAGAGAATGAATGGAAGGAAGCAAGACACGCCATGTTGCATCACTTCTTATATCATCATAAGTTTTACATAATATTAATTGTACATTTACATGTTCAACCAATTTAATCTCATGGGAAGACTTACGTCATGTATCCCACTTTTATATTCTTAAAACAAATGTGAAGGAAATTGGTTGAAATCAGATGTAAGGTGCCGTTAATTCAAAAGAAAAATAGTGCTACTTGCTTTATTCATAGAAAAGGTATGGGTATTTGTTTTTACGTTGTTGTAAAAAAAATGTCCATATAACAATGAACATTTATGCAAAAACTTATTGTAATATTTTACTGCATATGAATTGGCAAACAATGGCAAGGAAATCCTAATTTAAATGGAAAAATCTATTTACTAAAATCGTAGTTTAGAAAATTATAGTGCTGCCCAAAATTAAAACCAATAAATTACTGAAAGACCACCATGAACTTATCAAATGAATAAATAGATAATAATAGACCACTTAACGGCTAACTAAATGAAAAATTGCTATAAAAAAATAGAATATCTTAAAATAAATAGAAAATAAGTTTAAAAAATTACCATATTTGATCGTGTAGAAGCAGTTACAGATCTTGAAAAAAATAGCAACTTAGCAACCCAAAAACACCTTGTTCCTCTTTATTGCTAATCCACCTCAAATTTGATGCTTGGTGGCTATTATGTACTAACTCTAAGCATCTGTTGCTCTTCTTCCGAGATGTTACCTACATATAATCATTGTCTACCAATACGAAATATAAGTTTACTTTAAAGGATGCATAGATTCAGCAAAAATATGGGAAAATGAACCAAAATTGATATTAAAACTTACCATCATATGTCATTCAAAAACCAATATGGATCTATACATTGTCCGCCTATTCTCCACGCATGTTAAACCAACATTGATCTATACATTGTCCGCTTATTCTCTATGCATGCTGGCTTAATTTGTGAACGGAAGGGAAAAGGCATAAACTTGGGAAAAGCAGTTCAGTCAGGGGTTTAGTCTTACTGAACTATCTTAGGTTTAAGCTTCAAACACCAAAATTGAAATCAACGCATTAAAGCATCAAAGATTAAAGATGTACATGTAATTCCAGTGCGAATAATCAGCATCGAAGAAGAAGAATGCGCGATCTGCCCGTCAAAGCTGGCAGAGAGTTTTTTGGATGTAGGAAGCGCACAGTTTGTGGAAGTATGGAAAGATGAAATTTTGGAGAAGCGGTTCAAGGGGGTTCTAGAAAGACAGTAACAGTGGAGGAATTTTTATTGAAGAGAAAAAACATGGAGAAGAGAAATAGAGAGAAAGACAGAAGAAAATGAGGTTGAGAGTGCGTGTTTTTAGGGGGAAACTGGAGTCAGAACGTGGAGAGTAGGAATGACGCATATGCCTTTTTTTCTTCTGTGCATTTGATTTGTGAATGGGTTAAATCGGTAGTTTGAAAAAGCTTCACCATGAGTGAAGATTTGTATTATTAGTAAAGATATATATGTATATGTGTGTGTGTAATATATACAACTATTATAAATTTTATTTTTTTAGTATAGAGAGGATGAGGCCAAGCTAAGGAGGAGGGAGGAGCTTGGCTTAGGGAGGCGCAAGGAGGAAGGGGGTGATGGCATCATTGGCATGTGGGGAGGAGCTCTAGGACGAGACTAGGGAGGTGTAAGGGACGAAGTTTGGTGAGGAGAGGGAGGAGGTAGGGGCGGATTTTGTTGAGGAGGGAGGTAGTGGCTTATGGACGAATTAAAGAGGAGGGGGAGAGGGAAGAGAAGAGAAGTAGAAGGAGAGAAATCAGGCTAGGAAGCCATGGCCATACAGGTGAAGAAGAATAAGAATGGAAGAGAGGAGTGAAGTGAAGTGAAGTAAAGAGGGGGTGTAGGTCTTAGGGGATGGGGTTTTGGTGAATTTTCCTAAGGAAAAACCATGGGCTCGTTCTCAAGATCAAGTGCCTTTGAAACAAAACCATGGACTAAAGAACACGGTTTTCTACCTATCCATTAGTAACACTTTTGTCACATTTCTTAAGTGTTTCAAATTTTCTATGCCCATATGTGTTACTATATATCAATCTATATATTATTGCTTAACCACTTCAACATCTGTTTTTGACAAAAGCTATTCTTGTCAGTATAGTTATAGTTTTAAACGAATATAATTATTATTTAAATCAAATTAGAATTTCAAATGATTGAATCGACTTCAATTTGACAAGTTATAAAATCCCCTTTTTGACAAATTTTTATATCGTTTAACTAGTATTAACCAAACCGATTTCCTATCTAATTTGACAAAATTGATATATTTTGTCAATATGTTTACAGTCTCTTTTGATATTTTAAACAAATTATTTCATTATTTAAACCTAATTTAAAATTCAATTTAAAATTAATTTAATCTAGATTTCCAAACGATTAAATCAAATTAATTTGACAAAAATCATGTTTTAATAAATTTGTTGACTGCTATAAATTATAATTTGACAAAACTTAATATTAATATCAAATTTAGCTTATCATACCTTTGAAATTTCAAATTATATTTATGAATCCAAAATTTTATTTGAAATCATTCTAAATTCATATTTTAATTTGACAAAAATCTTGGGTTGTCACACGATAGCTGAAGCAGAGGAAGACAGTGATTAATGCATGAGGAAAAATTTGATTATTTACTGTCGAGAGGGGTGATTGATGGAAGTTGGTGGTTTGAGATGCGGGTTGAGAAAGGTGCTTGTTAGGATTAATCTGGTTTGAGGAAGACAATGGAAGTGAAGTGATGCATATTGGAGAAATGGTAGTGATGATTGGTGATTACTTTGTCACTTTTATTTGATCTATCTGGTGGCAGACTGATGTGGTTGGCAATTCGGTAGTAGGTGTAGGTATATGAAGATTTGTGGCGGGAAGGAAGAAGTGTTAATGATTAATTTTTTGATTATAGAAGCTTGTTGTTTGTGCTTATTCTTTGAGGTGAATGGATTGCCGAAGGTAGGGAATAGTGATGTCGGTGTTGATGGAGGAGGAAAGTGATTAAGGTAAATTTTGTGGATGAGTTTGTAGTTGGAATGGAGAAGATCTTAATATCTGGATGGTAAAGTGTTGGTTTGGTTAGATTAGTGGTGTGTTAGCAAATGTCAAATGAAGGAGCATGGGGAGAAAGCAATAATGAGTGAGGAAGAGAGTGGGCCTTTGTTTAATGACCTTGAACCGTTTGCTGCTAAAATTAGGAATCGCCTCAATAGGGCTTGATTCGAAAATCTCTTATAAGTTGTATCAGTTTTTTTTACCTTTGTCCTTTTTTGGTTCGAAATTGAATTTCCTTTGTTGTTAACTGCAATTTATAAAATATTAATACTTACCATAGTTGTAGCACTTTAATAATGTAGAGCATAAGTTAGTGGGTTATAACATAAACATAGCTGATCGAGATATCGCCCATATTATAAAAATATATTCATTATGACATTTTCATTTTTTTTTCTTTGCATAAGAAAAAGCGAGTAATCAAAATTTGACGTATATTTTTTTCTCCTGTGACGCAGTTGCATGTGTACAATTAGTGCATCGTTTACATCTTTGTTAATGTATCTTACGTGACGTTCAATCAATAATTTTACATGCCTGTTAAAGTAAACAAAGAAACTTTGACTTCTAACTTATATCTAATTTCAATATAGCAACCCTTGCTTTATAAAACTTACTTCCCCAATTTATGCATTGGTGCATGTGAATTCTTTCTATCAATTTTCTTGATAGCTTTACAATCCTTTTTTATATTGTTGTTGTAATTGTCATTGTTATGATATGCTTTAAAAGAAACCATAAGCCAATAAACCCTTGAATGTATTTAAGTTGTCTGTATTGGCTTCGACTTAATGGAGAATCAAACCTGAATTTGATTCGCAGACCTAAATGGTTCTAATTCTAAATGCAGCATGTAATAATATTAAGCCAATTAACTGAATTTCAAAGAAAAAAATATAATAGCAATAAGTAGCAGGGTAACGAATCTGCTATTTCCAATCATTTAAGTCGATAACAAACTAACTTAAATCATTCAAAATAGCAAATTGTTATTGCTATGGGAATTAAATACAAAACCATCATAAAGTCGCAAATAAATCACAGACACAGAAAAACAGAATATCTCGTAGCGGAATAAATGCAATACAATAGTAGTTTATGAGCTACCAAACACAAAATCTCAAAACTTATACATAATATCAAAGTTATAAAAGCAAATATA
Organism: Allium sativum; assembly: GCA_030737875.1. NCBI lineage: Eukaryota > Viridiplantae > Streptophyta > Magnoliopsida > Asparagales > Amaryllidaceae > Allium > Allium sativum. Next base: position 105,394,755 of record CM060909.1, read on the forward strand.
GTGGGAGTTTAAATATATAAGAGTTCTAATACATAAGGAAATGACTAGAATAAATAGCTAAAGATAAGGTTTCAGCAAGTCTACAGTTTTGAAAGGTGAAATCTCAATACTGTAATACTCGATCTGACCCGAGCACAAAGTAAAATAAAACACTCGAGTTAGGACTAACATTACATAAGTGAATCAAGTCAAGTGAAATGGTCAAAGAAATGCATTAGTAACTTAAAAGATGTTTAGGATTCTTGTAACACCCCGTAAAATGTACCTTAAATAAACATAGGATGATTAAATTTTAAATAAACAATAATAATAATTAGTAATAAATTAATGAACTAAAAAATAGAATTTTATGAAATTGAGAATTAGTCAATGAAAGTATTATAATTATATTCGTGGTAAGATTCTGATCCGTTATTATATTTTATTTGTTGAAAACAGAGTCCGTATGCAAGATAAATTAATGAAACAAGTCATATGTAAATGCTCACGCACAAGATTTGAAATTCAAATTGATTAAATATAAATCCGAAATATAATTAATATTAGATTGGGAACAAGAATAATCAACTAATGGAAAACAAACAGTCTAATTTATTTAATAATTAATATAAAGTCTCGAAATTCATTGCCTGGACTCCAAAAGGGGGTCGAATACCCTTCTACAGAGGGGGTCGACCACCCTTCGTGATGGAGGTGAGGGAGGCTTTGTTTTTTTTATGGGTTTATTTATAATTTCACAATAATGGACTGTCCAGATTAAATCTAATTAATCCAACAATCTATATACACGTTTACAAATATAAATTAGACCATATAGTCACTCCCGAAACCCTACGTCTCATTCTTTATGTCTCCACTTTGTCCCTCCATTTCTTAATTCCAAAATCTTAGCTTAGGTTTCTCTTCTAACCTCATTCTATCTTTCTAGATCTAATTCTTATATGTATTAACTTTGGAATTAAGTTATATATATATATATGAAATTCTAAACTTTGATTCTCTTATATATATATGAGAGAGTTGGAATACATTATTACAAAGGTAAAAGATTTTTAGTTGATTTTACCTTATATTCCACTAATCTTATTTTCTAATCTCTGTGAGTGAAATTTTTATAAGTTTGCTATTTACTATATTTGATAGTGTAGATTTTGGATTATTACGTCTAAAAGGGATTTGGATTTATGTGTAAACAAAACAATATCAAAACCACCAAATCCCTTATTTTTTTATGTTTGCTTGTGGAAATGGCCAATCAAGTATATTTGGGTTTGGATTATTGACATAATGAAAGAAAAGTTATTTAGGTGTTTGTATAATTCTTTAAACTGGTCCAATTCACTTGTAAATATTTAAATTTATATGTATGTATTTTTGTTGCAAAAGCTTAAGAACTTGAGTATTGTGAATTGAATAGGTTTAAACATTTATTTTCATAATAGATTGTTTGAATGTATTATTTGCAAGCCACTAAAGTACTAAGATTTTGTATACGAAAATATATAAAAAGTGAATTGATACCAAAGAGAAGAATTTACATATGTATTCAAAAATATTGCACCTAGTCTCTATTTTGTTGTTGAGATAATCACTCAAACCTTGGTTACAAGTTATTCTTTAAATGTTTATTATTTCCCTATTATTTGAATGTGAATATACATTTTTTTTAGATTGGAGAAATTAGAGAAATGAACTTGTATACCCTTATTTTGTGTTAGGATTGACATTTCAAATGGATTAAGATGTTCCTTTACCTATGCATGATTTACGCCTGATTTATTGCTATTTATTTATAATGTAATTGACGTAATATTAATGTGTATTATGTTTAAATTAGGTAATTAGAAAATTAAATGTCCCTTTAGGAATTTGTATATGTGTGAGTTAATGGCTTTAATTATAATTAATGACACAGGGACACAAGGTTAATCATTACTTATAGTAGAAGCCTACCCAGAACCGACCAGCATATCCGGCATCTACAAGTAAGACTAGTTCATGTGAAAGGTTAAGATGTCATGGGTCATTATAATTATTACACTAAGACGTGAGGTTAAGCCCAAAATGCAGTAGAGGCATGCCTGGAACCGCCCAACAAATCCAACATCTACAAGTTGTCGGTTTAATGTGAGATGTCTAATGTGCATATATACTTGTGTGTGAAGAGGCATGCCTTGAGAAGGTATTAAGTGGCCGACCCACCTTGTTGGGTGTTATGTGACGACCGCCCATAACCCCTGCACTAAACAAGAGGAATAATGCATTGAAAGGTGTGCACGACAGTTATGGACGATCGTCATGGTAGGCAATACAAGCAGAACCTGTCGTAAACTCACAGCGCAAGGATAAAATATAGTAGAACATATACAACAGGTAGTGATAGTGAAGCAGAAAACACTAAACTTTCATAACAACTAGAAAGTATTTCCATACATGTGGATAACAACAACAATGTTTGTGCAATTTGCCTCACTACAACACTTAGAGAAATAGCAAACAGCGGAAACAAATACTAGATAGTAGTAAAGATAGTATGCTACCCTCTTGCTCGCCATCGATCAGCATCACCATTCCCACTAAGACATCACTTGTCACCTGCTAAGGCATCACTTGTCACCTGCTACTTAGTCTGCCCATCCAACAATCGGATGAACAACCCAAGGTAATAAGAGGGAAACATAAAACCTTGAGTCAGACAACAGTCTTAGTGAGTGATAAAACAGCTAACAAACTTCATCAATAAAGTATCTGAGAATGGGTAAATAAATAGCTAATCTACCCAGCTCCAGAGAAGAACTTACACCTGCCTTCCCTATACTTGACAGTGATAGCCTTTACAATCCAAAACATCCAAAGGAATAATAATTTAGTCATGGCAACCACAATGACCATTCATACATGGCAATAGCAACTCAAGCATCATCGCATAAAGTATACAAACGTCCATGACTGACTCTGTCTATCACCGTCAACCCTTGCTTTGGAATCCTCGTTATTGTATGACTGGCTAACACTTGCCATCTATTGTCAAGGACCACATACGACGCCCTGGTTCTAGCAAAACCCTACACGCTATACAAAACACGTAGTACACGCTATCTTTAGCACGTGTCTAGGCCATAAACGATGCCCAGGGCACTCGACCTACAATTGATCTTTAATTGTACCCCTGCTTTGAGTCCGCTAGAACCAACGACGACGGAACTTCCTCGGCCTTCTCATCTCTAGTCATTATCAATTACGACTATTTATCATCTCAGAACACTTTAGAGATGTCATCACACCCATTGCATTACAACAAGCAACAAACACTTCCAAACTTCCCAATTGAATTCACTTTGAAGTCACATCATCACCAGAAGTGTCCAACCTGAAATAGCCCACCAGAAATGGCGAAAATGGCTGACCTGAAATGATTGACCAGAAATGACCGACCCACTTATAACCGACCTACTTATGGACGACCCCCTTTTGGTCGACCCACTTTTGGACGACCCACTTTTGGCCGACCCACTTTTGGACGACCCGCTTTTGGCTGACCCACTTTTGGCCGACTCGCTTTTGGCCGACCTGCTTTTAGCTGACCCGCTTTTGGCTGACCCACTTTTGGCTGACCCAAAACCTGCAAATTGCAATTCAACTCCGATTTCGACCAAAACTTCGCCAAATAATAAATCCGATGAAAATAACTCATCCAATTCATCAAAAACAATTACAAGCATGTTATGAAATCAACAATATCGTCAATATGACAATTCTATCAATGATAATATCAAAATCACCAAAATCACCACAAATATGCATATGAACAAAAACCATGGATCGAACTTGCACATTAGTATGAAATATCATAGAAATTACCTATCTAAACTTGCTAAATCAGATCATAGGGTGATCTATACGAAAATGAACTTACCAATGCATAGATCTAAGTCAAAACACTTGAATTTGATGAAAACATGATCCATTGCTCATACACTTCATTAAATCCATGTGAGAGATGTAATCTACTCACCGATTCTCCAAAACAAGCTAAAATTCCGGACAGCAAGCACCTCGCACCAAACACCTTGATTTGATGAATCCTTGCCTCAATTGATGTAGATCTAGCCTCCAATTATGTATATATATGATTTCCCTCATTGGATTTGGATTTTTAATGGTGGAAAGGTGTTAGAGGAAGAAGGAGATCAATGCCTCCAAATGAGAGAATGGGAGAAGTAACCTATTCTCCATACCCCTCACCCCCTATTTATAGGATTCCACCAGCCCACTAATGGGCCTTCCCAAATCAGCCCACCAAGGTCCCAAAACATGAACAACCAACTGAAAAACCTTAAAACAGTGACTCCTCCCAAACCGCTGAAACAAATCCTTAATGTAACCACTCTACGAAAAGGCAAACATCAATTCCTTTCCAATGGCACCAGTCTCACCCTCTGATTCGACCTGGGTCAAAAGGTATACCCTGTGCAAGACTGACAGGGGCAAAATGGTCACAAACAAAATTGGTAAAAATTAGGGATATGTTTCACATCCCCATAAACAACATATTAAAAGATGAGAATGATCCAACCCTCAGGGAATAAAATAAAAATATTTTACGATATTTCGATACGTAAAATGCGGGCTGTTACATTCTCCCTCCTTAAGAACTTCGCCCCCAAAATTCCAAACAAACACAAGCAACCACAACAATTATGCATGCCTATCATCCATGAGAAGCCAATTCTATCATCCAAACTAGCAATCATCAAGCTATGCATCCATAGCCTTATCCTAGCACGCGGAATTCTACCACACAACAACAAGATACAACGATGATACGATTTCAAAGGGTCCTACTAACGAAGTGCCCTGGATGAGTCGCCTTCGTACTCTCTTCCGTCTCCCACGTACAATTGTCACCATCTTTACTCCATTGTACCTTGACAAGCTCAACCGTCTTCCTCCTAAGATGTTTCGTATCATTTCCCACAACACGAAGTGGCTTACGAGGTCTCGCAGCTGCGGTCTCTACTTCTAGGTCTTCTTACTGCTCTGGAGATATTACCACATTCGGATCATACATGTACTTCCGTAGAAATAACACACGAAACACATAATGCACACTCGACATTTTCTTGGGTAACTCCAATTTATATGCGAGCTGTCCAATTCGCTCGACTATCAGAAATGGTCCAACGAACTTAGGATCCAACTTTCCTTTGCTTCCAAATCGAACCACATGCTTTAATGGAGAAATCTTCAAGAAAACCATGTCAACAATGTCGAATTCCAAGTCTTTTCGACGCTTATCAGCATAGCTCTTTTGGCGATCTTGGGCCGCCTTCATTTGTTGTCGAACGATCTCGATACAATCTGAGGTCTCTCTAATCATCTCTGTCCCAAGTACCAACTTATCTCCAGTTTCTAACCAACAAGATGGAGAATTGCACAGTCTCCCATACAACGTCTCGTATGGTGCCATCCCAATGCTAGACTGGTAGATATTATTATATGCAAACTCAACTAGATGTACATGGTCTTCCCATGATCTTCCGAAGTCTAACACACAATCCCTTAGGAGATCTTCCAAAACTCGATTGACTCTATCGCTCTGACCATCAGTTTGGGGATGATATGTCGTACCCAAGCACAACTCGGTTCCTAAGGCTTCTTGCAAACTTTTCCAAAATCTGCTAGTGAATAATGGATCTCGATCACTCAATATACCCTTTGGGACACCATGGAACCTAACAATCCATTTCACATAAAATTTAGCTAGTTTCGACGCTGTCCTAGTCGACTTGACAGGAATGAATCTTGCACTTTGGTTAAGCGATCCACAATGATCCAAATCCCTTCATTTCCTACCCTGGTTCTAGGTAACCCATCAATGAAATCTATCGATACTTGCTCTACTTTCACGTAGGAACTTCTGATGGCTAAAGCAGCCCACTCGGCTTCTTCTGCTCAGCTTTCACTAACTGACAATTCATGCACTTAGAAATGAAATTTCCAATATCTCGCTTCATCCCTTCCCAGTAGTAAACTTGCTTCATGTCCTGATACATCTTATTACCACCGGGATGAATCGTCAACTTCGAGTGATGACATTCTCTCAGAACCTCATCTATTAATTCGTCGATATCAGGAACAACTAGTCATCCTTTCTTCTGAAGCCAACCTTCTCAATCAACTCCAAACTCTTTATCCTCTGGTTCCAATCACTAGATAAACTCGACAAGCTTTGAATCTTTCTTTTGGCTCTCGCCAATCCTTTGAATACGAGTAGGTCTTATCGACAAGCTTGCCAACATTTCAGGTTTTAACTCACACCTTGGTCTGAAATCAAACCTTGCTAAATACCTAAGTCTCTTCCATTCTGAAAACATCGCTCCCAAACTTGCGTGTCTACGACTCAACGCATTTGCAACTGCGTTTCCTTTGCCAGGAGTATAGGCTATACCAAAATCATACGATGCCAAAAACTCTAACCATCGTTGCTGTTGAAGATTCAAACCCTTTTGGGAGAAAAGATACTTCAATGACTTGTGGTCCATAAACAACTCGAACCGAACTCTCAACAGGTAATGCCTCCACATCTTCAGAGCAAACACAACCGACTTACATCGGCCACAACCTTATCCTTCTGCATTAGCACTACTCCAAGTCCAGTACCACATGCATCGGCGTATACCACCATCTCTTCATTCCCATTTAGAATGGTCAACATAGGAGCACTCGTCAATCTCTCCTTCATGATTCCAAACGCTTATTCACATTTTGCATCCCATATGAACACTTAGTTCTTCTTCATCAGTCCTGTCAACGGTGTAGCTATCTTAGATAAACCGTCGGTGATAACCAGCCAACCCAAGGAAACTCCGAACATCCGTCGTATTCGTAGGTCTATCCCAGTCCTGGGTTGCTGCCACTTTTGCGGGGTCAACCGCTATCCCATTTCTAGAAACTACATGGCCTAAGAATCTCACTTCATCCTTCCAGAAGTGACACTTCGAGAACTTAGCTTTCAGCTGATCTTTGAACACCCTATTCATAAGATCCACGAAATACGCTGGCGCGTTAATCAACCCGAATGGTATCACCAACCATTCGAAGAATCCGGATGGTGTTCTAAAAGCAGTCTTTGGTACACTATCCTTTGCCACACTCAACTGGTGAAATCCCGTTGCCAAATCCATTTGAGAAAACACTTTAGCTTCGTGAAGTTGATCGAACAAGTCATCAATTCTTAGCAATGGATACTTGTTCTTCTTTGTCACCTTGTTCAGTTCACAATAGTCCACACATAATCTTAACGAGCCATCTGCCTTAGTTGCAAATACGACCGGTGCACCCCATTTGGAAACACTTCTCCGAATGAATCCTTTCCTAAGAAGGTCACGAACTTGCACCTCTAACTCTCACTATTCCTTAGGCGCCATCCGCCTAAGAGGCACAACGATTGGTCTAGCACCCTCGACCAAATCGATTCTAAACTCGATCTCACGATGCGGTGGCAACCCTTTGACCTCGTCAAAGACATTTTTATACTTCTTAGCAATCGGCACAGACGAAAAGTCTTCTTGTGGAATCACAAGCGAATATAGATAGTTAACGAAGACACCCTCTTTGCGCTAACACTTTATCAACACCTTTTGCCCTTCCACATCCCCGACTCTCACCTCTAGCATCTGGCAATACACCCTTGCCGCATACCTCTTGAGTCAATCCATTCCCAAGATGATCCCAAACCCAACGAAGTTAAGAACAAAACAATCACACACAAAAGAGCAACCATGACTCGACAACACTAGACCAGGACACAACATGCACAAATTGGACAAACCCCCAACTAGATTAGTCACGATCAATGGTCTTTCACAAATCGCAAGACAAACTTCTCATTCTTTTGATAAGGAATATCCACATATGAACGAGTATACTTCGACAAGGCCTCGAAGTCAGAAATATAGTCAAGAACTGGACTACCATTCTGTTTAAGCTTCACGAATTTCTTAAACAGAACATACTTCTACACATTGGAGATAAATTTTGCTTCAAACTTAGCTTGGAATAGCTCTCATGAAATATCCTCTTCAGGGGTCTCAAGTAAGATAGAGTTCCACCAGTCCATTGCTCTTCCCACTAACTGCCTTGATGCAAGTTTCCTCTTTGCTCCATCATCGATACCCATGTACTTGAAGATTCAGACACAAGTATCCATCCACCTTTGAACCTCTTTTTACTGGTTCAGCGCCCTTGAACTGTTTCCCTCCCAATGATGTAAAGTCTTTACATAGCTTTGCAAATTCTACAACTCTGGGCATTGGAACTTCAACATCAACTGTAGCTGCTACTGGAACGGGGTTCCTTTAAAGGCATGCTTCAATCATAGCTTCAAACATGGCCGGGTAACCAGGTGCCCCGCCATTACCCCCTCTGAGCACAGTTTCTTCTCTAGCAGAATGTCTCGTATAACGTCGACTCATTCTAAATCTGCAAACCAGAATGATTAGCCATCTACAAGACAAACTGCTAAAGAAGTACAACCGCTACTACGATATATGCTATTATATATAGTAAGCATCCAACTGAAATCTACTAGTACGTCTCTCATACATAATTACGACTTCGAACTTTGGCCAAAATCATTGACTAGAGCTTTGATACCAAATGTGACGACCACCCATAACACCTACACTAAACAGAGAAATAATGCGCTGAAAGTGTGCACGACAGCTATGGACGATCATCATGGTAGGTAACACAAGCAGAACCGATCGTAAACTCACAGTGCAAGGATAAAATATAGTAGAACATATACAATAGGTAGTGATAGTGAAGCAGAAAACACTAAATTTTCATAACAACTAGAAAGTACTTCCCATACACGTGGATAACAACAATAATGTTTGTACAATTTGCCTCACTACCACACTCAGAGAAATAGCAAACAGCGGAAACAAATACTAGATAGTAGTAAAGATAACACGCTAGCCTCTTGCTCTCCATCGATCAGCATCACCATTCCCACTAAGGCATCAACTGTCACCTGCTGCTTAGTCTGCCCATCCAACAATCGGACGAACAGCCCAAGGTAATAAGAGGGAAATATAAAACCTTGAGTCAGACAACAATCTTAGTGAGTGATAAAACAGCTAACAAACTTCATCAAAAAAGTATATGAGAATGGGTAAATAAACAACTAATCTACCTAGCTCTAGAGAAGAACTTACACCTGCCTTCCCTATACTTGACAGTGATAGCCTTTACGATCGAAAACATCCAAAGGAATAATAATTTAGTCATGGCAACCAGAATGATCATTCATACATGGCAATAGCAACTCAACCATTATCACATAAAGCATACAAACGTCCATGACTAACTCTGGCTATCACTGTCAATCCTTGCTTTGGAATCCTCGTTATCGTATGAATGGCTAACACTTACCATCAATTGTCAACAGAACCACTAGATCAACAGAACTACCAGCTCAACCCATTGATGGGTTTTCAACTTTCCTTGTCTTTGTAAAGATTTCATGAATTTAGGAGGCAAGCCCTTTTAAGGAACCGAAAGCTTCCTTGAAGCTAAAGCATGGATAACCGAGTGGAACGTATCTTCGAAACTACAGGATGGGATGACTAGCTGAAGCATACGGTAGCGGTTTGGCATTTGAAAGGAGAAGCCTTAGAATGGTGGAACATGGTTTCGGAAGAGAATATGGGTAGAGTATTTACTTAGGAGGAGTTTACAATCCATTTTGAAACTGAATTCTTACGTAATGCCAAGGTGAGTCTACAGATGGAGAAGTTTATCCAGCTAAAGCAAGAAGAGTTAAGTCTGAGAGAGTACGTAACAAGATTTACATATTTATCCAAATTTGGAAGAGGATTGGTTGACACCCCTACGAGCAAAGCATTTAGGTTTGTTAAGGTACTAAATTTTCCATAAGGGAAATGTTATTGGCTCAAGTGACTTTTGGAGCTACGTTCGAGGCACTTGTTGAGACAGCTATCTTGTATATGGTTAAGGAAAAGAAGGAAGCTAAGAGTGAGAAAGGGAAAGGTGCTTCTAGTTTTGGGAAGAAAAAAAAAAGAAAAGTTTCTGGCTAAAGAAGAAGACAGGAGGAAAATTTAAGAAAGAAGCTAAGGTATGTTCAAGGTGCCACAAGAAGGGCCATAAGGCCAAGTTTTGTAGGGTGAACCTATCAAAGATTTAATTTAAAGGAAAGTGCTTCAAATGTCATGAGGTTGGACACTTGGCAAGGATGTTCCCTAAACCTAGAGGAGGACAGAGTGGGCGCTTTGGAGGTAGCACCGCTTCGTAGTCAACCCCCAAGAGATCAAGGACAGCCAGTTTTGGAAGGTATAATCTCTATTCGAGAAAAATCTCTATTCTAGAAACTTCTATGTGTACCATGTTTGATTCAAGAGCAATTCAATCCTTTATTGCTAGAAAGATTATTGATTCCTTAAATCTTCCTTTTCCTTTTGTTATCTGTAAGGGTGTCTAACCCTATCAGAGGGGTTAAGCAACATTTTCTTGTTTGTAAAGATTTAGTATTAGATATAGACGATTTCGATTTCTTTTGCAATGCGTATGTACTAAATTTTGAGGGGTATGGCCTCATATTATGGATGGATTGGCTATCATTTTATGGGATCGTCCTTAATTATGATAAGGAATTTGTTTTCTTAGGAAGTCGAGGAGGCCGTAGCTTAAAGATTCCTTGTAAAATAGGAAATAGGAATTGACCTTACTACACTCTTTATCATCTAAATTAGGAGGACCAACCTCGGTACTTATTGTATGCGAGTTTCTAGATATCTTCGAGGAAGTCATGGGACTTCCACCCCACAATGAAATTTTGTTAAGGATAGAACTCAAGATGGATACAAGGCCAGTAGCATTACCGTTAAGGTACATAGCTCAAACGGGAAGGACAAAGTTAGACAGATAATTTCGTAGTTATTGTAGAAAGGATTTATTCGAAGGAGCACGTCCAAGTAGGGTGCACGAGTAATATTTGCTACCAAATCCGATGGGTCGTTAAGATTGTGTGTGGATTATATGGAACTCAACAAGCTTACTAAGAAGAATAAATACCCCCTACCTAGGAATGATGACATGTTTGACAATTTGGGAGGTACCTAAATATTTTCTCAGTTAGATCTGAGTCCCGGAATTTCACAAGTTGAGGATTTCCCAAGAGAGTAAACCTAAGATAGCATTTAGGACGCCAGATGTATTATTCTAGTGGGAGGTTATGCCCTTATGTTTGACAAATTCCACTACCTTCGTTGTTGATATTATGAGTAGGGTATTCAGGTCCATTCTCAATAAGATAGTTGTGGTATTCGTTGAAGACATTCTTATCTTTTCCAAGGACTCTATGAAGCATGAGGATCACTTGAGAAAGGTCCTAGGAATTATAAGGGAAAATCAACTTAAGGCAAAGTTTTCGAAATGTCACTTTTGGAAGAAAGAAGTTAAATTTCTTTGACATATTGTTTTGGGGAAAGGATTGGCCGTAGAACCTGCTAAGTTATAGGCTGTTCAAGAGTGGAGGATATCTCGCAATGCGATGGAGGTTAGAAGTTTTCTTAGGTTAGCAGACTACTACTGGAAATTATTAAGGACTTTGCGAGAATTGCAGCCCCTTTAATCTAGTTAATAAAAAAGAATCTTGAGTTTGTGTGGAGTGAGAAGTGTGGTATTTCTTTTGAAAGGTTGAAGAAATATCTTAGATTGTACTTATTCTTATTATTCTAGATGGAACAAAGATGTTCACAATTTTCGTTAATGCTTTTGGAACTGGTTTAGGAGTCGTACTCATGCAAGAGGGTAGAGTAGTTGCTTATGAAAGTAGACAACTTAAGGATCATGAGAAGAGGTACCATGTTCATAACTAAGAAGTAGCAGCTTTGGTTTTTGCCTTGAAGACGTAGAGACACACACTTTTAGAAGAGAAGTTTGAGCTATTTACCAACCATAAGTCTCTTAGATTTTTTTTTCTCATGGAGATTTGAACCTTCGGCAAAAGCGATGCATCGTTCGACTTCGTTATTCAGTATACCCTTGGAAGGGTAATGTTGTTACCGACGCTATAAGTCCAGGGAATGCTACCCTAAATGCTATTACCAAATGAAAGCTATTGGAGTTTCTTTCTAGTTTAGTTTGCAACCGCCGTTTGAAGCAGCTCAAGAATTTCTCATAGTTATGGAAGTGAGGCCAATTTTGGTAGAAAGAATTAAGAGCAAGCAAGATCTCGATGATGAGTTTAGGATGTTAAAGGAAAGGATTTCTAAGGGAGAATATTTTTCTTATTCGGACAGATATTCTATTGATAGTAGTGGTAGTTTGAGAAGGAACTATCGACTTTGTGTCCCTACGATGGAGACCTTAGAAGGAAAGTTCTAGAGGAGTATCATCGGTCGAGGATGAACATACACCCCGGAGGAGATAAAATGTTTAGGGATATGAGAAGAAGAATTCATAGGGAAGGAATGAAGAGGGATGTTGCAGAGTTTATAGCTAGATGTTTAACTTATCAAAAGGTCAAGGCAAAGCAAGGTAGGCCAGGAGGGTCGTTGTTGTTACCATTAGACGTTCCTACTTGGAAATCGGAACACATTTCAATGTATTTTATCGATGGGCTTCCAAGGAGTCAAAAAGGAATTACAGCTATTTGGGTCATTATGGATCAATTGACAAAGAGTGCCCATTTTATCCCAATCAAGAAGAATAGGACCACCGCTTCGTTGGCCCAGTTATACGTCAAGGAGATAGTTAGACTGCATGCAATCCTGACTAGCATAGTTAGTGATAGAGACCCTTTGTTTACAAGTGGATTTTGGAGTAACTTACCAATAGATTTAAGGACGACGCTGAGCTTAAGTACAGCCTATCACCCACAAACCGACGGTCAGACAAAGAGAGTCAACAGAGTTCTTGGGGATCTGCTTAGAGCCTGCATCATCGACTTCCGAGGAGCTCGGAAGCAGCATTTTCCTTTAGTGGAGTTTTCGTATAACAATGGTTATCAAGCGATGATTGATGTATCCCCCTACGAATCACCGTAAGGGCGGCAATGCAAATCGCTTACTTGTTGGTGGGAAACTACTGATAAAATTTTACTCGGTCTAGACCTTATGTGTGATTCTACAGAGAAAATCACTTTGATTCAGTATAGGATGAAGGATGCTATAACGACCCAAATTTGAGCCAGCCTCGAGCCGGTGCTCAGCTCACTCGAAACGTTCCTAAAGGCAGATTGTTATGAGAATACGATGCATCAAAACGCAGAACAAGAGAATTTTTCATTGTTATCACAACAATTTGACATCATAGTATAAGAATATCAGAGTAATAAAAAAACATAAATGCATAAATGCAAACATCGGAAGACTCCAAAATAATCCAGAGTATAGCTCCAGCCATAATGATTTGTTAAAGAATATCTACAAAACCAAAACTAGTAGCTGCCCGTATGGAAAATATGGGCACCTAGAGTTTAGGTGGGAAACAATAAACTTCGAGTCAGTCATGGGACTGGTGTGAGAACTAAAAACAGTTACTAAACTCTTTATTTTAAAGTTGGGTAAATCACGGGACCACGCTATATAACATGGTACAGGTTTACTCCACATGAATATCAACAAATAAAACTCGCAATGCTTTTTGAAAAACGAAGCTATTATAGACTCAGGTCCTATCACACAATGCAAGCACAAGCCAGAGGATAGAGTTTTACCTTATAATATCCAAATATGCTTGATACGCAAAATTTCTCTTTTATTATTATAAGTGTGTAGTGTGGAAAACAATTTAAAAAATAAATGTATCAATCATAGATGGCATTATACCCCATCCTATTATGTCGCCGTACAGGTTTACAACAGAAAACACAAGGTTCGTATTGGAAATAGGATTACCATTATGAGCCAAGGCAAAGGGTCTTCCTCATCCGAACTTCGATACATCTCTAGAAAAATATCCCAGGGAAAAACTTATCCCTTTTAGAGCGGCAGAGCTGGTCAGTAGAACGTGACTAATTAGACGATTGCCTGAACATAATGTTCCTCGGTCCTATCAGACCTCCTGGCTAGTACGTCGACCACCATGGTCATATTCGACCATATCCGAGGGCCCTCGATTCCAACATCCACATAAGTTAATTGTCTGGGATCCATATCATGGCAACACTTCTAGCTAGAAGGAAACACATGTCCTTTCTGCTGTCTTTCATCCCGTTTTTGGCTCATACCAGGGAGTGAAGCTTGATGAAGTCATGTCTTGACACAAAGCTAAGCTATATCAGCCATGCTTTGATCATTAACCACGAAGCTCTACTTTTCAACAAAAGCTTTGATCACTGCATCTTAGCATGCCACATTGTCAATCCATACCATACAACTGATGTCTATTAATATATAACCTCTAAGCTCATACGTCTTAGAGAACGGTGTTAAGCTAAGAGAATAAATTCTATGCCACCAAACAAATATATATTTAGTAAAGATCAATTAATACATCATAAAATACAATGTCAAACACACAATCCATTTGCAAGTTCGTTCTTGATCTAAACGAAACCGAAGGCACCTTATTCCTCGTCTCATATGCCCAATGCAGGAGAGAGGCCCTTGCATATCCGGTCGATCTCCAAGTACGCCTGAACGATCATCACTTATAACCTCATTTTGGGTGTACGACCCAATCGAGACATCAGCAATAATCCAAACGATTTGAAGATCTCCGGTCTTCAACCATCATCTTTAATATTTTTGACTTTTAACCATTGTACCAACTATTCAAAATGGGTTAAACCCGGTCTTTCCGAATAACTCGCGCATCTTTAAAATCAAGTGATATATAAAGATATCGTACACCTCATTCCAATTCAAAATATTCTTTTATTCAAATATTCATTACGGTGGGAATACCCCCATAAATTTTATCAAAGATTTATATCATTTAAACCTCTTGTTTAAATCTTTCTTGGAAATCATTTTTCAAACGATTTAAAAAAAATCTTTTTTTATAAATTTGGCCTAAATTACGGTTGATATGCCTTATTAGGATTATCTAGCCTTATGTAAATGACAATATCTCATATCATTATCTCATTCCCAACTTATTCATGCCATGAAGCAAAACTGGTGATACTCCATATCTTACACCTATTGTGTTTCGGTAAATTTAATAAACCTCATTGGATTCTAAATATAATTAAAGATTCATTAAAACTTAGATTTAGTTTTAATCTCCAAATCATTAATTAGTGATTATTTAACTTTAGGAAATTAATCATTCAACTTTAGGAAATTAATCCCGTCTTTAACTGGGTTAAAGAACAAATGTTATTAAAAATAGCATTCACGATAAACCCAAAAATCAACTTCCATTCAATTCCAATTTAATTTATTAAATTGGAAAACTTCATTTTGGAAAAATTCCATTTAATCTTAATTACAAGATTTATTCTGTAAACTCCATTTTCAACTGGGTTTAAGAACAATGTTATTGAAGACACCATTCATGACAAACCCAAAATCCAATTTGATATCAAATACAAGGCTTTGAATAAAAATCGTATCGACTTATATTCAATATCAAGAAACCAACAGATACCATATAGGGAATAACGATATCTATATCTTCCAAATTCCTCAACAATATCCGTATAATCATGGAATACAATATTGAAATATATGAAAATCATTTACATTCAAATCCAATCCAGTTTATACATTGGAAAACCCTGGTTATATTTATACCATTACAATCCAATATGTTATTTTAAAACCACTGGATTCTTTAACTTCATAAAACATTATCTAATCTTAGTCGAGTATCTGATGTCCTTTTGTCTCTTCCTACTCCTCGCCTAATGAAATAACTTCTAATTAAATCTCACAGGTGGTACTAGACTATACTCTTAGGAATCATCGCATATTCCTTTTGGTTTTTTATTCTAGTTGTTAACTAGCTCATTCAGATAAAACATCTTCTATCTTTTCAAACTTGGAATATTTCATCCAAAATCTTTCCAAATCATTTATTATGATTTAACATAATTTATTTTTATTTTTAATAATTTTTATAAGTCCCTTACAATCCGTTTTCAATTTTAGGTCACCGAGCTGCATCCATAACGACCTTTTCCAAAATAGATTTGGATTTATCTAAAAATCGACCCATTAGATCTTAAAATTTCTCATTCCATTCGAATACCCTTTTTGTTTTGGACCCAACATTTTCCGTTTCAAGAGAATCCGATGGTCGGATCTCCCTGTACGTCAATTCAAAGTTACAGGTCGAATATAGCGAACTGTCGATGCGCGACACATCCTATTCAAACCCAAATTCGATTTATAATTAAAAATAAATCGAAAACTCTTCCAAAGCAATTTATAAATCATATAAAATTTATATAATTATCATTGGAAATTCTACTTCAATTACTTCCCTTTAAAATCAAATATTTCCATATTAATTCATTTTAATATTATTTTAATCATTAAAATAATATTGTTTTTCGAAACTCATTATTTTAAGTCCAAATTTTCCTGACGTATGTCATAAAAACAAATAAGAAACCTTAAAGAAACTTCTTTTAAATTGTTTTATAAATAACCTAACCACACTTCACTTTTGATAGTTACTATTCGTTTCAAATTAAAAACTTTGATAAGCTATATCTATATGAAAATAAATTTAAAATAACTTGTTAGAGCTACGAAAATTCATCATATTTTTAATATCTTCCATCCAAAATCGGACATAAAAATCAAACTTTTATTTTTCACCAAATATTATATTATTAAATTGTTCAATTTTATTCTGGATTGGAATGAGATTCAATCAATTACCATATAATTCAATTTATATGGATTTCAAACATCATATGCATCCAATGATAGTTGTAAACAACTATCATCATCCAATTATCACACATACAAGGTGTAACTTCACTATATAAGCCTTAAATAGATAACGCTCATGTTGGAAAATGGAGTTTTGATGACAACAACCTTATTTCAATTATCATTATTAATTGATTATAACATATATACTAACAACTCTATGTAGAATATATATGCATACATATATATAAGTAAGATTTGTGTACATGACTTAAATACTTAAGACTGTACAGTTTTAGAGTTTCAAGAGATTCAGATTCAGAAGAGATTTGTTATATCTATATATTTCTTTTAAAGTTTGAACTTGTAAATGGTTCTTTAGAAATTATTTTTCTTGATGATGGTATCAAAAGATTGATGTATATCTCATAATAAATTAATTTTAAGATCTTTTAATTAGTTTTATATATACAATTACGAATATATGTTTATATCAAAACAATTTATATAATAAAAAAATCTATATTCCCTTAAAAAAGGTCTTCAATTTTTTAAAGTAGCACCCTACTAAGTTTATTTAACTTCATATTCTCATAGAATTATTCTGAATATTTTACTACCCATCATGAATATATTTTTAACTACCATTAAACTCTTATCTTTACTATTTTTTTCAAATCTTTTTTATTAGTATCATTGACCTAAGTCTAAAAATTAATGTATATTACCTTTGTTTGATTAAAATAACTTATAATATATATATATACATGATAGTTAGATAGCACTTTGAATATCTTTTACCAAAATAGATATTATTACCAAATCATTTTGTATATTATCATAACACATCTTATTTCAAATCATATATCGTTATTATAAATTATAGTGCATCTCAAATTAAAATCATTCACATCACAAGTTGCATTTCATTCAATATAACATCTCATATTGCTTTCCATATGACATACATTTCTTACTGCAGTATAACCAACATACTACACACATACCAAGTATATTGTATGAGGGAGTTGTTGTCTTAGAAATATATAGGATTATCAATTAAACACATAACATATTTACTTTGACTTGATTGGCTTGTTTGGATTGATTTATTTATTTGACTTGTTTGGCTTGATTGATTTGTTTGACTTATTTGATCTAGTTGGATTTGATATGTATGTGTGTGTTGATAGGCTTGAATTATACTTATACACATGTAGGTAATAAATAATAAAACTATACTTATTTTTTTCACATTTTATTACATACAGTTTTTCTAGTATTAGATTAAGGGGGAGATTTATAGTTTCTAAGATTAGTTGAAGTTACATGATGTGTTTATTGACACATATTATTCAATTTGGTTGATTTGGTTTTGATTGTTTAGAATGATTATTTGAATTGTTTGCTTGAGTTGCTTGTTTGGATTGATTGTTTGGAATCACTGTAAATATTGATTGGATTGCTTAGTTTATTATCCTTCTATTTAGTTTATTAGACTAGTATATCATAATTTTAGGGGGAGTTATAATCTTTTAGGCTTAGAATCATAGATTAAGAGGGAGATATAAGGATATTATAAAATCAGGGATAGTTATATTTAATCATTAGGAACATTTATAACATAGATTTAGGAGTATTGTTAGATATACTTTTTGAAAATGACAAAGGGAGAGAAAATATAAAATAAGGATTAGTTAGGCTTAGATTAAGGGGGAGTATGTAGGATTCATGAAGAAAGGGGGAGTATTAGAAGGATCCAAATCAACGGGTATGAACATGTATGAATATTTTATAAATCAAAGTTGTCATCATAAAAAAGGGAGAGATTGTTGGAGGATGGAGTTTTGATGACAACAACCTTATTTCAATTATCATTAGTGATTGATTATAAAATATATACAAACATCTCTATCTGGAATATATACACATATGAAGGATTTGTAAACAGGACTTAAATACTGAAGACTGTACAATTTAGAGTTTCAAGAGATTCAGATTCAGAAGAGATTCAAAACCCATGAGTAATCAAGATATCAAGACTCATGAGTAATCAAGATATCAAGAGTTCAAGAAAAATATAGTAATAGAGTCTAGTTTATATGTAAGACTCTGAATGGCACCCTAGGTTCAAATTTCAAATTTTGATTTTTAAATTTCAAATTTCAAATTACTTCCAAACTATTATCTTTCTTATGATTTCAGACATATAAGTTTGAAATTTTAATAAATATAAGTTTACATATATATAGTTTTATAATTTTAAACCTTTTAACTTTATAAATATGTTTATAGGCATATGTGGATATACATAATAGCCTATATCGACATACAACTATCAGAAATTCAATTTTCAAAGGAAGTGCATTTTCACCATTCGTAACGTTTCTGATACGTTGCAACCTTTCACACACTATAAATAGGGGCTAATTTCGATTTTTCTGATCATTCTTCTTCTCCATCTTCACCCCTCTTCATCCCACCATTATTCTTGATCATTTTCTTGATTTCTACACTTATACTTTGTCGATTTCTACTCAAATTATATAAAACTTCATTTTTTCTCATTCTCTATCTGATACTACCAATTTGGATGTGCTATTGGAGAGTTCTAAGGATGTTGTAATCATTTGGGAATAGTTTAGGAAAGGGTGTGTTCCTTGTAGCCCTAAAATCAAGGAAAGGGAGCGATGTTAACCTTGTAGCCATGAAATCAAGGGTGGTGGAATCGGTGTTAACCTTATAGCCATGAAATCAAGGGTGGTGTAATTGGATTCTAATATTAATAAAACTCTGCGTAATCCAGTTGTAATGATCTAGAATTTTTAACCAATTGAAATTGAAATTTTTATTACTCAATTTGAATTTAAATTTGAATTTAAATTTGAAATTTGATATAAATATATATGGTTAAGTATATTTAATAATTTTGATTAGTTAATAGATTTTATTTAAATTGTAAATTTAAGGGATGAGAATGAATATTAACAAGTTTGGATTTATTAACACTATTTTTCGTTCGATCGGATTTGTGAAACTACAACATAAATTAGTAGCGTTAGAATTAAGTGTTACCTTTAGTTTTCATAGCATTTTAAGGGAAGATGCTACCTAAAGTTAACTCTCCTTCTTAAAACAAGTGTATGGACACTCGTAATTTTGCATGTAAGCTTTCATGGATGGTTTCCACTTGTCCCCTTATGTGTCTTTACCTCCTTACTCCTCCTTTCTTATATAAGGAGCTCTTTACTTCATTTTTTATCATCCATTTTCATTGTAACGGCCTGAATTTCCGTACCCTTTGAGTTGACTACATACATCACACGTCCAACCCAAATTACATAGAAATACGAATCATTATTAGAAAGAAGTTAGAGGATGAGAAATAGAAAGAAAGAAATATTAGAATAGAAGAAAACGAAGATCATAAACTCACAACAGAACAAATAAAATATATTAGCTTACATAAACTTTGAAATACAATTCGGTAACTTTATATACATACCATCATTAGAGCACAACAGCTATTTCTAGAACAGTTATAAACACCTGTTCTAGATACAAACATGGTACACAGCGGAATATATGATAGTCTATAGCTAACTGGTGAAGCCTCCTGCTTCAAACTCCTCCAAGTGAACCTATAAAATCCCGGCTACTTGATTGCCCGTACAAATTTGGGCAACCAAGAGTTTAGGGAAAACTACAAAATAAACTCTGGGTCAGTCATGAGATTGGTGTGAGTAAACTCCAACCATTTTTTTAACTTTCAAAATCCTTTTGAAAGAAAGCATAATAGTAAGACCAGCCCACACATAAACATGGACAGTTTTTACCTTACTATAACCCAAAACACTTTGATACGAAAATCCAGTGATATTATAATAGAGTCTAAATCAAATAAATAACAATCTAGCGGAACGCTTGCATCTCACGCTCCATATATAATATAAAATCCAAAAAAACGTAGGGCGCTTATTGGAGATTGGATTCCGACTATGATAAGGTATGTAACCACCTACCGATAGTGTATCTCTAGAGGGGAATCCACTGGGTTCAGCAAGAGCATCTTGCAACCCATCCCACACATGATCGACCACTCATTTCGCTTGAGTGTATCGAATGTATATCACCAACCATTGGGATCTGTAACGACCCAGGGATTTTCGGCCTTGGAAATCGACATAAATACATTTCTCGTACCTCATGCCAAACTTCCAAACACCGAAAACACCGGAACATTATTAGAAAGAATTTAGAGGGTGAGATAAGAAAGAAAGAAATATAAGAATAGAAGAAGAAGAACCAACACAACACAGAATTAGAGTCTCACATCGCAGCGGAACAAAATATAATACAGAAATAAAACTTTATTGAGGGCTTTTAAAAATACTTACAATATCAGAGTACATCAACACCTCTGGACAGTTATAAAAATCTGTCCCATATACAACACACAATGGAATAATAGATATATAATATCATACGTCTTGACTCTACCAGCTCGTCTCTTCATAGCATTTGATAACCTGAACATGTACACCCTGGGCTAACCCGAGCATTTACAAAACACCGGGTCAGTCTGGTGAACCAGAGTGAGAAAAACTCGCATAGTATTAAGGGTATCACACAACTTGATTTTAAAGTCAAAATTTTTTCCGCAAAAAAAAGATAATCGTAAGCCCGAATCCACACATAAATACAGATGGGTTTTACCATACGATAAACCAAAACATTTTCGAAATCAATAATTTTTCTGATATTGTAATAGTGTCTAAATACAAGTAAATAACAATCTAGTGGAACGCTTGCATCTCACGCTCCACATATATAGTATACAATCAAAACCGTGAGCGCTTATTGGAAATTTGATTTCGACTATGACAAGGTATGGGACCACCTGCGATAGTGTATCTCTAGAGGCAGATACACTGGGTTCAACAAGAACGTCTTGCAACCGGCCCACACATGACCGACCACTCATTTCGCTTGAGTGTATCGAATGTACATGTAATAACTCGGAAATCTGAGCCAATTTAAAAATTTTATTTCGACAAATTTTGATTATTTAAAATGAATTATTTTAAATAATAACAACGAGAAATTTATTTTGAATAGAATTAGAATGAGTATATTTATTTGAATCGTCATTAGAATATAAATATTTTATTTTAATTATAAAAGGAATTGAAAATAGCGCGGTAGTTCGAAAATTTGATTTCAAAGTTCAAATGAATGTACAAGATTCAAAATAAACCGGATTTTAGCGAAACCAAAAATATTAGAATCTATTTGAAAATATCTTTCCAAAGAATCTGAAAATTTGAAATTTCATAGCGGGAATAAAAAGTTATGTCCAGTTGAAAATTCAGGTCGCTATGGAAATATAACCCTTAAAAATAGCAATTTTGCAAACGACCTTTGTTTTCGATGAAACCAATTTTGTTGGATCCGGGATGTCAAATTATTGCTAGATTCCAAAATTCATAATTTTCTGAATCAATATGTGAGCATGGCGAAGTTAAACGCGTTTGACCAGTTTTAGTTGATTTTAATCGACTGGAAAATGGCCATTTTTCAAATGGTCTCAGAATATGACGAAATTAGTTTTGTTAGGACCGTATCGTCAATGCGAAGCTAGAAAATATTTTTCGGGAATTTTTAGTGTCCGTATGTGGCCCCGGTAAATTAAAATGTGCGTTCAAATTCAATATATAGATTTATATTTTAACTTTGATGAAAACTGTTCCTAACAGCCGAATTGGGTTACGAAACATATCCCATTGTGTTCAAAATAGGGGTAAAACGCTAGGGACGACAGTCGGTGGGTTCAATTTAGAGTTCAAATTTAAAGGTAACTTTATGGAATTAAATTAATAAACAAATAAAATATATATAATAGCGTAAAACCCTAAATTTCCTCAGCATAAAAAAATCGAGCCCCCTTTCTAAACAAAACCCGTCGCTCTCCATACCCACAACCGCCCTTGCTTTCCCCCACGCCACCGCGGCTTGTCAGCGCCGCCGCTCCACTGGTGGAGCACCCCACCGCCCCGCCACACCTCTCTCAGGCCAGCCGCCCCTCCATGCGACCTCCCTCTTCAAATCGTTAAACAGACCACTGCCCTAGCCAAACACCACATCCGCCGGCCATCCAAGTCGCGCCACCCCCTGCCGGACCCGCCACCGCACCTGCGCCCTTCCTTAGCTCAGATTCCGACATCAAACCCCCCCTTCTCGGTTATACGTTTATACGTTGGGCTGTAAGTTTCCTTATTATTATTTTATTTAGTTTATTTATTTCATATAATCAGATTTATATATATATACATAAGACAAAAAAAATCAGTTTTGTTTATTATTATACATAGAAGAAAAAAATCAGTTTTTAACAATATAAACAGCATAGAATAAAAAATCAGTTTTGTTTAACATTATACATAAGAGAAAAAAAATCAGTTTTTAACAATATAAACACCACATCATATAATAATAAGATTTTTAAATAGCGAAAGGTTTGATTTTTAACAAGAGAAAAGGGGCAACTTTTATAAATTATAAAGATATGATTTTTATACTAAAAAGCGTAATAACAATTGGATTTTGATTCATACGAAAGATTAGATTTTTATAAATAATAAAAATTCGATTTTTGTTTATATGAAGCAACGATAAAAATATGATTTTTATATTATAGAAAGAATAAAAATATGATTTTTATATTGGTAGAGTATAAAAAAAAATGATTTTTAATGTATAGATTATCATATTAAATATGTGATTTTGATATGAACAACGTTGAAAAGACTACGTTGGAAGTACGGGGAAATCCAGACTAGTCTGAATTTCAAAAATGAAATGGAGGAGTGGAACCCTCAGTGAGAACTCCTCACTTTTATTTTAATTTCTAGTTCGAAATATATACTAGGATGCAGACGGTGCTTAGTAGCACCCAACACCCATCGTCCACAGACCATGGATGATTTGTTTGTTTAATTGATGTGTTGTGAAAGTTGATTGTGTGATATGGAATGGAATAAAATATTTTATAGTTAAAAATATAATTTTCTACATGTATATAAAATAAATATTTATAAACAAATCGGACGGTTTGTTTATGTACACCCATTTGACTGATATTGATTGAGACGATAAATTTTACACATCGCCCCACTGCACAAATAAAAATATGTGTTTGTTGACTGAAACCCCACACGGGTGTTGGGATGATATTTGGCGTACACTAATCCCAAATAATTAGCTGTATGTCGATCGGTTGATTGACAGGCTGTTATAAGCATTAAATATTTATATTTGATGCTTATGTAGTGTAGAATTCACTCTGGATGATGGTTGATTATTTATCGTTGCTATTATATACATGTGTTGTAGGGAATCCATATAATTAACATTATATAGTAATTGGTTGGGACTCATTCCAAGTTGAATAATAAAGAATATTCATGTGATGAATAGAAGAAAATTCATGTGTTGAATAAAATATATATTCATGTGTTGAATAAAAGAAAATTCATGTGTTGAATAAAATATATATTCATGTGTTGAATAAAAGAAAATTCATGTGTTGAATAAAATATATATTCATGTGTTGAATAAAAGAAAATTCATGTGTTGAATAAAATATATATTCATGTGTTGAATAAAAGAAAATTCATGTGTTGAATAAAATATATATTCATGTGTTGAATAAAAGAAAATTCATGTGTTGAATAAAATATATATTCATGTGTTGAATAAAAGAAAATTCATGTGTTGAAGAAAATATTCATTTGTTGAATAGAATAACGAAGTTATTGAAATATACAAAGCCGTGTTGATTAGATAGGCGCCATTTTGACGTGAACGATATCTATATCGATTTTATTCATTTTTATAATGAATATCGAAAAGGAATTGATTTTAAAATATAATATTTTGAAAATACTATCATTTATATATCGATAATATGGAATATTAAATTTTGATTTGAAATTGAATATGAAGTTGAAATCGTTTTGAAAACGAATTTAAATGATTTATAAAATATGTTTTAAAAGGAAATCAACGAAATATATATAATATATGTATATATACATATAATGGTCTGAATAGAACGTGCCGCACTGCGGCATTTCGCGAATTTCGACCATTGACTTCGAATGGACATTACGGCAGATCCGACCGTCGGATTCTCCTAAAACCAGAACCGTTGGGTTCGTATCGAAAAGATCTTTCTAACGAATATTAGGGATTTGAAATCTAACAGCTGGATGTGGAATTATGTCCAAATCAAATTTGAAAAATATCGCTGTAAGTGCAGTTCGATGGCCGTTGATGGAAATCGACTGTACGGGCCTTGATAAAATTATTAAAAATAGCAAAAATTTGTGTAAAATCATAAGAAATGATTTGGAAAGAAATGGGATGAAAAATCCCATATTTGAAAAGATAAAAACAGATTTTTATCGAAATGAACTAGTTTTTGAACTAGAATTATAATCCATTTATTTTTGAAATAAATAAATTGGATTTGAAAGGGTTTTAAAAGTAACCAAAATTTCCAATAATTGAATTGGAATTGATTTGAATCGAAATTGTCTTTGGAATATTTTGATGTTGGATTTCGTGATTATACAGCTATTGTTATGGAAATTTGAAAGATATATTTATATCGTTATTTCCAATACGATATTTGTTGGTCGTAGAATTTGATATTGAATATAAGCCGATATATTTTCTATTCAGAGCCTTGTACTTAATATCAAATGGGATTTGGGTTTGTCGTGAATGGTGTCTTCATTAACACTGTTTTTAAACCCAGTTGAGAAAAATATTAAATCTTTTTATTTAGATTTAATGAGGTTTACCAATTAAATGGTATTTAATTGGAATTGAATATGAATTGATTTTTGGGTTTATCGTGAACGGTGTTTTGAATAACACACGTTCTTTAACCCAGTAATTAATGGAATGTGAATTGGGTTTATCGTGAACTGTGTTTTAACAACATTCGTTCTTTAACCCGATTTACAATGAAGTGTGATTTGGAATTTATAAATCTTTTGTTAAGATTCAAAGGATATTTTCCAAAGTAAAGTTTTCCAATTTAATAAAATAAATTGGAATGGAATGGAATTCGATTTGGTAATAATCAAAGTGAATTTCTGTAGAGGAAGACAACAAATATATCTGGAATTTAAAAGGCTTTGCCGTTATTCTATTTATATTATTAGTCGGATATGGAAGTTTATATCGATTTGTTTTCCATGAAGATTCCATTGTAAATGGAATGTGATTTTGGGTTGTCGTGAATGGTATCTTTAATAATACTGTTCTTAGACCCAACAGAGTTTAGAAAATTAGAAACTAACTGGAGATTAGTTAAGTTGAATGGTTTCTTGGGTATTGATATGATGTTGGTTTCGACCTTCGGGGTTAATACTTAGGGAATTGTTCACTTGCTAATTTACAGTTAAAGGCTGATGGAATAGAATGTGATTTTGGGTTTATAGTGAACCATGTTTTAGATGACATTGGTTCTTTAATCCAGTTAAAGACAGGATATGATTTCCAAAGTTAAATAATCATTGATAGTATTTTTGGGAAGATTAAAACCAAGTGGAGTTTTAATGAATCTTTAATTAGATTGAAATGATCGAGAATGGAGTATCACCAGTTTTGCTCCAAGCGATAGTTAAATCTTTAATTAGATTTGAACGTGAAATGGTAATTGAATTTACCGATAACACCATGGTGTTAGATATGAAGTATTATTAGTTTTACTTCATGGGATGAATAGGTTGGAATTGGGAAATTAAAACAAGTAATTATTTAGGTAAGGTTCGTTAATCCCGACTAGTTTGGATAAACCATAATTTGGTTTGAATTAATATTCAAAAGAAGATTAAAGAATAAATTTAAAGAATTTATCTTTGATAAAATTGATGGGAACCTTTCCCAAAGTATAAGAATATTTGAATAAAAGATTATTCTGAATTGGAATGAGGCGTATGTTGTGTTTGTGTAACACTTGTTGATTATATACGCGAGTTATTCAGAAAGACCGGGTTTTTCTCATTCTGAATAACTGATTCAATGATGTGTCGAGGATGAAGACGGTGGTCGAAGACCGGAGGTCTTCACATCGTTTGGATAATTACCGATGATCTTGATTGGGCTGTGCACCCAAGAGGAGGGAATCAGTTGGTGATCGTCCAGACGTACTTGGAGATCGATGGATATGCGAGGTACAAGGTGCCTCCGGTTTCGTTCAGACCCAGAACGAACTTGTAAATGGACCGTGTGTCTGACATTGGATATCATTCTGTGTGATTGATGGATATCGGTTGCATGGAGTGGTTTGCCTGTGTGGCACGCTAAGATGCAAATGATCAAGGCTTTTGTTGAAAAGAAAAGTCTTGTGGTTGATGATTAAAGCACCGCCTGTGTTGCACAGCTTTGTGTAGCGTTAATTCGTGAGCCTCACACCCCGGTTGTGAATCATAAACGGGAGAGGACCTTAGGGAGGGCATGCGTTTCCTTCTAGCTAGGGTGGTGTCAGTGACCTACCAGCCCTGACATTTATATTATTTTCACCTGTGTGGTTGTTGGATTGTGAGGTGCCTCGGATATATCGGTGACTATGTGGAGCTGATGGAGTCATATGACTCGTTTACGCCCCAAAGGGCGGGGAAACGCAGTGTTCAGGCATTTTAATCCACATCGACGGACCGGCCCTGACGATCCAAGGGTCACTCGAGCTCTGATCCTGAGGTTCGAGCTAGAGAGTCTCGAATTCGATGAGGACGATCCCTTTCCTTGGTTCACAGATAGAAATCCAACTTCCAAATACGTGACTTTGCGGTTTTAACTGTAGAGCCTAGTATGGCGACATGATATATGGTACCCATGCCGTCTAGGATTGATACATTTATATTTGAAGTTGTTTTATACACTATGCACTTATAATAGTATCAAATGATTTGTTTTTAACGTACCAAGCATGTTTGGCTATTATAAGGGAAAACCCTATCCTCCGGCTTGTGTTGCATTGTGTGATGGGACCTGGGTCTTATAATAGCTTCATTTTTCCAAAAAGCCCCGCTCTGTGTTATACGGCTTGGTCCCTTGATATATCTGATTTAAAGTAAAGTTTTTAATAACTGTTTTAGTTCTCACACTAGTCACATGACTGACCTGGAGTATATTGTTTTAACCTAAAATATGGGTGCCCCTATTTCCGCATGGGCAGCTAGTAGTTTTGGTTTTGCAGATGTATATTCACAGGAACCTGGTTTATAGCTGGAATAATATTCGGAAAGCTCTGTATCCGTATATCTCCTTCAGTTGTGCATTGGATTATTTTTTCGTTGCAATAATGTATTCAAACTCTGATATTTCTCTGATGTGTGATATTTATTCATATTCTGTATATTCTTGTATTCTGATGGAATTGTTGTAATAAACAATGAAATGTTTTTCTGTTTGTGTTCCGATGTGGCTTGTCCTTAGTACAATCCGGGCTTTCCTTCACGGGGAAGTTCGGGTCTTGTCAGTATATCACCAACGGTTGGGCTCAAACCACCGTTTTTCAAAAAGGGACAGCATCGAAATAGATTAAAGAAGCAAAAGGGTTTTCTCTAGATAGGTGATTATACACCCTAATAGGAGCGACCCACATAGCCATGCTGCCTGCCCGATTTTTGTCATTTCCCGGCTGTGAGGCTTGAGGTTTGAATTTCCTTTTGGGATATTTGGTCACCATTCACTTTGAATGCCACATCGTCAAATCCTCCAAATATCACTAAAACCACAAAAATACTCCAATTGGGAGCTCACCAACTATGGTACGTTTGAAGAAATCAACGTACGCGATCCTTTTGGAAATACTCTGTCAGACATCCGTCCATACAAGTCATCCAGGAACAGGATGAACCGAAGGTACTCTCCAACTACATCCAATATAGGAATCACCCCATGGATCAGTAGCGAGAAATCCCTGCCACCCGTAGATTTCAACTACGATAGAACCACAGTTTTTCTTTGGCCGCTAAACCAGAGATTTTTGGTAGTTCTTCCGTGTAATGAAGATCTACAGTCTTCAATGCTCCATCTCGATCATCTTCTGTATCTTCACGTATTTGTTGGTCGGAATGGTTTTCCAATATAAATTCGATCTCGGTCTTTTCGTACCCACAATCGTATTGGACAGATTTCGATAGTCGGTGATTTAACTATCAAAATAAACAGTGTTTCAATCACGACAATCCAATAAATCCACTGGTTCAATATTCCACACTACTTGGCCTTTTAATTAAAACAAACTAATTCACTTTTGCTTAATTAAAACTTCTAACTCTTTTATTATTTAAAAATATAATATTTGATTCTTATAAACTAGTGTTCTCAAAACCAATTCTCTATAATACTTAGTAAAATAACCATATTCAATTTCCAGTTAATTCTCCTTTAAAACATTTATTACATCATTCTTTATTATTTAAATTTGGGAAATCCCCTCAACTTATTCTTCGTAACAGCGTTAAGTAATATCCTTTATTCCGTTCTTGAAACAATAACTAATATTTATTAGTATATAATAAAACTCATCTTTACATTTCCTTCCTAACCCGAAAATATCGTTATATTTTCATGCAAAACCCTTTATGTTTTTCTTCTACTTTGGAATTCTTATTTATATAATTTCCCTTCTTACTAGTTTCCTTTACTTCGGGTTTCTCGTTATATATTTTCCAAATTCTCACCAAATGTTGCATTATTATTTCACTAATGGAAATAATAAATTATCACTAACCTCTTTTACGATTACCACTAATATAATCTTTAGATAATCCTGATGTTGTTTAAGTTAGGGTATTTTAATTACCTCTCAAACCTTGATCAACAACGTTCATATCTAAAGACAAATACTATTTGAAATCCACAAACCAATACTTCACTCTAATATCAACACAATTTCTATTTAACTTAATTTATTCCAAATATGGTTTCACAAACCTGCTTACCTTTTTTTGAAACCTCTTTTCGGCTATACCCATTTTTCTCTTAATTCAATAATTAAGTACTACTTTATAAACATCACTTTTAATTCAACCTTTTTAACCAAGCTCACTTATAATTCGGATTTGGTTATCAAATCCCACGATTCACTTCTACTACCCAATTCACTTTTTCCCAATTTCCTTTCAAATCCATCCAACCATCTCTCGCTTTGAGATTCTTATTTCAATTCCCCACTTTTACTTAATCCCATTATCTAGTAACTTTAATGTCAAATTAACACTTTAACATCTTAATCCTCACTTATGAAAATCCTGGTTTATAATAAACCCTTTCTCTTAATTTCCATTTACTTAATTTAAATAATTAAGTAACATTTATTTTAAGCTGCCATGTTCGCTTAAAATGCTCTTTATCACTTCGTTATAAAACCCAGGTTTTAAAAATAAAACATGTTCATAAACTTCTTTCACTAATCCATTGGATTTCTTTTCAACTTCGATTACCTTTTAAATGAATTTCAATTAAAAAGTAATTCTCTAATTTATTATTAATTAAAATAATAATTTACTTCCATTATTTACTACCTACGTAGTAAATTTCTTTATTAACTAAAATGAATATTAATTCCCTTTTTAAAACCCTATTGAAATTAACAATTTTTCTTTAAACAATTTCATTAGATTAATCCAAACAACTAAAATAATAATAATTCCAGTTAAAAATGGTCAATTTAGTCAACTCTAAACACAACTATCTCGTTAAGCGATTTCAATTTGTTTTCCATTTAAATTAATTAATAATATAATTAATTTAAAATAATTCCATTTAATTGTTTCCTAAACAAACAATTATCCAATTTAGTCGTTAGGTTAATTTTCTTATTTTCAGATTTACAAATCTGATTAACATCAGAATTGTCTTTATAAAATCAATCTATAATTAATTATAAAAATAAGTATTTATTTCCTTTTTATAAACCTTTATTCAAATAATATATTTCAAAATCTATCTTTAGTCAGAAAATACATTTCATAACTTTAGTTCTATCAATTCACCTGACGGTAAATCAATATAAACAAAAAAATTTACTTTTATGTCATTTACTGCCGATTACTCAACCCACGCTGCCCATTGGTTAAAACCAAACGCAGGTTGAATTTCCAATTAATAATCAATACTCAAATCAATCACCCAAACATAACAGTTCATATGACAATATGAAAATAAATAATATATTTGAGGAATCCGGTTGGATCCCTCCAACCTGTTCTTCCCTGTATATAAATGGTTATCTCAAATCAGATCATTCAACCATTTAACCATAACAGTAAATAATCGACTACTTAACATCAACCAATCAAAACACTTCAAATACTTCAAACAATTCAACACGTTTATTTTATAAACGTGACCAACAAGGTAAGTTACCTTTATTGGAACCAATCGTGAGGATAACGATTTGGTATTCTACTGAAATTAAACGATGGTTCAATTTCATCAGTTAAATCAGCAAATAAATATATAATTAGCAAACAGTCAACTATTTGCAAGCAGAGCACACAAATCAAAACCCAATTTATACAAAATATAAATGGACAAAACTAAGTGAGTTTAACTCACCTGATTTTGTTGTCGCTAAAGCGGTACGGTTTCCAGTTCATTAAATCCCAGTCAGTCCCAACTTTGTCCAGAATACTTCCAAAACGTAGAATTCATTGCCTTGGTTTCAACACAACTCGTTTGGCTTGATTCTGGTAATATGAATAAATGTTATTCAAAATTTTAAGTTATACGATATAATTTGTAACCAGTCCTTTTAATTATAATATAATTATACTATTTACATTTATCACATGGTCACCGATCCTTACTGTTCTTTATCCAAATGCCATGTTCTGTTCCTCAACTCACTATTAGGTTTATATCATCATTTCCGTTCTTGTTTCCTCACCCTGAAAGTCTAAAATCCTGACAGGAGTAAACAAGTTATTAACTGCTAAATTTAAATTAAACTGCCATAATTACTTAGATTAGTTAATATAACTATACTTTAATTATCAGGCCTCAAATCCTTTATTCTTTCTCCAATTCGCTTTGTTCAGGGGCCGCTCCACCTTGTGCTTCTATCTGAAATGACGCATGCAGGTTTATTAACCAAGGTTCTTAATTGAAGTCTAACCCTAATTAAAACCAGTTAAAACTAATTATATTTGTTTAACTTATAATCAGAAGTTAGGCCGATACTTAATACTTCTTCCTGCTTCGCATTGTTCTTCACAAATCCAAACTGCCCGACTGTTCCATTTACTTTGATTCCGTCACCTGCCACATTTACAAATCAAGTATTATACGTAAATTCTGGTCTAAATCAACTACATGGTTTTTAATGAGAAAAACCTATATAGGTCCGAACCCTTTTCGTTGTCTCGTGTATACATTAATCCAGGGGAATAGCTTTAGCACCACCCTGCAACCACATAACCGATCGATGCTCCAACCCCAGACCTTCGGATGGCAATCCGTCACTACCACAACGTTCATCCAAACGTCGACTATCACCGTGCCAAGACCTTGGCAACTCGACAACTCCAGCACCCCGCAAATCCACTTCGAACGACACCCATCTCGAATTCAATTTTGGCGAACTCGAAACCCCAAACCCCATCGTAGCCGGTCAGAACGTTAATCTCATCGAGTGCTAGATTTTCTAGGTTGGAGGAGTTTGATTTAGCTAAGAGGACTGGGAGAAACGAATACGAAAGTTTGAGAAATACTGGCCATTTGTTAAGACATGGCGGCTGTCCAGA
Organism: Allium sativum; assembly: GCA_030737875.1. NCBI lineage: Eukaryota > Viridiplantae > Streptophyta > Magnoliopsida > Asparagales > Amaryllidaceae > Allium > Allium sativum. Next base: position 105,427,447 of record CM060909.1, read on the forward strand.
ACTTTGATCATAGAGACGAAAATTTAGGGTTCGGTTGTTTCTAAAGGGGTATTTATAAGGGTGGCAAATTAATTAAATAATATATAATGAAACTTCAGCATGAAGTAATTGATAAAAACCACCACAAACGATTTCTGTTTTCTGATAAAAAGGCTAATCCTAGCATAGAAAAATATTCCAGACCTAATGGGACAGGTTTCGTCGAAATGCGACATCGTTTGAAAAAATTTCCTTTATAAAACTAGAAATAAACACACGTTTAAATTTCCCATGATCACTAAATAAACCCAATCAACTTGAACTCTGAAATCCTACAATAATTAATCAATACGAACCCAACAACACTAGTTTCGTTGCATTCTGAGACTGTTTTCCCGGTAGGCTCTTTTTATACGCACCGCAATGCCATTTTAGACGCCAAATTCCCCAGTTTTCAAAAATAACAAATTATATACCTATCTTGGCTCTAACCGACAATACGAATTCAACAGAACTAGTTTCGTGGCTTTATTCGATCGTCTGCTCCAGTTACACTCAAATATCTCTCTATTAAATTAATTTAATTACGTGCTATAGAAATTATATGGGGGTTTTTGGCTGCCGTGGCCACATACGACATCGATTTGCCACGCAATTCAACACTGTACAATAATTTAACGTTATGGTTCTAATGAAACTGATTTCGTCAAAAATGAAGTCCGTTTGAAAAACGGCTATTTTAAAGGCCTATATTTTAATAACGATTTTCATAGCGACTATTTCAAAATTTGATTTAGCCATAAATAACAAACTATAACACGAAATCTAAATTTTTCTCTTTCATATGAAAATTATCATCAGTATAGTTCCAACGTTTCTTGTTTCACAGAAATCCGATTTATATCGGATCCTGTGTATTCCGTTGAATTTCAAAACTCCATATTACGAACTGCACGCCATTTTCAAGCTCGATTCATATTATATATAAATTTATAACATTCATACTTCATTTAAATACGATTTAAATATTAAGATTCGTTAGTATTCCAAATATAATATTTAAAATAAATAAACAAATAATATATTTGACTGCCGAAAATACGGGTCGTTACATTCTTCCCCCCTTTAAAATAATTTCGTCCTCGAAATTGCTAAGGTAAGAAGAATGCTACAAATCCCATTAATTTCCAAATCCAATTTATTTTAAAATCGAAAACAATTCAATACCGTATATAAATATTTTCAAAAATATCAAAATAAATAAATTCTAACACCTTAAATTCCCGAAAAAATTCACCAGAGTCTCCCCTGAACGGAGTGACATCTGCAATATCGCAGGAACGAATAATATATATACATCGACCAACACGGTCGGAAAACAAAAATCAAAATCCAAAATTTTATATTTTCGCGTAGGCATACCTTTTACGAGCGCTATTGAGCATATTTGCTTAACGTATACATGATTTACTCAACCAATATCAATCTGCCTAGCCATATGGCACCTATACTTAACTTAATTCACATATCAGTAATAAATATATGAAATTCGGAGATAATATCTCACTAACCAATTGGTATAACTACACCAATTCTAAAATCAAACACACAACATCAATTCATTATCAAACACAGGGTTAAACCATAAATCCAATTCATGTGCAGTTTCCTTCCAGTTTAATTATACTGAAAAATTATTCTTTAATTTAGAATTTATTTAGCTCCATTAAATTGTCAATTATTCTCATTCAAACAAATTATCATACAATAACGAACAATTCACAATCAAAAAACAATATACAACCAAATCAATTGAATTTACATTCAACATCAATATTTATTTTGGTTTCCCAAATTTGGTACATCAACCAATTAATATCTGATTTATTTCCATTGATTATTGTTTATTCATTTAATTTTCAATTTCCAAGTCTTTTTTATTTAATTTCAATACAATTTTGAATTTAATTACACTTAACCAAGTTAAATTTTCAACTCCAATTTTCAATCTGATTTGAATATCATTCAAATCAACCAAACACACTAATATCTCAATAATTTGATAAAGTTATCTCTAGTTTATACAAAAATATAATTTGGGTAAAATTATTTCATTTACCCTTTTTTCAAAACAATAATGTATCGATTGCCAGTTCAGTGCTTCTCAACACTTAAACCGATTAACCAACACAATACAAAACATTTGTATATGAAATTTACAACTACGCTCTCATATATATACACTAAATATCGATCTAGGGTATTACTAACCCAATCTCTATCGAGTTACACCACAGAGTCAAGGTTATTACTAAACCAATAGCTCTGATACCACTGTAACGACCCAGGGATTTTCGGCCCTGGAAATTGAAATAAATACATTTCCCGTACCTCATGCCGACCTTCCAAACACCGAAAACACTGGAACGTTATTAGAATGAATTTAGAGGGTGAGATAAGAAAGAAATATAAGAATAGAAGAAGAAGAAGAACCAACACAACACAGAATCAGAGTCTCACATCGCAGCGGAACAAAATATAATATAGAAATAAAACTTTATTGAGAGCTTTTAAAAACACTTACAATATCAGAGTACATCAACACCTCTAGACAGTTATAAAAATATGTCCCATATACAACACACAGCGAAATAGTAGCTATATAATATCATACGTCTTGACTCTTCCAGCTCGTCTCTTCACAGCATTTGATAACCTGGACATGTACACAACGGGCTAACCTGAGCATTACAAAACACCGGGTCGGTCTGGTTAACCAAAGTGAGAAAAACTCGCACAGTATTAAGGGTATCACACAACTTGATTTTAAAGTCAAAATCATTTCGGTAAAAAAAGATAATCGTAAGCCCGAATCACACATAAATACGGACAGGTTTTACCTTACGATAAACCAAAACATTTTCGAAATCAATATTTTTTTCTGATATTATAATAGTGTCTAAATACAAGTAAATAACAATATAGTGAAACGCTTGCATCTGAAGCTCCATGTATATAGTATACAATCAAAACCGTGGGCACTTATAAGAAATTTGATTCCGACTATGACAAGGTATGAGACCACCTGCCGATTGTGTATCTGTAGAGGAAAATACACCGGGTTCAACAAGAACGTCTTGCAACCCGGCCCACACATGACCGACCACTCATTTCGCTTGAGTGTATCAAATGTATATCACCAACGGTTGGGCTCAAACCACCGTTTCCCGAAAAGGGACAGCATCGAAATAGATTAAAGAAGCAAAAGGATTTTCTCTAGATAGGTGATTATACACCGTAATGGGAGTGATCCACATAGCCATGCTGCCTGCCCGATTTTTGTCATTTCCCTGCTGTTAGGCTTGAGATTTGAATTTCCTTTTGTGATATTTGGTCACCATTCACTTTGAATGCCACATCATCAAATCTGCCAGATATCACTAATTGACGTCTACAAAAATACCCCAGTTGGGAGGTCACCAACTATGGTACGTTTGAAGAAATCAACGTACGCGATCCTTTTGGAAATACTCTGTCATAAATCCGTCCATACAAGTCATCCAGGAACAGGATGAACCGAAGGTACTCTCCTACTGCATCCAATATAGGAATCACCCCATGGATCAGTAGCGAGAAGTCCTTACCACTCGTAGATTTCAACCACGACAGAACCACAGTTTTTCTCTGGCCGCTAAACCAAAGATTTTTAGTAGTTCTTCCGTGTAATGAAGATCTACAGTCTTCAATGCTCCATCTCAATCATCTTCTGATATCTTCACGTATTTGTTGGTCGGAATGGTTTTCGAATACAAATTCGATCCCGGTTTTTTCGTACCCACAATCATATTGGACAGATTTCGATAGTCGGTGATTTAACTATCAAAATAAACAGTGTTTCAATCATGTCAATCTAATGAATCTACTGGTTCAATATTCAGCACCACTTGGCCTTTTAATTAAAACAAACTAATTCACTTTGCTTAATTAAAACTTCTAAATCTTTTATTATTTAAAAATACGATATTTGATTCTTATAAACTAATGTTCTCAAAACCAATTCTCTATAATACTTAGTAAAATAACCATATTTAATTTCCACTTAATTCTCCTTTAAAACATTTATTAGATCATTCTTTATTATTTAAATTTGGGAAATCCCTTCAACTTATTCTTTGTAACAGCGTTAAGTAATATTCTTTATTCCGTTCTTGAAGCAATAACTAATATTTATTAGTATATAATAAAACTCAGCCTTACATTTCCTTCGTAACCCTAAAATATCGTTATATTTTCATGCAAAACCCTTTTTGTTTTTCTTCTACTTTGGAATTCTTGTTTATATAATTTCCCTTCTTACTAATTTCCTTTACTTCGGGTTTCTCGTTATATATTTTCCAAATTCTCACCAAATGTTGCATTATTATTTCACTAATGGAAATAATAAATTATCACTAATCTCTTTTACGATTACCACTAATATCATCTTTAGATAATCCTAATGTTGTTCAAGTTGGGGTATTTTAATTACCTCTCAGACCTTGATCAACAACGTTCATATCTAAAGACAAATACTAGTTAAAATCCACAAACCAATACTTCACTCTAATATCAACACAATTTCCATTTAACTTAATTTATTCCAAATATGGTTTCACAAACCTGCTTACCTTTTTTTGAAACCTACAACAACCCGAATTCCGACGGACTGATTTTTTTTCAAAAACCCAATCCATCAAAACCCGAGTTGGTTGCTCTGGTATCCTGCAGAAAAGACAGAGACAAGAAATATGTCAGAGTTCGGAAATCACCTCACAGTGGAAGGAATAAAATATAATATATATATATAAGCATAGCTTTACCTTAATTACAATACTGCTAAATCAGTATCTCTAAAGCTATAAGTCTCTGTCATGAATCTAACCTACGAACGTAATGAGGAGGGGGTCAGAACATAAGTTCTGTGTGAATGAGTTTAAACTACACTTCTTGAATAATCCTACATATACCGTTCAATTACATTTTATTGTTTATTATGTTATTTGTGTCGTTAGCGCTCAAGGCTTACACACACGTCGCACCCATCAGTAGATTAACCTAATATAATGTATATGCAGCTACCCCCAAACTGAGGTACACCCCGTGGTACCCCACTCGCATGGTCCCCACCGTATCCTCGCAGTGATATACGCAGTCCCCCGTCCTATGTCATAGTAATGTATATTCCTCTTATATATAATACAACACTACACCTACATAGGATCACTCTAATTTGACTGCCGTTATCGAATAATGGACACCAGTCTACGATACACCACCCAGAGCAGACATGATTATATCTAGACTCTTCCACGTACGTATTCTCTATCGTATTCGATATCTAACCCGCACACCCATCGTGTGTGCGTGCCCGAGTTCCGTGGCAGGGCTACACAAGAAACATGGAACTCGGTCAGGAGCTTTCCTTATATTTGTGCAAGGACCGCCTTTAAGAGCCTCCCACACAAATATCCCTAGGGTCTGTTTTCTATGGTGGCTATGGCCCTACCTCGGCCCCTCCCATAACTAATAAAGACTACAAGAGCTAAGCGACAAGCCCCTGAGCAACCAATCTAAACATCCATGTGGCGTCTCCCCTCAACTACTGTCCCACGATAGTGAATGGTTAATGGTATATTGGGTCTAGCTCTAGTCTTTCCGCATCCTACTGGCTGTGGTAACAGGCACTCGACGACCTACTATCCTTGTTGGTCCTGACCCTCCACCTCCGTTGAGGCAGCCGTCGAATCATCTTTTCCGTCACCGTGAACAACATTCTAACTGCCCAGCTATTCTTGCAGTCTAGGCCCACCCACCTAGTAGTTACGGGCAGACCCAACCTCTACGGGCACAGCCTGAAACATCTACCACCACACAGAGGACTACTAAGAGAACCTTTAACGTCTCAGGAAGCCGCGTGCTTCCCCTTCCAGTCCGTTGGAGCCGCCAAAATAACGAATGTGCGTTCCCCTTGTGTCTTATGACACCGTGATGATTTACCTTGTTGAGTTATTCATCCTACAACGTACGAATTGCCCTAAGCGCCTTGATTTTATATGTCATTAGACCCTACGTCTAATCAATTCTTACGCGCTTTTGTTACCTCGTCAGTTTTTCTTATTTAACTTGGTTATTCTTATTCATATTGACTTCCTTTTCAAGTTTACCAAGTTACCCTCGCTTATTAATTCAATTTATACTTAACCCATTTAAGTCCATCAATAAGACCACAACATGTTGTTTTCCAACTTCATAAATTATTCCCTTTTAGGGTTACAACAACATGTTATACATAATTCATAGTTAAGTATGTCTTATCCACATATATACTGATTAAGAGAATAATCCCGTAAACACCAGCCCCGAAGACCGAAATCAACATCAGACTAGCACCCAGAGAATTACTCAACCCAACCAACATATATGATTCTAATTTACTTCTTTTCCATTCATATATCTTATATCATCTTAAATTTCACACTTCTCCTTCCCAAACTACTTAATTTATAATTAAGTATATCTTCACATATAAGTTACCTTATTTTCCTCTATCTTTTCTTATAACTTACCTTATCCCATAAGTTATACTTTCCACTTGTCCCTAAGACAAGTCTAACCTATTATCCTTCCTTTTCTTATTCAAATTAATTCATAATAGGTTATTTACCATTCCCCACTTTTGTCATTAATTTAGATTTACTTAACCCTTTCCATTTATTTAACCCGTTACCTAAACTTTACCCAATTCAATTAATTTGTGATGCCATAACGGGTCCCCTTTGGTTAAGCATTATTTATTTATGTCTTACATGTCGCCCATGTCCCACTTAACCTCTTTTATTACTGTTTCCATGTCTTACACATGCTTTACTATGGTTAAGTCCACCTTAGTCATGTTTTACTTCACGTATCTTACTACAGTTAACTCCATATTTACATGTTTTACATGTCTTGTCTTATTATGGTTAAGTCCATATTTACATGTCATATTTTACATGTCACCCACTTAACCCTCGAACCATACCCATGTCACCCACATGTCTTATTATGGTTAGTATTCCTTAATTCATTCATTATGACGAATGGTGCATGACCTCCCATATTAGACCGAACACTTTGTGGCTGCTAGATTTGCCGGGCGGTTCCGGGCAGTCTTACACCACAAAAAGGGTCTAACCTCGTGTCACCAACCGTTACGCCTACAATTCATGCCTTTGACCTCTTACATTAGACGTCCAATTGTGGCTGCTGGATTTGCCGGGCGGTTCCGGGCAGTCTTACACCACAATTGCGCCTAACATCGTGTCAAAGGTTCATTAACATCGTATTTCACCCAAATCCCAATTTTCATGTTATGTGTTTCCAATTCAACATATAGTCATGTTTACAATTTTGCCTATTCCAACTTGTCACTAATTACATATTAATTAGCCTTAATTGCAAATTTCCAATTATAGGCAATTTCATCAATTCCATGTAATCCATACCCAAATATGCCAATTACTTTTATATTCCAATTATCAGAAATATCCAATAATACTCAAGTTCATAAAATCAATATTTTTCCAATATATTTTCCAACGTTCCCATGTTCATACATATAACCCAATTCACCTTTTAGGCTTATCTTACCAATAAATTTCACCAATTTATGTTATCCAATTGCATGTTGTTAATATTAAATTGTACTAATTCCATATCCAATTTCAATCATGCCAAATTACATAAATTTAAAATTACCATACAATTATGTCCATAATTCTATTCAAATCATAAATAAATCCTTCCAACCCATATTATGCACAAACAACCCCTTTTTTTCCTTTTACTTTCTCGTTCTCGTTTAAAACGCATAAATTCATGATAGATGCAGGCTCGAGATAGCCTAGCTATAAAAATAAAAAGGGGAAAGAATAAAAAGGAGAGAACTCAAGCGTAAGCATAAATGAAATAACTGATCTTATTAAATTATCATCATATTCATTATGGGGAATGGCAAACGATAGAAGTACAATTATACAACAACTGTATTTTAAACCACTCGCCTTGACTGGATTGGAGAAATAAACAATTGGTTATTGAGGTAGAACATTGGTTTAGGCTTCTTATTTGATTATTGACGCAGAACGTGAATTGTTGTTGAAGAAACTTGCTACTTGATTTGATCAAACTCCAAAATTGATGAAGAACTTGCAATTTAATTTAGAGTTTAGAGGCGGCGGCTATGTTGGGTTGAAGTTTGGTGGCATGGAGGCATCTTATAAGAGATAGAATGATTTTAGGGTTAGGTTAGGTGTTCTTTTATAGGTGGGTTAGAGCAACTAGGACCTTAGGATTAAATAAAAACTCATCTAAACCGTCCACCTCACCCTAGAAAAGAACCATCCAGAACAACCCTTTTCTCACTTAGTGCTCCTGTAATTAAAATAAAATAAAATAAACCGCTTTATTTCTTTCTAATTAATGCATTACATACTATTTTTAACGTATAGCAACCTCTTTCCTTCATGCATTCAATTTTTTATTTTATTTATTTGCACTTATACGTGAACCTTTATTTGCTATATTCTTCTCCTAATCAATTAATTGATTTCTTTCTCTTTTTGTATACTCTTTTTGAAAAGAAATCGCATGTCCTTAAACCATTTTCTTTTATTTATTTACATCTAATCACATGTGCATGCGTCTCTGATTTGAATGTTATTTAATAACATTAACCTTCCACCAATTATGGCTTGCTTATGGCCTTATTAGTTTACTTTTTAAATGTTTAAATTTCAAAAGTTGATCCCCTTCACATTTAATTGCTCCATTTTAATGTTTACAACCTTTTTCTATGCATGCTTTAATTGCACATTTGACATGTCTTGCATTCCATATTCTCTTTCTTTTATTTGCACCACATTAATTTATTTTTATTCAGGTTCATGCATCATCCATTTATTTAATGCAATAATTTCACATATCCTCTTTCCCTTATTGCATTAATTTCAAATAACATGTGTAACGACCCGGAAATCCGTACCCATTTGAGCTGACAAATATTCTACGCATTCAACTCAAAGTGCACGAAAATTTAGATCATTAATAGAAAGGAATAAGAGGATGAGAAAGATAAGATATAACTAATAAAATTGAAGAAGAAGAAGAACACAACTGAGCAGAACCAGAGTAAACACGAATCGCACAGCGGAACGAATAAAATGTATTATATAACATAACTTTGAAATACAAAACTGTATTGTATATACATACCATTATCAGAGTACAATACATCATATCACAACGGAAATAATTTCTAAATAACGACGTTGAAACCTTCTGCCTTTAGGTCCTCCAAGTGTATCTGTAAAATCCTGAAACACTTGACTGCCTGTACAAATTTGGGCACCCAAGAGTTTAGGGAAAACAAACAAAATAAACTCTGGGTCAGTCATGGGACTGGTGTGAGTAAATTCCAACCATACGGTTTAACTTTGAAAATCCTTTTTGAAACAAAAGGATAATAGTAAGACCAACCCACACAAAAACATGGACGGTTTTTACCTTACTATAACCCAAAATATTTTGATATCAAACTCCAGTGATATTATAATAATGTCTAATCAAGTAAATAACCAAATAGCAGAATGCTTGCAACTCACGCTCTACATACATAGTATAAAATCAAAAACCGCAGGGCGCTTATTGGAGATTGGATTCCAACTATGACAAGGTATGGGACCACCTGCCGATAGTGTATCTCTAGAGGTGAATACACTGGGTTCAACAAGAACGTCTTGCAACCCGACCCACACATGACCGACCACTCATTTCGCTTGAGTGTATCGAATGTATATCACCAACGGTTGGACTCAAACCACCGTTTCGCGAAAAGGGACAGCATCGAAATAGATTAAAGAAGTAAAAGGAATTTCTCTAGACAGGTGATTATACATCCTAATGGGAGCGACCCACATAGCCATGCCGCCTGCCTGATTTTTGTCATTTCCCAGTTGTGAAGCTTGAGGCTACGTCTATTTTTTTAGAACATTTGGCCACCATACACTATGAATGCCACATCATCAAACCCATTAAATCACTAATTGATCTTTCCAAAAATATTACGGGTATAAGAGCTAAGAGAAACGAATTTCTCCGCCACCAGACGTAATACCTTGAAAGGATCGTCTTATGTGACCATTAGAAATACTCTATCAAACATTCGTCCATACAAGTTGTCCTGGGACTGGACAATCAGAAAACACCACTCTGGAACAGGACGACCCTAGCATTTCACTCCGTCTTCAATTGTCTTTCAGTATAATCTATTCGCAGCGCTTATGCTTATATGAAGTGGTTTCGGATAATATATCCAACCGGTCTCTCCGTAATGACAACGATGGTCAAAACACTTCGATAGTCAGTTATTTAACTATCAAAGTAAAAACAAACACCCATTCTAATGTATAACCAAACATCGTACAATCACGCTTGAGTTTGGTCAACAACACTAATTTATCGTTATAGTTTAAAAACTTATCATACGCTGTAATATTCCCCTTTAACCAATTTCGACATAACAGTCACGCTTAAGCCTAGTCAACAGCGTTATTTCACTGCTATAGTTCTAAGACTTGCAATACGCTCCTATATTCCACTTTGTACTAATCTTGACATCTCGCTCCGTTACAGAAATCTTGACATCTCTTTCCGCTACAAAACAATTACCATCCCTCGATAATAGCTAAGTCGTTCAAGTTAGGGTATTTTAATCACCTCTCAGACCTTGATCAACAACATTCTTATCTTAGAATAGATATAAGTTCGTAACTCTAACCCCTTTTTTAAAAATTCATCAAAACGTACTTCTTGCTGTATTTTAAATATGGATTTATGACGCCATATCCTTAGTTTGAAATCTTAGTTGTTTATAATTGTTACACTGGTCGTTAACTCTTCGCTTCCTCCTCCTTATACAAATCCAGCATTTCTCTACGCTTCTTTTCCTTACACAGTTTCATTTTTAAACTTCTCTTATCGAAACCCATGACGTTCTTTGTCTTTTGGCAATTTGCTTTTTATTCAAATTTGTTATACCGAATTCAAGTAAACATCTTAATACAAACTTAATATCCTCTTAAATGAAATCCATTTAAGAACCAATTTCTTTAATCAAATAATGATTAACTTGATCATTTGTTGAAGTAAACAGTTTACTTCATTATAAATAAACAATTCTAATTAGTTCATTAACTATTTAAAATTCATTACAAGGGTAATTAATAATTAAGAAAATCTTATTAATTTTAAAAAAATTTATTTCTAATCTATTAGATTAATCTAAGACCTATTTGATTTAATAATCATTTTCCCATAAACCAGTTGATTTAGTCCACTTTAAACCATCAGTTAATTCGTTAACCGATTACACTTACTTTACTTCATTAGATTAATATAATCAATCTAATAATATTCCTTATTTGTTTGCTTTAAAACAATTATCCAAATTATTTACTTTTCAGATAATTACAGCTTCATAACTTATCAAACCATCGTTTATATTTACTTTAAAAATTGAACTATAAAATACCAGTTTATATTAGAGCTTCTATTATAATTAAACTTCTCTTTGATTATAAAAAAATAATTTTTTTTATAATTAACTACGTTGATTTGCCCGACGGCCAATCAATTTCTTAACCAATCAATGGATTTATGATCGTCTGTTGCCATTTTCTTAATCAATATCATTTATTGATCAAATCCAAACAAATGTTGATTTTCTATCCAAAATTAATATCCACATAGGGTTTGAATGCCATTTGGGTTCAAACAGTGCATATATAAATAATATACAACAAATAGTACATACAAATATTGAGGAATCCGGTTGGGTTCCTCCAACCGGTTTCCTACATCCACAGATGTTAGTCCACACAATTTACACTAATTCCATACCAGGGAATATTTTAATCAGTATCCAACCCATGATATATATATACAACGATATATATGATTCAACCAATTTAATCGAAATCTACCTAAACGACCATTACACAACATTCAATCAATATTAAAATATAATTATAATATTTTAAAATAGATCAGAGTCAGTGAATTTACTCACCTTTTCGCGTTAACCGTTAAATAACGATTTGCGTCGGTCCAGTATCGCACGTTTAAGCCCGTTACACTTTTTCCCCACAAATGGACTTCCTCCAGTGAGCCTCTCTTATCATCGAAACTTGTTACTACTCGATCTCCTCACCTGCTCAAATATTGATGCTGCTCTTTCTCATTACCCATATTTAAGCATAGGTGTATTTAAATAGCAACCCAAAACTTTCCTTTTCAAGACCACGTCATCTCAACACAAAGCCTGCCCCATGCTTTCCGACCATGTAGTTGAGTACTCCACCTCGCCCATGTAGTTGAGTACTCCACCTTATCTTGTAAAGCCTACCCATTCCTTTCTAATGCTTCTGTAGGCTTTAAGTAAACCAAAGTCCAGCACAAGCTTCCACTAATACCTAATTTCTTGTTAACTGACCACTATTTTGCGACAAAACCTACCGCTAGCTTCATCTACTTCGTACATCTCCATGAAACTGACAGCCGGCCAAGTCCTTCAAGCCATCTCCTCCCATAAACTGTAGATCTTCGGTCACAGCCCTAGTTTAACGCACCCAAAACATAACGCCAGGCATGCACTCGAACCTTCCTTTGTTTCGCCACTTCAATTCACACATTCATCATTCTAAAATGATGCGAAACCCCCGTATACACAGAACCATCCATGTTGACATTTACCAATTCCCTCCTTTACGTTACCTGCTGTGATAACAAAGATATGAAGCGTCCTCACTCCATGATGTTTATCCATTTGAACCCATCATAAAACAACATACCTCCAGAACCTCATGCTTTCCATCACGTGCGGTTTGTCATCACATTCCGGATTTTGCCGTTTCAAATCCTTTCCGCACCCTTTACGTTGAACTCCCCTTTACCTTCCAAGATTTACATTTTGATATACTTCCCATAATACACAGCGCCCCCAAATCTTGCTGCACCATCCAACGTTCTTGTATCTCCCTTATTATATACCCCAATTACAGACAAAAAAAACTCACGTTCATTTTAAACCCCATAGCTCAGTGATCTTCCATCGCCATTTTCAAGAACATCACCCGTCTTCCCAACTCCGAACTCGTCAGTCCTCGAGTTCCTCCATGCTACTCGGTGGTTCCCTTTCTGCTGCGCTCATATGTTAAACCGCCATTACCCCACTCATAAAGCTCACACCATCCTCCTCTCATCATGTCGGACAGCCCTCCCTTTTTCTTGGTTTAATGGATTCGGGATTTCGGTCTACTTTAGATTTTACAGTGGAGGATTTTAGTTCGATTTGGCATAGAAACCCTGAAGGGAGTGATGCGTGCGATATTATATAGGAGCAACTCCTTGGCTTGCACGGCAAAGATAGTTTGGCATCCACGAAAAGGAACCTTGGTATCCACGTAAACCAGTCCACCTGCCCAGAAAGCACCTTGCTTGAATTCCTCCTTTTTGAAGCAATTCCGTACACGTAATGTCTTTTAATAGTAAATGCTCGGGTATCGTATAGGAAATGAAAGAAGAGTAGGGGTAGCAAAAGCACTAGGAAGGTGACAGTATGGAGATGAGACAATTCATGTGCGATATTTTTCTTAATCCTGAAGGATCGAGAGTCATGGGTCTGCGTTGGTAGGGGTATGTTTTAGGTGCACGGAAGGACATGCTATAGGTGTTTAGGTGTTTACTTTTAAGTATGGTGCAGTAGCTAGCTTCCACCTGAAGGAATGATTTTTGCGGTATGGCTTTGATCGGGAATAAAATTTATAAAAATAGGTCAATGCATGAGTATCCAAATGGTTAAAAACAACCGACCCTTTTTAATAATACCCTACTATCACCATGTCGAATGGCTTCATTAGCTAGATGTAGTAAGATGAAAGAGTTTCAATCCGAACTGGTGGAGCAGCTCAAGTGTAATCGGTATTATAATATGTACATGTTTTAAAATGTGAGTGCACCGTATTACGAAAATCTCGTTCATCTCTGGGCAGCCGCGGACTGAAATAAAAATATCATTGTGTCCAGCGAGGTTCCACCGTCCCAAAAATATAAAAATATCGGTAGGTTAACTCATATTGTGAAACACCAAAATATTAATATAGGGTGCACAATACTCCAAATAAAAAGTTAATTATTTAATTAATTAAAAATTACAGTAAAATTATAAAAATTAAATTATCACTACGTCTCAAAAGAATTTTGTCTAAATTTGAAACTGATATCTAGTTATATCGAATAAACCGTTATGGTCGATAAACGATTCTACAGCGACTATCTGAATATTTGATTTGGATATATCTTGCAATATATAATTCAGAAATTCGATTTTTCACCTCCATTAGAAAAATACAGTTCAACATATTCCAACGTTTCTTGTTTTGCAGAAATCCGATTTATAACGAGTCATGTATACTCAATTGAAGTTCAAAACGTTAAATTACGAACTACAGCGTCGATATAAGCTCGATTATATTTAATATATATTTTTATACATTCAACTTCATTTTAATTAAGATATAAATCCACTTATAACACGAATTCAATATTTAAACTTTAAATATTCGAATACAAACCGATAAAAATGCGGGATGTTACATTCCTTCCCCCTTAAAATAATTTTGTCCTCGAAATTGCTAAGAAGTGGAGATGCTCTAATTCTAACTCCTCACAACCTACTTGGTTGAAGTTTCATACTTCACAGCCCCATAACTCAATCCTTGCATCGAATCTATTATCCTTATATCAATAATTCTCTTATACTCGAGCCCTATTTCATTTCAACTTCCAGTTCCATCTCACTTCCAAATTCTTGGCCAATGGTCCAATTCCATAACCAAACTCGGTTTCAATCCAATATCTCATTTCACAGATACTTTACCAAGTTTAATTCTATTCAAATTTTATTCAACTTCGTTAAATTTCTATTTATTTACTTCATAAGTAAATTTTAAATTTCAAAATTCAAATTCCTGATGTTTATATTTCAAATCAGTTTGAAATAATATATATATATATATATATATATATATATATATATTCATAACATAGCAATTCAAAATATTTGAATTTTCGAACAACTTATTTCAAAACAAAATCTTTGGTGGTAATCCCTCACTTAGAAACTCGAAAATGAACACCGATAATGTCGCGGTTCATCATCAGAATTATTTTCCAGTCATCAAAGTGAGTTCAATACTATATTACTATTCAAAATTCATTTTAAAACACTTCCATTTTGAATTTTACTTCAAAATATCTTTCACAGCACCTGGAAAACAATTTCAAATCTCCTAGGATTTTAAAATTCCTATATATTTAATCCAAATATTATTTCCAACTCTTTCCCAAGTTTCCATAGTTTTAATTCCAATTCTGGTTTTGAGCTCTGATTTCATATCTTGCGCTTATACGAATCTTGATTGGTGATCTATAGCCATTTCAATTATAATCTTATTCGATTATAATAACGATCAGTACATCCAAATACTATAATAATATCAAAATATATACTTTTTTTATATCAAAATATATTTTGGGTAAAATTATTTCCTTTACCAGCTTTTTAAAACAATACTATGTCGAATTGCTCTATCCAAGCATTTATAAATCCCTATCGACATCATCAGCTAAACGCGTCAATCTGAAATTTATATACCACTCAACAGATCAATCAACATAATATAAAACAGTTTTTATATCAATTTACAAATACGCGCTCATATATATACACTCAAACTCAATCTAGAGTATTTCTAACCCCATCTCTATTGAGTCACGCCACAGAGCCAAGGTAATCACTTAACATTCAGCTCTGATACCAATTGTAACGACCCGGAAATGCATACCCATTTGAGCTGATAAATATTCTACACATTCAACTAAAAGTGCACGAAAATTCAGATTATTAATAGAAAGGAATAAGAGGATGAGAAAGATAAGATAGAACTAATAGAATAGAAGAAGAAGAAGAAGAACACAACTGAGCAGAACCAGAGTAAACACGAATCGCATAGCAGAACGAATAAAATGTATTATATAACATAACTTTGAAATACAAAACTGTATTGTATATACATACCATTATCAGAGTACAATACATCATATCACAGCGGAAATAATTTCTAAATAACAACGGTGAAACCTTCTGCCTTTAGCTCCTCCAAGTGTATCTGTAAAATCCTGAAACACTTGACTGCCCGTACAAATTTGGGCCCCCAAGAGTTTAGGGAAAACAAATAAAATAAACTCTAGGTCAGTCATGGGACTGGTGTGAGTAAATGACAACCATACGGTTTAACATTGAAAATCCTTTTTGAAACAAAAGGATAATAGTAAGACCAACCCACACAAAAACATGGACGGTTTTTACCTTACTATAACCCAAAATATTTTGATATCAAACTCCAGTGATATTATAATAATGTCTAATCAAGTACATAACCAAATAACAGAACGCTTGCATCTCACGCTCTACATACATAGTATAAAATCAAAAACCGCAGGGCGCTTATTGGAGATTGGATTCCAACTATGACAAGGTATGGGACTACCTGCCGATAGTGTATCTCTAGAGGCGAATACACTGGGTTCAACAAGAACGTCTTGCAACCCGGCCCACACATGACGGACCACTCATTTTGCTTGAGTGTATCGAATGTATATCACCAACGGTTGGACTCAAACCACCGTTTCCCGAAAAGGGACAACATCGAAATAGATTAAAGAAGTAAAAAGAATTTCTCTAGATAGGTGATTATACACCCTAATGGGAGCGACCCACATAGCCATGCTGCCTGCCCGATTTTTGTCATTTCCAGTTGTGAAGCTTAAGGCTACATCTATTTTTTTAGAACATTTAGCCACCATACACTTTGAATGCCACATCATCAAACCCATCAAATCACTAATTGATCTTTCCAAAAATATTACGGGTATAAGAGCTACGAGAAACGAATTTCTCCGCCACCAGACATAATACCTTGAAAGGATCGTCTTATGTGACCGTTAGGAATACTCTGTCAGACATTCATCCATACAAGTTGTCCTGGGACTGGACAATCAGAAAACACCATTCTGGAACAGGACGACCCTTGCATTTCACTCCGTCTTCAGTTGTCTTCAGCATAATCTATTCGCAATGCTTATGCTTATACGGAGTGGTTTCAGATAATATATCCAACCGGTCTCTCCGTATTGACAAAGATGGTCAAAACACTTCGATAGTCGGTTATTTAACTGTCAAAGTAAAAACAAACATCCATTCCAATGTATAACTAAACATCATACAATCACACTTGAGTTTGGTCAACAGCGCTAATTTGTCATTATAGTTTAAAAACTTATCATACGCTGTAATATTCCCCTTTAACTAATTTCAACATAACAATCACGCTTAAGCCAAGTCAACAGCGTTATTTCACCGCTATAGTTCTAAGACTTGCAATACGCTGCCATATTCCACTTTATACTAATCTTGACATCTCTTTCCGTTACAAAAATCTTAACATCTCTTTCCGCTACAAAACAAATACCATCCCTCGATAATAGCGAAGTCGTTCAAGTTGGGGTATTTTAATTACCTCTCAGACTTGATCAACAACATTCTTATCTTAGAATAGATATAAGTTCGTAACTCTAACCCCTTTTTTTAAAAATTCATCAAAGCATACTTCTTGCTGTATTTTAAATATGGTTTTATGACGACATATCCTTAGTTTGAAAACTTAGTTGTTTATAATTGTTACACCGGTCGTTAACTCTTCGCTTCCTCCTCCTTATACAAATCCAGCATTTCTCTACGCTTCGTTTTCCTTACACGGTTTCATTTTTAAACTTCTCTTATCGAAACCCATGACGTTCTTTGTCTTTTGGAAATTCGCTTTTTATTCAAATTTGTTATACCGAATTCAAGTAAACATCTTAATACAAACTTAATATCCTCTTAAATGAAATCCATTTAAGAACCAATTTCTTTAATCAA
This sequence comes from Allium sativum, assembly GCA_030737875.1. Taxonomy (NCBI): domain Eukaryota; kingdom Viridiplantae; phylum Streptophyta; class Magnoliopsida; order Asparagales; family Amaryllidaceae; genus Allium; species Allium sativum. The sequence goes on from CM060909.1 coordinate 105,445,541, forward strand.
ATAATGATTAACTTGATCATTTGTTGAAGTAAACAGTTTACTTCATTATAAATAAACAATTCTAATTAGTTCAATAACTATTTTAAATTCATTACAAGGGTAATTAATAATTAAGAAAATCTTATTAATTTAAAAAAAAAATTTATTTCTAATCCATCAGATTAATCTAAGACCTATTTGATCTAATAATCATTTTCCCATAAACCAGTTGATTTAGTCCACTTTAAACCATCAGTTAATTCATTAACTGATTACACTTACTTTACTTCATTAGATTAATTTAATAAATCTAATAATATTCCTTAACTGTTTGCTTTAAAATAATTATCCAAATTATTTACTTGTCGGATAATTACAGCTTCATAACTTATCAAACCACCGTTTATATTTACTTTAAAAATTGAAAATACCAGTTTATATTAGAGCTTCTATTATAATTAAACTTCTCTTTGATTATAATTTTTTTTTATTTTTTATAATTAACTACGTTGATTTGCCCGACGACCAATCAATTTTTTAACCAATCGATGGATTAATGATCGACTGTTGCCATTTTCTTAATCGATATCATTTATTGATCAAATCCAAACAAATGTTGAATTTCTATCCAAAATTAATATCCACACAGGGTTTAAATGTCATTTGGGTTCAAACGGTGCATATATAAATAATATACAACAAATAGTACATACAAATATTGAGTAATCCGGTTGGGTTCCTCCAACCGGTTTCCTACATCCACAGATGTTAGTCCACACAATTTACACTAATTCCATACCAGGGAATATTTTAATCAGTATCCAACCCATGATATATATACAACGATATATATGATTCAACCAATTTAATTGAAATCTACATAAACGACCATTACACAACATTCAATCAATATTAAAATATAATTATAATATTTTAAAATAGATCAGAGTCAGTAAATTTACTCACCTTTTCGCGTTAACCGTTAAATAACGATTTGCGTCGGTCCAGTATCGCACGTTCAAGCCCGCTTACGCTTTTTTTCCCCACAAATGGACTTCCTCCAATTAACCTCTCTTATCATCGAAACTTGTTACTACTCGATCTCCCCACCTTCTCAATTATTGATGCTGCTCTTCCTCATTACCCATATTTAAGTGTAGGTGTATTTAAATAGCAACCCAAATCTTTCCTTTTCAAGACCACATCATCTCAACACAAAGCCCGCTCCATGCTTTCCGCCAATGTAGTTGAGTACTCCACCTCGCCCATGTAGTTGAGTACTCCACCTTATCTTGTTAAGTCTACCCCTTTCTTTCTAATGCTTCCACAAGCTTTAAGTAAACCAAAATCCAGCACAAGCTTCCACTAATACCTAATTTCTTGTTAACTGACCACTATTTTGCGACAAAACCTACCGCTAGCTTCATCTACTTCGTACATCTCCATGAAATTGACAGCCGACCAAGTCCTTCAGGCCATCTCCTCCCATACACTCTCGATCTTCGGTCACAGCCTTAGTTTAACGCAGCACCCAAAACATAACGCCAGGCATGCACTCGAACCTTCCTTTGTTTCGCCACTTCAATTCACACATTCATCATTCTAAAATGATGCGAAACCCCTGTATACACAGAACCATCCATGTTGACATTTACCAGTTCCCTTCTTTACATTTCTTGCTGTGATAACAAAGATATGAAACGTCCTCACTCCATGATGTTTATCCATTTACACCCATCACAAAACAACACACCTCCAGAACCTCATGCTTTCCATCACATGCGGTTTGTCATCACGTTCCGGCTTTTGCCGTTTCAAACCCTTTCTGCACCCTTTACGTTGAACTCCCCTTTACCTTCCGCCATTTACATTTTGATATACTTCCCATAATACACAGCGCCCCCAAAGCTTGCTGCACCATCCAACGTTCATGTATCTCCCTTATTTTATACCCCAACCACAGACAAAACAAACTCACGTTCATTTTAAACCCCATAGCTCAGTGATCTTTCATCATCATTTTCAAGAACATCACCCGTCTCCCAACTCCGAACACGTCAGTCCTCGAGTTCCTCCATGCTACTCGGTGGTTCCCTTTCTGCTGCACTCGTACGTTAAACCGCCATTACCCCACTCATAAAGCTCACACCATCCTCCTCTCATCATGTCGGACAGCCCTCCCTTTTTCTTGGTTTAATGGATTCGGTATTTCGATCTGTTTTAGATTTTATAGTGGAGGATTTTTGTTCGATTTGGCATAGAAACCCTGAAGGGAGTGATGCGTGCGGTATTATATAGGAGCAACTCCTTGGCTTGCACAGCAAAGATAGTTTGGCATCCACGAAAAGGCACCTTGTTATCAACGTAAACCAGTCCACCTGCCCAGAAAGCGCCTTGCTTGAATTCCTTCTTCTTGAAGCAATTCCGTACACGTAATGTCTTTTAATAGTAAATGCTCGGGTATCGTATAGGAAATGAAAGAAGAGTAGGGGTAGCAGAAGCACTAGGAAGGTGACAGTATGGAGATGAGACAATTCATGTGTGATATTTTTCTTAAGCCTGAAGTATCGATCATGGGTCTACGTTGGTAGGGGTATGTTTTAGGTGCATGGAAGGACGTGCTATAGGTGTTTAGGTGTTTACTTTTAAGTATGGTGCAGTAGCTAGCTTCCACTTGAAGGAATGGTTTTTGCGATATGGTTTTGATCGGGAATAAAATTTATAAAAATAGGTCAAAGCATGAGTATCCAAATGGTTAAAAACAACCAATCCTCTTTTTTAATAACCCTGCTGCTAGTATTTTTAAAAATGCTATTTTGGACATTCATGTTGATCAAGACAGTTATAGGGATCATTGGTCCTGGATTTTGTGTTCCAAGGATAAATTCTCTTTTAAAAAAGTGTGGGAGTTTTTACAAGGAGAGGAAGTAGAGGTGAACTGGCATAAAATTATTTGGTGCAAAGCAAATAGTCCAAAAATGGCTCACTGTTCTTTTTTTGCTATTTTAAATAAGCTTCCAACTAGGGATAGATGCAGCAAATGGTTTAAAAATTCTGAAAACATTTTTCTTTTATGTAAAAAAGAGGTTGAAAGCTCCAATCACTTATTTTTTGACGGCATTTTCTCCTAGTACATCTGGATTAAAGCCAAATGCACTTTGGGTCTCAGTCATTCGTCAGATACTATGAGCATTAGGGACAACATAGAGTTAATTCGAAAAAAAAATTAAGCCCAAGTCCTACTATTTTAATAGAGCCTGTGTTTTACTCACTGCTTATATTTATTATATTTGGAGAGAAAGAAATCAGAGACTACACACTGGTAAGGAAACTAATTGCATCCAAGTCTGGAAAACTATTTATCATGACAGTGACATTATCTTGAAAAAAGCCAACAGATTTGGCAATGAGAACAAGCATATATTTATGTCACATAAAGATATTGCAGATGTAGATAAACAGGTTGAAGATTTTTTACTTAATGGCAAGCAGCTCCCCAATAATAAGCTCTCAAGCCTCGAATTTGGTGATAGAAATCTTTGCCATGCCAATAATCATCAACACTACAAAGGGAAGAACCACAACTTTATTGATAGTCATCCTCTTAATGCATATAATAGGAACAATAATACTGTGACTTTACCTATTACAGCAAACAAAGACTATATTCACACCAGTACAGATGCTTTATTCAGATCTGACGTCCTTACTGGGGCTTCCACAAACCCTGCATTCAATTCGAATGTTAGAAAGGGAAGTGGACTTAATTCTAATAATAAAGTGCGTGATTTTGTGAGTAATTCATATAGTAATCACAATTTTTTACCTATGGCAGAGCGTGGTTCCTCCAGCAGTGATCCAGATCTCACAAAGCACCTGGATAAGAAGAAATCAGAAGAAAAGATCAGATTTTTACACAGAATCGAGGATAGTCACTACAAGAGCAAGCTGAACAACCGGATCTATCACTTATCTGTTTGGTCCGAAGGAGAGAGTAGCTCTAACAACATTGAGAACATCAACAGATACTCATTTGGTCTGAAGAGAAGCTTTGAAAGCATGGAAAGTTCTGATTTAAAAGATATAAACTCAATAACTCACATCGAGCCTCTAGATCCCCCTTCGAGAAAGGATCGTATGCCTTTGAGACACTATGAAGTCAATCGTATGATGGTTTCGAGCAAGCAAAGCATGGATACTAACGAAGAGAAGGTGTGGAAGCCGCCATGAAGAACAACGGAATTTTTTCCACAGAGAAGCAGCCATTTTTGAGTTTTCTCGAGTGATTATGAGAGATTGGTTGTGTCGGCTAGGGTTTCCAACCCTTCGCCTTTTGTTGTTTGCTGGGATATGTACCCAGTTTATTTGGGCCTTGGGCCTTTCACTATTTTTATCCTGTTAAAAAAAAATTATTTTGCTTTATCAATTTCTTTTCCCTTTATATATAAAATCCACTGATTTTATATAAATAATTTATTTTCCAAATACACTTTGAAAATCCCCTTTTTTACATCTCAGTATTTCTTATGGTATTTAAAATACCAAATAACAATGATCGATATCATTCAAACACATATAATCAACAACAGATTATATACCACATCATATATTACAATATATGAAAAGAACAATATTATAAATATTGAGGAATCCAGTTGGATCCCTCCAACCTATTTCCCTGCATCACATATGTTAAACAATATAATTAACATCGATTTCATTTCAATATGAAATATTCTACTAAACAGAATCAATATAAAATTAACGATTTATATATATATATATATAACTATATCAATATTTTCAACCAATCAATTAGCTGTTCAACCAAACAGTCAACACACAGCAATCAATCATCATTTATCAGTTCTAAATATATGTTATAAAAATATGAACTGGTAGAGTTGGTGAGTTTTACTCACATTGGACAGTTATCGTTAAATAACGATTAACTATCTTTGATTCAGACGGACAATTTATTTTGCAGTAAATTGTAATGAGCTTCAATTCGCTCAAGTCAGTTCCATTGCCCTGTCCACACGATCCCAACACGACAAACAGTTTGTAAAATTGATGATGTATGAGATTGTTATGATTTTTACAAGATTCTGACGATATAAACATTGTTAACTGTGACGACCCCAAACCCCGTACTGACGGTGCCAAGGGTAATCTTTGGAATATAACACATAAACAGATAATAGTAGAACAGAAATAAATAAACACACCAGATAATGTACAAATAATACACTGGATAAACATAATCATCAGAGTTACGCAGTATACAAGATCATACTTAGTACTAATACAGCTCAGCTATACATAAATGTCTACAGCGGAAAACAAACATAATATGTACAATAGGAGCTGAACAACATAAAAAGAGATAAATGATAGAATCCATCTTCAGCTCCAGCTATCCAGAAAGAGCCTGCTAAAACTTGAATACAAAGCTGCCCGTGTAGAAAGAGGGGCACCCGAGTTTGCAAGTGAAACAAACTACGAGTCAGTCGTGGGACTGGTATGAGAAATCTACTTAACAAATTATATAATATGGCTAATCACAGGACCACGCCACTTTCGCGGAACGGGTTTACTCCATTGGATTTCCAGTGCTTTAAAACAAGTCAATCTTTTAAACATCGCAATGTTTTTTATAAAAATGAAGCCATTATAAGACTCAGTTCCCATCACACAATGCAACGCAAACTGGAGGATAGAGTTTTTACCTTATAATGGCCAAAATATGCTTGATACGAATAAAACAAAAGAATTTGATATTATTACTAGTGTTTATATATTTCAAAAACAATTTCAAATCATAAGTATCAATCATAGATGGCAATAATGCCCCATACCACTATGTCGCCATATATAGGTATACAATCAAAACCGCATAGTCACGTATTTGGAAATTGGATTTCCGTCATGAACCAAGGCAAAAGATAGTCCTTACCGACTTCGAGACTCTCTAGCCCAAGCCTCGGGACCCAGACCTAGGTGATCCCTTGGATCGTCAGGGCCGGTCCACCGATGTGGATTAAAATGCCTGAACACTACGTTTCCCTGCCCTTTGGGGCGTAAATGAGCCAACAAATGACTCCATCGGTCCCGGATCGACCGATATATCCGAGGCGCCTCGCAACCGCAACAACCACATAGGTGAAAATAATATAAATGTCAGCCAGTTTAAGCACTGACACCACCTCTAACTAGAAGGAAAAGCATGCCCTCCCTGATGTCCTCTCCCGTTTCTGGTTCATACCGGGGTGTGAGGTTTGCGCATTCACGTTATACACAAAGCTATGCCACACAGGCCGTGCTTTGATCATCAGTCACAAGACTTTGCTTTTCAACAGAATCCTTGATCACTGCATCTTAGCATGCCACACAGGCAATTCACACCATGCAACTGATGGCTATCAATCACACAGAATGAATTACAATGTCAGACACACAGTCCATTTACAAGTCCGTTCTGGATCTGAACGAAACCGGAGGCACTATATACCTCGCATACCCATCGATCTCCACGTACGTCTGGACGATCACCACTAATTATCCATATTTCGGGATGCCTCCCAATCAGGACATCAGTTATCATCTGTGATGACCCCAAACTTTCGCATAACGAAAATAAGGATAACCATTTGGAATGCAACATAAATATGGCAATACATAACACAGGTAACAACATAAGTATAAGAAAACTACATCATAACAACATCATGGCAGCGAAAATAGATGTCATCAAAATATAGAGTCCCACAGCCACAGAAGTCTAAAATTATTACATCAAGAACCAAATACGATAAACATGTCCCAAACAACTCCTAAGTACAGAAATAGAACCGAAATAAGTTTCAATGTTTAAAGATCCAGAAATATTCAAATGAAGGAAAAAGATGAAAGAAAGAAAGATGATAGGTCTCCATGCTTCAAGTCACACATTACAACAACAAATCTCTGAAACTCCAAGCTAGCAACTCTTCCACCAAATCCTCAAATAGAACTCCAAAAGAATGAAGAAAGCTCCTTAAAGCGAGAAAGAAGAACTCCAAGCAAAGCTAAACCAAACATGTCAATTGGCTACCCGTGTGGAGAGAGGGCACCCGAGCTTGCAAAGTGAAACAAACTACGAGTCAGTCATGGGACTGGTATGAGAAATCTATATTAACTACTGAATATGACAAATCTAATGACCACGCCACTTTCGTGGAACGGGTATACTCCAATAGATTGTATGTGCATATATTTATTAAATAAAAAGAATAAGGCAATGCTTTTTGTAAAAAATGAAATCATTATAAGACTCAGGTCCCATCACACAATGCAACGCACACCAGAGGATTGAGTTTTACCTTATGATGATTAAATAATGCAGAGTACGAGTCAAATACTATTTTAATATCATAAGTGTATAATATGATTTAAATTACTTCAAAGTAAATGTATTAATCCTAGACGGCATAATACCCCATCCTACTATGTCGCCATAATAAGTATACAATCAAGTCCGTCATCTCGTATTGGAAAATTGGGTTTCCATACTGAGTCAAGGCTAGGAGCGAGATCCTTACCGATTCGAGTCACTCTAGCAATGCCCCAGGATTGGTACTCTGTCCAACCCTTGGATCCTGCAGGGCCGGTCCATACGATAACGCTGAATGGATTGGTAATTCCTAAACACACATTTCCCGATCCTAATGGATCTCTAAATTGGCCAGTAGCGACCAATATAACTGAGGTACCTCAAATCCAATAACCACATAGTAAATACAGTGCTGGTAGGCCACTGACACCACTTTCTAGCTAGAAAGAAACGTGCGCACTCCCTGCGTTCCCTTGCTCCGTTTTAGACTCCATCGGGGTGTGAGGCTCGCGAAGTAACGTATACACAAAGCTGTGTCCATACTAGACTATGCTTTGATCCTCATACAAGGCCCTGCTTTGCAATAATAAGCCTTGTTCCATTGCAACTTGGCATGTCACATCAACAACTCATATCATGCGATTGATAATCATTTAATATACAAAACGGTGTTAAGCAAGAGAATAAATTCTCCGCCACCATGCATTCATACATTAAATAAAAACCAATTTAATTACATGACACAAATTTCAATGTCAGGCATGCTATCCATTTACAAGTCCGTTCTGGGTCTGAACGGAATTGGAGTTGTCTTATTTCGTGGGAAATAAAGACACTCGCAAATCCGAATAATCAACAAGAATGTCCGGACGATCACTACCATCAACCCATCAAGGTAGCTACTCCCATCAAGGCCAACAATAGAAATACAACCATCCGCCTTGAAGATCGTCGGTCTTCGACCGTCGTCTTTAACTCTTCAATTTGGATATCGCCGAATAATTATTTGAAATGAGTTTACCTCGGTCTTTTCAAATAATTCTAGAGGTTGTATAAATTTCAAAACCAGTTTATATCGCTAAGAATATATTATAACGATTTTCACTATTTTTAATTAATCAAAAATAGCCTTAATTTAATTAACGACGCTTCAGGTCAATAGTGGCCATGGCGCTTTTTTTCCCAAAATTTGATTTACACTTATCTCAAAATCTGACCGTTGGATTTTGACGAAATTTCTACCGTTGGAAAGATTTTCCCAAGACGGTCCTAACGGGTCCGGTTTTTGGAAATCCGATGGTTGGATCTTTTTGTATAACCGTTTAAAGTTACGATTCCGAAACGCGAACAACCGCGCGCGATTCGCTTAAATTTAATTAATATTTATATTCATATATAAATATAAATTCGTTGGCAATTCAAACAAGTCAATCAACACACAACAAACCAGTGTAGTCAATCTTATCATGGTTTTGTCCCCTCTTTTATCATATTTAGATTTTGATAAAAATGACAATTTTAGATGTAATCCTTTTTATTGTCTTTTTTATGTTGACAATAAAATATAATTTAAGATCTACTTTTCATTTGTCGCTATTGTGACAATAGAAATATAATTTAAAGTTCCACTAATTATTTTCATAAAAACGAAATAAAAAGTGTAATACACTTTCTGCTCTTTTGTTTCCACTATATTTTGACAATACAAATGAAATCTCCTTTTCTAACATTTTATTTACAACAAAAATGTAAATAAAATATTCTTTGTAAATTTGTCACTTATATCACATTTAACATGTCGATGAAAATCTCTTCTTAAAATCTACCTTCTTGTTTAATATAAAAATATAAAACAAAAGTGTAAATTTTAATACGATCTTTTTACCGCATCTCAAATGACGATAAAAATACAAATTTGAAATCTACAAATTCTATTGCATCTTAACTGATGATAAAAATTATTATTTTAAATCTAACAGTGAAAAATGAACCTCTATATACATGTACAATGTAAAAAAAATACGGTTCTTAATTCTTCTCTTTTATTTACACAAAAGTATAAATAAAAACAAGTTTAATAATCTTATCTTTTAACTTGTACACAAAATACTTACAAATATGTACTTTATGCCTTTGCCTTTTATTTACATATAAAATACGCATAAAATGTAATTTATGACTTTGTGATCCTATCCTACCGTTTTAAGTAACAAATATAATGTTAATTAAAGGTAAAAACTTTTTATGTCATTTTAACTTAACAAATAAAAGGTTGACTAAAATGTTAATTTTTCTTGTCATTTCGAATTAACACATAAAATGTTAATTGGAATGTTAACTCTTTCATGTTATAATGAATTAACTAATAAGAAGTTGATTAAAATGTAATTCTTAACATGCCTTTTTAAATTATCAAATTAAAAGTAAATTTAAAAATGTAATTTTCATTTTGACCTCTTTATTAACAAAACGATGTCAATACACATGTGTTTTCACTTTACATCTTTTATTTCAAAAATAACATGTATCTCTAAATGTGAACAATCGATGTCATAATAAATGAACAAACAACATGTTATCTAAAGGTGAACAACTCATGACAATTTAAATGAACAAATAATCATATTGTCTAAAGGTGAAAAATCCATGACATTTTTAAATGAACAGAATAACAGCAACGCGATGTACCAATTTGAATATGGATTAAATAAACTAAATCTCAAGATGAGATTCTTACATCCCACAATTGAAAATAAAGTAAAATAAATCCTAAGTTACCAATCGCATATATATATATATATATATATATATATATATATATATATTTCAGTAAAATGAGATTTTGATCGCATTAATAGAAATAAACTCAAAATGAGATTTTTACATCTCACACTTGGATAAACAAAATAAAATAAATCCTAAGATGGAACTTTTACATCTCTCTTTTTATAACATGTAAACAAGATGAGATTTTTACATCTCACACTCGAATATGAGCCGCAAAGATGAGATTTGTGTTATCCCACTTTTGAAAATTAAAAAAATAAATTCAAGATGAGATTTTGACATCTCATGCTTGAAATAAAACAAAAATAAAATTCAAGATGAGATTTTGACATCTCATGCTTGAAATAAAACAAAAATAAAATTCAAGATGAGATTTTGACATCTCACGCTTGAAATAAAACAAAAATAAAATTCAAGATAAGATTTTGACATCTCACGCTTGAAATAAAACAAAAATAAAATTCAAGATGAGATTTTGACATCTCATGCTTGAAATAAAACAAAAATAAAATTCAAGATGATATTTTGACATGTCACGCTTGAAATAAAACAAAAATAAAATTCAAAATGAGATTTTGACATCTCACGCTTGAAATAAAACAAAAATAAAATTCAAGAAGATATTTTGACATCTCACGCTTGAAATAAAATAAAAATAAAATTCAAGATGAGATTTTGACATCTCATGGTTGAAATAAAGCAAAAATAAAATTCATCCTAAGTTACTAGTCGCGTATATATATATATATAAATCACAGTAAAATGAGATTTTGATCGCATTAACAAATCTACAATCAAATTTGGAACGTATATAATCTTTATGAATCTCAATACTATGAGATTTGAACGTATCAACCAAGCGGATATGACAAACACAACAGAGGTACATGAACAAAAGAAATCCTAAATTACCATAGTGCAGAACAATATACGTATAGCAATTCAAAGGCGAGATCAATATTTAAAATATAATTATTTATAAAATAGATATGATTTCTCACCTCGAGTAAATTTAGATCCAAAATTCTATCGACCTCAGAAAAATGTCCAATTCAGGTTTGAACCGAAGTATTCAGAACCACATCAATTCGGATCTTTATATTTTGGCCAAAGATTTTCAGTTTTGTTCAAAAATATGGCAAAATATGATAATATTAAGTATTCGAGGATTTCCAACCTTTGAATCAGACCTGTGTGGTTTATGGTCGATCCAAAGGGCGGGGATTTTCAAGTCATTACAAAATCATTTAAGTTTAAGATTTTCGTAAATTCATTATAAACACTATTCACCCCCTATAGTGTTTGTTTTGCCTTAAGATCTTCATTCTGCAATCCTAACAGCTTATACAAGCCTATCAATCAACTGGTTGAACGTGATTAAACAAGTGGAGATGTGTTAGTAAAATATCATCCCAATATCAGTGTGGGTTTTCATAACTAATTCAGATCAACCACAAACTCAAGCAATCAACAATAACTTGTTTATTTCAGGTTATTTTTCTACCATGTCAACTTAACTTAAATAGGTGAATATTCATGCATTGTTTAACTTTTAAATGGGTGTTGAACCCTACAACAACTATCATAAATGTTTCAACAGTATTTTAACTTGATAATTAATCTAGTTTAACTACTAAATCATTTCACAGTTCAACACCAATCCATTCACATATCAGCCAATTACTTCACGGTATAAAATACCACACAAACCATAATATATTGAGCTAATTAATCAAATTAAATCAAGAGTTATCACCACAACCATCCTACACCAAGATTCTTCACGGTAGGATCGCATAGGTTTGCTAGGACCCCAAATCGTGTCTTTCTATCTCGATTCACCTAGCTACTTCACGAACACACTCATACACACACACTTTAATTTAAAGATTAAATGGGAAATTTAGGAATTTTAGGGTTTGACCTAGGGTCACGACATGGGCTGGTGGAGGGGCATGCTCGCTGGTATGGTGAAGTGCCTGGCGTGGGTAGGTAGGGGCCATAGGAGATGGTAGGAGGTGGTTGAACTTGAATTTAGGCTAAAAGGTGTTAGCTTTTTTAAATTAAAAGGGGGAAATGGATTTTGGGCTTGACCCACGATTGGAGGGAGGTTGGAGGGGGACAAGAGGTGGAACACTGTGGAGGAGGGGCTGGTGGTGGAGGTCTTGGGCAGTGTGAGGCTTAAGAGGAAGGGAGGAAGTGGAAATGGAGTTTAAAGCTCTTAAGGAAGAAAGTGATTTAAGAAATGGAAACTTTAAAAAGAAAAATCAAATGACACTTAGGCTTAAGTACACTAGAATGATATCTTAAGGAAGCTTATGACATGTAGATCAAAGTACCATGAGTTGTCTAATTTGGGTAAATTATAGGATTTAGTATAAAGAGTATTGATTAATTCCTTAATTAATTTTACATCATATACTTCGTTCTGGTTGTACGACCACATGCTAATTCCAAAAATTATGAAACCTGAAATCTCACTACATTACGTAGTTACGGTTCCAACGAACCAAGTCTCATCGAATTTAGAGTCCGCTTGAAAAATTGCATAAATTCTACCTTTAGTCGAAATTCAATTGAATTTTCAACTTACGTTTATATATCGTACGCTTACATATTAACTCTGTTTGACTTGAAATTTTAAATCCTAATATATTTTTACGTTCCAGATCCAATAAAAGTTGTTTCATCGAATTCCGAGACCATCTCAAAATGGTCCTTTTACAGGTCATTAAAACAACGTTAAAATATTGATTTTCGAAATCTTCACTTTTAAACTGATTTCAAAAGTTTACTGGCCCTGTTTTAAGTCAAATAAAACATAAAACCAAATTTAAAATTTATTTTCAAAATTTATCAGGTCTAAATTCAACATTTTCCGTTTTAAAATCCATTAAAATTGATAAAAATTCAGATATTAAATTAACCAAAAATATGGGTCGTCACAATCTCCTCCACTTAAAAACTTTCATCCCGAAAAGGAATGAATCAAAGAGGAGAACATAAGAGCAATACTGAAATAGTATTGAAACATTTTTAAACAAAAAGTATTATATATATATATATCATCATGTCACAACCAAAATATCAAATATATCACAGACATAACATAACCCTAGTGTATAGTGCCACTTAAGGTATAAGCTATGTATATGCATATGACTATGCCAACCCAAGTATAACTACATACTTAGGGCGATCTATACAATGCCAAAATGTCATACCCAAAATTTACATCTAGTGCCTAAACTGCACCAAAATGTGACCTACTACATATACATCCTATACACAAACTAACAACATCTAACCCTCTGCAACTCCTCAAAGTTATGTACTGAGGGTCCATACAAAGATACCTCCTCCATCTCCTAAGAAAACTAATCATCTCCTCCAAGAGGCTCATCAACACAGCCAGGGGATATCTCCTCCTCGATCCAAAAATCATCTGGCTTATCATCTTCGTCCTCAACATCTGCATCATAGACTTCCTCATCATCCTTTAGCTCAACTGGCGGCTCAAACTGTGGCTCAACTGCCTCATCTATTTTTGGATTATCTAGCTCTTGCAATACTGGATCAAGCTATGGCTCAACTACGCATCATGTAACCTGGAAGCAAAATCCCAAGCGGGTGGCTTCTCTAGTACCATGTACTGAGCTAAATCATCTATGATATTATCCCCTTGGGTACCAACTGCATTTCTTGCCATATGAGCGCATCTAGCTCAGGTTGTGGTAATGCGGGTAAACCAAAACCTGACTCATGATATACTATCTCAAGGGCTACCTCTGGATGTATTCAGGAATAATCTCCACCATAGGAGGTAGCTGATCCTCTACTGCTAGAGGCGGTACAGGGACTAGATTCCCTATCACTACATGACTATATGCATCTAACAAAAAACCATCATCATCCTCTAACATCCAATCATCGTATGCTCCTGAATCCTAGGACTCATCGGAGTACAGTTCCGTGGAAGTACCATTTGAGTTGGAATATGTATCCATAATCTCAAGTGGTCTATAAGAAGAAGTAGAATCGTACATATAATCACAGGTACTATCATAACTAGAAATACTATCAGTGTTATCAGTATACAGTGAGGCCGAAGAGTTGTCATCCGAACTGTCAGATGAGCTACTAGAGGAAGAAGAAGACTGCATAAACTGTGCCACATGCTGTCTGACGGTCAAGTGCTTTCCTCTCTACAATTTAAAATAAATAATTTAAAATTATAATATATATTTAAACTAACTTTTTTAAGTAAAATAACTAGTGGTTTCATGTATATTCACTATCCAAAATCACCAAGAATTCTGTTTATTTATCCTGATCAGACATCTCAAGTTGTTAAACTAGCAATCAAACATCACATCCAATAATCAGTTAGTTGATTAACTTTTCAAATCATATATGTTGTCAAAACATAATTTTTTTATACATCTAAAGTATAATTCCAAAGTCATATTATACATATATATATAATCACCATAAATACGCCTCCCATATATAAATACTCTTAACTCATTCTGGGGCGTTACTAACCCCATCTCTAATGAGTCACTCATTATAGGATACTACTGATCCTATCTCTAATGAGTATCTTTTATAGGATGTTACTAATCCTATATCTGATGAGTTCTTTCATCCTGTTCTAATGTGTCGTATCCTCAAAGCCTTGTAAACCAAAGCTCTGATACCACTCTGTAACGACCCAAATTTGAGCCCGCGTCGAGCCTGTGGTCAGCCCACTCAAAACGTTCCCAAAGGCGGATTGTTATGAGAATACGACGCATCGGAACACAGAACAAGAAAATTTTTCATTGGCATTATAACAATTTCACATCAAAGTAAAAGAATATCAAAGTACAATGCAGTGGGAAAAAACATAAATACATAAATACAAATAGTGGAACACTGCAAAATAATCCAAAGTATAGTTTCAACCATAATCCAGGATCCTGTTTAAGAATATCAGCAAAACCAAAACTATTGGCTGCCATTGTGGAAATTATGGGCACCCAAAGTTTAGGTAGGAAACAGTAAACTTTGAGTTAGCCATGGGACTGGTGTGAGATCTAAAAATACTTATCAAACTTTTTATTTTAAAGTTGGGTAAATCATAAGACCTTGCCATATAACATAGAACGGGTTTACTTCACATGAATACCAATAAATAAACTCGCAATACTTTTTGAAAATTGAAGCTATTATACATAGGTCCCATCACACAATTCAAGAGCAAGCCAGAGGATAGAATTTTGCCTTATAATAGCCAAACATTCTTGATACGCAAATTTTCTCTTTTATTGTTACTAGTGTACAGTGTGAAAAATAGTTTTGAAAATAAATGTATCAATTATAGACGGCAGAATACCCCATCCTTCTATGTCTCCATATAGGTTTACAACCGAAAACAAAAGATTCGTATTGGAAGTAGGATTTCCATCATGAGTCGCGAAAAAGGATCTTCCTCATTCGAACTTCGTAGCAACTGTAGCAAAATGTCCCAGGGAAAAATGTATCCCTTTGGAGTGGTAGGCCGTTCAGCAATACGTCGCTGATTAGACAATTTCCTGAACATTGTGTTCCCTGGTCCCATCAGGCCTCCTGGTCAGTACGTCGACCATCATGGTTATATTCGACCATATCCGAGGGCCTTCGATTCCAACATCCACATAAGTATGTCTATGCTCCATACCATGGCAACAGTTCAAGCTAGAAAGAAATGCATGTCCTCTCAGTAGTCCTTCATCCCATTTTTGGCTCATACTGGGGAGTGAAGCTTGACAATGTAGCGCCTTAAAATAAAGCTATGCTATATTAGCCATGTTTTGATCATTAACCACAAAGCTCTGCTTTTCAATAGAAGCTTTGATCACTGCATCTTAGCATGTCACATTGTCAATCCATACAATACAACTGATGTCTATTAATATATAACCTCTAAGCTCATACATCTTAGAAAATGGTGTTAAGCTAAAAGAATAAATTCTACGCCACCAAACAGATATATATATATTCAGTAGATATAAATTAATACAACATAAAATAAAATGTGGAACACATAATCCATTAGCAAGTTTTTTCTGGGTCTGAATGAAACCCTAGGTACCTAATTCCTCGCCCCATACTCCTTATACAAGAGAGAGGCCCTTGCATATCCAGTCAATCTCCAAGTACATCTGGAAGATCACCACTTATAACCTCATCTTGGATTTACGACCAAATTGAGACGTCAACAATAATTCAAATGATTTGAAGATCTCCGGCCTTCAACCACCGTCTTCAATATCTTCGACTTTCAATCATCATATCAGTTATTTAGAATGGGTTAAACCCAGTCTTTCCAAATAACTTGCGCATCTTTCAAATCAAGTAATATAAAGATATCATACACCTCACTCCAATCCAGAATATTCTTTTATTCAATTATTCATTACAGTGGAAATTACCCCTATAAATCTTACTAAAGATTTATATCATTTAAACTTCTTGTTTAAATCTTTCTTGGAAATCATTTCAATTTTTTTTAGAAAATCTCTTTTCACAAATTTGACTTAGGATAAGGTTTATAGGTCTTATCGGGATTATCTAGCCTTACACGAAAGATAATATCTCATATCTTTATCCCATTGCTAACCTATTCATCCCATGGAGCAAAACTGGTGATACTCCATATTTAACACCCATCGTGTTTGGATAAATTTAATTACCTCTTTGCATTCCAAATATAATTAAAGATCCATTAAAGCTCAGGTTTAGTTCTAATCTCCAAATCATTATCGAATGATTATTTAACTTTAGGAAATTAATCTTACCTTTAACTAGGTTAAGGAACAAATGTTATTTAAAACATCATTCACGATAAACCCAAAAATCAACTTCCATTCAATTCAAATTCAACTTAGTAAATTGAAAAACTTCATTTTGAAAAATTCCATTTAATCTTAATTACAAGATTTATTCCATATATTCCATTTTCAACTAGGTTTAAGAATAGTGTTATTGAAGACACCATTCACGACAAATCCAAAATCCAATTTGATATCAAATACAAGGCTTTGAATAGAAATCGTGTCGACTTATATTCATTATCAAATACTGAAACCAAAAGATACTGTATGGGGAATAAAGATATCTATATCTTCCAAATTCATCAACAATATTTGTATACTCACAGAACCCAATTTATAAGTTGGAAAACCCTGCTTATATTTAAAGCATTACAATGCAATACGTTATTTTAAAACCACTGGATTCTTTAACTTCAGAAAACATTATCTGATCTTAGTCAAATATTTGATGTCCTTTCGGCTCTTCCCACCCCTCGCCTAATGGAATAACTTCCAGTTAAATCTCACAGGTGGTGCTAGACTGTAGTATTAGGATTCATCGCATACTCCTTTTGTTTCTTTATTCTAATAATTAACTATATCACTCAAATAAAATATCTTTTATCTTTTCAAACTTGGAATATTTCATCATCAAATCATATGATTTAACGTAATTTATTCATATTTTTAATAATTTTTATAAGGCCCTTACAGTAGGTTTTCAATTTCGGGTCATCGAGCTACATCCATAGCGACCATTTCCAAAAAGAACTTGGATTTATCTAAAAATCAACCTTAGATCTCAAAATTTCTTATTCCACTCAAAAGCTCTTTTCATTTCAGACCCAACGTTTTTCGTTTCAAGAGAATTTGACAGTCGGATTTCCCGATACATCAATTCTAAGTTACGAGTCCAAGTTCACGTACTGTTGCAGCGTGACAAGGCCCATTCAAACCCAAATTTGATTTATAATTAAAAATAAATCGAAAACGCATCCAAAACAATTTATAAATCATATAATATATATATAATTAATTTATAAATCACATAATATATATAATTATCATTGGAAATTTTATTTCAATTATTTCGCTTTAAAATCAAATATTTCCATATTATGTCATTTTAATATTATTTTAATCATTTAAATAATATTATTTTTTGAAACTCACTATTTTAAGTCCAAATTTTCCTAACGTCCGTCATAAAAATAAATAAGAAATTTTTGAAAAGAAACTAGCTTTAAAATGTTTTCTAAATAACCTAACAGAACTTCAATTTTGGTAGTTACTATTCATTTCAAATTAAAAACTTTGATAAGCCATATCTATATGAAAATAAATTCAAATTAATTTGTTACAGTTATGAAAATTTGATATTTTAATATCTTTATGTCCATCCAAAATTGGACATCAAAATCAAACATTTATTTTTCACCGAATATTATATTATTAAAATATTCAATTTTATTTCGAATTGGAATGAGATTCAACTAATTACCATATAATTTAATTATATGAATTTCACAAATCATATACATCTAATGACAGTTGTAAATAGGGGTGAGCATTCAGTCAGTTCGGTTAGTTTGGACGTAAAAAATTCAAACCGAACTAAAACCAATTTTTTTCCAAATCGAACCAAATCGAATTAATTTCGGTTATTTCAGTCGATAACTGAATTTGAAGGATGTATTGGTATCCAAATAATGGATTCACTCAAAATAAAACATAAATTCAAGTTTGGAGAAATCTTATATAGTAAATTTTAAGTTTATGATAATATTTTATTATTTAATAAATGTTATTGTATTTTATAACTAAACTAATTATTTAAAATAATAAAATACTACAAAATTAGATAATAAATCAAAGGTTCGGTTAATTCGGTTAAACCGATAACCAAAATAAATTATCTTACAAACCGAATTCAAATCGATTTAGTTTTAAAACCGAACCGACCGAAATGAACCGATTCAATTGAAGACCAACTGCATAGAAAGTGCTACTTCCTGGAATCAACAATTATTCAATCACAAAGGAAGATGCAGCACATTGTTAAAGGCCTAGAAATTTGGGTGGAGTTTTCTGAGTTCGATCCTATTCAAGCCCTATTTTTTATGAAGAATATATGGATTGGTAGTTTTAGGATTTGGGCATATTCTTCTCAAGGAAATCAAATCATTCATATTTCATTGCTATATAGATGAAGATTTCAAATCTTAAAAGAGCCCAATCAATGATCTCAACCTGCCACATGTCAATAATCAAAAGAGGGAATCTCCAAGAAAAATCTCAAGTCGATCATAATAATTCTTTAAATTGTAAAGAAAGTATATTCAAAAGATTTTTTTCTAGGCCCATTTATTCACATAGATAGGAGATTACACCTCGCTATAAATACACATTATATTCATTATAAACCTCTGTACCTTTTTTTCTCCATTAATAAACTTGTGTTTTTCTTATTATTTATTTATTTATTTATTTATTTTTGCATGGAAATTTGTGTTATCTATTCAATTAGATTTGATAGAGAACAAATTGCTATTGCATTTATTTTTCTCATCGGTGATTGACATTTGATTAGATTCAACAGTAATCCTAATTTTTACTTTCTTTCTATTTACTTAATTCTATTTTGTAATTTCAGATCCTGCATTTTGTTTTCCTTTTCTTAGTTAGTTATTGAATTTGATATAGATCGACTAGATTCGAATCTATAGTGAATTCAATAGTAGTTTTACTTCTATTCTAGTTGTTTTAATTGATAATTGCGATTTTGTCGTCGGTTCAATTAGATTTGTCCGAACTAAATTACAATTATAATTTTTTATTTTTCTCAAATCACATCTCCAAACTTTGTCTAACTCACCCACGAAATTATATAAATAATTTTATTTAATTTTCTCCATGTATTCGATTGACATACTATACACCTGTGCTTTTGCAGTAATTATTGCATAATTTGCGCTTTTCTAGTCCATAAAAAAGTAGTAAGCAAGTTTTGGTGCCATTTCTAGGAGGTAATGATTGAATTTTATTGTTTATTTAATTTCTAATTCGTGTTAGTTTTATTTTATTCTATTGTTATTCTTGGAGAAATAGAAATTTTTCATTAGTTGATTTGGTTTTATAAGTTGATACTATAATCTCAAAAACATAAGGAAAAAACTTGCAAATTTTGCTTTGATTTCTTCCACCTTTTCAATTTCCTTCCCAATTTTTTACATTTCATTTTTTACAAGTTAAAAAAGTACAAATTTCCTTTGTAATTTCTTTTTTCCTTCTCTTCTACAAATTCTTCTTCAAACCATCAAACTTCTCCTTCCAATCCCCAAACACAATCACTACCCGATCAACCTTTGAAACCAATTCTTCATCATCCAACAGTCATCTTATAACAATCTGGCCGTAATAAGCCTAAATTTTGACCTAGTAATGGCCCATCAGAACTTAGAAACACTCTAAATAGATCGTTGGTTCCTATAAGGAATTACTAAAACAGATATACAGAGCAGTTTAAACGAAAAATCAGAATCTTACACAGCGGAAGGGATAAAAATATAATAGCATAAAATAAATGTATCATTATTAAAAACCACAAATTCTGATACAGTAAGTCTCACAGATGTTAACATATACACCACCTATTATCTCAAGTACATAACCTACTAACATGTTAATGTTAAAAGGTGGGAGGTCAGAACATAAAGTTTTGGTGAATGAAATACATATAAGATTAGGAATAACCATTTTCTATATTTGCCAGTATAAACTCTTAATGTTATTTCTACACAACAAACATATACAAAATTAAACATATGAGGTTAATGTTATATCTACACAACAAACATATACAAAATTAAACATATGAGGTGGACACCCTACCAATCACTTAAGGCCTATATGTAAATCTAAGGGTGGACATGATTATAGTCAATTAATACCCCCACAAGGTAATTTTAAGGGCGGACATTCTTACGGTCACTTATTACCCCCACGAGGCAGGATATTCTAAGTCACTTAAGGCCATTTACTAATTTATTGAAAGTGGACATCGCTACCGTCACTTAATTCCCAATGATGGACCCTAAACACTCAAGACCTCGTCTCTAATGTCAACGTCATAAATTATTATTCTTGTAGGTCGAGAAATAGTAACGACCACTTACTACCAGGTTTGGGTCATGAACTCAACTTCATTTTAAGAGAGCCCTCCTGGTGGACCCTCTTATTACTATCCAGCTGGCCTACAGGTGAACTCCTAGCTACTTAATACTTCCCTTAGATTGTGGTTCCTTTAGGCCATATATAATACGTCCTTAGGCCAGTTATCACTAGCCCTTACATAAGAAGCAGACATTATTTGGAGAACTACTCTACTCACGTTATCGTCTATTAAAACCATTTAATATCTTAGTGGAGGAAGGAAGACGCAATGACCATTTAAGACCTTTTGTAAGGGAAAGTCTCACGAGTTAGGTCCTAAACCAAGGAGTGAACCTTAGGAATGGACTTAGTCCTAACTACTTAATACCCAAATCAAGGTAGGTCAGCCACTTAATACCTTTTCTCCAAGGATGGCCTACTTTACACACACACATACACGTGCACACTAGACATCTCACATTAGACCAACCACTTGTGGATGCTGGATTTGTCGGCCGGTTCCATGCAAGCTTCTACTACAACTTGGACCTAACCTCGTATCATAGTGTACTGATTATAATGATCCATGGCACATGGGCCCCTTACATTAACCGGGCTTACTTATAAATGCTGAATATGTCGGTTAGTTCCGGGCAGGCTTCTATTATAAGTAATGGTTAACCTCATGTCTATATGTCATTAATATATCTAAGACATTAACACACACAAACATACATATTCTTATGGGGATATTCAAATTCCTAATTTAACCGTATTTATTACAAACTTGATGCATATTAATATCACGTTGTTTATATATATATATATATATATATATATATATATGTATGTATGTATAAATTAAGCGAACGTAATTAACATCTTTGTTTGAAATGTCAATCCCTATTTCAAATTTAAGGCCTATAAGTTATTTTTCATATTCCCTTCAATCATGACATAAATATACATATTAACATGTAATAATCAAAATGGTAAAATAATAATAGCAACACAGAAATTGCAACTTAGTTTTGACTTGATCACCTCAATAATAAAAGATAACTAAGTGTTACATATCAAATATATATGTGTATATATATAATTCCTAATTTAAATAGATTCACTTTTATGTATATTTACACGCAAAACCTTAATACTTGGAAATCTTGTAAATAACACGTTCAAATACTCTACTTAGAAAATAGAGATTTAAACCTATTTAAATTTTACAATTCCATTCAAATCCTAGCCTTTTGCATAAAACTATATATATGAATTTATACGAAATAAAATAAGATGAATACGACCAATATAGAGATAGAATAGGTTCGGAAGATAGAAGAAAAAACTAAATCCTTTTTCTTTTCTGTATTTAGCAATGGCATAAAGGCATCACAGAGTTGTGTAAAAGAATATATGTAGGGTTTTGAGTGAGGGTTTGGGGTCTTATTTATAGTTGACATCGTGTATATAAGCCGTTAGACTCAATAAATTAAATCCAACCAGTCCATTTAATGAAAAATATAAATAAGTCAGAAACACCTTCATTAGGAACCCTATAGGAGGGCGGTCAACCCCCTTCTAGGGTCGAGCCCAGGAGATTACATCTTATGTATGTTACTTTTTAATTAATTACTGATTTGATTTGATTAATTGCTTACCTTATATTGATTATTCTTGTCCCCTTTGTATATAAATACATATACACACACATATTTTGTTACGACCCGAAGATTTTCAACCTCGAAAATCGATGCCAAACACCATCTCGACTAATCAAGCATCGAAAACACTAGATCATTAATAAGAAGAGATTAGAGGGTGGGATATGAAAGAAAGAAATAGAAGAAGAAGAAGAACCAACACAACACAAGTCTCACATCGCAACGGAACAAAATATAATATACAAATAAATCTTTATTGAGAGCATGAAAAATACTTACAATCATCAGAGTACATCAACACATCTGGACAGTTATAATAACCTGTACTCATATACAAGCACAAAACGGAATAAATACTAGATATAATACGTATGAACACCTCCAGCTCGTCTCTGGATTTCGTAACATCCGATAAACTGGACCTGTACAACCCGGTCTAACCTGAGCATTACAAACGCCGGATCAATCTAGTTAACCAGAGTGAGAAAAACACACTAAGTTTAAAGGTATCACACAACTTGATTTTAAAGTCAAAATCTTTTCGAAAGAAAAGGTTAATCATAAAACCAAATCCACACATAAGTACTAATGGTTTTGACCTTACGATAACCCAAAACATTTTTGAAATCAATATCTTTTATGATATTATAATAATGTCTAAATACAAAAAAATAACAACCTAGCGGAACGCTTGCATCTTACGCTTCACGTACATAGTATACAATCAAAACCGCGGGCGCTTATTGGAAAATGGACTTACATGGCAAGGTATGGGCAACCACCTTTCCGACAGTGTATCTCTAGAGAGGAATACACCGAGTTCAACAAGAACATCTTGCAACTCGGGCTAAACATGACCAACCCCTCATTTCGCTTGAGAGTACCGAATATATTATTGCCTACGGTTGGTTCCAACACAACCATTCCTAGGAGATACATGCGAAAAGAAGAACAAATATGAATATTCTCTACATTGGTGATAATACACCCTAATGGGAGTGACCCACATAGCCATGCGACCTACCCGATTTTTACCATTTCCAGGTTGATAAGGCTTGAGGTTTAAATCAACTTTCAGAACATCTGGCTACCATTTCTTTTGAATGCCACATTGTCAAATCCATCAAATCCCTAATTGCCGTCCACAAATATACTCTGGGTATGAAAGAAGTGCCCCTCTTTGCCATTGACTCGGTATAATTGTAAAAATCAGTGTACGTGGTTTTTAGGAAATACTCTGTCAGATATTCGTCCATACAAGTCATCCAGGAACAGGATGAACCGAAGGTACTCTCATACTGCACTCAGTACAGGAATCACCCTATGGGTCAGTAGTGAGAAGTCCTTGCAATCTGTAGATTCCAACCACGACAGAACCACAGTTTATCTCTGGTTGCAATCCCAGAGATTATTAGCAGTACTTCCGTTTAATGAAGATCCACGGTCTTCAATTCTCCATCTCGATTCAACATCTTCACCTATTTGCTGGTGCAGAGTGGTTTTCGAATATAAATTCGACACTTATCTTTCCGTACCAACAATCGTATGGGCCAGATTTGATAGTCGGTTATTTAACTATCAAATAAATCATGGAAATAAAATGAGTTCACTGATTTAGTACTCAAATTACTTGGCCTTTATATAAAATAATTAACGAATGGTTAACTTAAATTTCTAAATCTTTCAATGATTTTAATACAATATTTACTTCTTATTTTATTTCAAGGAGTAGTCGCAAAACTATTTCAAATACATTAGAATTAAATCATATATATATATATATATATTCCCAACTTTGATTTTATCGAATTCCACGTAAAACATTGTAACTTGAAAACAATATTTAATTCCTATTCTTCGAGCATAAACTCATTCCAAAAACTCAACTTTTATTTCCTTTTACCTTTGGAAATATCATTATATATATATAATTTCAAATCTTTCCATTTTCTTACTTTGGAAATCTCATTATATATTCTTAAATCTTGCAATTAACGTTGCATTATTATTTCTTATAGGGAAATAATAAATTATTCATAACTTCTTTCCCATTACAAACTAATATCATCCTTAGATAATCCTGAAGTCATTCAAGCTGGGGTGTTTATTTACCTCTCAGACCTTGATCAACAACGTTCTTATCTTAAGATAGATATGAATTGTAATTCAAAAATCGATATTTATTCTAATATCGAACAAATCACATTAAACTATGTTATTCAGAATATGGTTTATAAAAACTTCTTACTTTTGGAATACCTCTTTTTAAATATAACTTAGTATTACTTAATACGTTAATTAAGTAATTTCTCAATAACATCACTTCTTATTCTTAACTTCTTTCAAAGAATTCATTTTATAACTCGATTTATTATTACCAAATCCCATTACTAAATCTTTTACCAAATTCAATTACAAATCCTGTAACAACCCGAAAATCTGGGCCAGTTTAAATTTTTTATTTTGGCAATTTTAGCGAATTTTGTATATTTAAAATGAATTATTTTAAATAATACCGACAAGAAATTTATTTTGAATGGAATTCGAACATTTATATTTATATACGTCGTCGTTAGAATATAAATATTTATTTTAAAATTATAAATAGAATTGAAAATGGCGCGGTAGTTCGATAATTCGATTTCAAACTTCAATTGAATGTACCGGGTGCAAAATACACCGGATTTTAGTGAAACCAAAAACATTAGGATATAATTGAGAATATCTTTCCAACAAATCCGAAAAATCGAAATTTCATAGCGGGAATCAAAAGATATGTCCAGTTGAAAATTCTGAATAGTCGCTATGGAATTCAGGCCCTTAAAAATGGGAATTTTGCAAACGACCTCGGATTTCGACGAAACCACTTATGTTGGGTCCGTGTTATCAAATTATTGCTAGATTTCAAATTTCATAATTTTTTGAATCAATATGTGAGCATGGCAAAGGAAAACACATTTGACCAATTTCAGTTTTATTGACTTTAATCGACCGGAAAATGGCCATGTTTCCAACGGTCTCAGAATTCGACGAAACTAGTTTTGTTAGGACCGTATCGTCAATACGAAGCAAGAAAATATTTTTCTGGAATTTTTATAGTTCGTATGTGACCCCGTAAATTGAATTGCGCGTTCAAATTCAATATATAGAGTTATATGTTGATTTTGACGAAAACTAATCGAAACGATCGAATCAGCTTACGATACATATCCCAGTGTGTTCGGAATGGGGGTGAAACGCTATGGACGACAGGCGGTGGGCCTCGTTTAGAGGTCATATAAAAAAGTCAACTTTTTGTAAATTAAATAATGAAAAAATAAAATAAAATAAAACCCTCTCCTTTATTTCTCTGCCCCCCCTTCAAAATCGAATCAGAAAAAAAAAAAGAAACAGAAGGGGGGACGCGATCGATCGCCGCCGCCGCGCCCTAGGGCGGCGCCGCCACACTGTGCCCCTCCCCTTTCTCCACCTCGCGCCCTTCCTCCTTCTCTTCCTCTTCTCATCGACCCGCGACCCCCAATCCAAGCCCGCCGCCTGCCCTAACCTCCTACGCACTCGTCTCCGCCCCACAGCCTCCTCGCGAACCTCCGGCACGAGCCCCAGTGCGCTACACCCAACGATCGCCACCGCACTGGAGGCCACGCCACCTCCGACCAGATCCCGGCTAGATCGGCAATGAAAGGTGATTTTTTTTAGTTTTAAAAACAGTATTTTTAGTAGCCTAGTTTAAAATCAGAAATTTTATATAAATTCGCTTTGGTTTAAAAATTAAAAATGTTATCTTTATATGAGAAGTATGATTTTTAATTATACAAAGAATATGATTTTGTTTAGAGAAAGATGTGATCTTCATCATAGGAAGGTTAAAAATATGATTTTTATATTTTGGAAAGAATAAAAATTCGATTTTTAATTTATAGAAGATATAAAAATATAATTTTTATAATATAGAAGTGTTAAAAATTTGATCTTTATATATGTAGTGAATCAAAAATATGATTTTTACTTGTGTAGTGTATTAAAAATATGACCTTTATATAGTAGGGAATAATAAAAATATATTTTTA
Organism: Allium sativum; assembly: GCA_030737875.1. Classification (NCBI taxonomy): domain Eukaryota; kingdom Viridiplantae; phylum Streptophyta; class Magnoliopsida; order Asparagales; family Amaryllidaceae; genus Allium; species Allium sativum. The sequence continues at coordinate 105,472,398 of CM060909.1, forward strand.
TATAGGATGAAATTCATGAAAATATAATTTTTAACGTGATTCATATATATATAATAGCATTATAGAAATGTAGTTTTTATATGAAAGGTTTTGAAATAAAAATAGTTAGAAAGACAAGATTTTTAAATAAACAAAGGTTGGATTTTTAATGAAGTAGCATAATAAAAATCTGATTTTTATTCTATATAAGGCGAAATATTTATATTTAAAAAGGCGAAATCTTTATATAGAGAATAGCGTGATAAAAATAGAATTTTTATCTATATAGCATCGGTGTAAAAATAGATTTTTTTATCTATATAGTAGCGATGCAAAAATAGAATTTTCATCTATATAATAGCGAAGTAAAAATTCGATTTTTATACATTGAATAGCGAAATAAAATTGTGATTTTTATATATATAGTGGCTACGGGCAACAAAAGCGACAAAAGGCAAGAACGACGAAGACTCCTACATAAGAAGAGTCGAGGCATTTGGATTAGCTATTGGTGAGAACTTCTCATTCTAAATTCTTTTTCTAGTTATATATATATACTAGGATGCAGACGGTGCTTAGCAGCACCCGACACCCGTCATCCACATACCATGGATGGCTTGTTTGTTTGATTGATGTGTTGTGAAAATTGTTTGTGATGTTGATGTGAAATCGATAATAAATTGTAGATGGATGAAATAAATTAATTATCATTAAAAATATAATTTTTAATGTGAAAGTGAATAAATGAATATTTATAAACAAATCGACCGATTTGTTTATATACACTAATTTGACTGATATTGATTGGGATGATAAATTTTACACATCGCCCAACTGCACAAATAATATGCAGTGTTTGTTGATTTGAAACCCCACACGGGTGTTGGGATGAAATTTGGCGTACACTAATCCCAATTATTTAATTGTATGTCGATCGATTGGTCGACAGGCAGTGTAAGCGTTAATTATTTATATTTGATGCTTATGCAGTTGTGTGGTGCACCTTGGATGATGGTTGATTGTTTATCATTGCTATTTTATACATGTGCTGTATGGAATCCGTATAATCAACATTATATGGTGATTGATTGGGCCTCATTCCAATCGGGAAAATAAAGAATATTATAAAAGAAAATTCATGTGTTGAATATAAAAATAGTCATGTGTTGAGGACGTTCATGTGTTGAAAATATTCGTGTGTTGAGTAAAATATTTTAATAATAAAATTTACGTCTTTAAGATTAGACACTACTTCACGGTGGAGTCTAATTAAAAATCAAACGATAGATACCATAGTTTTATATAATATTTTACATAACAAAAATAGTGATGTGTTGACAGTACTCATGTGTTGAGATTAGTCGTGTGTTGAAAGAAATATAGATTCATGTGTTGAATAGAATATAGATTCATTTGTTGAATGGAATAACAAATTTACTGAAATATATAAAGCCGTGTTGATTAGAGTTGCGCTATTTTGATGTGAACGATATTTATATCGATTTTATTCGTTTTATAATGAATATTGAAAAGTGATTTCAAAATTTAATATTTTGAAATGGAATTCAAATTAAATTAGATTAAAATTCAAATTTAAATTTTATTGAATCAATTTGAAATGAATTCGAATCGAATAGAAAACGAATTCGATTTGAATTGAATAGAAAGTGAATTTGAATTCGAATTGAATAGAAATGAATTCAAATTGAATTAAATTGAAATTGAATTAAATTGAAATTGAATTAAATTGAAACTGAATTAAAAAAACGAATTGAAATCATTTTGAATGAAATTTAAAACGAACAGAAATTGAATTGAAATCAATTTGAAATGAATTCGAATTGAATTAAATAGAAGGTAAATTCAAATTGAATTGAATTGAAACGAATTAGAATTAGAATTTGAATTGAATTGAAACGAATTTGAATTCGAATTAAATGAAATTGAAATGAATTTGAATTGAATTGAAATCAAATCGATTTGAAATTGAAGATGAAGTTGAAATTGTTTTTGAAAAGAATTTAAAACGATTTATAAAATACGTTTTAAAAGGAAATCGACGAAATATATAATATATATATATTATATATATAATGGCCTGAATAGAACGCGCTGCGCCGCGGCAGTTCGCGAATTTCGACCATTGACTTCGAATTGGCGTTGCGGGAGATCAGACCGTCGGATTCTCCTAAAACCAGAACCGTTAGGTTCGTATCGAAAAGAGCTTTCCAATGAATATTAGAAATTTGAAATCTAACAGTTGGATTTGGAATTATGTCCAAATCAAATTTGAAAAAGGTCGCTGTAAGTGCAGTTCGATGGCCGTTGATGGAAATCGACTGTACGGGCCTTGATAAAATTATTAAAAATGTCTATAATTTGTGTAAAATCATAATATGTGATCTGGAAAGAACTGGGATGTAAAATTCCACATTTGAAAGGATAAAAATATATTTTTGTCGAAATGAACTAGTTTTGAACTAGAATTAAAATCAATTTATTTTTGAAATAAATAAATTGAATTTGAAAGTGATTTTAAAAATAATCAATATTCCCAATACGTGGATTGGACTGGAGTTAAATAGAAATTATCTTCGGAATATTTCGATGTTGAATTTTGTGACTATACAGATATTGTTATGGGAATTTGAAAGATATATTTTATATCGTTATTTCCAATACGATATTTCTTGGTTTCAGAATTTGATATTGATTATAAGCCGATATATTTTCTATTCAGAGCCTTGTAATTAATATCAAATGTGATTTGGGTTTATCGTGAATCGTGTTTTAGATGACATTGGTTCTTTAACCCCGTTAATGGCAAAATGTTGATTTTTGAAAGGATTAAAACTAAGTGGAGTTCTAATGAATCTTTAATTAGATTGAAAAGTGAGTTGATAAATTAAATTATCAAATCTGAAAGGTGATCGAGAATGGAGTGCCCCCAGTTTTGCTCCAAAGCGATAGTTAAATCTTTAATTAGATTTGAACGTGAAATGGTAATTAATTTTACCGATAACACCATGGTGTTAGGAATGGAGTATCACCAGTTTTGCTCCATGGGATGAATATGCTGGGATTGGGAAATAAAATAAATAATTACTTCGGTGTGGTTCGCTAATCCCGACTAGTTTGAAATGATATCCAAAGGAAGATTAAAGAATAAATTTGGAAGAATTTATCTTGGATAAAATTAATGGGAACATTTCCCTAAGAATGTGATTTTGTGAATAAAAGAATATTCTGAATTGGAATGAGGCGTTCGTTGTGTTTGTGTAACATTTGTTTATTATATACGTGGGTTATTCAGAAAGGCCGGGTTATACCCATTCTGAATAACCGATTCGACGAGATGTCGAAGATGAAGACGGTGGTCGAAGACTGGAAGTCTTCACATCGTTTGGGAGATTACTGATGATCTTGATTGGGCTGTACATCCGAGATGAGGGAATCGGTTGGTGATCGTCCAGACGTACTTGGAGATGGATGGATATGCGAGGAAAGTGCCTCCGGTTTCGTTCAGACCCAGAACGAACTTGTAAATGGATTGTGTGTCTGACATTGGATTTTATTTTGTGTTGATTGATCTCTATTAAATATACATCTGTTTGGCGGCGGAGAATTTATTCTCTTGCTTAAAGCCCTTCTCTGAGACGTACGAGCTCAGATGTTGTATATCGATGGTCATCAGTCGCATGGAGTGAATTGCCAGTGTGGCACGCGTAAGTGGCAATTGATCAGGGCTTCTGTTGAGAAGCAAACTCTTGTGGTTGATGATCAAAGCACGGCTTGTGTGGCCTAGCTTTGTGTATAACATGAATTCGCGAGCCTCACACCTCGGTATGAGTCAAAAACGGGATAGTGACTGCAGGGAGAGCATGATGTTTCTTTCTAGCTAGGGTGGTGTCAGTGACCTACCAGCCCTGACATTTATATACTTTTCACCTGTGTAGTTGTTGGAATGCGAGGCGCCTCGGATATAGGTCTGTAAGGACCGGGAAACGTGTGTTCAGGAATTGCCAATCCTCAAAAGTAAGAGAGGACCGGCCCTGAAGATCCAAGAATCATAGTGGGGTCCTGGGACATTTGCTAGAGTGTCTCGAACGCGGAGAGGAGCTTGCCCCTTGCCTCGGCTCATGACGGAAATCCAATTTCCAATACGTGATAGTGCAGTTTTATTTGTAAAACCTAGTATGGCGACATAGTGGTATGGGTCATTCATGCCGCCTATGATTGATATTTATGATTGAAACTGTTTTGACACTATACACTTATTATAGTATCAAATAATGTGTTTTAAACGTATCAAGCATGCTTTGGCTGTTATAAGGTAAAAACCCTATCCTCTGGCTTGCACTGCATTGTGTGATGGGACCTGGATCTTATAACAGCTTCATCTTTCTTTATTTAGCATTGCGCTGTTTGTTCTATGCACTGGTATTCTTGGGAGGAAACCCGTTTCGTGTTATACGGCGTGGTCCCTTGATTTACTGAACTTTAAAATAAAGATTAATAACTGTTTTTGTTCTCACACCAGTCACATGACTGACCTGGAGTTTATTGTTTTAACCTAAACTCTGGGTGCCCCTATTTTCCACACGGGCAGCTAGTAGTTTTGGTTTTGCAGATTTATGTCCATAGGGTCCTGATTTACAGCTGGAACGATGCTCGGAAAGCTCTGTATCCGTGTATTACTTTCAGTTGTGTTTTATATTGTTTTTCCGCTGCTATGTATTTAAATGTAATTTAAATCTCTGATATTTATCGAATGTAATTTATTCATTTATACTCTGTATATTCTTGTATCTGATGGAATTATTGTAATAACAATGAAAAGTTCTTATATCTGCGTTCCAATTTGTCCTGTTCTCAAAACGATCAGGGGTTTCGAACGGTCTTTGTCGGTTTAACGATCGATTCAGATCGAGCGAAATTCCTTGCCGTTACAGTTGGTATCAGAGCTTTGGTTTACGGAGCTCGAGAACAAGACACGTTAGAACCCTACGAAAGAATTCATCAGATATTGGATTTGTAATATCCAGTTAGAATGACTCGTTAGAGATAGGATCAGTAGTATCCTAGAACGAGTGTGAAGAGTAAATTTTTCAAATGAAAACAATCAGTAGTATCCTAGAACGAGTGTGAAGAGTAAATTTTTCAAATGAAAACAATTTTGTTTTAAATTTAAATCGCTTTATACGTATTTGAATATTTATTTATTTTGAATTTGGACAATCTTGTATATATAGATTTCACATATACGCGTCATGAACGTATAGTCGAAGTTTTAATATACTGGATAGATATAGAATTACACTCTAGTAGCCCGGAGATGTTCTGATGGTGGTTCGAAACATCATCAGCATTTATTTTCGTATTTCGAAGGTGGGATTTCTATATATTTCCATTAGACTGGTGTGAGAACCAAAACTAATATAGCTAGAATACATTGTTGTGAATTGGCATCAAAAACATGATTTTCGGTATATATGTATCAAAGTTATGAATTTGAAACTCTAATTCACTAATTGATTGATGTTGGTGTTGTTTGTTTATTTGTTTGCTAATTTTGAACCATTTATCCTAATTGAATCACATATTGAATTGTATTGAAAATTGGTCACATTTGCTTGCACATACATGTGCTTACATTGAACAGGTCATAGCAAGGAGGCTAGAGCAGAGAATAAAATTTGTTTGCCCGACAAATATGTACATATTTACTATAATTTACTATTTTGTTTGGGTGATGATGATTTTATGAGCCGATTGGCTAGCCGCTTGGCTTTTTCTTTTTCTTTTTGAGATCAGAAGGCCTATATGGCAATTTCGGGATTTTCACGTGGCTCCTGGTGCAGGGGAGGTTATGGCGAAATTTTTCGAAAATTCCGGGTGTTAGCCAAATTTTTGAAGAATTAGAAAATTCTCAGAAACTGAAAATTGGAGAATGGAAGCCAGATCGAACGTAGAGTTGATTAATCAAACCACTTTCGACTTCGTTCCTTTTCAGGGACGAAAAGTTTTAAGTGGGGGAGATTGTAACAACCCGAAAATTTGGGCCAGTTTAAATTTTTTATTTTGGCAATTTTAGCGAATTTTGCATATTTAAAATGAATTATTTTAAATAATACCAACGAGAAATTTATTTTGAATGGAATTCGAACGTATATATTTATATACGTCGTTGTTAGAATATAAATATTTATTTTAAAATTATAAATAGAATTGAAAATGGCGCTGTAGTTCGATAATTCGATTTCAAACTTCAATTGAATGTACCAGGTGCAAAATAAACCGGATTTTAGTGAAACCAAAAACATTAGGATCTAATTGAGAATACCTTTCCAGCGAATCCGAAAAATCGAGATTTCATAGCAGGAATCAAAAGATATGTCCAGTTGAAAATTCTGAAAAGTCGCTATGGAATTCAGGCCCTTAAAAATGGGAATTTTGCAAACGACCTCGGATTTCGACGAAACCACTTTTGTTGGGTCCGTGATGTCAAATTATTGCTAGATTTCAAATTTCATAATTTTTCGAATCAATATGTGAGCGTGGCAAAGGAAAACGCATTTGACCAGTTTCAGTTGACTTTAATCGACTGGAAAATGGCCATTTTTCCAACGGTCTCAGATTTCGACGAAACTAGTTTTGTTAGGACCGTATCGTCAATACGAAGCTAGACAATAATTTTTTGGAATTTTTAGAGTTCGTATGTGACCCCGGTAAATTGAATTGCGCGTTCAAATTCAATATATAGAGTTATATGTTGATTTTGACGAAAACTGATCGAAACGATCGAATCAGCTTACGATACATATCCCATTGTGTTCAGAATGGGGGTGAAACGCTATGGACGACAGGCGGTGGGCCTCATTTAGAGGTCGTATAAAAAAGTCAACTTTTTGTAAATTAAATAATAAAAAAATAAAACAAAATAAAACCCTCTCCTTTATTTCTCTGCCCCCCCTTCAAAATCGAATCAGAAAAAAAAAAAAAAACAGAAGGGGGGACGCGATCGATCGCCGCCGCCCCCCCGATGAGCCGCCGCGCCCCAGGGCGGCGCCGCCACACCGTGCCCCTCCCCCTTCTCCACCTCGCGCCCTTCCTCCTTCTCCTCCTCTTCTCATCGACCCGCGACCCCCAATCCAAGCCCGCCGCCTGCCCTAACCTCCTGCGCACTCGTCTCCGCCCCACAGCCTCCTCGCGAACCTCGGGCGCGAGCCCCAATGCGCTACACCCAACGATCACCACCGCACTAGAGGCCACGCCACCTCCGACCAGATCCCGGCTAGATCGGCAATGAAAGCTGATTTTTTTTTTCAGTTTTAAAAACAGTTTTTTTAGCAGCCTAGTTTAAAATCAGAAATTTTATATAAATTCGCTTTGGTTTAAAAATTAAAAATGTTATATTTATATGAGAAGTATGATTTTTAATTATACAAAGAATATGATTTTGTTTAGAGAAAGATGTGATCTTCATCATAGGAAGGTTAAAAATATGATTTTTATATTTTGGAAAGAATAAAAATTTGATTTTTAATTTATAGAAGATATAAAAATATAATTTTTATAATATAGAAGTGTTAAAAATTTGATCTTTATATATGTAGTGAATCAAAAAAATAATTTTTACTTGTGTAGAGTATTAAAAATATGACCTTTATTTAGTAGGGAATAATAAAAATATTTTTTTTTATATAGGATGAAATTCATGAAAATATAATTTTTAACGTGATTCAGATATATATAATAGCATTATAGAAATGTAGTTTTTATATGAAAGGTTTTGAAATAAAAATAGTTAGAAAGACAAGATTTTTAAATAAACAAAGGTTGGATTTTTAATGAAGTAGCATAATAAAAATCTGATTTTTATTCTATATAAGGCGAAATCTTTATATTTAAAAAGGCGAAATCTTTATGTAGAGAATAGCGTGATAAAAATAGAATTTTTATCTATATAGCATCGGTGTAAAAATAGAATTTTTATCTATATAGTAGCGATGCAAAAATAGAATTTTTATCTATATAATAGCGAAGTAAAAATTCGATTTTTATACATTGAATAGCGAAATAAAAATGTGATTTTTATATATATAGTGGCTACGAGCAACGAAAGCGACAAAAGGCAATAACGGCGAAGACTCCTACATAAGAAGAGTCGAGGCGTTTGGATTAGCTATTGGTGAGAACTTCTCATTCTAAATTCTTTTTCTAGTTATATATATATACTAGGATGCAGACGGTGCTTAGCAGCACCCGACACCCGTCATCCACAGACCATGGATGGCTTGTTTGTTTGATTGATGTGTTGTGAAATTTGTTTGTGATGTTGATGTGAAATCGATAATAAATTGTAGATGGTTGAAATAAATTAATTATCGTTAAAAATGTAATTTTTAACGTGAAAGTGAATAAATGAATATTTATAAACAAATCGACCGATTAGTTTATATACACTAATTTGACTGATATTGATTGGGATGATAAATTTTACACATCGCCCAACTACACAAATAATATGCAGTGTTTGTTGATTTGAAACCCCACACGGTTGTTGGGATGAAATTTGGCGTACACCAATCCCAATTATTTAATTGTATGTCGATCGATTGGTCGACAGGCTGTGTAAGCGTTAATTATTTATATTTGATGCTTATGCAGTTGTGTGGTGCACCTTGGATGATGGTTGATTGTTTATCATTGCTATTTTATACACGTGTTGTATGGAATTCATATAATTAACATTATATGGTGATTGATTGGGTCTCATTCCAATCGAGAAAATAAAGAATATTATAAAAGAAAATTCATGTGTTGAATATAAAAATAGTCATGTGTTGACAATGTTCATGTGTTGAAAATATTCGTGTGTTGAGTTAAATATTTTAATAATAAAATTTACATCTTTAAGATTAGACACTACTTCACGGTGGAGTCTAATTAAAAATCAAACGATAGATACCATAGTTTTATATAATATTTTACATAACAAAAATAGTGATGTGTTGACAGTACTCATGTGTTGAGATTAGTCGTGCGTTGAAAGAAATATAGATTCATGTGTTCAATAGAATATAGATTCATTTGTTGAATGGAATAACGAATTTATTGAAATATATAAAGCCGTGTTGATTAGAGTTGCGCTATTTTGACGTGAACGATATTTATATCGATTTTATTCATTTTATAATGAATATTGAAAAGTGATTTCAAAATTTAATATTTTGAAATGAAATTCAAATTAAATTAGATTAAAATTCAAATTGAAATTTTATTGAATCAATTTGAAATGAATTCGAATCGAATAGAAAATGAATTCGATTCGAATTGAATAGAAAGTGAATTTGAATTCGAATTGAATAGAAATGAATTCAAATTGAATTAAATTGAAATTGAATTAAAAAAATGAATTGAAATCTTTTTGAATGAAATTTAAAACGAACTGAAATTGAATTGAAATGAATTTGAAATGAATTCGAATTGAATTAAATAGAAGGTAAATTCAAATTGAATTGAAATGAATTAGAATTTGAATTGAATTGAAACGAATTTGAATTCGAATTAAATAAAATTGAAATGAATTCGAATTGAATTGAAATCAAATCGATTTGAAATTGAAGATGAAGTTGAAATTGTTTTTGAAACGAATTTAAAACGATTTATAAAATGCGTTTTAAAAGGAAATCGACGAAATATATAATATATATATATATATATATTATATACATAATGGCCTGAATAGAACGCGCCGCGCTGCGGCAGTTCGCGAATTTCGACCATTGACTTCGAATTGACGTTGCGGGAGATCCGACCGTCGGATTCTCCTAAAACCGGAACCGTTGGGTTCGTATCGAAAAGAGCTTTCCAATGAATATTAGAAATGTTAAATCTAACGGTTGGATTTGGAATTATGTCCAAATCAAATTTGAAAAAGGTCGTTGTAAGTGTAGTTCGATGGCCGTTGAGGGAAATCGACTGTACATGCCTTATAAAGTTATTAAAAATATCTATAATTTGTGTAAAATCATAATATGTGAACTGGAAAGAATTGGGATGTAAAATTCCACATTTGAAAGGATAAAAATATATTTTTGTCGAAATGAACTAGTTTTGAACTAGAATTAAAATCAATTTATTTTTGAAATAAATAAATTGAATTTGAAAGTGATTTTAAAAATAATCAATATTCCCAATACGTGGATTGGACTGGAGTTGAATCAAAATTATCTTCGGAATATTTCGATGTTGGATTTCGTGACTATACAGATATTGTTATGGGAATTTGAAAGATATATTTTGTATCGTTATTTCCAATACGATATTTGTTGGTTTCAGAATTTGATATTGAATATAAGCCGGTATATTTTCTATTCAGAGCCTTGTATTTAATATCAAATGTGATTTGGGTTTATCGTGAATCGTGTTTTAGATGACATTGGTTCTTTAACCCGGTTAAAGGCAAGATGTTGATTTTTGAAAGGATTAAAACTAAGTGGAGTTCTAATGAATCTTTAATTAGATTGAAAAGTGAATTGATAAATTATATTATCAAATCTGAAAGGTGATCGAGAATGGAGTGCCACCAGTTTTGCTCCAAAGCGATAGTTAAATCTTTAATTAGATTTGAACGTGAAATGGTAATTAATTTTACGGATAACACCGTGGTGTTAGGAATGGAGTATCACCAGTTTTGCTCCATGGGATGAATAGGTTGGGATTGTGAAATAAAATAAATAATTACTTCAGTGTGGTTCGCTAATCCCAACTAGTTTGAAATGATATCCAAAGGAAGATTAAAGAATAAATTTGGAAGAATTTATCTTGGATAAAATTAATGGGAACATTTCCCTAAGAATGTGATTTTGTGAATAAAAGAATATTCTGAATTGGAATGAGGCGTTCGTTGTGTTTGTGTAACATTTGTTTATTATATACGTGGGTTATTCAGAAAGGCCGGGTTATACCCATTCTGAATAACCGATTCGACGAGATGTCGAAGATGAAGACGGTGGTCGAAGACTGGAAGTCTTCACATCGTTTGGGTGATTACTGATGATCTTGATTGGGCTGTACATCCGAGATGAGGGAATCGGTTGGTGATCGTCCAGACGTACTTGGAGATGGATGGATATGCGAGGAAAGTGCCTCCGGTTTCGTTCAGACCCAGAACGAACTTGTAAATGGATTATGTGTCTGACATTGGATTTTATTCTGTGTTGATTGATCTCTATTAAATATACATCTGTTTGGCGGCGGAGAATTTATTCTCTTGCTTAACGCCCTTCTCTGAGAGGTACGAGCTCAGAGGTTGTATATCGATGGACATCAGTCGCATGGAGTGAATTGCCAGTGTGGCACGCGTAAGTAGCAATTGATCAGGGCTTCTGTTGAAAGCAAAGTCTTGTGGTTGATGATCAAAGCATGGCCTGTGTGGCGTAGCTTTGTGTATAACGTGAATTCGCGAGCCTCACACCTCGGTATGAGTCAAAAACGGGATAGTGACTGCAGGGAGAGCACGACGTTTCTTTCTAGCTAGGGTGGTGTCAGTGACCTACCAGCCCTGACATTTATATACTTTTCACCTGTGTGGTTGTTGGAATGCGAGGCGCCTCGGATATAGGTCTATAAGGACCGGGAAACATGTGTTCAGGAATTTCCAATCCTCAAAAGTAAGAGAGGACCGGCCCTGAAGATCCAAGGATCATAGTGGGGTCCTGGGACATTTGCTAGAGTGTCTCGAACGCGGAGAGGAGCTTGCCCCTTGCGTCGGCTCATGACGGAAATCCAATTTCCAATACGTGATAGTGCGGTTTTATTTGTAGAACCTAGTATGGTGACATAGTGGTATGGGCCATTCATGCCGCCTATGATTGATATTTATGATTGAAACTGTTTCGACACTATACACTTATTATAGTATCAAATAATGTGTTTTTAAACGTATCAAGCATGTTTTGGCTGTTATAAGGTAAAAACCCTATCCTCCGGCTTGCGTTGCATTATGTGATGGGACATGGGTCTTATAACAGCTTCATCATTCTTTATTTAGCATTGCGCTGTTTGTTCTATGCACTGGTATTCATGGGAGGAAACCCGTTCCGTGTTATACGGCGTGGTCCCTTGATTTACCAAACTTTAAAATAAAGATTAATAACTGTTTTTGTTCTCACACCAGTCACATGACTGACCTGGAGTTTATTGTTTTAACCTAAACTCTGGGTGCCCCTATTTTCCACACGGGTAGCTAGTAGTTTTGGTTTTGCAGATTTATGTCCACAGGGTCCTGATTTACAGCTGGAACGATGCTCCGAAAGCTCTGTATCCGTGTATTACTTTCAGTTGTGGTTTATATTGTTTTTCCGCTGCTATGTATTTAAATGTAATTTAAATCTCTGATATTTATCGAATGTAATTTATTCATTTATACTCTGTATATTCTTGTATTTGATGGAATTGTTGTAATAACAATGAAATGTTCTTCTGTCTGCGTTCTAATTTGTCCTGTTCTCAAAACGATCAGGGGTTTCGAACGGTCTTTGTCGGTTTAACGATCGATTCAGATCGAGCGAAATTCCTTGCGGTTACAAATCCCTTTTTAATCTTCCCCTTTTCGAAAATATCATTTTGACTCCACTCCTTTTTCTCATTCCATTATTTAATAACGTTAATTTAAAATTAATGCTTTGACTTCACATCTCTTTATATAAACTTCATTTATATAATTCTGCTTTCAGTTAAACCCTTTATTCTCAAATCCCTTTTACTTAATTCAAACATCAAGGAAACGTTAATTTAAGCTATCATATTCACTTAAAATTACTTTTTATAACTTCGTCATAAAAACTCGGGTTTACATTAAAACACGTTCATAAATTCCTATCATATTTCATTAGATCTCATTTCCACTTCGATTACTTTTAAAATGCATTTCAATTAAAAAGAAATCTTCTAAATTATTATTAATTAAAATAACAATTTACTTCAACCATTAACTACCATAGAATTGTTAATTTCTTTATTAACTAAAATAATCAGTAAATAGCTTTTTAAAATTTTATTAAAACTAAAACAAATATTCATTAAACTATTGCATTAGATTAATTCAAAATGAACCAATTAAATAATCAATCCTAGTTAAAACGGTTGACTTAGTAAACTCAAAACACAGTTTATTCGTTAACCAATTCCAATTAGTTCTTCTTTTGATTTAATTAATATTATAAAAAATTTAAACAAATTCCATTTAATTGTTTCCTATAAATAATTATCCCACTTTTAACCGTTAGGTTAACTTCTACTCGTTTACTTATAAATCTGATTAACATCATAACTTACTTTATAATATCAATTAATAATTAATTATAAACTCAAATAATAATAAATATTTATTTACTTTTAACAAACTTTTATTCAAAATAATATATTTTAAAAATTCTATCTTCGGTTATAATATAATTTTTATTAATTTATTTCTATCGATTCATCTAAGATAAATCGACATATAACAATCGATTCATTTGTAGGACATATACTACCAATTACTCAACTAATCCCACCCATTGGTTTAACCAAAAAAACGTTGAATTTCAGGTCAACGGTCAACAATCAAATCAATCCTCCAATTAGGTTGATTTAAACAGTTCATATAATGATAATATGAAAATAAATAACATCTAACATATTTGAGGAATCCAGTTAGATCCCTTCAAACTGTTCTTCCCTATATTCACATGGATTATTTCAGATAATACCATTTAATTCAATTTAACTGATAATTTAAATCATAGTAAATAACGATTATTTAACTGTTAGAGATAGCGGAAAGGATCGTTAAGGCAAAACAAACATTAGAGGGGTGAATAGTGTTTTTGCAAATTTAAATGAAATCTAAAACTTATGTGAATTACTAGATGAATCAAACGCCACAGAAAAAATCACAAACATAGAATCAAACACAAACACAAATATAAACAAAAGTAAAGTGCATAAAAGGAAAGAACATACCTGATTTTATACTGGTTCAGATTGCTTCTACGTCTAGTCCCATACAACAACTGGATTGCATAGAGTTTTATTACTATATCAAAATCCAATTACAACCTCCTTGATTTCATGGCTATAAGGGATACCACTGATTCCAACATCCTTAATTTCATGGCTACAAGGGATACCACCGATTACCCGTTCTTGATTTTATGGCTACAAGGGATACCACCATTTACCCCAAATACAATCCAAACAATTACAAACAACCCTTTAACTCTTCAATAGCACTTGATTCAGAGAGTAATGAGTAGAGAGTGAAGAGAGAAGAAGATAAGTAAAAAAAGAATTGAATTTGGTAGAGTATAGGTGTAGGAATCATAAAAAAGATAAGAAATAATGGTGTAATGAAGCAGAGTGAAAGTGGAGAAGAAGAGACGATTAAAAAAATCGAATTCAAGCCCTTTTTATAGTGTGTGAAAGGTTGCAACGCTTCAGAACCATCACAATTAGTGAAAAGACACTTCCTTTCAAAATTAAACAAATGACAGTTATATGTCAACATATTGTTTTCTTTATGTCGACATATACATAGTAGAAATCTGATTTTTGGACATTTTCAAAGTATTTTGATATAAATATAATTTTGGCAATTCTTGAATTAAAATATAGTGTTATAAATTAATATTATAAAATAGGGAATTATATGAAAACATAAATATAAACTATATAAACATATTTATAAAATTATAAAGTTTAAAACTATATAAATATAAAATGTAAAAACAAAAATATAAGTATATGAAACTTATAAAACTTTGAGTTTGAAAACAAAATTAAAATAAGAAAGGAGAATATAAAGGATAGAAAATAAAATAGGGAGAAAATAAAATAGAGAGGATTGAAATTGAATTTGAAAAACAGAATTTGGATTTGAATCTGGAGTTCTATTTAGAGTCTTACTTAATCTAGACTTTATAATTATATTATTCTTGAACTCTTGAAATCTTGAATATTCATGAGTCTTGAAATATTTCTGAATCTCTAATATCTTTAGACTGCACAGTCTTCAGTAATATTTCCTATATACAAATCCTGCATATGTGTATAAATATATATTCTATGCAAAAGTGTTAGTATATATTTTATAATCAATTAATATTGAAATATGGTTGTTGTCATCAAAATTCCATTCTCCAACAATCTCCCCCTTTTTGATGATGACAACCTTAGTTTATGAAATATCATATCTGTATATACCTGTTGATGATGATCCTTCAAATACTCCCCCTGTCTGTATGAATTCTATAAACTATGTCAATGTTTTATAATTTCTCCCCCTTTGGCATTATCAATGTGAAATTCTAAAACAACACCCCTTAAACTGTATAACTATCTAAAACCTATGAGATATATGATATTTCCCCTTAATCTATAACT
This sequence comes from Allium sativum, assembly GCA_030737875.1. Classification (NCBI taxonomy): domain Eukaryota; kingdom Viridiplantae; phylum Streptophyta; class Magnoliopsida; order Asparagales; family Amaryllidaceae; genus Allium; species Allium sativum. Next base: position 105,487,809 of record CM060909.1, read on the forward strand.
AATTCAAAGTTGGAAACTCCCCCTAAGTAAAATAATCATTTAATAATATATACTCCCCCTTAATCTTATATCCTCATTATTTTATGTTTATATAGACATTACTAATTATAATACTGATCTTACAAACATAAACAATTTTTGCATTAAACTTGAGTTTGTACAAATTATGATTCACAAAAATATACAGGAACAATTTATCATAAGAACGCAAGGAAACGAAAATCAAAGAAAACCTTAAGTTCTAATTATTTTTGGTAATGGGAGATTAGTGAATTGGGCAATTTGAATAATGGAGACAAAATTCTCCATTCCTTACAATCACATTCCCATTTTGATCGAATAAGACCTCTCCTACACATACAACCTTATCGTCTTCTTTTATAGTCATTGGTTGAGTCTCTTATTGTTCTTACTCCTCCATCATTTTCTTCTTCCTCTTTTGGTTCTTCCTCTGGTTATTCCTCCTTTTCCATGGCTTGATTGTCATTGTCGATGATAATCGGATTAGCTTGATTACCATTATGAATTTAAGTAGACTCCTTACTACTTTCCCTTACATGTTTTGCTCTTGATTCATCTTAATTTATAGTACTTGTATTTCAGCCATCATTTGCAGAACATACTCCATCTTTTCTTCAATTTTGATAACCAGAGATAGCATAGATCATAGAAAAGGACTCTCAGATGGTCCAGCGTGTGAATCAGAGTTGATTTGGGTGTTTAGGTTAGTGGAGGCCATTGTATATTTTAATTTAGAGTTTTTACAAAGAAGAGAAATGAAAATGAAGAAGAAAAGTCGAAGTAGAAGGTTTAAATAATTAAAATAACTAACTTTTGGAGGGAAAAAAATTCTGGCAGTTATATGTCGACATATAAAAAAGTTTATGTCGACACACTTTAGTTTTTAATTTTATTATTTTTAATTTCTTTTAATATCTTTATATATCATATTATATTTAATTATTCTAACTTACTTAATGAACATATGCCTAATTCTCTTTTAAATTTAGTAAACGTTGCTCCGTTTAATGGTTTTGTTAATATATCTGCTATTTGTTTATCTGTTTCCATAAATTCGAGTGAAATATTTTCTTTACTTACGTTATCTCTTAGAAAATGATGTCTTACATCGATATGTTTAGTTCTTGAATGATGAGTGGGATTTTTTAGAAATATTTATAGTACTTGTATTATCGCGGTATATAGGTGTAATAACCCGGAAAATCTAGGCTAGTTTAAATTTTTTATTTTGGCAATTTTAACGAATTTTGAACATTTAAAACAGGTTATTTTAAAAAATATCGACGAGAAATTTATTTTGAATAGAACTCGACGAAAATATTATATACGTCGTCGTTAGAATATAAATAATTATTTTAAATTATAAATAGAATTGAAAATGGCGCGGTAGTTTGATAATTCGATTTCAAACTTCAATTGAACGTACCGGGTGCAAAACAAACCGGATTTTAACGAAACCAAAAATAATAGGATCTATTTGTGAATATCTTTCCAACGAATCCGGAAAATTGAAATTTCATAGTGGGAATCAAAAGATATGTCCAGTTGAAAATTCTGAACAGTCGCTATGGAATTCAGGCCCTTAAAAATGGGAATTTTGCAAACGACCTCGGATTTCGACGAAACCAATTTTGTTGGATCCGGGATGTCAAATTATTGTTAAATTCCAAATCTCATAATTTTTCGAATCAATATGTGAGTGTGGCAAAGGAAAACGCGTTTGACCAGTTTTAGTTGATTTTAATCGACTGGAAAATGGCCATTTTTCCAGTGGTCTCAGAATTCGACGAAATTAGTTTTGTTAGGACCGTATCGTCAATACAAAGCTAGAAATATTTTTTCTGGAATTTTTCGAGTTAGTATGTGGCCCCGGTAAATTGAAATGTTCGTTTAAAATTCAATATAAAGATTTATATTTTTATTTAAGCGAAAACTGATCGAAACGAGAGAATTGGCTTGTGAAACATATCCCATTGCGTTCGGAATGGGGGTAATTAGCTAGGGTCGACAGTCGTTGGGTTCGATTTGGGCTTCGAACGAAAAAGTAACTTTATTGGATTTAAAAATAAAATTAAATATAAAAATATATTTTCTCCTTAACCTACCCCTACCCCCAACCGTTGACTTCAGTTTTCATTCGAAAGAAATAAAAAAAAAACTCGATCAAACCCGTCGCCCCCTCCCAGATCCAGCGTCGACCGTTCAACCCCTCCTCCTGACTCCAGCGAGCCTCTCCCCAACGCTGGCGCCACCCTCGTCGAGCCCCCCCAAGACCCGACGCAGCCCCTCCGACCCCCAAAACCCGCTACGCCGCACCACCGCGCCAACACCGCCTGACCGCACCTCCTAGCTCCGGTGTTGACCCCCTCCAGCGAGGTGAGCAACCTCCGTTCAACCCCTCCTCCGCGAATCGGTGAATTTTCATCCCTTTTCCTTTTTCTTTTCATTTTTTTTAAAACTGAGTTAAAATGATTTTTAAAACTGAATTAACATGATAAGAGTTGTGGTTTTTATTTATAGGAAAAATTTGATCTATAGGAAATAAGTTTTGATTTTTAAGCAAAGAAAAGATTAGATTTTTTAAAATAGAAAAGATTAGATTTTTAAAATAGAAAAGATTAGATTTTTAAAATAGAAAAGATTAGATTTTCAAAATAGAAAAGATTAGATTTTTGAAATTTGAAAAGGCGAAATCTTTATATTTGAAAATGCGAAATCTTTATATTTGAAAAGGCGAAATCTTTATCTATATAGTAGCGTTGTAAAAATATAATTTTTGTCTATATAGTAGCGATGTAAAAATAGAATTTTTATCCATATAGCATGATTATAAAAATGGGATTTTTATATACATGGCAACTAAGTAAAAATTCGATTTTTATATATTGAATAGCGAAGTAAAGATTCGATTTTTATATATTGATTAGCGAAGTAAAAATTCGATTTTTATATATTGAATAGCGAAGTAAAAATTCGATTTTTGTATATTGAATAGCGAAGTAAAAATTCGATTTTTATGTATTGAATAGTAAAGTAAAAATTCGATTTTTACATATGTAGAGAATACGGGCAACGAAAGTGATAAAAGGCGAGAACGACGAAGATTTCTACTTAAGAAGTGTCGTGGAGTTGGAATAGCTATTGGTGAGAACTTCTCACTCTAAATTTCTTTTTCTAAGTTATATATATATATATATATATATATACTAGGATGCAGACGGTGCTTAGCAGCACCCGACACCCATCATCCACAGACCATGGATGGCTTGTTTGTTTGATTGATGTGTGGTGAAATTTGTTTGTGAAATTGATGTGAAATATATTCATGTGTTGAAATAAATTAATTATCGTTAAAAATATAATTTTTAACGTGAAAGTGAGTAAATGAATATTTATAAACAAATCGACCAATTTGTTTATATACACTGATTTGACTGATATTGATTGGGATGACAAATTTTACACATCGCCCAACTGCACGAATAAAAATATGTGTTTGTTGATTTGAAACCCCACACCGGTGTTGGGATGATATTTGGCGTACACTAATCCCAATTACTTAATTGTATGTCGATCGATTGGTCGATAGACTGTGTAAGCGTTGATTATTTATATTTGATGCTTATGCAGTTGTGTGGTGCACTTTGGATGATGGCTGATTGTTTACCATTGCTATTTTATACATGTGTGTGGAATCCATATAATTAACATTATATGGTGATTGATTGGGCCTCATTCCAATCGGGAAAATAATGAATATTATAAAAGAAAATTCATGTGTTGAATATAAAAATAGTCATGTGTTGATGATATTCATGTGTTGAAACTATTTCATGTGTTGAGTAAAATATTTTAACAATAAAATTTACATCTTTATCATATTTAAAATTAGAACTACTTTACGGTTGAATTCTAATTAAAAAATCTAACGATAGATACCATAGTTTTATAAAATATTTTAAATAACAAAAATAGTGATGTGTTGACAGTACTCATGTGTTGAGATTAGTCGTGTGTTGAAAGAAATATAGATTCATGTATTGAATAGAATAAATATTCATTTGTTGAATAGAATAACGAATTATTGAAATATAAAGCCGTGTTGATTAGAGATGCGTTATTTTGACGCAAACGATATTTATATCGATTTTATTCGTTTTATAATGAATATTGAAAAGTGGTTTCAAAATTTAATATTTTGAAATGAAATTCAAATTAAATTAGATTAAAATTCAAATTGAAATTTTAATGAATCAATCTAAAATGAATTCGAATCGAATAGAAAATGAATTCGATTCGAATTGAATAGAAAGTGAATTTGAATTCAAATCAATTAGAAATGAATTCAAATTGAATTAAATTGAAATGGAGTTAAAAACAAATTGAAATCGTTTTGAATGAAATTTAAAACGAACTGAAATTGAATTGAAATCAATTTGAAATGAATTCGAATTGAATTAAATAAAAGGTAAATTCAAATTGAATTGAAACGGATTAGAATTTGAATTGAATTGAAATGAATTTGAATTCGAATTCGAATTAAATATTTTGAAATGAAATTCAAATTAAATTAGATTAAAATTCAAATTGAAATTTTAATGAATCAATTTGAAATGAATTCGAATCGAATAGTAAATGAATTCGATTCGAATTGAATAGAAAGTGAATTTGAATTCAAATCAATTAGAAATGAATTCAAATTGAATTAAATTGAAATGGAGTTAAAAACAAATTGAAATCGTTTTAAATGAAATTTAAAACGAACTGAAATTGAATTGAAATCAATTTGAAATGAATTCGAATTGAGTTAAATAGAAAGTAAATTCAAATTGAATTGAATTGAAACGGATTAGAATTTGAATTGAATTGAAACGATTTTGAATTCGAATTAAATAAAATTGAAATGAATTTTAATTGAATTGAAATCAAATCGATTTGAAATTAAATGTAGCGTTGAAATGGTTTTGAAAACGAATTTAAAACGATTTATAAAATACGTTTTAAAAGGAAATCGATGAAATATATATAATATATATTATATATCTATATAATGGCCTGAATGGAACGCGCCGCGCCGCGGCAGTTCGTGAATTTCGACCATTAACTTCGAATTGAAGTTGCGGGAGATCCGACCGTCGGATTCTCCTAAAACCGGAACTGTTGGGTTCGTATCGAAAAGAGCTTTCCAATGAATATTTGAAATTTGAAATCTAACGGATGGATTTGGAATTATGTCCAAATCAAATTTGAAAAAGGTCGCTATAAGTGCAGTTCGATGGCCGTTGATGGAAATCGACTGTACGGGCCTTGATAAAATTATTAAAAATATTAATAATTTGTGTAAAATCATAATATGTGAATTGGAAAGAACTAGGATGAAAAATTCCACATTTGAAATGATAAAAATAGATTTTTATCGAAATGAACTGGTTTTGAACTAGAATTAAAATCAATTTATTTTTGAAATAAATAAATTGAATTTGAAAGTGATTTTAAAAATAATCAATATTCCCAATACGTGAATTGGACTGGAGTTGAATCGAAATTATCTTCGGAATATTTCGATGTTGGATTCGTGACTATACAGATATTGTTATGGGAATTTGAAAGATATATTTTATATCGTTATTTCCAATACGATATATGTTGGTTTTCAGAATTTGATATTGAATCTAAGCCGATATATTTTCTATTCAGAGCCTTGTATTTAATATCAAATATGATTTGGGTTTATCGTGGATCGTGTTTTAGATGACATTGGTTCTTTAACCCTGTTAAAGACAGGATATTGATTTTTGAAAAGATTAAAACTAAGTGGAGTTTGAATGAATCTTTAATTAGATTGAAATGTGAATTGATAATTTAAATTATCAAATCTGAAAGGTGATCGAGAATGGAGTACCACCAGTTTTGCTCCAATGCGATAGTTAAATCTTTAATTAGATTTGAACGTGAAATGGTAATTAATTTTACCGATAACACCATGGTGTTAGATATGGGGTATTACCAGTTTTGCTCCATGGGATATATAGGTTGGGATTGGGGAATAAAATAAAATAAATAATTACTTCGGTGTAGTTCGCTAATCCCGACTAGTTAGAAATGATATCCAAAGGAAGATTATAGGATAAATTTAGAAGAATTTATCTTGGATAAAATTAATGGGAACCTTTCCCTAAGAATGTGATTTTGTGAATACAAGAATATGCTGAATTGGAACGAGGCGTTCGTTGTGTTTGTATAACATTTGTTTAACATATACGTGGGTTATTCAGAAGGCCGGGTTTATACCCATTCTGAATAACCGATTCGACGAGATGTCGAAGATGAAGACGGTGGTTGAAGACAAGAAGTCTTCACATCGTTTGGGTAATTACTGATGATCTCGATTGGGCTGTACACCCAAGATGAGGGAAACAGTTGGTGATCGTCCAGACGTACTTGGAGATGGATGGATATGCGAGGAAAGTGCCTCCGGTTTCGTTCAGACCCAGAACGAACTTGTAAATGGATTGTGTGTCTGACATTGGGTTTTATTCTGTGTTGATTGATCTTTATTAAATATACATCTGTTTGGCGGCAGAGAATTTATTCGCTTGCTTAACGCCCTTCTCTGAGACGTACGAGCTTAGAGGTTGTATATCTATGGACATCAGTCGCATGGAGTGAATTGCCAGTGTAGCACGCGTAAGTGGCAATTGATCAAGGCTTCTGTTGAAAAGCAAAGTCTTGTAGTTGATGATCAAAGCACAGCCTGTGTGACGTAGCTTTGTGTATAACGTGAATTTGCGAGCCTCACTCCTCGGTATGAGTCAAAAACGGGATAGTGACTGCAGGGAGAGCACGACGTTTCTTTCTAGCTAGGGTGGTGTCAGTGACCTACCAGCCCTGACATTTATATACTTTTCACCTGTGTGGTTGTTGGAATGCGAAGCGCCTTAGATATAGGTCTGTAAGGACCGGGAAATGTGTGTTCAGGAATTGCCAATCCTCAAAAGTAAGAGAGGACCGACCCTAAAGATCCAAGGATCATAGTGGGGTCCTGGGACATTTGCTAGAGTGTCTCGAACGCGGAGAGGAGCTTGCCCCTTGCCTCGGCTCATGGCGGAAATCCAATTTCCAATACGTGATATTGCGGTTTTAATTGTAGAACTAGTATGGCGACATGATAGATGGTACCCATTCCGCCTATGATTGATATTTATGATTTGAAATTGTTTTGACACTATACACCTATAATAGTATCACATGATTTGTTTTTAAACGTATCAAACATTATTTGGCTATTATAAGGGAAAACCTTATCCTTCGGCTTGCGTTGCATTGTGTGTTGGGACCTGGGTCTTATAATAGCTTCATTTTTCCAAAGAGCATTGCGCTGTTTTGTTATATGCACTAGTATTCTTAGGAGGAAACCCGTTCCGTGTTATACGGCATGGTCCCTTGAATTACTCTATTTTAAAGTAAAGTTTTAAATAACTGTTTTAGTTCTCACACCAGTCACATGACTGACCTGGAGTTTATTGTTTTAACCTAAACTCTGGGTGCCCCTATTTTCCACACGGGAAGCTTGTAGTTTTGGTTTTGCAGATTTATATTCACAGGATCCTGATTTACAGTTGGAACGATGCTCGGAAAGCTCTGTATCCGTGTATCACTTTCAGTTATGTTTTGTATATTTTTCCGCTGCTGTGTAATTTATTGTAATCTCTGATATTTGTTGAATGTAATTTATTCATTTATACTATGTATATTCTTGTATCTGATGGAATTGTTGTAATAACAATGAAATGTTCTTCCGTCTGCATTCTATTTTGTGTTGTTCTCAAGGCAATCCGGGCTTTTGTAATAACCCGGAAAATACGAGCCAATTTAAAATCTTTAAATTGGTTATTTCAAAGGAATTTGAACAATTGAAATAGAATATTTCAATAAAATTAGTGAATTAGAAATAGTGAGTCAGTTTGAAAATTTGAATTCAAACTTTGACTGACTATGCATGGTGGAAAATATAACAGATTTTAGCGAAACCAAAAATATTTAAATCTGTTAGTCAATACCTTTCTAACGAATCTGAAAAATCGAAGTTTCATAACGGGAATCAAAAGTTATGGCCGAATGAATTTTCAGAAGAGTCGGTATATAAAATATATAGCCCTGGAAAATTGATATTTTGCATACGACCTCGGAATTCGACGAAACCACTTTTGTTGGGTCCGGGATGTCAAACTATTGCTAGGTTTCAAATTTCATAATTTTTGAAGCTAGTATGTGAGCGTGGCAAAAGAAAATGTGTTTAGTCGATTTCTGTTAAATTGGATCGACCAGAAAATGGCCATTTTTCAAACGACCTCAGAATTCGACGAAACTAGTTTTGTTGGGACCGTAGCGTCAAAACATAGCTAGATTTATTTTTCTGGAATTTTTCGAATCAGTTTATGGCCCTGGCAAATTGAAATGTGCGTTCAGAGTTAATAATTAAATGTTTTATACTTTAATTTGAAAAATAACTGACTATAACAGTCGAATTGGCCTACGAAACATATCCCATTGTGTCCGGAATGGGGGTATTTAGCTAGTGGCGACAGTCGTTGGGTTTAAAAAGGAGTTCGTTTGAGAAAACACTATTTAAAAATTTAATATAGTCCTCGGCCAATCATATTTCTCCATTCATAAATAAAAAAAAATATCAGAACCCCCCCGACCCCGACATCGACGACGGAAAGCTTTCCCCCCCTTCCCTGGCGATTTCCGATCGCCACAGCCCGAATTAGCTCCTCCCCCAGTTCAACTTTTTGTAGTTCTCCTTCCGCTCTTCAAATCCATATAAGGAGCTCCCCCTATCGTTGCTTCTACGTCGAGATATCCCCTTCCAAAGTTCCGACCTTTAAACCGCCGCCGCCGCCGATCTGGACCACCGAACGCCACCAAACCGCCGCGCGCCTGTAGCCCTCTCGAAGCTCTTCCACGTCCAACTCCCTGATCGTCCCCTCGTGCCCCGGTTCTCGCGAAAACCGCAAACCTAGTTTTGAACCTTCGTGAAAGTGAGTTTTTCTTTGATCTTTACACTTTGAAAAATCATATCTTTTTGGTGTGTTGATGAAATTCGATGAAACAGGAAACATCGAGACCGCAAGGAAGCTCTCTACCCAATAGAAGAAGCTGCGGATTTTTCTGACATCGTATCGATTTTTAGCGATCAGAAAACCAATGTGAGAAATCTAAATTAACGTGAAATCGAATTGAAAATGTCGTGTATAATTTATATAAGCAAAATATAAATTACATACGTGTTGTATACCTCATGTACATGCGTAGTGTAAGCTATATAAGCGAAGTATGAATTTTACATGCATTGAATAATTGATATTTGTGTTGAAATGCTAGTGAAATATAGCAAATATATATTATATTATATATATATACTCCCCTCTTCCACAAACCATGGACGATATTTATTGTGGTGAATTGGTGTGAAATATTGGATGAAAAATACGAATGGTTGAATAGTTGTTTGTGGTTGATATTGTTTGGTTGTGGTTGAAAAATACCTATTGGTGATTGAAATGAATTGGAAATATTTGTGGAAATAAAAATAAACATGCCGCCTACGTGCGAATTAGATGCATGAATCCCCATTGTCAAAAACCGCGAGGTTTTAAGGTAGAGCGAGGAGCCGTACTAGGGACGGTGCCGGTTTTAACTACCCTGCCGTTATGCTGCCGAAATTTTGAATAATCTTTGTGTGTTAGAATTATTTTCATATGTTGAAATTATTTTCATGCGTTGAAATTAAAGCCATATGTTGAAACTTTATCCATGTGTGGAAATGTCCATGTGTTGAAAAGTGTTGTGTGAAAATTAGATTCATTTGTGAATGAATGAAGTGTTTAAACAATAAAAATCACATTTTTATATATATATGAAGTATGAAAAAATATTCGCCTTATATAAATAGTTTCAACAATAAAAATCCCATCTTTCTAATTTGAACAACATAAATAAAATATCCATGTGTGGAAATGCTCATTTGTTGAGAAGTGTGTGTAGTGGAAAAGTTCATGTGTTGAATAAAAAGATCGAACAATAAAAATTACATTTTTATTGAAACTATGAAGTGTTGAAACATCTATTTGTCGAATAAATATGTTAAGTGATAAAAATATCATTTTTATCATATGTGTGATATGCTAGAGATATGCGGACGTTGAAATAAATATTTGTGAAAGAAATATTCTTTTTAACATGCATAAGAACCGAATAAAATAGTCATATGCTGAAATATATTTTAGTTCGCCAAGATTATCATCTTTGAAATGTGAAGTGTTAAAAATAGCCACTTGTTCAAATAAACGTGCATGAGTTGAAATATACATTAACTAGCTAATGATATGATTTTAGCCTATGCATGCAACATTAGAATGAATGGTGTTTTTAAACCAAAGCAAATCAAATATGAAATTGAATGGAAAATGATGAATGTTAGAAATTGTATATATGTACATGCATATCTATTGAACAGGTTAAAGCAAAAGGGACTAGAGAAGAGAAATAGAATTTTGTGCCCGACAAATAGGTACACATTTACCGCTTTGTTTGGGTGATGATTTTATGAGCCTGTTGGCTAGCCGCTTGGCTTTTTCTTTTTCTTTTTGATTTGAGACGCCCGTGTGGCTATTTGGGAATTTTCCCAGACCCTCCCGTACAAAGGAGGTTATGGCGAAATTTTCCAAAATTTAAAGGCGTTAGTGAAATAATTGAAGTGGAAACGATATAGGAATTTTTGAATGAACTATATTTATATAAATATATAAATATAAATAGAATTAAAATGAAACGTGGCCGTGCAGTTCGTGTTTTGAAACCGTGATTTCAAACGACTAGTGCGGGAAATCCGACCATTGGATTTTTCCGAAACCTCAACCGTTGGGTTCGCCTTGGAAATATCTTTCCAACGGCACCAACTTTGTGAAGATCCGACAGTTGGATTGTCTGGAATGTTTAATTCAAAATTGAAGAAAAACAGCGCCAGAAACGATTATATTTAAATATATATAAATATAATTAAATTAAATCGAATAACGATGCTGCAGTTCGTAAATTGAAATCGTAACTTCAAATGGTTAGTATGGAAGATCCGACCGTCGGATTTTCCCAAAACTAAAACCGTTGGATTCGTTTTGAAATGACCTTCCTAATGATGTAAAATTTGTGAAGATCCAACGGTTAAATTTTCATGTATGTGTAAAACAAAATTAGTGAAAAGCAGCGCCAGTGCATCGACACGACCTGAAACGTCGTTTAATTAAATATGGTCGTTTCAAAGTAAATAAAAATGGCGATATATCGTTATAAAGTACTATAGACGATATGGAGTCAAAATAAACCAATTTTGTTGTGTTTGCTTGATATGTGATGGTTGAATGTATTTGACATGAAAATTATAACTAAATAACTGAAATGTGATTGTTGAATAGTCCAACCATGTGATTGATTGATTTGAAATCTAAATATACGTGGGTTATTTGAAAAGGCCGAGTTTAACTCATTTCAAATAATCGATCGACGTTGAGAAGTCGAAGAGTCGAAGACAACTGAAGACCGACGATCTCCACATTGGATGGATGGGCGCTACTGATGCTCGTGATTGGAGTAGCTACCATGAAGGAATTGAAGTAGTAGCCGTCCACACATACTGTTGATTGTACGGATATGCGAGGAATTGGTGCCTCCGGTTTCGTTCAGACCCAGAACGGACTTGTAAATGGACCGTGTGTCTGACATTGGATTTTGTTCAGTGTTGATTGATCTCTGTTAAATATATATCTGTTTGGCGGCGGAGAATTTATTCTCTTGCTTAATGCCCTTCTCTGAGACGTACGAGCTCAGAGGTTATGTATTGACAGAAATCAGTCGCATGGAGTGGATTGCCTGTGTGGCACGCCTAAGTGGCATATGATCAAGGCTTTTGTTGCAAAGCAAAGTCTTGTGGTTGATGATCAAAGCATGGTCTGTGTGACGTAGCTTTGTGTATAACGTGAATTCGCGAGCCTCACACCCCGGTATGAGCCAAAAACGGGAGAAGGACCCAAGGAGTGCACGACGTTTCTTTCTAGCTATGGTGGTGTCAGTGACCTCCCAGCCCTGACATTTATATCTACTTTTCACCTGTGTGGTTGTTGGAATACGAGGCGCCTCGATTATAGGTCTGTAAGGACCGAGAAACGTGTGTTCAGGAATAACTAATCCTCAAAAGTAAGAGAGGACCGGCCTTGGAGGATCCAGGGGATTGCTATGTGCGGTCCCGAGGCATTTGCTAGAGTGTCTCGAATCGGAGAGGAGCTTGCCCCTTGCCTCGACTCATGAAGGAATCCAATTTCCAATACGAAATATGCGGATGTGATTGTATTACTAGTATGGCGACATGATATATGGTACCCATGCCGTCTAGGATTGATATTTATGATTGAATTTGCTTTTGAAACATATATGCACTAGTAATAATATCAAACACTTTTGTTTTATACGTATGAAGCATTTTTGGCCATTATAAGGGAAAACTCTATCCTCCGGCTTGCGTTGCATTGTGTGATGGGACCTGAGTCTTATAATGGCTTCATTTTATAAAAAGCATTGCGTTGATTTAATCGTTTATTTCATGCACTAGCACTCATTGGAGTAAACCCGTTCCGCGAAAGTGGCGAGGTCCTTTGATTTGCCTTATTATTGTTGTTAATAAGTTGAGTAGATTTCTCATACCAGTCCCATGACTGACTCGTAGTTTGTTTCACCTTGCAAACTCGGGTGCCCTCATTTTCACACGAGCAGCCTAGTTACAGGTTTCTGACGCACCTTTTGGCTCATGGCGAGGCTTGACTACACCGTGCTGACTTGGATTTTCTCCGCCATTATTGTATCTATATTATGATTCCTCCACTGGCGATGTAGACTGATATTCCTTTGGTGTACTCTTTATGTATGATTCCGCCTCAAGCGATGGTGACTGATTATGTATCATTATGCACTAAGTTGTATCCTGTACTGTGTTTCTCTGATGTGATGATATCTATATGATTCCGCTGTCATATGTGTGTAAATTATTCTACTTTCCGTTTATGCTATTATCTGTGATCTGCTAATGATGATTAATGTGTTATATTCCAATGATTATCCTTAACACCGTGTCACGGGGTTTTGGGATCGTCACAGCTTTCCTTACCGGGGAAGTTCGGGTCGTTATAGAGTGGTATCAGAGCTTTGGTTTACAGAGCTCGAGAACAAGACACATTAGAACCGAACGAAAGAATTCATCAGATATTGGATTAGTAATATCCAATTAGAATGACTCGTTAGAGATAGGATCAGTAGTATCCTAGAACGAGTGTGAAGAGTATATTTTTCAAATGAAAACAATTTTGTTTTGAAAATTTAAACGATTTTATATGTATTTGAATATTTATTTATAATTGATTTGGACAATCGAGTATATAAAGATTTCGCGTATACGCGTCATGAACATATATTCGAAGTTTTAATATACTGGATAGATATAGAATCACATCATAGACACCCAGAGATGGTTCTGATGATTGATATATCATCATCAGAATTTGAGTTCGTGTTTCTAAGGTGTGATATCTATATATTTCCATTAGACTGGTGTGAGAACCAAAATATAGCTAGAATACATTGTTGTGAATTGGCATCAAAAACATGATTTTTGTATATGTATCAAAATTATGAATTTGAAACTCTAATCCACTAATTGATTGATGGTTGTGTTGTTTGTTTATTTGTTTAATAATTTTTAGCCATTTATTGAATTGTATTGAAAATTGGTTGCATTTGCTTGCATATACATGTACTTATATTGAACAGGTCATAGCAAGGAGGCTAGAGCGAGAATAAAATTTGTTTGCCCGACAAATAGGTACATGTTTACTATATAATTTACTGTTTTGTTTGGGTGATGATGATTTTATGAGCCTATTGGCTAGCCGCTTGGCTTTTCTTTTTCTTTTTGAGATCAGAAGGCCTATATGGCAATTTCGGGATTTTCCCGTGGCTCCCGGTGTAGGGGAGGTTATGGCGAAATTTTTCGAAAATTTAGGGTGTTAGCCAAATTTTTGAAGAATTTGAAAATTCTCAGAAACTGAAAAGTTGGAGAATGGAAGCCAGATCGAACGTAGAGTTGATTGATCAAACCACTTTCGACTTTTGTTCCTTTTCGGGGACGAAAAGTTTTAAGTGGGGGAGATTGTAATAACCCGGAAAATCTGGGCCAGTTTAAAATTTTTATTTTGGCAATTTTAACGAATTTTGAACATTTAAAATAGGTTATTTTAAATAATATCTACGAGAAATTTATTTTGAATAGAACTCGATGAATATATTATATACGTCGTCGTTAGAATATAAATAATTATTTTAAATTATAAATAGAATTGAAAATGGCGCGGTAGTTCGATAATTCGATTTCAAACTTCAATTGAACGTACCGGGTGCAAAACAAACCGGATTTTAACGAAACCAAAAATAATAGGATCTATTTGTGAATATCTTTCCAACAAATCCGGAAAATTGAAATTTCATAGTGGGAATCAAAAGATATGTCCAGTTGAAAATTCTGAACAGTCGCTATGGAATTCAGGCCCTTAAAAATGAGAATTTTGCAAACGACCTCAGATTTCGACGAAACCACTTTTGTTGGATCTGGGATGTCAAATTATTGTTAGATTCCAAATTTCATAATTTTTCGAATCAATATGTGAGCGTGGCAAAGGAAAACGCGTTTAACCATTTTCAGTTGATTTTAATCGACTGGAAAATGGCCATTTTTCCAATGGTCTCAGAATTTGACTAAATTAGTTTTGTTAGGACCGTATTGTCAATACGAAGCTAGAAATAATTTTTCTGGAATTTTTCGAGTTAGTATGTGGCCCCGGTAAATTGAAATGTGCGTTTAAAATTCAATATAAAGATTTATATTTTTATTTAAGCGAAAACTGATCGAAACGAGAGAATTGGCTTGTGAAACATATCCCATTGCGTTCGGAATGGGGGTAATTTGCTAGGGTCGACAGTCGTTGGGTTCGATTTGGGCTTCGAACGAAAAAGTAACTTTATTGGATTTAAAAACAAAATTAAATAAAAAAATATATTTTCTCCTTAACCTACCCCTACCCCCAACCGTTGACTTCAGTTTTCATTCGAAAGAAATAAAAAAAACCGATCAAACCCGTCGCCCCCTCCCAGATCCAGCGTCGACCGTTCAACTCCTCCTCCTAGCTTCGGCAAGCCTCTCCCCAACGCTGGCGCCACCCTCGTCGAGCCCCCCCAAGACCCGACGCAGCCCCTCCGAGCCCCCAAAACCCGCTGCGCCGCACCACCGCGCCAACACCGCCTGACCGCACCTCCTAGCTCTGGCGTTGACCCCCTCCAGCGACGTGAGCAACCTCCGTTCAACCCCTCCTCCGCGAATCGGTGAATTTTTGTGACAACCCCCAAACTTCCACGGGTGAAAGCAAGGAGAAATCATATGGAATGCAACATAAATGTAGTACACAAGTCACAGAAAACAACATAGCACAGGAAATCCATATAACAACAACATTATAGCAGCGGATATATAATGTCATCAGTAATAGAAAATCCACAGTCACAGAATCTAAATTATTACAGCAGGTTTTTAGAGAATTGCATAAGTTCCAACTCCAAATAAAACAACGTGGAATGGAAATAAGTCTGAAAATAAAAGGAAAGAAAATGCGATAAACGAAAAGATAGGTCTTCAAAGCTCCATCACCTTATCTTCACCAAAAGCAACTCCAAGCAAAAAGGTAAAAGTAGCTCCAAAGAAACTCCAAGCAGAAAAAGAACCTGTCTACTTGGCTGCCCGTGTAGAAGAGAGGGCACCCAAGTTTGCAAAAAGGTGAAACAAACAATGGGTCAGTCGAAGGACTGGTGTGAGAGTTCTTGACTAAAATTACTCATACTACTAAGGCAAATCCAAGAACCACGCCGCTAACGCGAAACGGGTTGTACCAATGGATTGCCGTGCATAACTACAGTGTCAGTACAAATAAATAAAACGTAACACAGCGCAATGTCTTTTGAAAAATGAAACCACCATAAGACTCAGGTCCCATCACACAATGCAACGCACACCAAGAGGATAGAGTTTTACCTTATGGTGGTTAAACATGCTAAATACGCCAAATACGAAACTAATATTATTATTAGGGTGTATATGTTTTTTTTAAAAAAAAAAAAAACAATTCAAAGCAATGTATTAATCCTAGGAAGCATAGGTACCATATATTATGCCTCCGATACTAGTAATACAAATCAAATCCGTTGGGGTCGTATTGGAAATTTGGGTTTCCATCATGAGTCCAGGCTAGGGAGGACTCCTTACCGATTCGAGACGCTCTAGTCAACGTCTCAGGATTACCCGCAGTTAACCCTTGGATCCTGCAGGGCCGGTCCTCACATACAACTTAGAGGATTGGCAATTCCTAAGCACACGTTCCCCGGTCCTATAGGACCTATCTGAGGCGCCTCATTCCATCATCCTCCAAAAAGTAAAATGACTACTAACTAGAAAGAAACGTGCTACTTTCCCTGCGTTCCCTTCCCCCTTTTTAGACTCTACCGGTTTGTGAGGCTCGTGAGGTCGTGTATACCATATCACAGAATTTTGCTTTTCAACAAGAAACCCTGATCATTTCATCTTAGCACGCCACACCGCCATTCCATACCGTACCATCGACTGTCTGCCAACATATAAACGGGTGTTAAGTAGAGAATGAATTCTCTACCACCAACATTTTTACATTAGCCGAAAATCGACGACATGATATTTAATGGGATACGGTGTCAGACATACCCTCCATTTACACCCATGCTCTAGGTCTGAACTAGGGTCAAACCCGTGAAATCAACGCGTACGTTTGGCCAATTACCCCGACTCGTAAATCGGGAGCTACCCAATTCAGAGTCTTGGTCGTTGTCCATTCGAGGGAAGATTTACGGTCTTCATACGCCGTCTTCATCTTTTGATTCTTGAAATCGTAAAACCGTTTGGAATGGGATGAACCCGGACTTCCCAAACAATCTCGCGTTCATAATTAAGAGAAAAACACATTTCATATCGTTATGATGTTTTATAACAATAAGTCCTTGCCTTAATTATTAAATATAATTAATTTCTTTAATTAACGACGCTTCAGGTCAGAGGCGACTTTGTCGCCGTTCCATCCATTTGATTTTTACTTTTCCCCTTTACCTTTTGCACAATGGACATTCTCTATGGTGTAACCCTTATACGTCATAAATAATGTAAATCTTCTCCTATGTTTCATTTCCCCTTTCTTTTCTATTTTGACAAAATATCATTTTATGCAATGCGACTTCCAATTTTTCTACTTTGACAAAATGTCATTTTATGAAATGCGACTTCCTGTTTTTCTATTTTGACAAAATATTATTTTATGCAAAGCAACTTTCTACTTTTCTATTTTGACAAAATGTCGTTTTGTGCAATGCAAGTTTCTACTTTTCTATTTTGACAAAATGTCGTTTTGTGCAATGTGACTTCCTATTTTTCTATTTTGACAAAATGTTATTTTATGCAAAGCAACTTTCTACTTTTCTATTTTGACAAAATATTATTTTATGCAATGCGACTTCCAATTTTTCTATTTTGACAAAATGTCATTTTATGAAATGCGACTTCCTGTTTTTCTATTTTGACAAAATATTATTTTATGCAAAGCAACTTTCTACTTTTCTATTTTGACAAAATGTCGTTTTGTGCAATGCAAGTTTCTACTTTTCTATTTTGACAAAATGTCGTTTTGTGCAATGCGACTTCCTATTTTTCTATTTTGACAAAATGTCGTTTTGTGCAATGCGACTTCCTATTTTTCTATTTTGACAAAATATTATTTTATGCAATGCGACTTCCAATTTTTCTATTTTGACAAAATGTCATTTTATGAAATGCGACTTCCTGTTTTTCTATTTTGACAAAATATTATTTTATGCAAAGCAACTTTCTACTTTTCTATTTTGACAAAATGTCGTTTTGTGCAATGCAAGTTTCTACTTTTCTATTTTGACAAAATGTCGTTTTGTGCAATGCGACTTCCTATTTTTCTATTTTGACAAAATGTTATTTTATGCAAAGCAACTTTCTACTTTTCTATTTTGACAAAATATTATTTTATGCAATGCGACTTCCAATTTTTCTATTTTGACAAAATGTCGTTTTGTGCAATGCAAGTTTCTACTTTTCTATTTTGACAAAATGTCGTTTTGATTAACATAAAGATAATGTTGACACTTCATGCAGTTTAATTTCTTTTATTTAACATTAAAAATAATGTTAATACTTCATATACCTTTCAATTCATATATTTTAACATAAAAGAAATGTTAACTTTCTTATCTCTTTCACTTCATAAATATTAATCATTAAAAGAAATGTTAATTTTTCTTATCTTTTCAGTGCACATATATTAACATAAAAGAAATGTTAATTTTTCAAATCTTCCAATTCATATAAATTAACACAAAAAGAAATGTTAACATTCTTATCTTTTCAGTTCACATATATTAACATAAAAGAAATGTTAATTTTCTTTTACAATTTTTTTTTTTTTTTTTTTTTACATGACAAAAAGGTTTTTAACATACAGTTCATTTTTAATGTTTTAACATGATAAAAATGCTTTTTAACATACCATTCATTTTCTTGACAAAAATGATTTTTAACATAACATTCATTTTCTTAATGTTTTAACATGATAAAAATGCTTTTTAACATACCATTCATTTTCTTGACAAAAATGATTTTTAACATAACATTCATTTTCTTAATGTTTTAACCTGATAAAAATGCTTTTTAACATACCATTCATTTTCTTATTGACAAGAATGTCAATTTACATACATGTTCATTTTCTTATTTTTAAAATATTAAAATGTTAATATAACATACAATGAACAAATTTCTTTATATTAAATTTTAACATAACAAAAGGTCAATACAACATTCATGGACAATTTTAATATTTTATCTTTTAACATATCAAAAGTCAACACAACATACATGAACAATTTATGGTGTAAATTTTAATCATGTCATAACATCACAAATATAAAGGTGTCAATTTTTATCATGTCATACATCGCAAACATATTGGTGTGAATTTCATCGTTATAGCATCGCAAATATAATGGTGGAAAATTTTTATCATAACATCAAACAATTTATAATGGTGTCAATTTTATCATCATAGCATAGAATACGATTGGGTTGTCAATTTCAAACCACATATACCCTTAAACATTTATTCATTCAAAAATAAATTTTCGGTATGAATCTCTCACCTTGACTGGATAAGATGAAATAATAATCCACAAATCTAAACCACTTCAGAAATTCCCCAAATCAGTCCTGAAACGCAGCCCTCTGAATTACGAATCCGTCGGATCTGGAATTTTCAGAATCCGAGTTCGTATGCATAAGTTATCAAGGTTTAAATTAATCTGACTTTTAACAACTGTTCTGCGACGCTTATAAGTGTTACAAAATCTGAAATCAAACATACCGTAGAAACTCAGTTTTGGTTCAGAAATTCAAATCCACTTTTCGCAGTCTGTGGTTGATGGTTTTGCGAACCGTTTGTTGGACGATGACCGGCTTGGAGAGGCCGAGGTGCGCCGAGAAGATGGTGGTGTTCGGTGGTGGCGTGTGGGCCCCACGGCCGTGCGTTCGGCGCGTGTTCGCGGGGATGCTGGCGGCGGCTCGGGCGACGAGGAGGGGTGAGGTTGGTCGGAGATTGAAGGCCTCGCTCTCCTCTTCGAAACGGTATATGGTATGCTTGATTTCGTGGAGTATGGAAGGAGAAATCGATGGTCAAAGTTTTGAGGGTGAATGGGTTCGGCGGCGGAAAGAAGAACGAAGAGGAAGAAGACTGTAGCAAAATACGGTCCGTATTTATACATGTATTTTAGGGTTTTCTAATTATTAATTAATAAATTAATTAATTAATTTATCCGAGAAATTTCCATTCTCTCAAATGGACTCTTATTCGCGCTCAACGACTGTCGATCTTAACATTTTCATGCCTTCTGAACGCGATGGTGCTATCCCCATGGTCCAATTCTGAAGTTACAGACTGGTTTTATTTTATTTTCAAATTAAATTGTTTAATTTAAATTCGAACGTACATAATTTCCTGAGGCCACATACGGACTCAGAAAAATCCGGAAAAATTATTTTTGGCTTTCTTATGACGATACGATCACAACAAAATTCGTTTCGTTCAATTCTGAGCACTTTTGAAAAATGGCTATTTTCACGTCGTTCAATTTCAACTGTATTTGACCAAATACAGTTTCCTACGCCACTCTCACATATTAAATCGAAAAATTCTAAAAATTGAAACTTAGCCATATTATGACATTCCGGATCCAATGAAAGTGGTTTCGTCGGATTCCGAGATCGTTTGCAAAATGGTCATTTTCAACTGCTTCAAAGTTATTTAAAATTTGAAATTTTACATTTTGACTCAAAATCCCAACAAAATTTCTTAAAATAAAATTTTCAAACTGGTTCAGATTTTCGGGTCATTACAATTTTCATCCCTTTTTCTTTTCATTTTATTTTTTTTAAAACTGAGTTAAAATGATTTTTAAAACTGAATTAACATGATAAGAGTTGTGGTTTTTATTTATAGGAAAAATTTGATCTATAGGAAATAAGTTTTGATTTTTAAGCAAAGAAAAGATTAGATTTTTTAAAATAGAAAAGATTAGATTTTTAAAATAGAAAAGATTAGATTTTTAAAATAGAAAAGATTAGATTTTTGAAATTTGAAAAGGCGAAACCTTTATATTTGAAAAGGAAAAATCTTTATATTTGAAAAGGCGAAATCTTTATCTATATAGCAGCGTTGTATAAATATAATTTTTGTCTATATAGTAGCGATGTAAAAATAGAATTTTTATCCATATAGCGTGATTATAAAAATGGGATTTTTATATACATGGCAACTAAGTAAAAATTCGATTTTTATATATTGAATAGCGAAGTAAAAATTCGATTTTTATATATTGAATAGCGAAGTAAAAATTCGATTTTTATATATTGAATAGCGAAGTAAAAATTCGATTTTTATGTATTGAATAGTAAAGTAAAAATTCGATTTTTACATATGTAGAGAACACGGGCAACGAAAGTGATAAAAGGCGAGAACGACGAAGATTTCTACTTAAGAAGTGTCGTGGAGTTGGAATAGCTATTGGTGAGAACTTCTCACTCTAAATTTCTTTTTCTAAGTGTTATATATATATATATATATATATACTTGGATGCAGACGGTGCTTAGCAGCACCCGACACCCGTCATCCACAGACCATGGATGGCTTGTTTGTTTGATTGATGTGTGGTGAAATTTGTTTGTGAAATTGATGTGAAATATATTCATGTGTTGAAATAAATTAATTATCGTTAAAAATATAATTTTTAACGTGAAAGTGAATATTTATAAAAAAATCGACCGATTTGTTTATATACACTGATTTGACTGATATTGATTGGGATGACAAATTTTACACATCGCCCAACTGCACGAATAAAAATATGTGTTTGTTGATTTGAAACCCCACACGGGTGTTGGGATGATATTTGGCGTACACTAATCCCAATTACTTAATTGTATGTCGATCGATTGGTCGACAGACTGTATAAGCGTTGATTATTTATATTTGATGCTTATGCAGTTGTGTGGTGCACTTTGGATGATGGTTGATTGTTTACCATTGCTATTTTATACATGTGTGTGGAATCCATATAATTAACATTATATGGTGATTGATTGGGCCTCATTCCAATCGGGAAAATAATGAATATTATAAAAGAAAATTCATGTGTTGAATATAAAAATAGTCATATGTTGATGATATTCATGTGTTGAAACTATTTCATGTGTTGAGTAAAATATTTTAACAATAAAATTTACATCTTTATCATATTTAAAATTAGAACTACTTTACGGTTGAATTCTAATTAAAAAATCAAACGATAGATACCATAGTTTTATAAAATATTTTAAATAACAAAAATAGTGATGTGTTGACAGTACTCAAGTGTTGAGATCAGTCGTGTGTTGAAAGAAATATAGATTCATGTGTTGAATAGAATATAGATTCATGTGTTGAATAGAATAAATATTCATTTGTTGAATAGAATAACGAATTATTGAAATATAAAGCCGTGTTGATTAGAGATGCGTTATTTTGACGCGAACGATATTTATATCGATTTTATTCGTTTTATAGTGAATATTGAAAAGTGGTTTCAAAATTTAATATTTTGAAATGAAATTCAAATTAAATTAGATTAAAATTCAAATTGAAATTTTAATGAATCAATTTGAAATGAATTCGATTCGAATTGAATAGAAAGTGAATTTGAATTCAAATCAATTAGAAATGAATTCAAATTGAATTAAATTGAAATGGAGTTAAAAACAAATTGAAATCATTTTGAATGAAATTTAAAACGAACTGAAATTGAATTGAAATCAATTCGAATTGAATTAAATAGAAGGTAAATTCAAATTGAATTGAATTGAAATGGATTAGAATTTGAATTGAAGCGAATTTGAATTCGAATTAAATATTTTGAAATGAAATTCAAATTAAATTAGATTAAAATTCAAATTGAAATTTTAATGAATCAATTTGAAATGAATTCGAATCGAATAGAAAATGAATTCGATTCAAATTGAATAGAAAGTGAATTTGAATTCAAATCAATTAGAAATGAATTCAAATTGAATTAAATTTAAATGGAGTTAAAAACAAATTGAAATCGTTTTGAATGAAATTTAAAACGAACTGAAATTGAATTGAAATCAATTTGAAATGAATTCGAATTGAATTAAATAGAAGGTAAATTCAGATTGAATTAAATTGAAACGGATTAGAATTTGAATTGAATTGAAACGAATTTGAATTTGAATTAAATAAAATTGAAATGAATTCGAACTGAATTGAAATCGAATTGAATTGAAATCGAATCGATTTGAAATTGAATGTAGCGTTGAAATGGTTTTGAAAACGAATTTAAAACGATTTATAAAATAAGTTTTAAAAGGAAATCGATGAAATATATATAATATATATATTATATATATATAATGGCCTGAATGGAACGCGCCGCGCTGCGACAGTTCGTGAATTTCGACCATTAACTTCGAATTGACGTTGCGGGAGATCCGACCGTCGGATTCTCCTAAAACCGGAACCGTTGGGTTCGTATCGAAAAGAGCTTTCCAATGAATATTAGAAATTTGAAATCTAACGGTTGGATTTGGAATTATGTCCAAATCAAATTTGAAAAAGGTCGCTGTAAGTGCAGTTCGATGGCCGTTGATGGAAATCGACTGTACGGGCCTGGATAAAATTATTAAAAATATTAATAATTTGTGTAAAATCATAATATGTGAATTGGAAAGAACTGGGATGAAAAATTCCATATTTGAAATGATAAAAATAGATTTTTATCGAAATGAACTGGTTTTGAACTAGAATTAAAATCAATTTATTTTTGAAATAAATAAATTGAATTTGAAAGTGATTTTAAAAATAATCAATATTCCTAATACGTGAATTGGACTGGAGTTCAATCGAAATTATCTTCGGAATATTTCGATGTTGGATTCGTGACTGTACAGATATTGTTATGGGAATTTGAAAGATATATTTTATATCGTTATTTCCAATACGATATATGTTGGTTTTTAGAATTTGATATTGATTATAAGCCGATATATTTTCTATTCAGAGCCTTGTATTTAATATCAAATATGATTTGGGTTTATCGTGTATCGTGTTTTAGATGACATTGGTTCTTTAACCCTGTTAAAGACAGGATATTGATTTTTGAAAAGATTAAAACTAAGTGGAGTTTGAATGAATCTTTAATTAGATTGAAATGTGAATTGATAATTTAAATTATCAAATATGAAAGGTGATCGAGAATGGAGTACCACCAATTTTGCTCCAATGCGATAGTTAAATCTTTAATTAGATTTGAACGTGAAATGGTAATTAATTTTACCGATAACACCATGGTGTTAGATATGGGTATTACCAGTTTTGCTCCATGGGATATATAGGTTGGGATTGGGGAATAAAATAAAATAAATAATTACTTCGGTGTAGTTCGCTAATCCCGACTAGTTAGAAATGATATCCAAAGGAAGATTATAGGGTAAATTTAGAAGAATTTATCTTGGATAAAATTAATGGGAACCTTTCCCTAAGAATGTGATTTTGTGAATAAAAGAATATGCTGAATTGGAATGAGGCGTTCGTTGTGTTTGTATAACATTTGTTTATCATATACGTGGGTTATTCAGAAAGGCCGGGTTTATACCCATTCTGAATAACCGATTCGACGAGATGTCGAAGATGATGACGGTGGTTGAAGACCGGAAGTCTTCACATCGTTTGAGTAATTACTGATGATCTCGATTGGGCTGTACACCCAAGATGAGGGAAACAGTTGGTGATCATCCAGACGTACTTGGAGATGGATGGATATGCGAGGAAAGTGCCTCCGGTTTCGTTCAGACCCAGAACGAACTTGTAAATGGATTGTGTGTCTGACATTGGGTTTTATTCTGTGTTGATTGATCTCTATTAAATATACATCTGTTTGGCGGTAGAGAATTTATTCTCTTGCTTAACACCCTTCTCTGAGACGTACGAGCTCAGAGGTTGTATATCAATGGACATCAGTCGCATGGAGTGAATTGCCAGTGTGGCACGCGTAAGTGGCAATTGATCAAAGCTTCTGTTGAAAAGCAAAGTAAGGACCGGGAAATGTGTGTTCAGGAATTGCCAATCCTCAAAAGTAAGAGAGGACCGGCCCTGAAGATCCAAGGATCATAGTGGGGTCCTGGGACATTTGCTAGAGTGTCTCGAACGCGAAGAGGAGCTTGCCCCTTGCCTTGGCTCATGATGGAAATCCAATTTCCCATACGTGATATTGCGGTTTTAATTGTAGAACTAGTATGGCAACATGATAGATGGTACCCATGCCGCCTATGATTGATATTTATGATTTGAAATTGTTTTGATACTATACACCTATAATAGTATCAAATGATTTATTTTTAAATGTATCAAACATTATTTGGCTATTATAAGGGAAAACCCTATCCTCCGGCTTGCGTTGCATTATGTGTTGGGACCTGGGTCTTATAATAGCTTCATTTTTCCAAAGAGCATTGCGCTGTTTTGTTATATGCACTAGTATTCTTGGGAGGAAACCCGTTCCGTGTTATACGGCGTGGTCCCTTGAATTACTCTCTTTTAAAGTAAAGTTTTAAATAACTGTTTTAGTTCTCACACCAGTCACATGACTGACCTGGAGTTTATTGTTTTAACCTAAACTCTGGGTGCCCTTATTTTCCACACGGGCAGCTTGTAGTTTTGGTTTTGCAGATTTATATTCACAGGATCCTGATTTACAGTTGGAACGATGCTCGGAAAGCTCTGTATCCGTGTATCACTTTCAGTTGTGTTTTATATATTTTTCCGCTGCTGTGTAATTTATTGTAGTCTCTGATATTTGTTGAATGTAATTTATTCATTTATACTCTGTATATTCTTGTATCTGATGGAATTGTTGTAATAACAATGAAATGTTCTTCCGTATGCGTTCTATTTTGTGTTGTTCTCAAGGCAATCCGGGCTTTCCTTACCGGGGAAGTTCGGGTCATTATAATAGGTGATTTATTTATTTTTAATCCAAAATCATTTAAAGTTTGTTGCATATATATTACTTGTGAACAAGCCAAAGCAACAGATATATATTTTGCTTCAGTTGTTGACAAAGATACAATATTTTCCTTTTCATTGAACACGAGACTAGTGAATGTTCTAAAAAGTGACATGTTCTAGTAGTACTTTTACGATCGGATTTTCATCCCGCAAAATCAGTGTCACAGTAAGAAACTAATTCGATTGAATCATCCATAGGGTAAAACAATCCAAAATCTGATGTATGCTTTACATACCTTAGAATAGGTTTTATGGCTTTTAAATGTGTTTCCTTAGGTTGTGATTGACATCTTGCAAAGAGACATACACTATGCATTATATCTGGTCTACTAGCGGTTATATATAATAATGATCCTATCATTGCTCTATATAGTTTTTGGTCAACGTCTTTTGATGTATCATCTTTACATAAAGTTATATCAGTTGACATAGGCGTTGGTCTCCCATTTGTTGTCGTTAGATTATATTTATTAATTGGATCTCTTGCGTATTTTTCTTGATTAATAAATATTCCATTTTTAATTGATGAATTTGCAATTCTAGAAAGAATGATAATTCCCCCATATGACTCATTTCAAATTCTTTAGTCATAATATTTGAAAATTCTTTATTCATCTTATCGTTTGTCGACACGAAAATTATATCATAAACATATATTTGTACTAATTGAATAATTTTATTATTTTTCTTAATAAAAAGTATTATCTGATTCCTATTTCAAAATTTGATTGTAACAGATAATTTTTTAATCTATCATACCAAGCCCTAAGAGCCTATTTTAATCCGTGTAATGCTTTCTTTAACTTATATACATGATTTGGTAATTTTTCATCTTCAAATAGAGGTGGTTGCTCTACATAAACATCTTCTTTAACAATCCATTTAGAAAAGCACTTTTGACATCCATTTGATATAATTTGAAATTATTATGGTTTGCAAAAGCTAGTAAAATCCTAATAGCTTCTAATTTTGCTACAGGAGCAAAAGTTTCATCGTAATCTATTCCTTCTTCTTGAGTATAACCTTGTGCTACTAATGATGCTTTATTTCTTACGACCTCATCATGTTCATTCATTTTATTTTTATAGATCCATTTGGTTCCTATTATAGTCTTATCCTCAGGTCTAGGAACAAGTTCTCATACATCATTCCTAGTAAACTGATTCAGTTCTTCTTGCATAGCAAGTATCCATGAATCATCGGAAGATGCTTCCTTTGGATTTTTAGGTTCAATAGACGAAATAAATGTAGTATTACTCATATTATTTAATTGATTGCGTGTTCTCACAACGGATTCAATATCTCCTAAGATATTTTCTACAGGATGATCTCTAAGTAATCTAATTCTTTTATTTGGTTGATTACCTTCATAATATATTTCATTAATCTCATTTTCACAACCATCTTCACTATTTTGAATTATACTTTTATAGTTTTCATCGAAAGATACGTTTAGTGTTTCTTCTATGGTATTGGTTTGAGTATTGGAAATCCTATATGTCTTACTTCTTTCTGAATATCCAATAAATATTCCTTTATCGAATTTTGAATCAAACTTGTCTAAGTTGTCATTAGTATTAAGTATAAAACATTTACTTCCAAATATTTTAAAATATGATACTTTTGGTTTCTTAATATACAAAAGTTGGTAGTTTTGGTTTCTTAATATACAAAAGTTCATACGGGGTTTTATGAGTTAAATGTCTAATTGAAATTCTATTTATAATATAGCAAGTTGTTGCAACTGCCTCAGCCCAAAAATTCCTTAGTAAATTACTATCAGATAACATAGTTCTAGCACATTCTTGTATCCTCCTATTTATACGTTCAACTACTCTGTTTTGTTGAGGGGTTCTCGAAATTGAAAAATTATGGGTTATTCTCTTTTTATTACAATATTTTTCAAAATTTTCGTTTTTGATTTCTTCACTATGATCACTATGTATTGTTTTAATTTTTTGTGATAATAAATTTTGAATTCTTTTAGAAAAAGTTTTAAAATTGATCAAAAACATTGCTTTTATTTCTAAGAAACAAAGTCCAAGTAAATCTAGAAAAACCGTCAACTATTATGTAAACATATCTATTATTATTTATCGATTGAACTTGAGATGGACCAAATAAATCCATGTGTATTAACTCTAATGGTTTTGATGTAGTGATTTCCTCTTTTGATTTAAATGAACTTTTCTTTTATTTTCCGAATTGACAAGCACCGCATAAGTTATTGACTCTAAATTTCATTTTGGGTAATCCTCTAACTGAATCTAGTTTAGAAACCCTAGAAATGTGTTTGAAATTTATATGACCAAATCTCTTATGCCAAACCAGGGGTCACTTGTATTGGTCATAAGACATAGCTTATTGCTGGAGATTTTCATACTCATTATATAGATATTTTTCTTTCTATCTCCTTCAAATATAACTTTTGAATTTCTATCTTCTATAAAACATTTATTCTTTTCAAAGTTTATTTTATAACCCTTATCGCAAAGTTGACTTAAACTAAGAAAGTTATGTTTCAAATTCCTAATTAACAAAAAAATCAAAAACAGTAGGAGTTTTAAAATTACCAACATTGTTGATTCCAATAATATATCCTTTAGAGTTGTCTCTGAAGTTCACCATTCCACCATCTTCATATTTTAGATTATTGAGTAGTTCTGGGTTTCCAATCATATGTCTTGAACAACCACTATCCAGTATCCATTTGTCCCTTTTCATTTCCATTAATTGCTTTCCAAAAATTGAATTCTCAATGGTCATGCAACACACCAGTTCGAATTTGAATTTCCAACTGCCACCTTTTCAGAATTTGAATTTTCAAAAGCCACCATTTCAGAATTTGAATTGCCAATAACCACTTTGCCTATCTTTTCAACTTTTGAATTTTCAAAAGTCATAGAACTCATCTTTTTCTAAATTGAACAATATTTCAGTAGATCACACGACTTTTAAACATGAGTATATGCACATTCTTTCAACATTGATACAATGCATGAATTGACACTAGTATTAATAGAGATTCCAAAATTTGCCACATAAATTTTTTCAAAAATCAGATTATGAACTTTTTGAAAGACCTTTCTCCAATACCAACCGTTAGAGATACCAACCGTTAGAGATAGCGGAAAGGATCGTTAACTCAAAACAAGCACTAGAGGGGTTGAATAGTGTTTTTGCAAATTTAAACGAAATCTATAACTTATGTGAATTACTAGATGAATCAAACACCACAGAAACAATCATAGACACAGAATCAAACACAAACAAAAATAAAGTGTAGGAAAGGTAAGAACACACCAAATTTTATACCGATTCAGATTGCTCCTACGTCCAGTCCCATGCAACGCTGGATTGCATAGAGTTTTATTACTATATTAAAATCTAATTACAACCTCCTTGATTTCAGGTTACAAAGGGATACCACTGACACCAACCTCCCTGATTTCACGGCTACAAGGGCTACCACCGATTACCCATCCTTGATTTTACAACTACAAGGGATACCATCAATTACCCCAAATACAACCCAACCAATTAAAAATAGCCCTATAACTCTTTAATATCACTTCATTCAAAGAGTAATGAGTAGATAGTGTAACGAGAAGAAGATTAGTGAAAACAGAATTGAATTTGGCAAAGTATAGGCGTAGGAATCATAAAAAAGATAAGGAATGTAACACCCCATAATTTAAAACACACCGTTAAAAAAATTAAGTAATACTTAATTAAATATTGGGAATTAAGTAAAAAAACGGACTGCGCCATTATGTTTATCTCGGAATTCTGCTTAAGATAGAGCCTGAGTTTGCATAAAACGGACATCGTATGCAGAAGATATTAAGGTTTGAAGTTTATAAACATATAAGCTAAATATATATAAATAAACATTCCAGAAAATCAGAAATAGAAGGCGGGACAACGCCTGAATCAAACCCGTTGGGTGTCGACCCCAGCCTTAGGGGTGTCGACCCCAGCCTTAGGGGTGTCGACCCGTGGGTCGACACCATAAGGGGGTGTCGACACCACCGGATCCGAACCAGATTAATTCCTGCGTACGTGGACTGAATTATTGGTTAGATTCATTGACCCTATGCTATAAATAGGACCTTATTCCCATTGTTTTATTCATCTAAATCAACGGTGACAGCGAGATGATGCCCCAACATAGTCTAATCTAGCCTATTTCTTCTTCAATAATCAAGTTTTTCATATTCAGAGATCTGTGCACATATACGATTAATCCTCTGTTCTTTAAGATCCAATCATAGTGAATCTACGTTATTTTTAGATATAAACACCTAAAATGTAATCTTGACATGTGTATGAATTGGATCTAAGCCTATGAATATTTGAATAACATCAAATCTGCCATTACTTGTATGTCTAATCCACTGCTTAGATCTCATAATGCCTGTTTATTATATCCCTATCATGCTAGTTTGTCTAATCATGTCACCTTATGCCTATTATGTTAGTTTGCCTAATTATGTCATTATGGCCAATTCTGTCATTATATGCTATTCAGTTGCTAGGCCTATTTCTACCATCGTATGTTTATCTTGTTATCATGCTTATTCATGTTCTCTTCCCTTCTTCTTTTCCCTTTTTATTTTATTGCCAGGCTACCTTCGAGCCTAGGCATACCGCTGAAATATGCAAACGCGTGAAATTGGGAACGAGGGGTGAACATTAAAATTGGGGCATAACTTGTATTGGAAAATTTGGGCATAACTTAAATTGAAAACATGAATATGGATTTGGGGCATAAAACAAACTGTTATTAAAGACCTAAATTTTGGGGCATATGGTACATGATAAATATGACCTGGGAAAAGGGCATGAAAACCTATAATGAAATAGGAACAATTGTTAAAGATTGAAAATGCCTAGATTTATGGTAATTAGAAACTGTAGCCGTACTTAGGCACGAGGTTAGATTGCACTTGTGGTAGAAGACTGCCCAGAACTGACCGACATATCCAGCGTCCACAAGTGGTAATCCTAATGTGAGGGGTCTAAGCGCATAAACACGTAATGCGCTAAGACACAAGGTTAAGTCCGACTTATGGAAGAAGTCTTTCCGGAACCAACTGGCATATCCAGCATCCACAAGTGGTATACTTAATATGGGAGGTCTAGCACATTATAACCATAAAAGAATGAATGGTGATAAACTTATAATATTTAAACTATCCACAGGGATTACATGAACCAGTTAACTTGAGTAGGGGTTAAGTAAACTTGCTTGAATCAGTGGGAGGGTTAAGTAAATCGAGGAAGTGGGTAATATTTATATATATAGGCCCACAAACTTAACCTATTAGGGTTATTCAATCTTGTTAAACTGGTAGGCATAACCTGTGGAAAACCTAGTAATGGGGATGCAAGCCTGGGGGAAGCTTGTATCATCTGGTGTATGGGTTCTATTTCAGTCAGTAACCCAAATAGGTATCAAATGACTACTCCGAACTAGGACGGTGTCGAGGCACGCTTACTGAGCTGATAATAAGAGGTCATTTGAGGGACGGTGTGGGAGGCCCATTCCGACGGGGTCATGTGCGTGAATGGGTCCGGACCAGGGAGGCTAAGACGTCGTGACACTATGTAGGTATGGTTTGTGCACGTTTTGTAAACATAGGGTTGCCACTTTAGGAAGTGATACATCCTATTGTGGGGACAACACAGGATGTCTACAAGGGATAGGGAGCAGACTGATTGGGAGTAGTAATTGGGGTACATCTAGTCTCGCTTGTTTAGGAGCCCGTTATTATCATTTGGGGGTAACACCCGTCAGTTCTGTTGGGCTACCTGTTATTGTATGGGGTTTAAACCTCTTACTAGAAGTTCACCTAAGTCTACCATCTTGTACTGGTTGGGATCATCGTGTTACAGTTATACTAGTATTGGTGCAGAGAATAGTATTAGAGAAGCGCAATGCATGTTCTGCTCTATTATCCTATTTATCTTGTTATTCCTGCCTTATGACACTGTTATCTCTCTCTCTCTCTCTAACTTATATGCCTATCATGATGCTTTTACTTATTTATATGCTAAAAGTAACTGGACTCGCCAGACTTTATGTCTGACCTATCTTGTTTTCTTTTATTTCTCTTCAGCTTTCCCTCAGGTTCTCATGGTGGGAATACTCAAGCTTGACCAGGATTCTTCTTTCCTTCTTGGAGCTGCTTAGATGTATTGCTCATTTTCGCTCTTGCTCTACCATGGATTTGTTTAGAGGATTATGATCTTTTTATATATTATTGTACTTTGATGATGATTTTGTAGGAGGCGGAAGTTTATGTTTTTAGTATTCCACACTTATTATGTAATCGGGTTTGAACCACGAAGTTTTTCTATTTAATATTTTTTTAATTCCGTTGTCATTTTATATCTATCTTATAATGTTTCTATTCCTGTTTACCTATTACTCTTCACGAAACTTAATGCATTATGATAAAGAGTGACACTAACGGGCGTGCGGTGTCACATTTGGTATAAGAGATGAAGGTTACTAGATCGGATAAAATATTTTGAAAATTGTTTTCAAAAAGATTTTAAAAGGAAGCATTTTCAAAAGAAAACTCTATTTTGAAAAACATATTCCCCGAAAGACATATAAAATATCTCTAGATTCTCCACTTGAGTCCCCTTTTCCTTTTCTTTTCAGCATGTTTAGTGAACTGATTCTTCCCGGAGGGTGTCCCCACTACGGCTTGGTTCCATAGGCATGTTAAAACTACGACACATGTCGAAGGGAAAAGAAGTGCCCAACCTCCATCTATGGCCGTCATAGTTTCATCTATGGCTAATTTTCTCTCAAAATTAATAAGGATTTCCGTGCGATTGAGGCAGCTTTTGAGAGACTTGTTAGCATGTTAACCAAGGATGGTAAAAAGGAGAATAAGTGAGTTAAGGCTAAGGAGCACAGCCCAAGGATGAGGAAAAAATGATGGCTTAAGAAGGGAACATAGTTGAAAGAAGGAGAGCCTAATAAAGTTCAAATAAGGGAAAGAAGAAATGTCATGAGCACTTGGGTCATTTGGTTAAGCAATAGAAGGAATAACGCTTGTTTTAACTGTGGCAAAGTCAGACACTACACTAAGGAAAGTTTCTGTTGAAGGTTTGATTTCTCTTTCCAATCATCCAATTAGAACTCTTTTTGATTCTTTCACTTCACATTCTTTTATATATGATTCTATGGTTGAGTCTCTACACCTTAGTACTAGTATGGTTTTGGATCTCGTTATTGTCTCAAACCCCATTGGTGGTACGACTCATTTGTTTATGATATGTCGGGTTTGAGAATATATGTGTTAGGCATCAAATTTGAATGTGATGCATATATGCTGGGTTTCATGGTCTATGGTTTGATTCTAGGGATGGATTGGCTAGCTATGTATGGTGCCATTCTGGATTGTGAGAGGAGGGTCGTTAGACTTTTGAATTGCCATGAGAGGACCCTCGAGATTTCTTGTGACCCTAAGGGGTCTGTCATGCTTAGTTTCCTAGAGTCACTTGATGCATCTATAGATGATCTGTGATTTGTATCAGTAGTCTGTGAGTATCCTAATGCTTTTGAGGAGGTTCGGGGATTACCTCTAAGGTGCGAGATTGATTTCCGCATATACTTGGTGGACAATGCAAAGCCAATTGCATTGCCTATGCGACACATGGCTCCAAGAGAATGGAGGAAGCTCAGCAAGCAAGTAGGGGAGCGACTTAAGAAAGAGTTTATTAGGCGAAGCATATTTGAATGGGGTGCTCTGGTAGTATTCGCTACTAAGGCGGATGGTTCACTTAGCTTATGTGTGGATTTTAGAGAGCTGAATAAACTCACTAAGAAGAATAGGCAACCACTTTCGAGGATAGATGATCTGTTTGACCAGCTTGTCGATGCATCTTTCTTCTCCACATTAGACTTGACCACGTGGTTTCATCAGTTGAGGGTGGCCGAGGACAGTATAGACAAGACCGCTTTTAGAATTCCAGATGGTTTCTTCGAGTGGCTCGTCATGCCTTTTGGGTTGACGAATGCACCCTCCCATTTTGTTGATCTGATGAGTAGAGTGTTCCGGGAGTTTCTAAATAAGTTCATTGTGATCTTTGTTAATGATATCTTGATTTTCTTGAAGAGTGTGGAAGAGCATGCCCTACATATGAGAGAGGTTATGAAAACTCTCTGTGCGCACTAGCTTAAGGAAAAATTCTCCAAATGTTATTTTTGGAGAAAGAAAGTGAGATTTTTAGGACATGTGGTCTCTAAATATGGGATAGCCAAAGATACCGCGATGGTAGTTGCAGTTCAAGATTGGCAGATCCTAAAGAATGCAACAGAGGTGAGGAGTTTTCTTAGATTAGCAGGCTATAATAGGAAGTTCATTAAGGACTTCGCAAAGATATCATCCCCACTCACTAGGCTGACAAAGAAGATTATGACATTCTCTTGGGATGTAGAATGTGACGATGCTTTTCAGCGATTGAAGAGGGCTCTAACAATAGTCCTAGTCTTGACCTTGCCCAATGGGAACAAAGTATTTATAGTATACACTGATGCATGTGGTACATGGCTTGGTGTGGTTCTGATGCAAGAAGGAAGGGTCGTATGTTATGGAGATACACAGTTAAGGGTTCATGAGAAGAACTGCCCTACCCATGACTTGGAGTTAGCTGCCATAGTGTTCACGCTTAAGACTTGGCGCCATTATCTACTAGGAAAGAGGTTCGAGTTGTACACCGATCATAAATCTCTCAAGTACTTTTTATCGCAAAAGGATCTTAATTTAAGGCAGCAAATATGGATGAAGTGCCTATCATCCTATGATTTTGTGATTGCTTATACCCCTGGCAAGGGTAATGTGGTTGCAGACGCATTGAGTAGGCAGAAGATGACATTTAGTCCTCTGTTTGTAGAGAGGAAAAGCTTAGAGTTCATATCGACTTTAATTTCAAACCCTCCACTGAATTTACAGCTGGTTTATTGCATCACTAGAGGTGCGACCTACTCTTATGGATCAGATAGAAGTTTCACAGTGATAAGACCCACAGATTGCAGATATTCTGGATCGACTCAGTATAGGGGAGACTTCTAGTCACCTCAGCAGATATTCCATGATAATAGAGGGTGGTTGTGACGAGATGGAAAACTTTGTGTTTCCCGAGTTGGGAGAATCAGTTGAAGACAGTCCTTGATGAAGCCCATCATTCCAAGATGACTATATATCCAGGCGGTGATAAGATGTATAGAGATATGAAGAGTGTATTCTTTTGGACTGGGATGAAGAAAGATGTAGCAGAGTTCGTTTCTCGATGTTTGATTTGCCAGCAAGTCAAAGCTGAGAAAAAGAACCCCGGTGGTTTACTTCATCCTTTGGAAGTCCCATAGTGGAAGTGGGAGAGCGTCTCCATGGATTTCATTGATGGTTTGCCTAGATCAAGAAAAGGCAACACCAGTAGTTGGGTTATAGTTAACAGGCTTACTAAGAGCGCTCATTTTGTTCCTGTTAAGAGTAAGAGGACATCATCATGGTTAGTAGTTGTTTATCTTCGTGAGGTAGTTTGTCTTCATGGAGTACCTTCCAGTATTATAAGTGATCGTGACCCCACATTCACTAGTGAGTTTTGGAGGAGCTTGCAAGAAGCATTAGGTACACAATTGTGTGTGAGCACCGCTTATCACCCTCAGACCGATGGATAGACAAAGAGGGTGAATAAAGTCCTTGAAGATATTTTAAGGCAGTGTATCCTATAATTCGGAGGGACTTGGGGAGAGCATCTTCCTTTAGTAGAGTTTTCCTACAACAACAGTTTCCAGGCTAGCATTGGCATGGCACCCTTCGAAGCATTGTACAAACGAACCTATAGATCACCGATTTGTTGGTGGGAATCTACAGAAAGGCTTCTACTTGGACTTGAGATGGTTAGAGAAACTTCGAAAAAGATTGATCTCATCCATAGGCGCATGAAGACAACTCAGGACAGGCAGAAGTCCTACGCAGACAGGAGAAGGACTGATATTGAGTTTGAGGTGGGAGATATGGTTTTCATCAAGGTATCGCCTTTGAGGAATGTTGTTCATTTTGGATCTGTTGGGGAACTGGCACCAAGGTTTGTAGGGCCATTTCCCATAAAATAAAGGATTGGCCAAATGGCCTATAGAGTAAAATTACCAGAGAGACTGTCCGGCGTTCATAATGTTTTCCATGTCTCTCATTTACATAAGTGCTTGCATGATACCGCAGAAATAGTTTGAGGAAGTAGAAGTGGAATGGGAGGCGACAATTAGACGAGTTCCTACCTGTATTCTTGGATCAGAGGTTACGAAGCTACGAAACTGAGAGGTCAAGTTGGTGAAAGTGTAATGGGAAGATGACCAAGGGGATGCAAGTT
The DNA here is from genome assembly GCA_030737875.1 of Allium sativum. Taxonomy (NCBI): domain Eukaryota; kingdom Viridiplantae; phylum Streptophyta; class Magnoliopsida; order Asparagales; family Amaryllidaceae; genus Allium; species Allium sativum. Next base: position 105,524,088 of record CM060909.1, read on the forward strand.
GGTGAAAGTATAATGGGAAGATGACCAAGGGGATGCAACTTGGGAAACTGAAGACAAGGTTCGCGCTTCATATCCTTTCCTTTTTAAGAGTACGTTCTTAACTTCTTTTTCCAAAGTTTTTATCCATGATTGTTTCCATCATTTAAGTATATCCTATCGATCAAATCTTCGACTTTTAGGTAGGTAACCCATGGATTAAACATGTGTTTGAGACATGTTATGTTTGATGGATGCAAGTATTTGCTAGCAATTACTTGTGGATACATATACACACAATAGGCACTAGATCGGCTCAATCACTCTCATACTGCATATGAATGTGTGTGCATTTTTCTTCTTTTATGGATGAAAATGGGTGTATCATCACATTGATGTTGCATTTGGATGGACGATTGTGCACACATATAGACTTTACATGGTATGTTGGGATTATTTGCTTACATGTTGGATTCATGACACTAACAAACATTGCATTAAGGAGGTCTAAGGAACCGGTAGACCACCTGATTTTTCGCATTAGTATATGGACATATACACATACTTTTGCATATGTTCATAAGCAATAGAAATCTTTAAAAGATAATTGATGCCAGTGATTGGTGGATGAGTAGATGGATGATGGATGTTAGGATATACATTCTTCTTAACTTGGAGATTTCGGGGATGAAATCCTTTAAGGAGGGGAGAATGTAACACCCTATAATTTAAAACACACTGTTAACAATAAATTAAGGTGTATTTAATTAAATATTGGAATTAAATAAAACAAACTATGCCATTGTGTTCGTCTCGGAGTTCTGCTTAAGATAGACTTTGAGTTTGCGTAAAATGGGCATCGTATGAAGAAGATATTAAGATTTGAAGTTCATAAACATAGAAGCTAAATATATATAAATAAACATTCCAGAAAATAAGAAATCGAAGGCGGGACAATGCAGGAATCAGACCCGTTGGGGGTCGACCCCAGCCCTAAGGGTGTCGACCCATGGGTCGACACCATAAGGGGCATCGACACCCAGGTCGACACCTCCAGATCCAAACCAGATTAATTCCTGCGTATGTGGATTGAATTATTGGCTAGATTCATTGACCCTATGTTATAAATAGGACCCTATACCAATAGTTTTATTCATCTAAATCAATGACAACAACGAGATGCTGCCCCAGCATAGTCTAATCTAGCCTATTTCTTCTTCAACAATCAAGTTATTCATAATCAGAGATCTGTGATACAACATCTGCAATTAATTCTCTGTTCTTTAAGATCCAACATAGTGAGTCTATGTTATTTTTAGATATAAACACCTAAAATGTAATCTTGACATGTTTATGAATTGGATCTAAGCCTATGACTATTTGAATCACATCAGATCTGCCATTACTTGTATGTCTAATCCACTGTTTAGATCTCATCATGCCTGTTCATGATATCCCGATCATGATAGTTTGCCTAATCATGTCACCTTATGCCTATTATGCTAGTTGCCTAATTATGTCATTATGCCCAATTCTATCACTATATGCTTATTCAGTTATTAGGCCTATTTCTGCCATCATATGTCTGTCTTGTTATTATGCTTATTCTTGTTCTCTTCCCTTTTTATTTTATAGCTAGGCCACCTTCGAGCCTAGGCATACCTCTGAAATATGCGAACGCATGAAATTGGGAACGAGGGGTAGACATTAAAATTGGGGCATAACTTGTATTGGGAAATTTGGACATAACTTAAATTGAAAACATGAATATGGATTTGGGGGCATAAATCAAACTGTGATTAAAGACCTTAATTTGGGGCATATGGTACAAGATGAATATGACTTGGGAAAAAGGGTATGAAAACCTATAATGAAATAGGAATAATTGTTAAAGAATGAAAATGCCTAGATTTACAGTAATTAGAAACTATAGCCGTACATAGGCACGAGGTTAGATTGCACTTGTGGTAGAAGCCTGCCCGGAACCGACCGGCATATCCAGCGTCCACAAGTGGTAAATCTAATATGAGGGGTCTAAGTGCATAAACCCGTAACGCGCTAAAATCTGACTTGTGGAAGAAGTCTACCCAGAACCAACCCGCATATCCAGCATCCACAAATGGTAGACTTAATGTGGAAGGTCTAGCGCATTATAACCATATAAATGAATGAATGGTAATAAACTTGTGATACTTAACCTGTTTGAATCCATAGGGATTACATGAACCAGCTAACTTGAGTGGGGTTAAGCAAGCTTGCTTGAATCAATGGGAGGGTTAAGTAAATCTTGAGGTTGTGGGTAATATTTATATATATAGGCCTACAAACTTAACCTGTTGGGGTTACGCGGTTTTGTTAAACTGGTAGGCATAACTTGTGGAAAACCTAGTAGTGGGGATGCAAGCCTGGGGGGAGCTTGTATCATCTGGTGTGTGGGATCTGTTTCATTCAGTAACCCATATATGTATCAAATGAGTACTCTGAACTAGGCCGGAGTCGGGGCACGCTTACTGAGCTGATTATAAGAGGTCACTTAAGGGACGGGGTGAGCGGCTCATTCCGAAAGGGTCATATGCGTGCATGGGTCTGGAAGATATTGTTTGTGCACATCTTGTAAACATAAGGTTACCACTTTAGGAAGTGATACATCCTACTGTGGGTCCATCACAGGGTATCTACGAGGGATAGGGAGCCGATCGATTGGGGGTAATAATTAGGGTACATCTAGTCTCGCTTGTTTAGGAGTCCGTTATCATCGTTTGGGGGTAACACCCATCACTTCTGTTGGGCTATCTATTATTGTATGGGGTTAAAACCCCTCACTAGAAGTACACCTAAGTCTACCATCTTGTACTGGTTGGGATCTAGTATTGGTGCAGAGAAGAGTATTAGAGAAGCGCAATGCATGTTCTGTTCTATTTATCCTGTTTATCTTGTTATACCTGCCTTATGACACTGTTATCTCTCTCTCCAAGTTAAATGCCTGTCATGATGCTTTTACTTATTTATATGCTAAAAGTAACTGGACTTGCCAGACTTTATGTCTAACCCCTTTTTTCTCTTCTTTCTCTTCCGTCCCCCACCTTAGGTTCTTGGGGTAGGAATACTCATGCTTGATCAGGATTCTTCTTTCCTGCTTGGAGCTGCTTAGACGTATTGCTCATTTTCGCTCTTGCTCTACTATGACTATGTTTTGGGGATTATGCTCTTTTTATATATTATTGTACTCTGATGATGATTTTGTACAAGGTAGAAGTTTATGTTTCTAGTATTCCAGACTTATTATGTAATCGGGTTTGAACCACGAAGTTTTTCTATTTAATAATTTTTTTAATTCCGCTGTCATTTTATATCTGTCTTGTAATGCTTCTATTTCTATTTACCTATAACGCTTCATGAAACTTAATGCATTCTGATAAAGAGTGACATTAACGAATGTGGGGTGCCACAAGAAATAATGGTGTAATGAAGTAGAGTGAAAGTTGAGAAGAAGAGATGATTAAAAATTCGAATTCAAGCCCTTTTTATAGTGTATGAAAGGTTGCAATGCTTCAAAACCGTAACAATTAGTAAAAAGACACTTCCTTTCAAAATTGAAAAAATGACAATTATATGTCGACATATTGTTTTCTTTATGTCAACATGTACATAGTAGAAATTTGATTTTTGAACATTTTCAAAGTGTTTTGACATAAATATAATTCTGGAATTTTTTTAATTAAAATATAATGTTATTAATTAATATTTTAAAGTAGGAAATAATATGAAAACATAGATATAAACATATTTATAAAATTATAAAGTTTAAAACTATGTAAATATAAAATGTTAACATAAAAATATAAATATATAAAACTTATAAAACTTTGAGTTTGAAAAAAAAATAGAATAAGAAAGGAGAATATGAAGGATAGAAAATAAAATAGAGAGGATTGAAGATAGAATTTGAAAACGAAATTTGAAAAACAGAATTTGGATTTGAACCTGGAGTGCTATTTAGAATCTTACATAATCTAGATTCTATAACTATATTAGTCTTAAACTCTTAAACTCTTGAAATATTGAATGCTCATGAGTCTTGAAATATTTCTCAACTCTGAATCTCTGATATCTTTAATCTGTACAGTCTTCAGTTTATTTCCTGTATATAAATCCTGCATATGTGTATAAATATACATTCTATACAAGTGTTAGTATATATTTTATAATCAATTAATATTGAAATAAGGTTGTTGTCATCAAAACTCCATTCTCCAACATTAACATCAACCAGCTTGTTTAACACAACAAACAATTCAAACAATTCATTATATTAAACACGTTTATTTTATAAACCTGACCAACAAGGTAAGTTGCCTCAATTGGGTGCCATCGTTAAAATAATGATTTGGTGTTCCATTAAAATTAAACAACATTTAATTTCATTGATTCAATCAATATACGAATATTTATATTTAATAAATAGTCAACCATTAGCAATCATAACACACAACTATAAAACACAACTTATATAAAATACAAGGGGAGGGGGGACTAAGTGAATTTAATTCACTTTTTTTATTCGTCGTTGAGAGGGTCGATTTCAATTAGATTAAATAGTCGTTTAATTTAACTAAAAATTCGCGTTGCTTCCAAAACTATCCAAACTAGTCCCGAACATTGTGCTTGTTACCATTATTCTGTCGTAGTTTGTTTTGTTAGATCCTGATACATAACAAAAAGATATATATCGGTTTAGTTTACATTTAAAATTAAATTAATAATTCTTTTAATTAAAAATTTATAAATTCTAATTACTTTGTTTAGTGGACTTATTATTATTAGTGTTAATCACGTTATACATGTATCAGGCACGATCACGGTATTAGACTTGTTTAAATGTAATTAGGTGCAACATATATAGATAATTAACTGTGTTATACACTTAGGCATTTAAAATAAACGGGCCACGTAAGTAAATGATTACCCTAACATATAATTGGGCATATTACATATAATATCAGACAAGTTTAAGTCTCAACGAACACATAATGTATGCCACATTATATATTTAAATAGGATTAGGTAGATTAGGCATAAGAATAAATAATTTGGCCATGTCATAGCTTTGTTAAGAACAATAACAAGTTAATTCGGCATATATAAATCATACCCAGAGCATTACTATTTCTCTTCCCTTCCATGAAAACAACCCCAGTGCTACGTTGATCTTCCCCACACTGCTGTCACTAGAATTCAACACTTCACATCCCATATTAAACTAATCCTTCCCCACGAGAAGACCATGAAACCCATGCGGGTGTACTCTCTGCTTCCCTTCTAACTGATACTTTGCAGCTCGCCTGCCCATCTCTCTGCCAATGATCATGTCATCGAACCCATCCAGTAGCCTCCCTCCTGTTTCACGTATCCCCCTTACAGGTTACACCATGCAGTTCACCCCGTACAGCCTGTTGCTCACGCTACCATTATACACCACCTCATTCTCTCCGCTTTTCTTAAAACCGCCCAAGACTCCCTCAACCTCATTCCGAAACAAAAAAAGTCCTGTGCTTGAACTTCGAAATCCACCAGACCCTATCTCGAGCTCCTTCATGTCATAGGAAGCCACTGTCTCCCCTTTTCACACCGGAGCATATACAACATCGTTTGGGTTTTCTTTTCTTTTTTTATATGTAAAAAAGAAAAACTTGCATTAATATTATTATTGGTGAAGGGAAGCTTTGGTTATATTGATGGAGCCTGCGTTTTAATTTCGTTGAAGGGAAGGTTTAGTATGCTGTGGAAAAGCTTTGTTTAAAAACTCAGAAACCAAATGAAATAAAGGCTGGAAACTGCATGTATTTATAAGTGAAAGAACAGATGGATACAAACAATGTCATGTCCATAGGGTACAAGGTAGGTAGGGTAGCTGTTGGGTAGACACGAAGTGAAAAGAAAAAAGAAGGCAGTCGTGCAGTGAGATAAGCAGGCAAACAGAATAGGATAGAAATGTGATTGAAAAGGCATGCAACTTTACAGAATTGCAGTTGGCAGTGTTTTCCTTTTCTTCAAATTTCACATGTTGCTGTGCTAGTCCTTGAAAATGAACGGCTGAGATTTATAACTTTTCTTTTCAAGAAGTTTGCATGTAAAATATACACATAAGCGTTTTAAATAGGAGTGAAGTTCTTATCGCTGGATGGCGCGCTTGGTTGAACATAAGGGTACGTGTTTTCCTTAAGATTTAAGCAACACTCGTAATAGTTTGATTATATTATATATTTCATTTTGATTTGGTACGTTTAATTATACGATTAATTAAATTATACCGCTATTTACATAGCACGTTAAATATACGTACCGTATAGACGAACATCAAACGTAATGAAAATGACTACACTGCTTCGTCTTGACATTCCATTCCCAATGAAATTTATTTTGTTGAAAACAGACTCCATTTGAAAAAATGGCGTTATTTTAATTTATCGGTTCACCTTTAAATTTTCGTCTGTTGACAAAACAATTCTGATTGGCTCCAAATTAGAAATTTAGCAATAATTAACTATACGCATTCTAATAAAAATTGTTTCATCCAAAACGGAGGTCATTAGAAAAACGACTATTTCTATGGCTTATATAATATGGATAAAATATAAATTTAATTCAAAACAATTCAATTTAAATAATAAGGTATTAATATCGTTAATATCGATAAGATATAAATTTAATTCAAAACAATTCAATTTAAATTAAGGATTATTATCGTATATCTCCAAATGATATCCAAATTATATTAAAAATCTAATTATTTAATAAACGTTATCATTTATTAATGATTTCCATAACGACTATTTGAAAATTTGAATTGGACATAACTAACAATCTATAACATGACATCTCGATTTTTCTCTTTCATTAGAATCAATAAAATTCAAACGTTTCTTGTTTCATGGAAATTCGACTTACATCGGATCATATATATTCAATTGAAGTTCAAAACTCAATATTACGAACTACCGCGCCATTTCGAGCTCGTTTTACATTATAATAAAATTTAATGTTTAAACTTCGTTTTAATAAACGAATTCAATATTAAATCAATTAATATTCCAAATATAATATTTAAAATAATAAAATAATTTAAATATTTGAAAACAAAAAATATAGGCCATTACACATTTGAATTCAAAAGGAATATTCTTTTTCATGCTAATCCAATTAATATGTTCCAAGTTCGTTTATTTATTCAAACCTTGTGTGTTAATATATAACCACAACTTGTTTTATTAATATCTTTTGTATACAGACTCCGTTTTCAGTAAATCAAATACGAAAAAGGATTAGAATCTATTCACGAACACAACTGCAATACTCCCGTGGCCTAATTCCTAATTACTCAAAATTTCATTTTTCAACCCACTAGCTTATTATTGATTTTTATTGTTTATTTTAGATTAAATTACTTTATGTCTAATTTATGTTTATTTTATGGGGTGTTGCATTCTCCCTGCTTATTAGAGATTTCACCCCAAAATACTTTGAAGTGGCGAAGAACAAAATTTGCTCTAAAAAACCATGTTGTGCACCTATTTTACTTTTATAAACATCCATAACTCGTAGTGATTATGACCTTCAAACTTGCTAATAATGAGCTCAGTCCTAGCGTGTATTGTAATAAGTGATGCAATATGTATGTAAAATACTTTAATATGCATATTATTCTATATGAGTGCACGGTGATGCATAAGAGTTACATCCATCTCCTACCATCCAATATAGAAACCATAATGCAACAAAAAATGAAAATTTGGCAGAATTAATTCCCCAAGAAAAGCTCTAGATGAGTTAGCCTAATCTTCTCCTCGGTTTTCCAGGTGCTCTCTGCAGGGTTATGTCCCCACCTAACTCGAACTATGCAAATATATTTGTTGCGAAGTCGTTTGATTACGTGTTGTGGCACGAGGCACTCTGGACTCCAACTCGATGCTCCCTATGTCACCAATATCATCAAGCTCGAGTCCATCGGCTAAATCATGAAGGCATTTGCGAAGATGAGAAACATTAAAAACATTGTGGACTCCCGACAAACACTTGGGAAGATCCACCCGGTAAGCCATCTTCCAATCTTATCTAAAACCCTAAAAGTCCCAATAAACCTGAGATCAACTTCCCCGTTTTTTAAACCAATTCAAAGGGGAAACCTTAACAAATACTAAATCTCCAACATCAAATTCTAATTCCTTCCTCCTCCTATCCGCGTATGACTTTTGTCGGTCTTGGGCAACCTCCATTCTGCACTGAATCAAAGCGATCATTTCCGTAGACTTATGGATAAGGTTTGGTCCGAGTAAAACCTTGTCATTAGTTTCCCACCAATAAGTAGGCAATTTGCATGGCTGCACATACAAAGCTTCGTAAGGGTCCATACCAATTGCTTCTTGGTAACTATTATTGTATGAGAACTCTACCGAAGTCAAGTGTTTCTCCCATGCTCCTCCGAAATCAACTATGAATGCTCCGAGCAGATCTTCTAAGACTTTGTTGACTCTCTCTGTCAGGCTGTCTGTTTGTGAATGATAGGCTGTATTCAAACCTAGTGTCGTTCCCAAAGCTTCTTGAAGACTCTTCCAAAATTCGCTTGTAAATAACGGGTCTCTGTCACAGACTATAGTAGTTGGAATCCCATGAAGCCTAACAATCTCCGTAATATACAACTACGCTAATAAATTGGCGGTCCTACTCTTCTTGATCGAAATAAAATGGGCGCTCTCTCGCATCACACAAACATGTTATTAAACCTAATGTATAATATTTTAATCGCGCTTACTTTAACGATAATAATCCATAACCTTTTAACCCAGATTGTAATTAATGAAAGTAATTTACAGCCCCTTTTATTATCATGTCATTTACTGTCAATTACATGTTTTCAAGTTCTAATAGCATGTTCTACTTAATGTATATTTAAGTATATCTCATTCCAATCCACATGTTTTCTGTTAACAAGTTACTTAATGTATATAATTATGTACAACTTATTTCATTCCATAAGTTTACCTCATTCTTCCTTATTTAATCATGAATCTTACCCAGTCATCACAACCTATCGTTGTTTACTTATTAACTTAGTTCTCTTAACTAAGGTTTGTTAATAAGTTCCCTCTTTCATTTATTATAACTTATGCCATAATCTCCACTTGTCCCTAGGACAAGCCTACCTATTATATTACACTCTTATTCTTATAATTAATTATAATAGGTTATATTCCCCGTTCGTCACATTTTCCTTGGTTCTTCAACTTCCACCAAACTTTTACTGTTGTAACATCCATCTCTTTACCATCTTGTATATTTTCACACGTATCATTTATTTCAATTGATTACAATTAATTTCACTTATGAACCTCGCGGTTATAATTTCCTAAAATTAACAATGAAGTATCCTTATTTTATCAATCCCAAAAATTTCTATTTGTTGTACCCCAACAGACATTACTAATTTATTTATTTATAAATTTCCTGTTGTATATATATATATATGTTTATGCACCAGACCTCTCACATTAAGCTGGCCACTTGTGGATGTTGGATTTGCCAGGCAGTTCTGGGCAGACTTCTACCACAAGTTGAACTTAACCTCGTGTCTTAGTGCGGTTATTTACAATTTTCCAATTACTGTACAATTTCCATAGAAATTAGGCAAATATGTTCTTTTTTCATTATTCCCAAATTTCATTGTAATTTGATTTACAATATCCAATTTGTTATAAACAACATTTTCAGTAGCATATTCACTTTTATTGTAAATTCCACAATTTCAGTATTATAGTGATTTTTAATCCAATTAACAAATTCATAGAATAGACCTATACAACAGTAATATTCTTAACATAACTGAAAATAAATTATAGTACAAATATCATACTTATAGTTATTTAACATGTTAAGAATGACGGGGAATATAAACAGTAAATATACCATTATTAAAAAGGTATAATTTAAATCCGCTCACTTGATAGATTTCTGATCCTTGAATCTAATCCAGATCTGTTATTCTGTGGCTTTTCTAACTGAGTCTATTATTAAAACAACCACAGATTCACAAATCTAATACTAAAGAAGAGGGAAATGAAGAGAAAAACCTAAATAAATCAGATTCAAGAACTTACCTCATGTTGATCAGAATTCTGAAACCTATGTTGTAGACTTACATTCTTTATCTTCAAATCTTGAATCAGAATATCCTAAATCTAATTTTTCTAATTTCTGAAATGGTTTGAAGAGAAAAGAAAATCGCAGAGCTTAGGCAGCGTCTCAGAAAATCGCAGAGCTAGGACCTGCTGGTCTATTTATAGATGTACGAGAAATTCTGATGCATTGAATTTAACCAAATAAAATCTGAAACGTTCATTCTAGAAAAACACATCATCTAAAAAAATAGATCTGACCCGATTGGGTCGACCTCTGTATCAACTGACTCTAGAGTTGTGTCTATCCATCCTGGGTCTAAATGTGTAAATTCTGCCTCGTTTGAATTCTTTTTAATGTTAGTTAATAACGTTTAATTTCTTAATTAACATAGCTTACCTGATTTATTGTTTTCCAGTTATAATTCATCTTTAAGTTCAAAGTTTCGAATTTATGCGTGTATATGAGCGTATAACCTTCAATTCCTTGTCTGTTAAGAGCTTTCCAATTAATGTAATTTATAAGCTATTATTTCGTTGTTTCATAACTTTTAATGCATTATAATTTCAAAGGCAGCTAATTTCTTTCCCATTTTATATTTATTGTGCATTAATTATTTTCTGCTCTTAACTTGCACTTTTTATCTCAACATTTGAACTTATACATGTATAAGTATGCGCAACTTTTATTTCTTTTTCAAAATTCAAATGGTGTTATGCCGTTATTTATTTCTTACCTATTTTCATTGATTGCAGGTTTATCTTAGATTTATCTTTAATTTTTTTGAAAATGGGCACTATTCGTTTATATAAAAATCAAGCAGTACATGGTTTAAAGATACAAATACATAACCTTCTTATAGGCCCACAGTCCAAACCTTTCATCACTCTTGTACATATACCGTATCATCCTCATTCACGTAGCTCTATTCCGCATTCATGAAGCAGATTCAAATTCCTTGTTGTTACTTTAGAATTCGATCCATTATTATGCACTAGGTAATAGAATTCCTTTTAAATTTGCTTAGCTTTAAACGTGTAGTGTGTCTTGTGATTTGAAAAATTCCTTTCGTTCCTTTCATGCCAAATGAAATAGATAGAGGTAGTGAAAGCTGCAAAAGCTGAATCTTTGATCTGATCTTATTTTGTAAAAGTCGATAAAAGTTGATGTGCTTCCCCATCAAGCGTCGGTAAAGAATTTATAGTTAGTTGAAGCTTTAATTTCATCAAACACCAAATATAAGAGGAGTACTCACAGTTAAAAAAGAGCCGATGACTGGTCTCAATGTCTCGTTCACATAATGGACATGACGTGTCTATTATAATGCCATAACAAGCTAGCCATGCTTTAGTATTAAGTCGATCACACGCTGCTAAATAAGAGATAAATGACATTCTACGACTATTTTGCTTTGCAATATTATCGAATAAGTAGGTCTAGATATCCCTCTACACATGATTTGATCCCATGCTTTTGGTAATGTGAAATCAATACCATCACTCCATTGGTAATGATCTTGTAAGCCGGTAAAAATAATTGAAGCTTCATGAATTTGATCAGAAACCTCCCGAGTTACAGGATGCAAAGATGGCTGCAAAGTGTTAGAGAAAATGATTATATCTATTATGTCCAAAACATTCCCTATCGCTTGGAATCTGTTTATGCCAAGTAAATCCACCAATCATTTACAGTTAATCCAAGGTTCAAACCATAAGGATGTTGGTCGTCCATCAACTAGAACTTTATTCAAATATTTCCTTCCCTCTCTTCGTAATTTTAGCATGCTTTTCTAGGTGCTCAAAGCATTGTTATCCACTGCAATTGAATAGAAGAATTTGCCACAACAATATCCCCTTTTCGTCCATGCAGACCATAAATTGTTCTTCATATGAAAGTTCCAAAGAAGCTTTAAACAAAAAGCTTTCTTAAGATCTAAAAAGAGCCAAAGGCCAATCCCACCCTCATGTTTTGGTTAGCAAAGAGAATTCCAAGAAATTTTATGTTGTGTATCTCCCAAAAAAAAGTAGGAACAGATTGATTGAATTTTATCTAAAGCGTATTCTGGGACTTGGTACACAAACAACTAGTAAAGGACAATTGGAGTGATTACCAAGTTGATGATTTTAGCTCTCCCTGCATAGCTGAGATATCTAGCCTTCCATCCCTTAATTTTCAACTGTATACGATGAATCAACGCCTGAAATTCAGCATATTGTAAATAATTTGATGAAAGTGGTACACCAAGATATTTAATTGGTAATGATCAAATCCGAAAATTCCTTTAATAGCTTCAAAATTAGATGCAAAATGACTGAGAAAAACTTTAGTTTTATCATCATTCACCGTTAGGCCTATATAAGTATGTGGCTTATGTAAAATACCTTTCAAAGTCATAGTAGAAGAGATAGTAGCACGACTGAAAATGAGTAGATCATCAGTGCATAATAAATGTGTTATCTGGGGTCAAAGCTAAAAATAGGGTGGAACATTTTAAGTTCGGTAGCTTCCTACACTAGGAAAGAGAAGAATTGCATAGCTATAGTGAATAAGTAGGGTGATAGTGGGTCGTCTTGACGAATTCCACGCGTAGAAGAGATGAATCCATTTGGTATGCCTGAAACAAGATTGAAAAAGTAGGATATGAAATGCACTCATATATTAAATTAATGAAATGAGTTGGAAACTCCATGCATGACATAATGTAGCATATTGCTTCACGAATAATCATATCATGTTCCTTCTACAAATCCACTTTTACACAAAATCTGGAAATCCCTCTCTTTTTAAAATCTCTTAGTATTTCATGTGCAAGGAGTACCAACATAACGACCTTTAATAAAAGCACATTAATTATGTGAGATAATATAAGGCAGAAAATGCTTAAGTCTGTTGCACATAATCTTCAAAAAAACATTATAGAACATGTTGTAGCATGAAATAGATCTAAAGTGAGTAATTGTCATGGGCTTATCAATTTTACGGATAAGAGTAATGAAAGTGTGATTCAAACCCTTTGGAAATTTGCCGGAAATAAAAATATCTTGCAGCGCTGCTAACAAATCATGTTGAATTAAATCCCAGTGTAATTTCATAAACTTAGTATTGAAGTCGTCTGGACTAGGACTTGAATCTCATGCACCGAGAAAACAGCCTGCTAAACCTCTTTAAGTCTAATATCTCGTAATAAGAAACTCTTCCCTTGGTTGTTAATAAAAGATATAGGCTGAAAATGTGATATAACATCACCATTAGATAATGTATTAAAGTAGGATATTGCTTCTTGTTCAATGACGTCTATTTTGTGAAGAACTTCTCCTTGTGAAGTAATGAAATCTTTAATATTATTATGAAATTTTCTAGATGTCATTTTGTTGTAGGAGAATTTCGAATTCATATCACTCTGCTGCTTTAAATTCCAAAATTTAATATTCTATTTCATCTACAGGTTGTTTTTGGCATGTAACATATCATCATATAATGATAGATCTTCAGGAGATTGGTCCACTGCAATCTCCAAGGAATGAAGAAAATCTTCGTTTGCTTGAAGCTCATTTTCAGGTTTAAATCTTGTTTTATTCCACTTCTTTAATTCAAACTTACAAGCTGCCATTTTGTATTGAAATTGATATATATATATATATATATATTTATGCACACATATATACATATATTTACATATGAATGTATACATATATTTTTTTACTCACCTTTATGTATAATTTTCCTTATTACATATTTTCCTCTTAGAATATGTGTTTCTTTAACCGTCCCTCTAAATTAAAAATATGGCACTAGCGGGACTTAAACTTGCACCGCTTACTTGAGAGGAACATGTATCTACCAACTGGGCTACATAGGCTTTTGTTCATAAGATTAAAAAAATGGAGGTCATTGTTCTTTTTAATGTACTTCTTATATCTTTTTTTTCATGTTTATTGTAATATAAAGATATCTTTTTCGTCTTAAATCCGTATTCACCAAACCATAGTTCTAAATTGATCAGAAATGAATGCCACTAATTCCATGACCAAATTATGAAAGCTTTTCAAATTTTATTTTATTATTTAATTAAATATGTGGGGTTGCTACATATATCATTTTCGATTGTCATGTAACATATCTGTTTCTACATAAAATACCTTTTCAAAAGATTAAGTATTTTTTTGAAAGGCAATTAAAATTTTATTCATACCAAAGAATTACAAGGGAAATTCAATGTCTAAGGCTATGCAAAGCTATACACTACACTTATTACATAATAAATAGATGTAAATTAGAGAATTAATAGATCAAAATTTTGTACAGTAAAAAGATCAAGTATTTTTAAGAATAAATAAATGTAAATTTGAATAGTAATATCATGATTACTCTGTCACATATCCATGTGCAAAATATTTTATCAAAAATTGCAATTTTAAAAACTTTTCAGAAATCAAATTATGAAACTTCCAAAAACTAAAGCTCTGATACCAAATGAAAGTGATAATCAAGCATTTTAAGGCTAGATTAACACTATGAAGGGAAGGGGAGAATAGTATTTCCTTAAATTTGTGAATCTTTTAGAAATCTTTAAGATTATGTTTATATGAACAAAATTATCACAAAATCAAACAAGTAAATAAAAATGCAATAAAAGTGAAAAATCGGTAGAGAAAAAAGAACGCACTAGGAATTTTTTAACTGGTTCAAAGTTACCTTATATTTAGTCTCGTATTGCATATGGTCTTTCTTAATATCAACAATTGCACTCCTTGATTTCAAGGCTGTTAACGATATTTCTCCTCAATACCCGAGTTAAGTCGTGCGGGACACAGGTTTAAGTAATTTGATGTATTCATGACTCGGGATTACCAGAGGATGTCAAGAAATCAGTATTGTTAGGCTATATCCATCCCTTTTCAGGCATCAGGATATCAATTTTGGAGACTATATATCCTACTTTTAAGGGATGGATGTTCCACTGACAATTCCGTAGAGACCCGAGATAATTCGGAGGGGGTTCACCTAACCGGACATAACTAAGATCTCATTAGGTTAATAACTTCCTAAATTACTAACACGATGATATATATGTGATAAGAGGAAAACATGCCAACGCTTCCTCATACTAAAGGAAGAAACCACCGCGATGTTTACTGATTCAAATGGTCGTTTTGCATCGAATCGGCCTGAAGGGCCCATGATGATCCAAAAACCAAGTGATAAGCCAACGGGTAACTTCTTTCTCAAGATCAAGAAGCGTTTGGCTCATTATGAAGGAGTTGATCGATGTGTAGAACCCTTTGGATGGAAGGAGGAGGACTTTGGGCTTCAGGGAAGTCCTCCTTCTTCCGTGAAGGCATTACGATCAACTTCTCCATATGAAAGGTTACTGTTAGCTCCCTGTTTTATCATAACAACACAAAAAGATTATCAAATTGCATTATCAAATTGCGAGGTGTTTAAGCCTTTGAATTCTCCGTTTATAAATTGTAGATGTATTACAAGAGTTGAAGAAAATACTTAATCCGCTTTGGGGAATTAGGATTTTCTCTTTTTCTTAGAGGAAAGAACAAGCTTGGGAAACGAAAAATGCGTCTACTTTTATGTTGCCTTTAGGGTCATATTTAAAGAGACTTTGGGGCTGCTTTCACTGCTGGGCTATTGGGCCTGCAGGGGCCTTTACCAGCGGCTTTTCCCATGGCTTCGGATGTTTGGCTTCCAGATGCATCTAGAGCGCTAATTATGGTCTTCGAAGTGGGTGTTTCGGTCATTTGCAGCTTCTTTGGGATGGTATTCGAGCCTTTATTAACATCTCTCGAGTGTAGGCTCTCAGACGTAAGCTTTCAGATGTAGGCTTCTGGCTTTATCATGAATACTTAGAGGAGCCTACCCTCATGATGTATGTAGATAGCTGCCAATTCGAAATTGTCGCTGGTTACTATATTAGATAAATTAGTATGGGTAGCCTGTATCTCCACTTAGGTCTCAGTTGGCCTTTCGGTTGAGCTTTTGGGGTATTCTTGTTCTCCGGAAGGTGGCCTCTGGTGATATCTCTGTTACTTATGAATGTGGTCCTTCGTCATCCAAGCAGTCGACTTTTTCAGAAGTCGGCTCTAGATAACCCTTACATGCTGGCCCGATACCCTTCTCCTTCTTGTGTGTCGGTGTTGAGTGGATTAATTCAGATAGTCCTTATGGGTTTCGCTAGGCGAAGCCTGTGCCCTTCTTTTTATTGGTTCCTATCTTAAGTTGCCTTTCTTCGCAGAATTCCCCTTCGGATGGACCATTCTAGGTGAGCTTTATTGGCATCCTCTAGGTTTTGAGCTCCATTCTTCCTAAGGGGTGTCATTCTATGTCGTCCTAGGATTATTTTCTCTTTGCTTATAATTTTTGGTAGTAACATTTGCCCTCCCTAGTGAAGGGGTGTCTTCGACTTTCCAAGTCAAGCTTATATTTCCAAACTCTTTTCTATTCATCTGTTGGTTGTTTCTTAATGTTGGATTACGTTGTGGATCATGATGAAGAAATCCTCCTTCGGCATATATGGAGAAAAGGACTGACCCAGACTCGGGCGTTGATATAAATGGCGGACTGAGGATTCCTTCCGGCATTTGTGAAGGGCGGAATCCACCTAGATTCGAGTATTTTGAAGGTTGAAGACAGGGAGCCCCTTCCGGTATTGATGAAGACCCAATTCCACCCAAATTCGGATATTTTTAGTATTGAAGACCGGGAACCCCTTCTGGTATTAATGAAGAGCCGAATCCACCCATATTCAGGTATTTTGAATATTAAAGACCGGGAACCCCTTCCGTATTAACGAAGAACCGAATCCACCCAAATTTGGGTATTTTGAAGATTGAAGACCGAGAACCCCTTCCGGTATTAATGAAGAGCTGAATCCGCCCAAATTTGGGTGTTTTAAAGATTGAAGACCAGGAACCCCTTCCAGTATTAATGAAGGGCCTAATCCACCCAGATTCAGGTATTTTGACGATTGAAGACCGGGAAACCCTTCCGTTATTAACGTTGTTGGCATCCCTCTCGGATTTGATTCGTAAAGAAGAGGTTGTACGTGCTTCTCGGGCCACTCTCTGGGCTTTTGGTGTCAAATCAGAGGATGTACTTACTTTGTTGGCCACTCTCTGGGCTTGTGCGTTCAGTGGCTTGGCTTGCTTATCCACAAGCAGGGTCCAAGGACTTACCCGTCCTCCCTCCAAGAGGCGCCTTGACCTGACCATCATAGGTAGCGATAAGGTCTTAGAACTTCGACGGGGCCATCATAGGCACAGAACTAAGGTTTACTCTTTTGACGCTCTATACGGACCATCGTAGGTACTGATAGAGGGTTACACGCCACCCCTCTCTGAGGGGCTCCCTATCCAGACCATCGTAGGTGGTGACAGGGTTAGCGCTCCATTCTACGGGTAATGCAGAACATAAAAAGAGGTAGGACATGCACTTCTGCGAGCATAGGTAGGACATGCTTAGTTCCATCAAAGGCAGGGCGTACTCTTCTGCGAGCAGAGGTAGGGCGTGCTAAGTTAGATGCACTGCCATGACCATTGTTGGTGTGAAACGGCGGCTTACGCTTTTGAAGATTTAACCTAGTTCCCTCTGATTTGGGCAAGGAGAAAGACTAACGCACCATCCCCTCCGGAGGATGCCTCGTCTTGATGACGAGGGATTTGATCCTTTTTTTTTCAGCTTGACCCCTTTTGGGTCTTCTTTGTAGCTATAGAAAGGGTTTCCATACCCTCAGTTACGTGATCTTCTTCAGAAGAAAATCCTTTCTCTTATTTTTCAACCGTTGGGAAGTATGGTCTTAAATGTGCCGAGTTCCATGTTCTTGGAACAAGGTCCCCATTGGGTCTGCTTAGTCGATATGTTCCTGGTATAACTTCTTGATGGATGACCAAAGGTCCTTCCCAATTTGGGACGAGAGGGCCATCCACTGGGTTCTTTGTATTTTCCATCACCCTTTGTAAAACTAGTTCTCCTTTTGCAAAGGTTTGGCCCTAACCTTTGAGTTATAGTATTTTGTAATACTTGTTTGATATTCGGCTATTCTGATTGCATCCTCGTCTCTTAACCCTTGTATGAAGTCTAGGGGTTCTTTTCTTAACTCTCGGTTGAGATTGAACGCATATGATATCCTTCTATGCGATGGAATCTCAATCTCAACCGGTAACAAAGCTTCGCACTAGTGTGTCCCGTGGCTGTCTTGGCAGAGGATCTATACGCCCAAAGCACTAAGGGCAACTCTTTGGTCCAATTTCCTTTTGCTTGGTTTAGACTTTTTTTAAGAGTCATCTTTATGGTTTTGTTGGCTGCTTCTACAACTACGTTGGCCTTCGGATGGGCTATTGAAGAGAAACTTTTGATGATTCCATTCTTCTCACAAAAACTAGCAAACCTTCACTTTCGATTTGGGTTTCGTTATCTGAGATGGTTTTGTGAGGGATTCCGAAGCGGGTAACAATATTCTTTATTACAAATCTTAAAACCTTTTTGGATGTGATATTCGGAAGGGGTTCTGCCTCTACCTACTTGGTGAAGTAGTCGATGGCTACTACGGCATATCTTGCTCCCTCTTTGGAGAATGGCAAGGGTCTAATCAAATATATACCCCATACGTCGAATGGACAAGGGTTTGGTATAGTGGTTAGTTTGTTAGGCAGAAGCCGGGGCACCTTGGAGTACCTTTGGCACCTATCACATCTTTTGACATACTCTACTGCTTGACTGACCATCTACGGCCAAGAATATCCCTGTCACATGACTCTTTTGGTCGGTTTGGTTCCACTGAAGTGGTCTCCACACCATCCTTCATGAGCTTCCTTCAGGAAGTTGAGCCTGTCTTCAGAACTTATACACCTCAAGTAAGGAAGCGAATGTCCCTTTTCTTAGAGCATGTCGTTCGCAATCACAAATGTAGGAGCTTGGTGTTTTATCCTTCTCGCGTCTTGATTATTTAGAGGTAAAGTCTCATTTAGGAGATAATCCATTATGGGAGTCATCCATGTATTCTTAGGATGACAATTCGTTTCAGTTAAGGGAGGATCCCCGTTTGAGTTTCCCTCTCTTTCTCTTTCATCCGTCCTTCTCGAGGCTTGGAATCTCGTTAAGACTAATAGCTCTTACTCTGCTTCCGATTTTTCATGCTTGACACTAGGCTTTTCTTTATAACCCACGGGAATTACTCGGGTTTTGGGCCCCCCGGGAACTAGCTAATTTAGCTAGTGAATCCGCAAAGGTATTCTCTCCGCGAGATATTTGAAGGACTGAGAAATCCTCAAACTGGGACAGCGTCTTTAAAACCTTCTTGATATACAGGATTAGCCATGAGCCCTTAGATGGGTAGGTTTGCTTTATTTGGTAGCTTTTTAATTCCTTGAATATTTTTTCCAAGTCCTTTAGGTGATTTTCTATTTTGGTGGACTTCACTAGCATATCGTCCACGTATACTTCCATGTTGCATCCTATTTGTTCTTGGAACATCTTGTTTACCAGTCTTTAGTATGTTCCCCCGCGTTGTACGAACCGAAGGGCATCACCTTATAGAAAAATGTTCCCTAGTCGGTGATAAAGCTTGTATGCTCCTTGTCGGGTTTATGCATTGGAATGTGGTTGTACCCTGAGTATGCATCCATAAGGATAGTATCTTGTGACCACTCGTGGCGTCAACTAACCAGTCAATCTGCGGAAGGGGATAACAGTCTTTCGGCAAGCCTTGTTTAGATCCGTGTAATCGACACATGCTCTCCAATTCCCATTGGATTTCTTCACTAGCACAGGGTTAGCCAACCATTTCGGGTAAAGGAACTCTCAGATTAACCCATTAGTCTCCAACCTTTTGACCTCCTTTTTCAAGGCTTTTAACCTGTCTCTATTATATTGTATTTTCTTCTGTCGGACTGGGGTCACCTAAGAATCAATGTTTGAGGCATGACTCATGATAGAAGGGTTAATTCCAATCATATCTGAATGGGTCCAAGCAAAAATATCCTTGTCGAGTTGTAAGAACTGAATTAGGTCTCTCTTGAGGGGTTCTGTCAGCCTTTTCTCTACATTTACGACCTTCGATCTATCCTCCAAATCAACATTACCTCCTCCATGTCTTCTATTGGTTGTATTCCTTCAATCTCTCCTCCAGAATCTAAGTCTGTGATGATTTCCTCTTCCTCGGTCAAAATTACATCATCAAATTTCTTTCTCTTTCTTTTCGAAGAAATGTACCAACCGTTCGCACGCATGTTAGCCTTATCAATTTTTATTTTAGCTTCGAATGTGGGATGTGGAAATCCTTCATCTAAAAGTGTAAAAACCGTAGAAGAATCAAAGTATGAAGAACACTCCCTTTTATATTTGTCGATCGTTGGGAAGTACAACTCGCGGGAGCTAAACTGCTCTCCTCAGATGGTACCCCATATATGCTTTGTTGGGAATTTCAACATGAGATACTTGGAAGAAACGAAAGCATCCATTTCCTCCAAAGCTGGTCACCCGAAGAAGGCGTTGTAACAGGAAGGTTAGTCGATCACGGCGAAGAGAGTTCGAAAAGTCTTGTGAAGCGGAGATAACCCAACTTGAACTAGAAGGTTGATTTGACCCACTAAAGTCAACCCTTTGTTGTTGAAACCGAATATTGGTTCGTTACTTAGCTCCAACTTCTTCTTAAAAATTCCCATCTAATCGAAAGCGTTGAAGATAACACTGACAACACTTCCAGTATCCACCATGATTTTAGAAACAACCGGAAGTCCTATTTGTGTCGTTATCATAAGGGGGTCATTATGTGGGTGGTGGACCCCTTTCTTCATTTCTTCCGGAGACACCACCAAGTTGTGCATCTTGAGAGCATAACGTGCATTCTTCAGCGAGGCTTCTTCTTGATTGGAGAAGATTCCCTCCATGGATTCCTTCATATATTGATTCCTTGCTTTCGGGAAGTTTCTTGTAGAGTGCGGCCCACCATGAATCACATTGATTCGATTTAAGGACAGACCTAGGTTTAGTTTGCCTTCTTCTATAGTAGCTCCTATCGTATTTACCGAAACTTTATGTTGTCCATTTGTATGTTGAGTTGAGGTTGTCTTATTTAGAACGAATTCCTTCAAATGTCCTTCTCGGATCAGCTTCTAAATGATCCTGTCCAATACCTTGCACTTGTCTGTTTTATGTCCGCTGGTTTTGTGGAACTCACAATACTTTCCACCGGAATGAGGTTCAGGATAATTTTTAGCTTTGAACGAGATGGGGAAATTGTTAACCCTTTCTTTTGCGACAACATACACAAACGATATGGGCTTATTTAAAGCGACAGAGTTGGTGTTGGAATCATCCCACCTTGACCTCTTCTGATTTCCTTCCGGGGGGCTCTATCCAAAGTTCAGCCTTCCTCCTTCTTCTTAAGGCCCGAACTTCCTCATTGTGAAATAAAATTTGTCCATACGAATGAATTTGTCGGCCTAGAAATGGAAATCCTATAAGTCTTTGCAGTCGTGGATGTACAATTCGTTCCAAAAGGGGGTGTTTTCGATTAACCCTAAATGTATGGCGATCAATTTGTCAAGATCGTTCATATCCTTGGCTTTTAATGCCTTGATATTGAAACTCTTCAGATAATCTCCAAGAGACTCGCCTTGCCTCTGTTTGATGTTAGCGATGACTGTGTAGTCATCTGTTGGATCTTTACAAATGCAGAACTGTGCGAAAAATTCATAGGGGATTTTTTTTCCATGAATAAATGGTATATTGGCAATACCACTTCGCTGCCACCCCTTGAAAGGTCACCAAGAAAAGCAACATTTGACGGCACCGGAAGCATTGTAGAGATCCATCTGGCTATTGAAAGCCATCAAGTGATCATTGGGATCAGATGTCCCAAGATACTTTATGGTCGGGACCTTAACTCTTGATGGTATTATGGTGTTCATAATTTCATCGATGAAAGATGTTATCCTTTTGTTGTCATTGACTATGTCATCCTGGGTCCTCTTCCCTTTGCTTCCTTGCAAGTCCTTCTTTTGGAGTCATAACCTTTAAAAATGGAGCTCCCGGACTGCTCCTGCTCACACTGATTCCCTTGATGGTCAACTCTAGTCAGACAGGACTTCTTCTTTTTGGACGAGGTCTCTTTGGGTTTCCTGTTGGCTTTAGAGTGTTGGATGGGAGCTTTTCTTTTCGGAGACTTGTTCTTTTCTCTTTTGCTGGATTTGGTGTGTCCGAAGACTTCTGCGCCTGGGTAGCACTCATCTGAGCTAGCACCTCTTGGAGTTGCTTCTCCAGGACCACATTGTGGCATTATCCTCCATGTAGTATGGTGGTTGTACCGGGATGGATGTGGCTCCTCTTTCGCTGTTGTTTGGATTAAGTGTTAGATCCACGTTCCCTTCAAGGGTTGCATCAGGAGCCGACTCTTTATTTCGTTCTTCCAATCTTTTTGACTTCATCTTTCCTGCCATAGAGCAATAAAGTTTCCAAGTTAATTTTTGATAGATTAGCCACAAAGTCAAAGGTTCGAGCCCTCCTTCTAGCGCAAAAATGTAAACGATAATTCTCATCAACACCTGGGTTAAGTCATGCGGGAAACAGGTTTAAGTAATTTGATGTATTCATGACTCAGGATTACCGAAGGATGTCAAGAAATCAGTATTGTTGGGCTATATCCATCCCTTTTCAAGCATTAGGATATCAATCTTGGAGATTAGATATCATACTTTCATGGGATGGATGTTCCTCTGATAATTCCGTAGAGATCCGAGATAGTTCGAATGGGGTTCACCCAGCCGACATGACTAAGATCTCATTAGATTAATAACTTCTTGAATCTCGAACACGATGACACATATGTGATAAGAGGAAAACAAGCCAATGCTTCCTCATACTAAAGGAATAAACCACCGCGATTTTTATTGACTCAAATGGTCATTTGCATCAAATCGTCCTGAAGGGCCGAGGATGATCCAAAAACAAAGTGATATGCCAACGGGTAACTTCTTTCTCAAGATCAAGAAGTGTTAGGCTCATTATGAAGGCATTGATCGATGTGTATAACCCTTAGGATGGAAGGAGGAGGACTTTGGGTTTCTACGAAGTCCTCCTTCTTCCTTGAAGGCATTACAATCAACTTCTTCATAAGGAAGGTTAGTGTTATCTCCTTGTTTCATCATAGCAGAACAAAAAGATTATCAAATTGCGAGGTATTTAAGCCTTTGAATTTCCATTCATAAATTGTAGATGTATTACAAGAGTTGAAGAAAATCCTTATTCTGCTTTGGAGAATTAGGATTTACTCGTTTTCTGAGAGGAAAGAACATGCTTGGGAAATGAAAAATGCATCCAATTTTATGTGGCCTCTAGGGTGTTATTTATAGAGACTTTGGGGCTTCTTTCTTTGTTGGGCTATTGGGCCTACCGGGGTCTTTACCGACGGCTTTTCTTTTGGCTTCGGATGTTTGGCTTCCGGATGCATCCGAAGCGCTAATTACGGTCTTCGAAGTGGGGAGTTTCAGTCATTTACAGCTTCTTTGTGATGGTATTCGAACCCTTGGTAAAACTCCCGAGTGTAGGCTCTCAGACGTAAGCTTTCGGATATAGGCTTCCGGCTTTATTGTGAATACTTAGAGGAGTCTGCCCTCACGATGTATGTAGATAGCTGCTGATTCGAAACCATCGTTGGTTTCTGTACTAGATAAATTAGTATGGGTAGCCTGTACCTCCGCTTGGGTCTTAGTTGGCCTTTCGGTTGAGCTTTTGGGGTATTCTTGTTCTCTAGAAGGTGGCCTCTGGTGATATCTCTGTTACTTATGAATGTGGCCCTTCGTCATCCAAGCAGTCGACTTTTTCAGAAGCCGGCTCTAGATGACCCTTACATGCTGGCCCGATACCCTTCTCCTTCTTTTGTGTTAGTGTTAAGCGGATTAATTCAGATAGTCCTACTAGGTTTCACTAGGAAAAGCTTGTGCCCTTATTTTTCTTGGTTCCTTTCTTAGGTTGCCTTTCGTCGCAGAGTTGCCCTTCGGGTGGACTATGCCGGGTGAGCTTTGTTGGGATTCTATAGGTTTTGAGCTCCTTTCTTCCTAAGGTATGTCGGTTTATGTTGTCCTAGGATTATTTTCTCTATGCTTATATTTATTTGATACCCCTTCCCCATCATTTTACGCTAAGGGTAATTTTTGGTAATAACATTTGCCCCCCTAGTGAAGGGGTGTCTTCGACTTTCCAATTCAAGCTTCTTTTTCCAAACTCTTTTCTATTCATCTGTTGGCTGTTTCTTAATGCTAGATTACATCGTGGATCCTGATGAAGAAATCCTCCTTTGGCATTTGTGGAGAAAAGCACGGACCCAGACTCTGGCATTGATATAAATGGTGGACTGGGGATTCCTTCCGGCATTTGTGAAGGGCTGAATCCACACAGATTCAAGTATTTTGAAGGTTGGAGACAGGTAGTCCCTTCCGATATTGATGAAGAGCCTATTCCACCCAGATTCGGGTATTTTGAATATTGAAGACCAGGAAACCCTTCCGGTATTAATGAAGAGCCGAATCCACCAAGATTCGGGTATTTTGAATATTGAAGACCAGGAACCCTTTCCAGTATTAACAAAGAACCATATCCACCAAGATTTGGGTATTTTGAAGATTGAAGACCGAGAACCCCTTCGGGTATTAATGAAGAACCGAATCAGCCTAGATTTGGGTATTTTGAAGATTGAAGACTAGGAACCCCTTTCGGCATTAGTGAAGAGCCGAATCCACCCAGATTCAGATATTTTGACGATTGAAGACCGAGAACCCGTTCCGGTATTAATGTTGTTGGCAACTCCCTGGGTCTGTGCATTTGTTGCGCTTGGCTGGCTTATCCACAAGCAGGGCCCAAGGACTTACCCGTCCTTCCTCCAGGAGGCGCCTTAACCTGACCATCATAGGTAGCGATAAGGTCTTAGAAACTTTGACGGGGCCATCGTAGGCACAGACTAAGGTTTATTCTTTTGACGCTCTATACTGACTAACGTAGGTACAGATAGAGGCTTGCACGCCACCCTCCTCCGAGGGGTGCCCTATCCAGACCATCGTAGGTGGTGATAGGAGTTAGCGCTCCCTTCTGCGGGTAATGCAGAACATAAGAAGAGGTAGTATGTGCTCTTCTGCGAGCAGAGGTATGACGTGCTTAGTTCTAGCAGATGTAGGGTGTACTCTTCTACGAGTAGAGGTAGGACGTGCTAAGTTTGATGCACCACCATGACCATTGCTGGTGTGAAATGATGGCTTATTATTTTGAAGCTTTAACCTATCCCCCTATGATTTGGGCAAGGAGAAAGACTAACACACCATCCCCCCGGGATGCCGCATCTTGATGACGAGGGATTTGATCCTTTTTTTTTAGCTCGACCCCATTTAGGTCTTCTTTGGAGCTATCGGAAGGGTTTCCATACCCTCAGTTACATGATCATCTTCGAAAGAAAATCCTTTCTCTTAATTTTTCACCATTGGGAAGTATGGTCTTAAATGTTCCGAGTTCCATGTTCTAGGAAGAAGGTCCCCATTGGGTCTGCTCAGTCGATATGTTCTAAGTTTGACTTCTTAATGGATGACCAAAGGTCCTTACCAATTTGGGATAAGAGGGAAGTCTGCTGGGTTTTTTGTATTTGCCATCACCCTTCGTAAAACTAATTCTCCTTTTGCAAAGGTTCTGGCCCTAACCTTTGAGTTGTAGTAATTCGTAATACTTATGTGATATTCAGCTGTTCTGATTGCAGCTCGTCTCTTAACCCTTGAATTTAGTCTAGGGATTCTTTTGTTAACTCTTGGTTGGGATTGAACGCATATGCTATTCTTCTATGCGATGGAATCTCAATCTCAACTAGTAGCATAGCTTCGCATCCACATGTCAGGAAAAAGGGGTGTGTCCTGTGGCTGTCTTGACAGAGGTTCTATACGGCCAAAGCACTAAGGGTAACTCTTCGGTCCAATTTCCTTTGGCTTGGTTTAGACGTTTTTTAAGAATCGTCTTTATGGTTTTGTTGGCAGCTTATACCACTCTGTTGGCCTTCAGATGGTCTACTAAGGAGAAATTTTTGATGATTCCATTCTTCTCATAAAACCGAGCGAACTCTTCACTTTTGAATTGGGTTCTGTTATCTGAGATGATTTTGTGAGGGATTCTGAAGCGGGTAACAATATTCTTTATTACGAATCTTAATACCTTTTTGGATGTGATTGTCGGAAGGGGTTCTGCCTCTACTCATTTGGTGAAGTAGTCGATGGCTACTACGACATACCTTGCTCCCACTTTGGAGATTGGCAAGGGTCCAATCAAATCTATACCCCATACGGTTAATGTCCAGGGGCTTGATATAGTGGTTAGTTCGCTAAGCAGAAGTCGGGGCACCTTGGAGTAACTTTGACACATTTCACATACCAAATGAAAAGTCGGTGTGTATGACTTAAGCAAGATCTTTATATTAGCGGAATTGTAAGTGATAAGATAACTAGCTAATATACAATACTTGTGGAAATAAATAAGAACCGATATGATGTATCACAAATAAACAAAAGCAGTAAGCAAGGTAAAATGACACCAGTAATTTTTATACTGGTTCGGACTTCCCGCCCTATGTCCAGTCCTAAAGCTCCTCTTTGGAATTCATGATCACACCCTCCCTTAACCCGGAGGAATAAGTCACAATACACCCGAGCACTAACAAGGATGTCCACGCATGATCATCCACACAGGATTTCATAATTTACAAGTGTTTTTACTCTTGAATGTGTTCTCTAATCAACACGGAATAGTCACGATGAAGTACACCCTTCATATAATCTTATCCTCAAGTATTCGATATGTTTGCAAATATTGAAGGAAGCTTCTTGCTTGTCGAACCAAGATATATGAAATATTATCAAGGTTTCAACAAGTAACTTGAAAATGAGAGAGCTTTTGTTTGCAATCAATATAGAATTGCAAATCAGAAAATAGAGAGAAAATAATAGGAATCGGTTATTTGGAAAACACATTTGTAGTATTTATATAATAGTAGAAGAGTAGCATTCCTTCATGAAGAGTTTCAGTAAAAAATTACGTTCATGTCCATTCATAATTGAAAAGAAATCTCTTTGTGAAAGAATGCGACTTTTTTAAAAAAGTTCCTATTTCGAATCAGTCGACTGGTCTAAAAGCCATCAATTGACTGGTTGTGTTAAACTTTAAAATGTTTGAATTAAAAACTTTTCAAAACTAGCTGTTATGTATAAAAACTCGTTGACCAGTCGACTAGTTGTATTTGTATCAGTCGATTGGTATAGCTGAGTCTATACAGTCCTGGCTTTTTAAAACCTTATATATATGTTTATACTTTGTTTTATATGTTCGTGTTATACTTAAGGATAAACTTTAACATCATTCTAACATGACTCAACACACATATATATAACCTTATCTTCATGACATGATTTCCATTCTCTACCTTTGTTGACATTAATCAAAATCCTTGTTTTCAACATTCTCCCCCTTTTTGATTGATGACAACATATTTCGTTTTCTCCTTCTGAGTATTTTCTCCCATTGAATTTTTGCAACATTTTGTTAGTTCGAAAAATTTATATACTTAACATTTTAATTCCTACAACAAATGTTAGTGCATATTTTCAATAAATTCATTATTAAGAGCATAAAAATTGTGATCATAGGATCAATGTTTCTCCTCCTTTTTCATCGATTAAAAAGAATTTAAACATTATAAGCATAACATAATCGAGGAATTTCAGAGATCTTTGAAAGACACAATTCCTAATTCACGTCGAAGTCTTATGAAAGAAATCTCCAAAAGGGGTTTAGTAAAAATGTCAGCAATTTGATTTTCTAAGTTTACAAACTCTAAATTAATGGTTTGTTTTTCAATATTATCCCTCAAGAAATGATGTCTGATATCAATGTGTTCAGTTCTAGAATGGTTTATATTGTTTTGATTAAAGGAATAATTCTTTTTAGAGAATTTATAGAGGAATATATACTAAATATAGTATATTGCAAATAAATGGTAAAACTATTTCTATCCATTCCCTAAAATCGAAAGTAAATAGCTAAGAACTAAGCATAGAAGTTAAATGAATGGCTTTTCTGTTAAACAATGTGCTAAAATTATAATATTCTATTTTAATTAAGCAAAAACTATATATATATATGTGTATATATATATAAAGAAGAGAATTTTTGAAGTATATGTTAACAAAAAAGTAACTTACAGAAATGAGTAAGTATTTAAAGACTCCTTTTTGTTTTAGCTAGTCACTTACATAAATTTTTGTGGTACCTACAAAAAAAATTGAATTTAAAATGGTACCCACTTCCTCCATTAGGGTCCTAAGGGTTAACTCTTAGGAAGCCAAACCTAAGAGGGTTCAGGATCCTTTTTGAAAATTTAATTAACAATATTATGAACAGAAATTAAAATATTCTTAATATATTTATTTCTAATAAGAGCATTATTGGTTTTTGGAACCCAAACACTAATATTTCCCGAGTATTTTTTTTTTGTATTATTGGTTTTCTTAGAACTGGATTTCTTTTTAGTTTTATCTTTTTGATCATATTCTAGTCCTTCTTTACTAAAAACCAGTTGAGAATTTTCTAATATTTTAGATAAATTTTCTCTGCCTTTGTTAAAATTGTTAACATTCTTAGAAATGCTTTCTAATTTAATTTTTAAAATAGAATTTTCTAATTCTATAATTTTAACATTAGTATTTAAATCATGATTCTCAGAAGCTAATAAATCATTTTTACTCTTTTGAGTCTCGATTTCTTGACTCAACATAGAAATCTGAGAATTTGCTACTAAAAGAGATTCTTGTAATTTTCTAATCTCGTCTTCTAAAATCTCTTTTTCATCTTTTAAAAGATCTCTCCCGAATTCTGCTTTCTTTTTGTCTTCGTTTGCTTGTTTAAACTTTAAACGTTTTTCTAGATTCTAAAATTTCAGTATTAATTTCTACTAATTCGTCAAAAGTAAAATCAGTTACCTTAGCCATGAATCATATATTTGCTTGCTCACTGTCGCTGTCACTTTCAGAAGATGAATCCGAATTATCCCAGGTGACTGAAAACGCTCGTCTCACTGATTTTTCCTTTTGTGATTTGTCTTCAATTCTGGACAGTTCTTGATAATGTCCGTTCTTGTGACAATTAAAGCATTCCACCACTGGAGGGTCAGGCTCTTTTGATGCATTCTTTTTCAAATTTTTTCTTTGGCCTTCTTTATATTTTATAAACTTTCTAAAATTCTTTGCTCTAAAAGCAATATCTTCTTCGTCTAAATCTGAATCTTCTTTCTCAGCATGGAAAGCTAATTTTTTCTTGTCTTGTACTTGAACTTTTTTTGCCTACAAATTTACTTCATAGGACATGAGATCACCGATTAACTCTTCTGGTTTCATGGCAGAGAGATCATTAGCTTCTTTGATAGCTAACACCTTTCTTTCCCATTCATTTGGTAAAGAGTTTAAATTTTTGAAACTATATCAAAATCAGAGTACTTTTGTCCTAATCCTAATAAAGAGTGACAAATGTTTTGGAAACGTGAATACATGTCATTTATAAACTCATTCTCGTTCATTCTAAAAATTTGAAACTGGTTTTTAAGCATATATATCTTTCTTTGTTTGAGTTTACTAATTCCTTCATGAGTTACTTTTAGTGTTCTCTAGATTTCATATGCGGTGTTGCACATACAAACATGGTTAAACTCGTTTCTATCTAAAGCACAATGCAACATATTCATAGCTCTAACGTTGGTAGTAGCCTCTGCTTTTTCAGATGCAGACCATTCAGTATATAGTGTAGTGGGTTGTGTATATTCTTTCTGTGCAATATTCCATGCTTCATAACTATTTGCTTGCATATATATTCTCATTCGTGCAGCCCAATAACTATAATTCATGTTATTGAAAAAGGGTGGTCGTGCAATAGATTGGCCTTCATTATATCTAGTATTATTGCTAGTACTAGTGTTGTTATCCATATTAACTATATATATCAGATAACGGTTTTACGGTTAAGCGATGACCTTGCTCTGATACCAAATGAAAAGTCGGTGTGTATGACTTAAGCAGGATCTTTATATGGATATAGAGGAAATGTAAGTGATAAGCTAACCAGCCAATATACAATACTTATGGAAATAAACAAGAAATGATATGATGTATCACAAATAAACAAAAGCAGTAAGTAAGATAAAATGACACCAGGAATTTTTATACTAGTTCGGACTTCCCGCCCTATGTCCAGTCCCGAAGCTCCTCTTTGGAATTCACTATCATACCCTCTCTTAACCTGGAGGAATAAGTCACAATACACCCGAGCACCAACAAGGATGTCCACGCTTGAGCACCCACACAGGACTTCACAATTTACAAGTGTTTCTGACTCTTGAATGTGTTCTCTAATCAACACGGAATAGTCATGATGAAGTACACCATTCCTATAATCTTATCCTCAAGTATTTGATATGTTTTCAAAGATTGAAGGAAGCTCGTTGCTTGTTGAATCAAGATATATGAAATATTATCAAGTTTTCAACAAGTAACTTGAAATTGAGAGAGCTTTTGTTTGCAATGAATATAGAAGTGCAATCAGAAAATAGAGAGAAAATAATAGGAATCAGTTATTTGGAAAACACGTTGTAGTGTTTATATAATAGTAGAAGAGTAGCATTGAAGAGTTTCAGTAAAAATTTATGTCTATTTCCATTCATAAGTGAAGAGAAATCTCTTCGTGAAAGAAGGTGGCTCTTCATTAAAAAAAATTCTGTTTTGAATCAATCGACTGGTCTAAAAGCCATTAGTTGACTGTTTGTGTTAAACATTAAAATGTTTGGATTAAAAACTTTTCAAAATTAGCCGTCATGTACAAAAACTCCTTGACCAGTTAACTGGTCAAATTTGTACAAGTCGACTGGTACATCTGAGTCTGTACAGTCCTGGCATTTTAAAGCCTTATATATATATATGTATGTGTGTGTGTGTGTTTATACTTTGTTTTCTATGTTCGTGTTATACTTAAGGATTGACTTTAACGTCATTATAACATGACTTTAACATCATTATAACATGACTTAACACACACATATATAACCTTATCTTCATGACATGATTTCCATTCTCTTCTTTTGTTGACATTAATCAAATCCTTGTTTTCAACACTTTTGACATACTCTATTGCTTGATTGACCATCTTCGGCCAATAATATCCCTGTCGCATGACCCTTTTGGCCAGTTTGATTTCACTGGAGTGGTCTCCACACCATCCTTCATGAGCTTCCTTCAGGAGGTTGAGCCCGTCTTCAAAACTTATACACCTCAAGTAAGGAAGCGAATGTCCATTTTTATAGAGTATGTCGTCCACAATCACAAATGTAGGAGCTTGGTGTTTTATCTTTCTCGCGTCTTGCTTGTTAAGGGGCAAAGTCTTGTTTAGGAGATAATCCATTAGAGGAGTCATCCATGTATTCTTACTATGAAAATTCATTTCAGTTAAGGGAGGATCCTCGTTGGAGTTCCACTCTCTGTCTCTTTCATCCGTCCTTCTCGAGGCTTGGGATCTTGTTAAGACTAGTAGCTCTTTCTCTGTTTCCGATTTTTCATGCTCGACACTAGGCTTTTCCTGATAACCCACGGGAATCACTCGGGTTTCAGGGCCCCCCCCGGGAACTAGCTAATTTAGCCAGTGAATCCGCTTGGATATTTTCCCTACGAGGTATTTGATGGACTAAGAAATCCTCAAACTGGGACATCATCTTTAAAACCTTCTTCACATAAAGGATTAGCCGTGAGTCGTTGGTTTGGTAGGTTTGCTTTATTTGGTAGCTTCTCAAGACCTTGTACATTTCCTTCATGTCCTTTAGGTGATTTTCTGTTTTGGTGGATTTCACCAGCATATTGTTCACGTATACTTCCATATTGCATCTTATTTGTTCATGGAACATCCAGTTTACCAGTCTTTGGTACGTTGCCCCCGCGTTCTACAAACCGAAGGGCATCACCTTATAGCAAAATGTTCCCCAGTCGATGATAAAGCTCGTATGATCCTCGTCGGGTTTATGCATTGGAATTTGTTGTATCCTAAGTATGCATCCATAAGGGATAGTATCTTGTGACCACTCGTGGCGTCAACTAACCGGTCAATCTACGGAAGGTGATAACAGTCTTTTGGGCAAGCCTTGTTTAGATCCATGTAATCAACATATGTTCTCCACTTTCCATTAGATTTCTTCACCAGCACGGGGTTAGCTAACCATTTCGGGTAAAGGACCTCTTGTATAAACTTGTTAGTCTCCAACCTTTTGATCTCCTCCTTCAAGGCTTCTAACCTATCTCTATTATATTGTGTTTTCTTTTGCTAAACTGGGGTCGCTGAAGGGTCAATGTTTAAGGCATGACCCATGGTAGAAGGGTTGATTCCAATCATATCCGAATGGGTCCAAGCAAAAATATCCTTGTTGAGTTGTAAGAACTGAATTAGGTCGCTCTTGAGCAGTTCTGTTAGCCTTTTCCCTATGTTTAAGACCTTTGATCTATCCTCCGAATCAACATTTATCTCCTCCACGTCTTCTATTGGTTTTATTCTTTCAATGTCTCCTCTAGAATCTAAGTCTATGACATCATCAAATTTCTTTCTCTTTCTTTTCAAAGAAACGTACCTACCATTCACACGCCTCTTATCCTTATCAATTTTTATTTTAGCTTCGAATGTGGGATATGGAAATCTCTCATCCAAAAGTGTAAAAACAGTAGAAGAATCAAAGTACGAGGAACACTCCCTTTTATATTTGTTAATCGTTGTGAAGTACAACTCGCAGGAGCTAAATTGCTCTCCCCAGATGGTACCTCATCCCTGCTTGGTTAGCAATTTCAACATGAGATACTTGGAAGAAACAAAAGCATCCATTTTCTCCAAAGTTGGTCAGCCGAAGAAGGCGTTGTAGTAGGACGGTTGGTCGATCACGACGAAGAGAGTTTCAAAAATGGAATTTCTTTTTGGGAATCTTTGAAAAGAATATTTGAAAACTTTTTGTAAAGATAATTTAAAAAATGGAACTTGATTTAATAACATTTTGAAAAATAGATTTTGAAAACATGAATATTTTTTAAAACCATTTGTAAAAATAGGATGGAGATCTGATATTGCAACTTGAGTTTTAATTTCTAAGATCTATATTATCTTGGATTCTTGAACTCTTATAACTCATGATTCTTCATATTCTTGAATCAGTATAGTTCTTTACTCTTGATTCCTCATTCTTGATACTGTACAGATTTGATTATCAATTACCTACGTAATATCCTGCACTACACACTATATATATCTTTACAACGATTAGTACATGTTAAATGTAAAATATTCATTATTTTAGGTTGTTAACTTGTTATCACCAAAATTACCATCCATAGTAGTACTAATACTTTTTTCTTGATGTGTTCATCCATGGGTAGTCGGTCCTTCCAACTTTCTTGCCTGACTTTAAACTTGGCATAGAACCTTCTAATGATAAACTAAGAACTTCGCCATAATTTAAAGATATTTTGAATTCATTTAACATTGTTTTGAAAATGCTAATAAGGAACAAAGCCATTATATTTTTCATGTAGAGAGCCACTAAAGAGCAAATGGAAAAAAAGAAGAAGCTTACGAAAACGGAAGAGAACTATGAATGAAAATGGTGAAGATGGCCTATATTCATAGGCAAAACTTACGAATTTAATATCATTTTCTCAACATAATATGTCATGTCATTATCATACCCTCACATCACCTTACCTACACTATTATACAAGCATCTCCTTCCACCTTTGTCTCATTTCCATCCTTGTGTAAGAATATGTGGCATTTGATGGTAAGTTTTGATTTACTTTGGTTTGTTTTATATGCTTACTTTTAGTAAAACATACTTAGTGTTGAATAACCTTTTTGCAAAGCCGTCACACATCGAATTCGTTATCATTGGATCATGATTAGCATAGAAATGTGTTATTTTTATGCTCTTATATCTTATCTTTTGTATATAAATAAATATTACTTGGGTATTGTTTTGTTACGTTTACAGATATTCCAACCCAGCCCGCATGCAACCCAGAAAGTAGAGAAATGGAGATCAGATTGCTTTGTAGATGAAGATTTCACATCACATTGCTTTTTGGATAAGAAAATAATTGGTAGACGGGCTTTGCACCTCACAAATCAATGAAGAATTGTCAAAGAACCAAGAGGAAAAGAAGAAAGGCCAAAAATTTAATAGATTTAACTAGGGCCCATTTGAGATTCTCATTGTAAACTAATTAGTAATATAATGGCTAGGCCCATTTGTAATTAGGGTTAGGGTTTGGTTCTCCTATAAATACCCTTGTAATCCCCTTGTAGCCACCATTCTGTATCATATTTTCTCTTCTTAATAAAGTTCTTCTTTTATTTTCTAGCATTTTTTCCATTTTCTTAGCAATTAGTGTTGTCTACACGATTAGATTCGGTAGAGCACCAATTGTATTTTACAATTTTTTTAATTTAGTGATTAATCGTTTGATTAGTTTCAACGACAATCCTAATTTACCTTTTGTTGTTCTTCTTTTCCTGCAATTTTAATTTCTGCATTCTTGTTCTTGCTTTGCTATTTACTTTTTTTGTGATTAATCGTTCGATTAGATTCGACGATAATCATAAGTATGCAATTTCAATTTTATTGTTTTCAAAACAAATCTCCAGGCTTCGTCTAACTCGTCCAAGAGATTAGATAAATAATTTAATTTTAATTACACCTCCCTGTGTTCGACCTGTTTGCTACACACCTGTGCGCTTGCAGAATTTTATTACAAATATCGCGCTTTTCTAGTTCTTAGATTAGCGTCGATCAAGTTTTTGGCGCCGTTGCCGGGGAGGTAACAATTAAATTTTATTATTTATTTACTTTCTGATTCGTGTTAGTTTTTATTTTTCCTTGTTTCTGCGTATTCACAAATTAAAAAAAACAAACAAAAAAAAATAAAAAATTCTTGCCCTTTTCTTTTATTTCATTCCTTTCAATCTCTTTTTCCTTTCCTTCTTTCCACCATACAATTTCCTTCTTTCCTTTTATTTTCAAGAATACAAAGAAAGAAAAAAAAATATTCTTATTTTATTTTATTCCCCTTTTGTTTTCTTTTATATTTAGAAAAAAAATCTTGCCTTTTTTCTCTTTGATTTGCTTCCTCTTTTCAATTTTTTTTTTAATTTTACAATCACTTCTTTTTCTTCCTGTACAAGCTTTGTCTAAAAAAAAAAAATTCTTTACATCTTTTTATTCTCCTTTATCTCAAACCAATTCTCTCTCCGATCAACACAACTCCCCGCTGACCATTACCACAAACAATCCTTCACCACACCTTCTTCACCTCTCGCACAGTCCAAAATACACCAAACCACAACTACAATTTGCCCTCTTCCGAACCCACATCAAAACACCCTCATCACTTCATAGTAACTCACGCATAAATCCTCATCAACCATCAGATACCCATCCAACATCGCACTCACACCATCCGATCGTCTCCAATTCCCTTGCCAAACCATTTTCACCACATATCCTATACCACGTTCAAGTCGCCACTCCTCAGACCTTCACCATACTTCAGTTCTGCCAACATCCGTCCAGATTCCACAACTCAACGTCCCCTCCACTATACAGCTCCATCTTTCATCACCCTTCACCAAACCCGTCCTGACAGAACACGGCAATCACACTTCTGAAACCAGCAAAACCTTACGCCCAAACTACTGCCATACTCAGTACAAAACCCTCCATCATTATCCACCTATCCAAATTATCCCCACAGCTCCTTCAACCATATTCATCATCACTTTTTACCACACCACGCCACCTACAAATCCCATCATCCACAAACGCCCTCGTTCACATACAGACCACAAACCCTACCATATACCACTTCCATCACCATCGCAAGTTCGTCACAACCCTCAACGTTCAAACCATCTTCCGCAATCTAAAACCTGCCGCAACCCACTCCATGAACCACTTCACAGCCTTCGAACTCCTGAAACCTCAACATACACCCGCTACAAACCCTCGTCATCATCAGAAAAACCAAAAGTCGCATTCGACCCATCAAAAATCCGATTGGAACCAAGTCGAAACCGATGGAAATCCGAAACAATACCCTTGCCAAACCATTTCCTCAAACCCAATTCGAAACAGCCTATTTCCAGATCTTGAACCCTACTCGAACAAAAATAATTTGAAGATCCGAGAAACCAAGACTCAAACACTGAGTGATTCTTGGAAATTTTGGTTTTCGTAATCAATTTTGGGAAAGAAGAAAAAAAAAAAAAAGAGGAAGGCGGCATATTATTTTTAAGGGATTTCGATTTATTACTTTTTATGAAAAGGGGGTGAAAGTTAGTAGTGGCCTCTTATCATTTTGTGAGGATCTGTAACCTCATACTGGTCTTTGCACGTGTGGGTTCCTACTTTGTTAGCTTGTGTGTGTGTGTTTAATTAAATGTATTTAGATTAGTTTTTCCCTTCTAGTTTTTTTGTTTGTTTTTGTTTTGATTTCGAGTTAGTTATTTATTTTTCTTCTTCTTTTTTTTTTAATCTTTTCCTTTCTTTTCAAAAAAAAAAAAGAGGACAAAAAGAGAGGGAGAGAAAGGGATAGAAAGGCCAAATTCAAAGACCAAAGCAAGAAATAGTGTTCAAGCCATCGAAAAAGAATTCAGAGGTGAACAAATTGCAAAGACCGAGATTTTAATCGCTATAGCCACTCAAATTTTTCTGGAAGGACAGCCACACCCCACGGTAATATTTTTCTGAACTCTACAGGTGCTCTGCTGCTTTGAAAAATATATAGAAATTGTTGTAAAAATCTTCTGCAGGGGCAGCGGCTTGAATGTCAATTTTAATTCTGCAATTTATATTTCTGTGACTGTTCTGTGACTGAAATTTCTAAATTAATTTGGTGCGGACTGATATTTCCATAACTGAAATCTTCATTCTCA
The DNA here is from genome assembly GCA_030737875.1 of Allium sativum. NCBI lineage: Eukaryota > Viridiplantae > Streptophyta > Magnoliopsida > Asparagales > Amaryllidaceae > Allium > Allium sativum. The sequence goes on from CM060909.1 coordinate 105,561,261, forward strand.
TCGTTTCTCAACAATAAAATCTGATTTGATTTGCAAAATAATATAATTGACAAGTGGTGTTTTGTGAAGTTGACTGTCTCGTATAATTGGATCGCGGATATATATTAGTTCAATTTATTGAACTTTTAGAAAAAGAGGTTGCATACTACCCGTAAAACATTGGTCGTATCCCTTAGTATTTTTACTATATGTGAACGGCCATAAGACCCTCTTCCCCCTTCTAATTGATTCAGTTAATTAATAGAGCACAACTCATTCTTTTATACTATTTTGAAGTGAGAATAATTTTTGTCTTCCCTTGATTCCATTCAAATGTCTAATTCAAAAAAATCCTTGAGAGATTCGTGGGATAATAACTTGAGAAAATGTTCCCTGGAAGAGTATGAGTATGAATTACAACTCATGAGGCAAAATTTTCCAAAATTTCGTGAGCCAAATGTCAAAAATTTTCAAAATTTTCAAAATGACCAAAATTTTCAAAGTTATGATCGAAAAGACGACTTCAATTCAAATTTCAATAATTTCGATTATGGGCCACATCCACATGACTTTGAATCCCAATATAGCTTTGATCCACATCAATATGGGGTTGCAAACCAAAATTTTCAAAATTATAGCCCACATCAACATCTTGAAAATAACCAAAATTGCAGTTTTCCCTCAAGTTTTAACAGTTTTGGTTACGAACATAATTTTTATGATCAAAATGATTTCCAATATCATTGTCATTTTTCTGAAAATTCAAACAACCACCACATTGGAAATAACATTGATTGTGAAATTGATGTGGACTATAATTTTGAAAATCAAGAAATCCAAAACGAGAGCTCTCAAATTAACGATTCTGAAGAATATCATCTTAACATTCTTAGAGAGAGGGTAGAAAGGCAAGATAGACAGCTTGATGAAAGTGATAGTAAGCTTGATGAACTTCTTTGTTTAATGATGTCTTTTAAAGAACAACTCGAGCAACAAAATCAAATTCAAGCATGTGATGAATCAGAAAATAATCCAATTTCTACTGACATTGAAAATTTTCAAATAACGACTTTGGAAATTGTTGAAAATCACCTTGATGAAGTTTTTCAAAATTCAACAAATGATTTGGATTTCAACTCCTTTCAGGAGAAAGATTTAAACTTAACTTTTGATCTTTCTGTTTCAGGCTCCGAGAAACTTGAAAATTTTGAAATTGAACGAAATAAAAGTGTTGAATTTTTGGAGAAGGATTTTAATGAACATGAATTCCTTGGTTTATATGAGGATGAAAACCTTAATTCTGACCCCAACCCCGACAATCATTTAATTCTGACCCCAATCGAAAATCTTGACGCTCTTCCAATAGTAACCGAGGCCAATTCGTCTGAACCTTCAAAATCCCCACCTTCTTTTAATGTTGGCAATCCCAACATCTCTTTTTCTGATGTCGGCAACCCCGACACTATCTCTTCTTTGACTGTTGGCAATCCCAACAAACCATCTTCTATACCTTTACTTCTTCCACTTCCTGTGTCGACACCTTCTCCTTTGAATGACCAAGATTCCGGAATAGAACAGATCGACAAGGTAGAAACCATTGTTGATGACACGCCACATTTACCATTTCAGGAAATTTCTCATACTTCAATTGACGTGTCCACATTAGCTTTCGAAGAACTTTTCGAAGATGAACTAAAACTTTTAATTGACGAGGATGAAATAGAATCAAACCACCAATCCAAGTTTGAAAAATTTGATTTTGAATATTCAAATGAACATGAAATTGTCAGTGTCGATAATACGTTGTCAATTGAGAAATGTGATCGAACAATCTTAAATGATACTTGTAACACCCCGCACCCGCTAAGGTCACTCACTAAGGGAATGCCTTAGTTTTGGTGGAGTATTTTTAGTGAGTATAGAACAGAAAAATTACAACAGGACAGATATAAGTAATACTTGAAAATTTAAAACATCATTTCATTAACAAAACATGTTTGGTTACATCACAAAACCATAACAAGAGTCAAGTACATAATATCCATCCTGATAAAATAGAAGTACATAATCCCATTACATAGATAATAGCCAAAATAGAAAAGATAAACCGAGCTTTACTTCTACGGTCCAAGCTCCAAAAGATAGATATAGCGGTCTGGTCCAAGCCCACTAGTGCTAGGCCCACTCTGATAACCTGAGGGTTGGGAAAAAGATAAACAACAACGGGGTCAGACATAAGTCTGAGTGAGTCCTATAACCCTAACAATACAATCATTAAAGTAATTAGGGTATGATATAAACAAGGTACGGTACCTCTGGGGATAATGACTACACTAAGTAGCCAACAAAACACAGGATGTACTACGATAACCGAAAAGACGTATTTATCCACCCAAGGATAATTACTAGCTTACACCACCCCAGATCTACCCACCCAAGGGTAATTCCTACACTGCACCACACCAGTTCTACCCACCAAGAGTAATTCCTACTTAAAGGTTGATCCCACCTAAAGACTTAGAAAATATAACTAGTAGTTTCTGGTACTTCTAGCTGACCACGTAGGTGCCGTCTGCCCCTACCTCCACTAGGTGTACCCCACTACTCCCAAGCGATCGGCTCCCTAACGTAGATACCCGTGCTGGCCCCACAGTGGGGTGTATCACTCCCCTAAAGTGGCAACCAATTCTATCAACGGTGCACGGCTTATATCTACACGGTGCAACAACGGCTTATCTACCAGCCCGGGCCCACACACGCATATGAAGCCCGTTGGACTTGCGTTGCCACCGCTACCCCGTTTTGGCCTCTTATAGTCAAGCCCAATATGCGTGTCCCGTCACTCGACATGGGTCGAGCCCACAAAGATACGTTTGGGATATTGGTTGAAATGGGCCCCCACAAGCTACTACTTAAGCTTGTCATTTTATCTAGTGCATCCCACTTAACCCCTTTTTATAATCATGCCCCCTTACATGTTAAGGTTTGGTTAAGTCATCTAATTATATTTCAATTGCCACTTAAGGCACCCACTAGATTTCCGCATGCCACCCAAGGCACTTACTTGATTCCCACATGCCACCCAAGGCACTTACTTGATTCCCACATGCCACCCAAGGCACTTACTTGATGCCCACATGCCACCCAAGGCACTTACTTAACCCTTTAATCATGTTTAATTACATGTTCCACTTTGGTTAAGTATTCTAATCGTATTTTCTATTGCCACCCAAGGCAACCCACTAGTTTCCTCATGCCACCCAAGACACCCCCACTAGTTACTACATGCCACCCAAGGCACCCACTTAACCCCACATGCCCCTCTACATGCTAATATGGTTAAGTGTTTCTTAATTCATTAATCAAGATCATGACCTCATAAAGACCTCTCACATTAGACCGTCTTTTATGACTGCTGGATATGCCGGTTGGTTCCGGGCAGACTTCTGTCATCAAAAGGGTCTAACCTCGTGTCTTTACTTTAATCATGTATTTAATTTATGACTAAGACCTCTCACATTGGGCCAATCATTTGTAGCCGCTGGATGGCCGGTCGGTTCCGGGCAGACTTCTGTCATCAAAAGGGTCTAACCTCGTGTCTTTACTTTAATCATGTATTTAATTTATGACTAAGACCTCTCACATTGGGCCAATCATTTGTAGCCGCTGGATGGCCGGTCGGTTCCGGGCAGACTTCCGCTACAAAAGGGTCCAACCTCGTGTCTTAGTTGATTAATTACACCTAATTAATCACCCCCATATTAATTATCCCTAATTAATATCAAGTTTTTCATAACATGGGTAGACCTAACTCAATAGGTAAATTCCCATGGGGTAGACCTAACTCAATAGGTAAATTCCCACTTATGCTTATTCATTTTATGGTATGCTTAATCATAACCATTTCACACCATTCATTAACATGTCTATTAACCCCATCGTTTCCCCACGCACTTATGCTAACACGACATATTTCCAAGAGAAGATTCTTTCACAATTAACATGGGTTTCACTTAGCATACATTAGCATTAACATGGGTTAAAAGGTGTCCACTTACATCATAATATTAACCCAACTAGCATTGCTAAATAACCCAACTTGCATGAACACACATATGTCATATATAAAGGCAACTTGCATAAGTATTCATAGGTTATACAAAGGTGAACTTGCATGTATCTTAAAGGTGTGAACTTGCACAACATGTTACATGTTAACTTGCATAACATCATACACATAACTTTCATAATATCATAAACATAACTTGCACATCAACATACACATAACTTGCATAGCATCATGCACATAACTTGCATAACATCATACACATAACTTGCATATGAACTTGCATAACAACATGCGCATAACTTACATAACATCATACACATAACTTGTATAACATGTTGAACTTGCATATAAGCATACACATAACTTTCTTAACATGTTGAACTTGCATATATGACTTGCATCTTAAAGGAGGGTAAACATGCATAGCATATAAAGGTGTCATCTTGCATATGTATGCATCACATTTAAAAGGGTAAACTTACATGTCATGATTTATGCATAATACCAAACACTTAGCATCATACAACCACATACTTAGCATGCATAGAATCAATTACTTATTATGCATAAACACACCACTTAACTTGCATAAACCCAAACACTTAGCATGCATAAAACCCAATACTTAGCATGCATACAATCAAGTACTTAGCATGCATAAAATCAAATACTTAGCATGCATAAAATCAAATACTTAGCATGCATAACACCAAATACTTAGCATGCATAAAATCACATGCATAACTTGCATATCATGTTACATATAACTTGCATATACTCTCACATATAGTTTGCATAACATGTTACATATGCATAAATGTTGAACATAGTGTTTTGCATCATAAAACATAGCATTAAACTTGCATATAGCATAAAACTTGCAAATCACATATCATACAAACTTGCATAAACACATTTATCCACAAACATAGCCATGTCTTATCACATCCTACCATAATCAATTTAACAATTGATTATTAAAGCCATAGGAACTCACCAAAACCAAGATTAGCAAACTTATGAAGTGGAATTAGTTGCTCTAGTTGAAGAAGATGTTGATTAGAGGTTGATTAGCTTGCAACTCTCTTCATTGATTTGTGGAGGCCATGATCAAGTTTCATTTTGCCATAGTTTAGTTACAAGATCTAATTATGAATGAATTAGGGTAGGGTTGGGGTCTTATTTATAGGATTAGGTAGTGTTTTAGGCCCTTAGATTGACCCTAGATTAGATTAGGACCGTCAGATTTAGGAAATCTCTAGAACACAGCCCAAGACTCAGTCAAAAACCAGATCTGGTGCACCCAGACCAACAGGGCCGACACCCTGTGTCGACAGGCAAGTCGACAGGGCAGTCGACACCCCTGTCGACAGCCCTGTCGACATGGCTAGGGCGGGAATTTTTCCCGCCTGGCCCCCGCTGGCCCCAATTCGAAATCTGATTTTAAATATTTAATTCTGTTTTTATCTTAAATTTTCTGCCAACTTCCTTGGGCCATAACTGGGCCATACGGACTCCGATTCTCGAAAACTCGGACTCTATTTCGCGTATTTTTCCGAGACGAACGCAATGACGCAGCCCATTTCCCCCAATTCTCACATCTGAGATTATTTATTCTGTAATTAGTGAATTTTAGCATTAACTAAAATTCAGGGTGTTACATTCTCCCCTCCTTAAAGGATTTCGTCCCCGAAATCTCTAAGCTAAGGAGAATGCATATCCTACCATCCAAACAACCATCTACTCAAACCATCAACCACGGGCATCCATTGTCCTTAAAATAATTTCTAATGATGTATGAGCATATGCAAAAAGTGTGTGTATATGTTCCCTATCTAATGTATGAACATATGCAAACCATGATAGTGCCATGCATCCATTATGTATGCGAGAGAACCCTATCGACACATACAATATCTACATGAGTGCACAATCATTCACCAAAATGCATCATCCATATGATAACACAATCATTATACATCCATAGATATAGCTTTCTACACACAATTTTATGCAATATGCAATATGAAGTGACTGAGCCGATCTAGTGCCTAGAGTGTGTGTATATGCATCCACGAGCAACCACTAGCAAACACTTGCATCCACTTGCATCCATCATACATAACATGTCTCAAACACATGTTTCAACCATAGGACTATCCTATCTGAAGGTCAAAGGTACTGTCGAGAGGACATACTAAGGATAAGATAAGCACAAGATATGCGATGAAGGAGAAGCAAAAGGACATACCCTCCGAAAGAAAAAGGGTACCTCGAACGCATCTTCGCTTCCGTCTCCCAGGTAGCGTCGCTCTCTTCATCTCCCCTTTGTACTTTGACTAGTTGAACCTCTCTGTTTCTCAACTTCCAAATCTCTGACCCAAGGATGCAAGTAGGAGCTCGTCGAATCGTCGCATCACGCTCTACTTCCACTTCTCTAAGCAAACTCGGCTCTACCACCTCTGCAGTCTCATGTAAGCACTTCCTCAAATGGGACACATGGAATACATCATGTACACCACTAAGTTTGTCGGGCAACTCCACCAATGGAAGATGCTCCTCCCATGTACCTCCAAAATCCAAGATACATAGCCTCAAAAGGTCTTCTAAAATATGTTTCACCCTCTCGGTCTGGCCGTCCGTCTGATATGCGGTACTCAAACACAACTGAGTCCCTACCGCCTCTTGCATACTCTTCCAAAACTCTCTAGTGAAGATAGGATCTCGATCGCTCACCATACTGGAGGGTACACCATGCAATCTAATAATCTCTCGAATATAAACTGAAGCTATCCATGGAGCAGTTCCCTTACTCTTCACAGGTATACAATGGGCGCTCTTAGTAAGCCTATCTACTACCACCCAAATTCCCGTATTACCCTTCCTTGATCTTGGTAACCTGTCAATAAAATCCTTCGAGATGCTATCCCACTTCCATTGCGGAACTTCCAATGGGTGAAGCAACCCACCTGGTTTCTTTTGCTCCGCCTTCTCTTGTTGGCACACCAAGCATCGAGCGATATACTCGGCCACATCTTTCTTCATACCGGCCCAGAAGAAAACCCTCTTCATGTCTTGGTACATCTTGTCCCCACCGGGATGAATGGTCATCCTAGAACGGTGTGCATCATCAAAAATAACCTTCCTCAAACCCTCGTCTTGCGGTACACAAAGTCTACCGTCTCTACGCAAGCACCCCCTATCGTCTAGGGTGTACCTACTCAAATGGCTGGACGACTCCCCCCCTTATGAGCTTCTCCACCAACTCAACCCACTGTGGGTCGTTCCTTTGTGGTTCTCCAATCCGCCCCAAAAGAGTAGGTCTAACTTCCAAGGAAGCTAGCAAACCGGGTACATAATCAACGGAAGGTCTGAAATCAAACATCGAGATAAATTCCAAGCTTCGTTGTTCCACGGACAACGGACTCAAGGACAACCTCTTTCTGCTCAAGGCGTCCGCCACCACGTTACCCTTGCCAGGGGTATACGCTATCTCAAACTCATAAGATGCTAACAATCCCATCCACTTTTACTGTCCTAAGATTATGCGCTCGAAGAGTCTCCAACACTTCCCTAAGATGTAGGGCATGCTCTTCTCCACCAGGATATCATCCAAAATCATCACAACTGTCTCTCACGCAGACCACCCTAGTCGAACTCGGCATCCCCCAAATGCAAGCCCCAAAGGCCTAAACCAATATCAGACAAACACCCAAGGGATACCTCCTTCGAATTCAGACGACCTACGTGAGATGATACTAGTAAAAATGGCTAAATAATTAAGCCCTTGTCCAATTCTGGATGTCCTCGCCACTCTCGCTCCAAAACCATCGTTTATCCCATACTGGCTTTGCTCAGCCTATTGAGCACACCCGAAAGCATATTCCGCTCCTAGAAAAGACCAAGATGTCATTTACAAAGACCATCACAAACTTATTCAGGTACTCCCTGAACACCCTTCTCATCAAATCAACAAAGTATGCGGGGGCGTTCGTCAAACCAAATGGCATCACCAGCCACTCATAAAAAAATCATCCGGAGTCCTAAAGGCAGTCTTCTCTATACTATCCTCAGCCACTCTCAACTGATGAAATCCCGTGGCTAAGTCCTACTACAAAAATACTGAGGCGCCAACCAACTGATCAAAGAGATCATCTATCCTTGGCAATGGGTGTCTATTCTTCTTTGTGAGTTTATTTAGTTCTCTTTAGCCTACACAAAGTCTGAGGGACCCATCCGCCTTCATGACAAAAACTACTGGAGCGCCCCACTCCGATATACTTCGTCTTATGAACCCCTTCTCAAGCAAATCGCCTACTTACTTATGGAGTTCCCTCCTCTCACGAGGAGCCATGTGGCACACTGGCCAAGATACTGGTTTAGCATTATCCACCAGATATATTCGGAAGTCAATCTCCCGCTTCGGAGGTAAGCCCTTCACTTCCTCACACACATCCGGGTATTCCCGGACCGCTCTAACAGATCGCAAACTCTAGACCGACGTGTCAAGCGATTCTAGATAACTTAGCATAACAGATTGTATGGGATTACAAGAGATCTCGAGAGTGTTACCCAGGCGGGCCATAAGCCTAACAACTCTCCTTTCAAAATCAAGAACGGCACCCCTACTGGATAACCAGTCCATGCCCAAAACTAACCCATAGCCCGTGAAGCCCAAAAGCATCACATCTTAAACTCAACGCTAAGTATAGCAACTTTCAAACCCAAACACATCATGGAGCCCCAATTGGGTTTGAAACAACTAAGGGATCATCTACCAAACTGGTGTCTAAGTGCAGTGACCCAACTAACAAGGATGAGATAAACGAACTCGATGCGTCAGAATCAAATAAAGTTCGAATCGGATAATAAAGAAATCCAACCTCCAATCTAGACGGTCTTATCCCCATCTGGTACCCTAGTCGTGAGGGAATACAACTACCCTCCAGAAGATTCCATACCTTGCCCTTGCTTCTTTGGACAATCCTAATAAGGTGTCCTATTCCTCCCAAAAGGATAACTACTAGCCTTCTTCTTCCCTATTCTCCACTCGTAACCTCCCACCAATGAGGTTTCATCCTTCATTAACCAAACAACTATTTGAGCCTTCCTCTCATCGTCTATCCTATAGGTACCTACCAGTCCTCCTCCTTCTTGAACCAACTTCTAATCTGATTAACGTCTAAGTCCCTTGAAGTGGTTTTCCATCCTTATCTATCTTAGAAAGATCATCTATATGCGGAGGGGAAACTCAAAATGAGAGAAAGGAAGAGATTCAAAATGGAGAATTCGAAAGATATAGATATGGCTATTGGGGATTATGCTTTTCTTTCAAAAACTTTTCTCTTAAAAGACATGTTTTTGAAAATACTCCTTTCAAAAATATTCCTAGAAAATAGTTTTTCTAAAAAATTTATCTGTTATGGTAACCTTAAGCTCTGATACCACGTGTAACACCCCGCACCCGCTAAGGTCACTCACTAAGGGAATGCCTTAGTTTTGGTGGAGTATTTTTAGTGAGTATAGAACAGAAAAATTACAACAGGACAGATATAAGTAATACTTGAAAATTTAAAACATCATTTCATTAACAAAACATGTTTGGTTACATCACAAAACCATAACAAGAGTCAAGTACATAATATCCATCCTGATAAAATAGAAGTACATAATCCCATTACATAGATAATAGCCAAAATAGAAAAGATAAACCGAGCTTTACTTCTACGGTCCAAGCCACAAAAGATAGATATAGCGGTCTGGTCCAAGCCCACTAGTGCTAGGCCCACTCTGATAACCTGAGGGTTGGGAAAAAGATAAACAACAACGGGGTCAGACATAAGTCTGAGTCAGTCCTATAACCCTAACAATACAATCATTAAAGTAATTAGGGTATGATATAAACAAGGTACGGTACCTCTGGGGATAATGACTACACTAAGTAGCCAACAAAACACAGGATGTACTACGATAACCGAAAAGACGTATTTATCCACCCAAGGATAATTACTAGCTTACACCACCCCAGATCTACCCACCCAAGGGTAATTCCTACACTGCACCACACCAGTTCTACCCACCAAGAGTAATTCCTACTTAAAGGTTGATCCCACCTAAAGACTTAGAAAATATAACTAGTAGTTTCTGGTACTTCTAGCTGACCACGTAGGTGCCGTCTGCCCCTACCTCCACTAGGTGTACCCCACTACTCCCAAGCGATCGGCTCCCTAACGTAGATACCCGTGCTGGCCCCACAGTGGGGTGTATCACTCCCCTAAAGTGGCAACCAATTCTATCAACGGTGCACGGCTTATATCTACACGGTGCAACAACGGCTTATCTACCAGCCCGGGCCCACACACGCATATGAAGCCCGTTGGACTTGCGTTGCCACCGCTACCCCGTTTTGGCCTCTTATAGTCAAGCCCAATATGCGTGTCCCGTCACTCGACATGGGTCGAGCCCACAAAGATACGTTTGGGATATTGGTTGAAATGGGCCCCCACAAGCTACTACTTAAGCTTGTCATTTTATCTAGTGCATCCCACTTAACCCCTTTTTATAATCATGCCCCCTTACATGTTAAGGTTTGGTTAAGTCATCTAATTATATTTCAATTGCCACTTAAGGCACCCACTAGATTTCCGCATGCCACCCAAGGCACTTACTTGATTCCCACATGCCACCCAAGGCACTTACTTGATTCCCACATGCCACCCAAGGCACTTACTTGATGCCCACATGTCACCCAAGGCACTTACTTAACCCTTTAATCATGTTTAATTACATGTTCCACTTTGGTTAAGTATTCTAATCGTATTTTCTATTGCCACCCAAGGCAACCCACTAGTTTCCTCATGCCACCCAAGGCACCCCCACTAGTTACTACATGCCACCCAAGGCACCCACTTAACCCCACACGCCCCTCTACATGCTAATATGGTTAAGTGTTTCTTAATTCATTAATCAAGATCATGACCTCATAAAGACCTCTCACATTAGACCGTCTTTTATGACTGCTGGATATGCCGGTTGGTTCCGGGCAGACTTCTGTCATCAAAAGGGTCTAACCTCTTGTCTTTACTTTAATCATGTATTTAATTTATGACTAAGACCTCTCACATTGGGCCAATCATTTGTAGCCGCTGGATGGCCGGTCGGTTCCGGGCAGACTTCTGTCATCAAAAGGGTCTAACCTCGTGTCTTTACTTTAATCATGTATTTAATTTATGACTAAGACCTCTCACATTGGGCCAATCATTTGTAGCCGCTGGATGGCCGGTCGGTTCCGGGCAGACTTCCGCTACAAAAGGGTCCAACCTCGTGTCTTAGTTGATTAATTACACCTAATTAATCACCCCTATATTAATTATCCCTAATTAATATCAAGTTTTTCATAACATGGGTAGACCTAACTCAATAGGTAAATTCCCTTGGGGTAGACCTAACTCAATAGGTAAATTCCCACTTATGCTTATTCATTTTATGGTATGCTTAATCATAACCATTTCACACCATTCATTAACATGTCTATTAACCCCATCGTTTCCCCACGCACTTATGCTAACACGACATATTTCCAAGAGAAGATTCTTTCACAATTAACATGGGTTTCACTTAGCATACATTAGCATTAACATGGGTTAAAAGGTGTCCACTTACATCATAATATTAACCCAACTAGCATTGCTAAATAACCCAACTTGCATGAACACACATATGTCATATATAAAGGCAACTTGCATAAGTATTCATAGGTTATACAAAGGTGAACTTGCATGTATCTTAAAGGTGTGAACTTGCACAACATGTTACATGTTAACTTGCATAACATCATACACATAACTTTCATAATATCATAAACATAACTTGCACATCAACATACACATAACTTGCAAAGCATCATGCACATAACTTGCATAACATCATACACATAACTTGCATATGAACTTGCATAACAACATGCGCATAACTTACATAACATCATACACATAACTTGTATAACATGTTGAACTTGCATATAAGCATACACATAACTTTCTTAACATGTTGAACTTGCATATATGACTTGCATCTTAAAGGAGGGTAAACATGCATAGCATATAAAGGTGTCATCTTGCATATGTATGCATCACATTTAAAAGGGTAAACTTACATGCCATGATTTATGCATAATACCAAACACTTAGCATGCATACAACCACATACTTAGCATGCATAGAATCAATTACTTATTATGCATAAACACACCACTTAACTTGCATAAACCCAAACACTTAACATGCATAAAACCCAATACTTAGCATGCATACAATCAAGTACTTAGCATGCATAAAATCAAATACTTAGCATGCATAAAATCAAATACTTAGCATGCATAACACCAAATACTTAGCATGCATAAAATCACATGCATAACTTGCATATCATGTTACATATAACTTGCATATACTCTCACATATAGTTTGCATAACATGTTACATATGCATAAATGTTGAACATAGTGTTTTGCATCATAAAACATGGCATTAAACTTGCATATAGCATAAAACTTGAAAATCACATATCATACAAACTTGCATAAACACATTTATCCACAAACATAGCCATGTCTTATCACATCCTACCATAATCAATTTAACAATTGATTATTAAAGCCATAGGAACTCACCAAAACCAAGATTAGCAAACTTATGAAGTGGAATTAGTTGCTCTAGTTGAAGAAGATGTTGATTAGCTTGCAACTCTCTTCATTGATTTGTGGAGGCCATGATCAAGTTTCATTTTGCCATAGTTTAGTTACAAGATCTAATTATGAATGAATTAGGGTAGGGTTGGGGTCTTATTTATAGGATTAGGTAGTGTTTTAGGCCCTTAGATTAACCCTAGATTAGATTAGGACCGTCAGATTTAGGAAATCTCTAGAACACAGCCCAAGACTCAGTCAAAAACCAGATCTGGTGCACCCAGACCAACAAGGCCGTCACCCTGTGTCGACAGGCAAGTCGACAGGGCAGTCGACACCCCTGTCGACAGCCCTGTCGACAGCCTTGTCGACATGGCTAGGGCGGGAATTTTTCCCGCCTGGCCCCCGCTGGCCCCAATTCGAAATCTGATTTTAAATATTTAATTCTGTTTTTATCTTAAATTTTCTGCCAACTTCCTTGGGCCATAACTGGGCCATACAGACTCCGATTCTCGAAAACTCGGACTCTATTTCGCGTATTTTTCCGAGACGAACGCAATGACGCAGCCCATTTCCCCCAATTCTCACATCTGAGATTATTTATTATGTAATTAGTGAATTTTAGCATTAACTAAAATTCAGGGTGTTACAATACTCAACATTCAAATTTCACTGAATTTATATACGATCACAAATTTTTGAAAAATTACACTGATAAATTTGTTGAGCACATGAATTATTTTTGGAATGTTAGCTTGATTGAGAAACTTCATGTTAGGACGACCCTGAATATTTATATTCTGAACTATAAATCTAGGTATAAAGATGAGATGGTTTTCAAAAACCTGCGCTTATTAGAAAATATGCCTAGACATAGTGGGAATGGTACTCATCGGGCTAAAACCAAGTGTGGGGGGGGGGGGGGGGGGAAGTTGGTGGAATTCTTTGCATCGTATGCATCGCAAACATAGATTTCATTTCACATTTGATTGGCGTTCACATATAGTGGTCAAACTTCATTTCATTCTTCAAATAATTTTGCATCTCATCCATCTTTGGGTTCGATCTTTCAAATTTAGGAAACGTTTACAGTGTGGACACTGTTTAGTTCTAGTGTGGGGGGGAGTCTGCATTGCATTCATTTTTATTTTTCTTTAAATTTTCTTTTTCATTTTCATGCATTTAAATAGGACCCTCATGCATTTTAGATCGTAGTAACATACCACCATTTTTATTTTTATTTTTTTGAAAAATGACTCATTTTAGATTTGATATAATAAAATAAATTAACAATTGTTAGTCAGTTGATAGTATTTTAATCTCTCGACCAAGATCGAATTAGCAATATAATGAAAAGTTGAATTTTGAGGGATAATAGTGCAACCGGTACATAGAAGGATTTTTAGGTGATGGCCATGAAGTTTATTCTTAATTGTAGTCTTTGTTTAATAAGTGAGGGGGCTTAAAATACTTATATTGGCTTTTCGAATCTTTATAACAGGGTCGTGTTAAGCTGAATTTGTGTAACTCTGTCTCTTGTTCTTATAATTTCAATAATAATAATAGTAATCCAAGGGTATCCAACATTGCTTGTATATCAAGCGTTGGTGTGCAAACCCGCCAAGCTCTATCCGACATGTTGTTGACAAAGTCAGCGTTGGAATATCTTGGTCTCATTTCATGAGATTGGACACCTAAGGATTACCGACACGTTGTTGACAAAGTCAAAGTCGGCCTGCACAATCCGCCAAGCTCTTTACCCACTCTCCGTTAGTCCGCGAGGCAGTGCATGGGTGGTAAACCTTGGTCTTCTAAGTTAGGTGTATGTAACTAATCATAAATATTAACTTTTATAGAGATAGAGGATAAGCGATGATGCCCAAACACTGACCGCCCTTACTGATTTGATTAGTCATACATAAGGAAATAAGAATACCACTTGAAAACTGTGACAAGCAAACAAAGAATTTATTTCATGGCTGCACTATGCTATCAACCGAACCAACCGGCCAAACTAGAGTTTAACATTTGAAACTTGAATTATGTTAAAAATTTGTGATAGGTTGAGGTATCTAAAATAAAGTCAACTGACTAGAAATTGATGATTTAATTTGTTGTACCACTTCTGAAAAAAGTCTTGTTTTCATTTTTGTTTTTATTTTGCATATGTCCAATGCATTCACGTAGTTTCATTAGAATCATAGCATACTGCATTTGGATTTTGTGGGTAGTATCCGCTGAAAACCCTCACGAGACACCACTCGTCCTACTAGGGACACCTAGAGGTTTAACGGCTTGTTGCATACGCTCAATGCAATCGTGTTTCCTACGAAAGTGTGACCTATCTAGTTAGTTTTTAATTTTTGTTTTACTCGAGGACGAGTAAAAGATAAGTGTGGGGGTATTTGATTAGCATAGAAATGTGTTATTTTTATGCTCTTATATCTTATCTTTTGTATATAAATAAATATTACTTGGGTATTGTTTTGTTACGTTTACAGATATTCCAACCCAGCCCGCATGCAACCCGGAAAGTAGAGAAATGGAGATCAGATTGCTTTGCAGATGAAGATTTCACATCACATTGCTTTTTGGATAAGAAAATAATTGGTAGACGGGCTTTGCACCTCACAAATCAATGAAGAATTGTCAAAGAACCAAGAGGAAAAGAAGAAAGGCCAAAAATTTAACAGATTTAACTAGGGCCCATTTGAGATTCTCATTGTAAACTAATTAGTAATATAATGGCTAGGCCCATTTGTAATTAGGGTTAGGGTTTGGTTCTCCTATAAATACCCTTGTAATCCCCTTGTAGCCACCATTCTGTATCATATTTTCTCTTCTTAATAAAGTTCTTCTTTTATTTTCTAGCATTTTTTCCATTTTCTTAGCAATTAGTGTTGTCTACACGATTAGATTCGGTAGAGCACCAATTGTATTTTACAATTTTTTTAATTTAGTGATTAGTCGTTTGATTAGTTTCAACGACAATCCTAATTTACCTTTTGTTGTTCTTCTTTTCCTGCAATTTTAATTTCTGCATTCTTGTTCTTGCTTTGCTATTTACTTTTTTTGTGATTAATCGTTCGATTAGATTCGACGATAATCATAAGTTTGCAATTTCAATTTTATTGTTTTCAAAACAAATCTCCAGGCTTCGTCTAACTCGCCCAAGAGATTAGATAAATAATTTAATTTTAATTACACCTCCCTGTGTTCGACCTGTTTGCTACACACCTGTGCGCTTGCAGAATTTTATTACAAATATCGCGCTTTTCTTGTTCTTAGATTAGCGTCGATCAGATCACTCAAAACTCAAGCATGAAATCACACAACTCTAAAGCTGGGTTGGCATGACTTAATTCCCTAGATTGTCATTCTCTACTTGGCCTGGGATCATCCAAATTCTCTCCCTCCATTTGGGGTCGACATGCCAATCTGATCTGGATTAATACACACATACAGATCTGATCCAGATTGGTATGCTCCAAACTAATCCGATCTAGATCGGTATGCATAATACCGATCTGGATGGATCATAGCCTGATGAAGTGCCCCACTTTCTTACTCCACTTCGTCCACTACTTTCATCACTCCTACTTTCTCACACTACACCGGCCCAAACCAGATTCACTTCCCTCCTATAAATACCACTTTGCATCAACATATCGGGGGACCTCTTCAACTGCTAGATGCAGAGATATCTTTCTTACAAAAAACATGATTGTGTTTTTAATCAAACAATATAAATAAGAGATTACAAGTAGTGGACATAAGTGCATTATCGAATCATTATAATTTTGCTGTACTCATTTACATTTACGCACTTCTGTGATATGTGATTATGAAATATTATCTTCAATTTCCTTCTCATTTTAATATTGGACATGAGAGTACCAAAAATCTAGTCAATATTTTTGTGCATCAGGAAGGGGACATGACTTTCTCTCGACTCAACAAAGCTTAGGAAATATAATTTACATGGCTAACAAGAGAAAGGACACTTTTTCAGGCTAAATGGGAAGAAGAATGCTAGGAGGCTTCTTTAGTTGGAAATTACTTGTCTACTTTACGAGGAAAGATATAGAAGAGACTGTACGAGGGTTGCATTCTTGCTTCGAATACTACGATATTGTGTTGAAGGAGACATTGTCCTAACTAAAAAGGACAGAAAGTCAAAGGAAGGATACTGGGGGCAAACCTAGTAGAGTTCCAACATAGAATAGAGGCTTGGGGGAAATCCCGACAAACAACCTTTGTTCAATGCCGATCTAAAAATCCAGACTGGGTTGGAAGCGTACCCTCGAGCACCTTGGAAGTCTGGAGTGCCACTTCTTGCAAGACTCCACACTAGAGAAGACACAAACTCAAGGTAGAGTGTAACGTCCCACATTTTAACGGTTTGTATTTGAATATTTAAATCAGTTTAAATATGGAAATCGTAATATAAGTGGATTTATATATTAATTAAAATGAAGTTGAACGTATAAAAATATATATTAAATTTAATCGAGCCCGTAATATCGCGGCAGTTCGTAATTTAATGTTTTGAACTTCAACTGAGTGTACAGGACTCGTTATAAGCCGGATTTCCTCGAAACGAGAAACGTTGGAATCTGTTGAACTATATCATTCTAATGGATGTGAAAAACCAAGATTTCATATTTTAAATTGTAAGTTATGTCTAAATTAAATATTCAGAAAAGCAGCGCAATATTTGTTTATGACCATAACGGTTATTTAAATATATTTAAATATTGGTCTTGAATTTGGGCAAGATTCTTTTGAGACATAGCGATAATATAATTTTAAGAATTTTACTGTATTTTTTAATTAATTTAATATGCAACTTTTTATTTGAAGTATTTTGGACCCTTAATTAGCATTTTGGGGTTTCACAAAATAAGTTAACCTACAGATTTTATTATATTTTTGGGATCGGGGCACCTCGTTGGGCACAACTGTATTTTTATTTCGGTCCATAGTCGTTTGTACTTGAATGGAGTTTTATATAGCAGGGTACCCTTAATTAAATAAGATATATAATAAAATACACATATTTGGTTCTTTAGCAGCAAAGAAATGGGTACAACAAGCAACATGAAGCGTGAATTATCCCATCACTCGTCGGCCTATCCTACCTAAACTCTAAGAACGTGCAGACAGTAAGAGAGAACGTGGAGACATGAATAACACAAACCTACTTTCTTACTTCATTTCCAAGAAATAGAAATGGCCTCGTTTCACACAACTAAATCTTTAAAACAACTCATGAATTAATATTGGTTTACGACGAGAGATGGATGAATTGCTACATTAAACGAATAGTACAAACTTTACAGATGGCTTTAGCTCTTAGACATTTCCTAATAAATAAAAGTTTCACCCACCCTATTCTAAAGTTTTCTCAAGACAATTCAACGCAGGCCGACAAATCAACATAGCAACCCTAGCCTATACTCTAATACTTCATATGTGAATACATCACAACTAATATATAATAAAGCCTACCCTAAACTAGACCATCCTTATCCCTGCACCATGCTTAAGAAATGAAAACTCAACGAAAAATCCGCAGAATCCATCCCTTCATTTGTGTTGGGACTTAACCACGAAGGATCGAAACAACTATAAATGAACAACTGCTCGTGTATCCCATTCCATGATAGAATCGTAAGTTTCAAACTGTAAACAAGAGAGAAATAAAGAAAAATGCAAAAAGGAGATCACGGTGACGTTCCCACGGCGTGAGAGGAGGCCGTGTTTTTATGGGATGGTGACGGAACTGTAGAGAAGAGGAGCAGTGCTCACAATGATGACTAGGCCGGGTGTGATGATTGAAGGGTATGATGAGAGAAGTTACACTAGTGGCAAGTCTTTTATAGTTCAAATGACAAAGAGGATTATGCATGGCTTTAAGCATGCGAAAATGTGTTTTATAGAAGTTGAATGGAGGAGCAAGGCTTTGTTTATGGGGATAGGCTGCGTTTTAAATATTGTGGAGGAAAAGAACACGTGACTCAGTAGGAAAAAGGTTCGGGTATTTTTAGTTGTTTTGGGAAGAAGGCAAAACAAAGGGAGGTAGGTGCGTGCTCATATGGGGGGTCTGTGCATGATTGTATGGGAAGACACAAACGCTGGAAGGGGGCTGTTGGCCAACACACAGTGGAAGCGTATGTCTTCTTTCGAATGGTGGAAGGAGGGCTTGTTTCCGGAGATTTGTTGGAGCGACAAGGAAGAAGAAACAGTGAAGTTTTTAGGTGTAGATTGTTTGTGCAAGCTGAAACTTGCGGCAAGAAGGTGGTACTGAAAACCTATACTGAATAAACTTTATTTC
Organism: Allium sativum; assembly: GCA_030737875.1. NCBI lineage: Eukaryota > Viridiplantae > Streptophyta > Magnoliopsida > Asparagales > Amaryllidaceae > Allium > Allium sativum. The sequence goes on from CM060909.1 coordinate 105,580,332, forward strand.
CATTTCTGTTTCGGATAAATGAAAATGAATAGATACGCATCTTCATTTAGAAGTGAGTCAGTAAGATAAATGAGTTGCATTCATTCTCAGCTTGTGATATCATGGATATGGGTGTTTGTGCATGTATTGTACATACAAGATACATATGGGGAGAAGCTGCAGGAGTCACAAAGGGGATGAGCGTGTGTTATAAGATGGTGAGGGTAGTTTCATGAGAGAAAACAAGCCAGGTCAGCGCAAGTGTATCCATAAGGTGGTATAACGTGTTGGAATTGAATGTTGAACGTGGGCTTATAGAGAAGGACAAGGTCCGCATTTTCTGTTTCTCATGTTGAAGTTCGGTTGGTATGAATTTAAGTTGAGGACAGACAGTACAATAGAAGATAAAATATAAAGAAGTGAGAGGAAGAAAGCTCGTGCGATATGAAGAAGACACGGTATAAAAGCGGTTTAGGCGGATCAAGATGTTAAGGATCGAGAATTAAAGTGGTAAGGTCGTTTAAAGAAAAAGTAAATTAAGTTGAATTTAATTTAATTTAAATTATATATAAACTTGTTAACGAAATATCTTGTTCTTACGAACACAGTCTGATGAACGATCCGTCACTTTGAAGTCGTACAAAAGCCGGCTACGCTATGAAGTTGGTTTGGAGCAATTTGAAGCTCGTTTGAATTTATGGCAGAATTGAATGCCTGGTTTGATTAACTGACGCAAATCGTTTTTAAACGGTTAACGCGCGAAGGGGAGTAAACTCACTAACTCTGATCATTTTTATAATATTATAATCGTTATTTAATATTGATAAATAATGATTGAATGCTGTGTGATGGTTGCTTGGATGAGTTGCTGATGAATTGGTTAAAATAATTATACTGTTGTTTTCATATACTGCTCTATATGATAAAATAGATAATATGTTATTTATTGTTGTTTGTTGGGGATGGGGGATTACACTAGCTCCGAAATAACTGATATGTAAATACCATAAATTATATTTAATAGGAATGAAAATGAATGTGGGTTTCAGAAAAGGGAAAATCTATTTTGAAATGGTACAGGAAAACTTGTTTTAATTACATTAAAACAAGTAGTTGTTATAAATGATGTTTAGAAATTAAATGGAATATTGATTATTAAATAATTTAGAGATATAAAAATAAATTTATAAAGGAGGAATTGGGGAATCGTTTCAGAAAACGACGACATCACAGAACTAGGTAACACCATTAGGAATTGGAACTAAAGTTCAACGATGTTGAATGTATTAAAGTAATTTATTATAACCTGATAGGATGGTAAATAATTGGTTTTAAACCAATAAGTTATAATAGGATATGAAGACAATATTTAGTTATAAACTTGACATTGATTTAATAAGAACCTGACTTAGAAAAAGAGTTTATCAAATGAAATGGGAATATGGCAGTGTATTGCAATAGTTATAAAGGAGAATATAGCAACGTATTGAAATAGTTATAAAGGAGAATATAGCAACGTATTGAAATAGTTATAAAGGAGAATATAGCAGCGTATTGAAATAGTTATAAAAGGAAATATGGCAGTGTATTGAAATAGTTATAAAAGTAAATATGGCAGCATATTGAAATAGTTATAAAGGGGTAATATATCAGAATATTGCATTAGTTATAAAGGGAAATAAAAGAAGAGTTTATAGAGATATGTGGAACTAGAAAGTTAGTATTAAATAAAACGGGCCAGTGTTTGTGTGATGTTTGGTTGTACATTAGAATGGATGTTGTTTTTACTTCGATAGTTAAATAACTGGTTATCGAAGTGTTTTGACCATCGTCGTCAATACGGAGAGACCGGTTGGATATGTTATCTGAAACCACTCATATAGGCATAAGCGCTGCGAATTAGATGCTGCTGAAGATAATTGAAGATGAAGTGAAGTGCAAGGGTCGTCCTGTTCCAGAATAGGTGTTTTTGTTTGTCCAGTCCCAGGACAACTTGTATGGACGAGTGTCTGACAGAGTATACCTAACATATCACGTATGGTTGATCTTTTAAAGGTATTACGTCTGGTGGCGGAGGAATTCGTTCCTCTTAGCTTTTTATACCCGTGATATTTTTGGAAATCAATCAGTGAATTGACCGGTTTGACGATGTGGCATTCAAAGTGAATGGTGATCAGATGTTCTGAAGATAGACGTATCCTCTAGCCTCACAACCAGGAAGTAACAAAAATTGGGCTAGGCAGCATGACTAGTTGGGTCATCCCCAAGCAGGGTGTATTGTCACCGATTTAGAGAAAATTCATATTTGATCTTCTTTTTCGATTCTGTATCTTCGAATTACGATTGGATGACCAACAACCGTGGGTGGCAATATATTCGATACACTCAAGCTAAATGAGTGGTCGGTCATGTGTGGCCGGGTTGCAAGACGTTCTTGTTGAACCCTGAGTGTATCCCCTCTAGAGTACTCTGATCAGTAGGTGCTCCTAAACCTTGTCTGTTGGAATCCCATCTCCAATAAGCGCCCTGTGGTTTATGATTTTATACTATATATATGTGGAGCGTGAGATGCAAGCGTTCTGCTACTTCGATATTTATTTGAGTAGACATTATTATAATATCACCGGGTTTTCATATCAAAGTATTTTGGGTTATAGTAAGGTAAAAACGGTCCATGTTTATGGGTGGGCTGGTCTTACTATTATCTTTTTATTTCAAAAGGATTTTCAAAGTTAAACAATATGGTTGGAATTTACTCACACCAGTCCTTGTTGCTTGTGCGCTTGGTACGCATGATAAGGGGTTCTCGCTTCGCGGTTTGGTGGCGAACGGGAGACTCTTACCACTACATGTCCCGACAATGTGGGTTGGTTGCAGTCGAGAGTCCCATGACTGACCCGGAGTTTATTTGTTTGTGTTTTCCCTAAACTCTTGGGTGCCCAAATTTGTACGGGTAGTCAAGTGTTTCAGGCTTTGCAGATATACATGGAGGAGCTCAAAACCGGAGGCTTCACCGGTTAGTTATTTAGAGATTATTTCCGCTGTGATGTATATGAGTTGGACTCTGATATGATATGTAAGTACAAATTCATATTTTGTATTTCAAAGTTATGTGTAATACAATTTATTCATTTCGCTGTGAGATTCGTGTTTACTCTGATTCTGTTCAGTTGTGTTCTTCTTCTTCTTCTTCTTCTATTCTATTAGTTCTATCTTATCTTTCTCATCCTCTTATTTCTTTCTATTAACGATCTGAATTTTCGTGCACTTTGAGTTGAATGTGTAGGATATTAGTCAGCTCAAATTGGTACGGATTTCTCGGCAATTACAGTTGGTATCAGAGCATAAGGTTAAGTGATTACCTTGGCTCTGTGGCATAACTCAATAGAGATGGTGTTAGTAAGACCCTAGATTGAGTTGAGTGTATATATATGAGCGTGTATTTGTAAATCAATATAAAACTGTTTTATATTGTACTGACTAGTCAGCCAAGTGCCGAGTGGTTTATGAATTCTGGTCGAAACAGTAATGCAAACTGCATCGATAGGTGTTTCTAAACTCTTGAACAGAGTAATTCGACACAGTATGTTTTGAAAAGAGGGTAAATAAAATAATTTTACACAAAAATATATTTTGATATAAAGAAAGCATATATATTGGAATTATCTAATATATATTGATAGTGTTGATCGTTATTATGATCGAATAAGATTTATGGTTGAATTGGTTATATAAATAACCAATCGAAATATTATATAAGTATAATATGTAAAATCAGATGAACTGAATCTGAATTTAAAACCAGAATTTAAATAAAACTCTAGAAACTTGGAAAAGAGTTGGAAATAATGTTTGAATTAAATATATGGGAATTTTAAAATCCTGGGAGATTTGAAATTGTTTTCCAAGCATTTTGAAAATTATTTTGAAATGAATTTTGAAAAGTAATATAGTACTGAACTCACTTTTATCACTGGAAAATAAATTCTGATGATGACGGCCGCATTATCAGTGTTCATTTTCGAGTTCTAAGTGACAGATTACTACCAAAGATTTTGTTTTTGAATTATTGTTAGGAAACAGTTGTCAGAAATTCAAATGTTTTGAATAATATATGATTTCAAACTGATTTGAAATAAATCCCAGGAATTTGAATTCTGAAATAAAGATTTAACTTATGAAGTTAAAATGGAAAAAGTGGAACTTATACTAAGATAAACAAAATTGAACTGAATTTGGAATGATCCAGAATGGAGAGTGTAAAACAGAAATATTGGAGATTCGAGTTATTAAAATGAATTGATTCTTGGAGAATAAGAATCGAATTTTGAATTTGGAGATGAAGATAACTGATTTGAGAAATAAATCAGTAAATGAAATTGAAACTGGAGTTGAATTGGAATGTAACTCGGACGTCAGCGAATGATTGGATTGGAGAAGGCCCAGAGTGGCAAGTTGTTGTAGTACCGAATAAGCCGTGCAGAAGAGATGCTGGCAAAATTCTCCAAAAATTTGAGCTATTTGGAAATTTTTAGAATTTCGAAAATATTCGGTAATAAGAAAAAGTTAATATTTTAATTGGAATTAATCGGTTCAATTGAAACTAAATTTTGGAAATTAAATAAAAGATTTTTAACCTGGTTATAATATGGATTGTAGCATTTTCTCTACCTTAGTAATTTCGGGGACGAAATTCTTTTAAGGGGGAAGGAATGTAACGTCCCACATTTTTATCGGTTTGTATTTGAATATTTAGATCAGTTTAAATATTGAATTCTTAATATAAGTGGATTTATTTATTAATTGAAATAGAGTTGAACGTATAAAAATATATATTAAATATAAACGAGCCCGTAATATCGCGGTAGTTCGTAATTTAACGTTTTGAACTTCAATTGAGTGTACAGGGCTCGTTATAAGCCGGATTTCCTCGAAACGAGAAACATTGGAATCTGTTGAACTATATCATTCTAATGGATGTGAAAAACCAATATTTCATATTTTAAATTGTAAGTTATGTCCAAATTAAATATCCAGAAAAGCAGCGCAATATTCGTTTATGACAATAACAGTTATTTAAATATATTTAAATATCGGTCTTGAATTTGGGCAAGATTCTATTGCGACATAGCGATAATATAATTTTTAGAATTTTACTTTATTTTTTAATTAATTTAATATGCAACTTTTTATTTGAAGTATTTTGGACCCTTAATCAGCATTTCGGGGTTTCACAAAATAAGTTAACCTGCATATATTATTATATTTTTGGGATCGGGGCACCTCGCTGGACGCAAATGTATTTTTATTTCGGTCCATAGTCGTTCGTACTTGAATGGATTTTTATATAGCAGGGTACCCTTAATTAAATAAGATATACAATAAAATACACATATTTGGTTCTTTAGCAGCAAAGAAATGGGTACAACAAGCAACGTGAAGCGTGAATTATCCCATCACCTGTCGGCCTATCCTACCTAAACTCTAAGAACGTGCAGACAGTAAGAGAGAACGTGGAGATATGAATAACACAAACCTAATTTCTTACTTTATTTCCAAGAAATAGAAATGGTCTCGTTTCACACAACTAAATATTTAAAACAACTCATGAATTAATATTGGTTTATGACGAGAGATGGATGAATTGCTGCAGTAAATAAATAGTACAAACTTTACAGATGGCTTTAGCTCTTAGACATTTCCTAATAAATAAAAGTTTCACCTACCCTATTCTAAACTTTTCTCAAGACAATTCAACGCAGGCCGACAAATCAACATAGCAACCCTAGCCTATACTCTAATACTTCATACATGAATACATCACAGCTAATATATATTAAAGCCTACCCTAAACTAGACCATCTTTATCCCTGTACCATGCTTAAGAAATGAAAACTCAATGAAAAATCCGTAGAATCCATCCCTTCATTTGTGTTGGGACTTAACCACGAAGGATCGAAACAACTATAAATGAACAATTGCTCGTGTATCCCTTTCCAGGAAAGAATCGTAAGTTCCAAACTATAACCAAGAGAGAAATAAAGAAAAACGCAAAAAGGAGATCACGGTGATGTTCCCACGGCATGAGAGGAGGCCGAGTTTTTATGGGATGGTGACGGAACTGTAGAGGCGGGGTGTGATGATTGAAGGGTATGATGAGAGAAGTTACACTGGTGGCAAGTCTTTTACAGTTCAAATGACAAAGAGGATTATGCATGGCTTTAAGCATGCGAAAATGTGTTGTTGTAGATGTTGAATGGAGGAGCAAGGCTTTGTTTATGGGGATAGGCTGCGTTTTAAATATTGTGGAGGAAAAGAACACGTGACTCAGTAGGAAAAAGGTTCGGGTATTTTTAGTTGTTTTGGGAAGAAGGCAAAACAAAGGGAGATAGGTGCGTGCTCATATGGAGGGTCTGTGCATGATTGTATGGGAAGACACAAACGCTGGAACGGGGCTGTTGGCCAACACACAGTGGAAGGGTATGTCTTCTTTCGAATAGTGGAAGGAAGGCTTGTTTCCGGAGATTTGTTGGAGTGACAAGGAAGAAGAAACAGTGAAGTTTTTGGGTGTAGATTGTTTGTGCAAGCTGAAACTTGTTGCAAGAAGGTGGTACTGAAAACCTATACTGAATAAACTCTATTTCCATTTCTGTTTCGGATAAATGAAAATTAATAGATACGCATCTTCATTTAGAAGTGAATCAGTAAGATAAATGAGTTGCATTCATTCTCAGCTTGTGATATCATGGCTATGGGTGTTTGTGCATGTATTGTACATACAAGCGTACATATGGGGAGAAGCCGCAGGCGACACAGAGGGGATGAGCATGTGTTATAAGATGGTGAGGGTAGTTTCATGAGAGAAAACAAGCCAGGTTAGTGCAAGCATATCCATAAGGTGGTATAACGTGTTGGAATTGAATGTTGAACGTGGGCTTATAGAAAAGGATAAGGTCTGCATTTTCTGTTTCTCATGTTGAAGTTCGGTTGGTATGAATTTAAGTTGAGGACAGACAGTACAATAGAAGATAAAATATAAAGAAGTGAGAGGAAGAAAGCTCGTGCGATATGAAGAAGACACGGTATAAAAGCGGTTTAGGCGGATCAAGATGTTAAGGACCGAGAATTAAAGTGGTAAGGCCGTTTAAAGAAAAAGTAAATTAAGTTGAATTTAATTTAATTTAAATTATATATAAACTTGTTAACGAAATATCTTGTTCTTACGAACACAGTCTGACGAACGATCTGTCACTTTAAAGTCGTACGAAAGCTGGCTATGCTATGAAGTTGGTTCGGAGCAATTTGAAGCGCGTTTGAATTTATGGCAGAATTGAATGCCTGGTTTGATTAACTTACGCAAATCATTTTTAAACGGTTAACGCGCGAAGGTGAGTAAACTCACTAACTCTGATCATTTTTATAATATTATAATCATTATTTAATATTGATAAATAATGATTGAATGTTGTGTGATGGTTGCTTGGATGAATTGCTGATGAATTGGTTAAAATAATTATACTGTTGTTTTCATATACTGCTCTATATGATAAAATAGATAATCTATTATTGATTGTTGTTTGTTCGAGATGGGGGATTACACTATCTCCGAAATAACTGATATGTAAATACCATAAATTATATTGAATAGGAATGAAAATGAATGTGGGTTTCGGAAAAGGGGAAATCTATTTTGAAATGGTATAGGATAACTTGTTTTAATTACATTAGAACAAGTAGTTGTTATAAATGATGTTTAGAAATTAAATGGAATAATGATTATTAAATAATTTAGAGATATAAAAATAAATTTATAAAGGAGCAATTGGGGAATTGTTTCAGAAAACGACGACATCATAGAACTAGATAACACCATTAGGAATTGGAACTAAAGTTCAACGATGTTGAATGTATTAAAGTAATTTATTATAACCTGATAGGATGGTAAATAATTGGTTTTAAACCAATAAATTATAATAGGATATGAAGACAATATTTAGTTATAAACTTGATATTGATTTAATAAGAAACTGACTTAGAAACAGAATTTATCAAATGAAATGGGAAAATGGCAACGTATTGCAATAGTTATAAAGGAGAATATAGCAACGTATTGAAATATTTATAAAGGAGAATATAGCAACGTATTGAAATAGTTATAAAGGAGAATATAGCAGCGTATTGAAATAATTATAAAGGAGAATATGGCAGCGTATTGAAATAGTTATAAAAGGAAATATGGCAGCGTATTGAAATCGTTATAAAAGGAAATATTGCAGCATATTGAAATAGTTATAAAGGGGGAATATAGCAGAATATTGCATTAGTTATAAAGGGAAATAAAAGAAGAATTTATAGAGATATGTGAAACTAGAAAGTTAGTATTAAATAAAAGGGGCCAGTGTTTGTGTGATATTTGGTTGTACATTAGAATGGATGTTGTTTTTACTTCGATAGTTAAATAACCGGCTATCGAAGTGTTTTGACCATCGTCGTCAATACGGAGAGACCGGTTGGATATGTTATCTGAAACCACTCCGTATAGGCATAAGCGCTGCGAATTAGATGCCGCTGAAGATAATTGAAGATGGAGTGAAGTGCAAGGGTCGTCCTGTTCCAGAATAGGTGTTTTTGTTTGTCCAGTCCCAGGACAACTTGTGTGGACGAGTGTCTAACAGAGTACACCTAACATATCACGTTTGGTTGATCTTTTAAAGGTATTACGTCTGGTGGTGGAGGAATTCATTCCTCTTAGCTTTTTATACCCGTGATATTTTTGGAAATCAATCAGTGAATTGACGGGTTTGACGATGTGGCATTCAAAGTGAATGGTGATCATATGTTATGAAGATAGACGTAGCCTCAAGCTCACAACCAGGAAGTAACAAAAGTTGGGCTAGGCAGCATGACTAGTTGGGTCATCCCCAAGCAGGGTGTATTATCACCGATTTAGAGAAAATTCATATTTGATCTTCTTTTTCGATTCTGTATCTTCGGATTACGGTTGGATGGCCAACAACCGTGGGTGACAATATATTCGATACACTCAAGCTAAATGAGTGGTCAGTCATGTGTGGCCGGGTTGCAAGACGTTCTCGTTGAACCCTGAGTGTATCCCCTCTAGAGTACACTGATCAGTAGGTGCTCCCATACCTTATCTATTGGAATCCAATCTCCAATAAGCGCCCTGCGGTTTATGATTTTATACTATATATATGTGGAGCGTGAGATGCAAGCGTTCTGCTACTTGGATATTTATTTGAGTAGACATTATTATAATATCACTGGGTTTTGATATCAAAGTATTTTCCGTGATAGTAAGGTAAAAACCGTCCATGTTTATGGGTGGGCTGGTCTTACTATTATCTTTTTATTTCAAAAGGATTTTCAAAGTTAAACAGTATGGTTGGAATTTACTCACACCAGTCCTTATTACTTGTGCGCTTGGTACGCATTATAGGGGGTTCTCGCTTCGCGGTTTAGTGGCAAACGGGAGACTCTTACCCCTACATGTCCCGACAATGTGGGTTGGTTGCAGTCGAGAGTCCCATGACTGACCCAGAGTTTATTTGTTTGTGTTTTCCCTAAACTCTTGGGTGCCCAAATTTGTACGAGTAGTCAAGTGTTTCAGGCTTTGCAGATATACTTAGAGGAGCTCAAAACTAGAGGCTTCACCGATTAGTTATTTAGAGATTATTTCCGCTGTGATGTATATGAGTTATACTCTGATATGATATGTAAGTACAAATTCATATTTTGTATTTCAAAGTTATGTATAATACAATTTATTCATTTCGCTGTGAGATTCGTGTTTACTCTGATTCTGTTTAGTTGTGTTCTTCTTCTTCTATTCTATTAGTTCTATCTTATCTTTCTCATCCTCTTATTTCTTTCTATTAATGAACTGAATTTTCGTGCACTTTGAGTTGAATGTGTAGGATATTAGTTATCTCAAATTGGTATGGATTTCTCGGCCATTACATAGAGGGATGAGACACATGCTGATGGAACTCATGCTTGTGGTATGGACTTGAACAGAAAGGGGTAACTACAGCTCCCATAAATTAACTTATTGCCAACCTGAATTTGGAAACTGCTAAAAACAAGAACATTAGTGTGAAGAACTTCAACACACTAATGACATGCGTTGATGATTAACAAATGTTACTTGATAATAGCAATAGAATAGCTGAAATCATCCAACATGCTACTTATGGCGGCTTATCGAATCAAGATATAGATAACGTTCAATGGATCTCCTTCACTTCCAACATTAGAAACTCAAGGAATCCACTAGACTTCACATTGCTCATGCTAAAAGCTTATGAAGAAAGAAAGACCTGATCATTCACCTAATGTGTTACATGAGATACATGGAAGTGCCAAGGGCATCAGAGGATGTGATGGCCAAGTACTTCCCACTTTTCTATCGAATATAGCCGCTCTATGGCTCAGAAAACTAGAAATGACTAAAACAACAACTGGGCAGGAATGATTGAAAGGTTCATTGAATAGTTTCGGGTCAATATTATGAGAACTAAGAACGTAATGACTAATGATAGTGAGGCAAAGGACTAGAGAATCTCGGCGTGCTTTTCTACAAAGATTCAATGATGTAATTGAGCGGTTAGACCCATCAATGATGCTAATAGCGACCATTTCTAGAGTCTTGGATAGCCCCAAGTTTGAGATGTCACTAGAATGAGACCCCCCGCAGAATTTTGAGGAACACTACTTCGACTTCGAAAGATTTATCAGATAGAAAGATGCAAAGGCAGACTGTAAAATCTTTAAAGTAAATGCAGTAAAGGATGGAGGATCTTTTAATTAAAGGGAAGCCTAAATCTGAGAATGGTCAATGCTAAGACAACATATTCAAAAAAGGGCCTAAATATGACTCATATACGCAGCTAAATATGAGTCTTGATAGCGCCTTTGAGGAGATCACCTCCGGATGAGGAGGTCTTCGGGAAAGGACCCATGGACCATGAGAAGGCTTATGGGAAATTATGTTCATTCCATGAGATGGTTGGTCATGACACAGACAAATGCAAGCACTATCGCTATTCTATGTAGGTAAAGCCCCGCAAAATCCCTGCTATAGCTTGTAGCGTTTTTCAACTGCTACACAATTTCAATTTAGCGTTGATGAACAATAGATTCACTTTTAACCCCCGCTATTTCCCGCTACATCTACTAAATTAAGGATTCTTAACATCCACTTTAGTAATATTAATACACAGAGTTTGATTTAACTAGTGCGCTTTTTTGAAAAATCAATAAAGTTGGTATAAAGAGCTAATTTTAAGGCATAAATATCCATTATATTGTAGAAACCTATTGTAATTATCAGATCTAGCATGTATAACCATGATATTTTTGATTTTACTACATAAGATTAATTAATGTTAGTTTCTTTTAGACACATGATGTGAGAACGTTAATTAATTAATTTTAAATTTTTGGTTTTACATCTAATGAACCCTTTTGTGCCTCTGTTATATCCCCGCTGTTTCTCCACTTTACCCCACTACACCTTTTTGCACCTCCATCGCAATTGAACAACTAAGCGCTTTAATTTCCTAGTCGTAATGTCATCGAGGAACTGGTAAGGAAAGGATAATGGAAACGATACCACCTGAACATAGCCATGACTGTGGAGCATGATCAACCATCAATGGTGCGACATGGAAGCGGTCCCAGCTCCCGAGGAGGGCTTATTATCAACTAATGGGTCTGTGTGGAAATCGAACATTGAACGATGGATTACATCGGCCCACCTATGCATGAAACTGAGCTGTAGTTTCTAGGCATGCTCAGTACCCAATAATAAACCATACATTTCACTTTTACCTTCAATATACATTGGCTAAGTTGGCCTACCTATGTACATGACTAACCTTTAGCCCCTTCGCGTGCTCTGTACCCGATGATAAACCATTACTTTTGCTTGTCACTTTTAATGAATGTGATAATCAGTGGCTAAGCCTCAAGCCCATGTGCAGAATCCCCTGGGATCCCTAAACAAGTGTTGTGATGGAAACAAACCATATGTTTCTTTCAAGTATAGAAGTTCTTATTTTTCCCTTCACTTTAATAAAATATTCGGTGAGCATGGTTGATGCTCACCAGACGCCAAAGTAACGACTACATCTTAAACTTTAATAAAGACTTTGGATCTTCATATATGCTTTGTGCATGGAAAGGGGAAGCAACTTTGTTATAAACTTGATAAGCTTGCTTAGGATCTTCAAGTATGGTTGATGCTTGGAAAGTGTCGAGCGGCCTCAAACATTAGCCCGTTCGATAAGGATCGCCAAGTATGGTTGATTTTTTGCAAGAACCCAGAGAGGCCAATGCTGTTAAGTATGGTTGATGCTTGGAAAGGGTTACGCAACCCCAGATGCATGCTAGTTTAATCAGGATCGCCAAATACAGTTGGTAGTTGGCAAGGGCTACCCCTCCTACGTGAGCTCGCTCAGTCACGATCGTCAAGTATGATTTGTGCTTAGCAAGAACCCAGAGATGCTATGGATCATCAGGTATGTCTTATGCCTGATAAGAGCCCAGCGCGACCATGGATCGCTAGTTATGGATAATACCTGGCAAGGACCCTGTAAGTTCACTAATCCTTTATACAACCTATGCGTTACACAAAAGGGTTTGGATCGTCAAGTGTGGCTGACACTTGGCATGTGATGACTATGATCATTGGGTGTGGATGGCACTTGATGCAGACTCAAATCAACCATGGATCATTGAGTACATCTAGTTCTTGAAAATAGCTGGGTGAAATTACAAACTCAACTATCAATGTAATGATGTGGAAGTCATAAATGATCCCGCGAGATCGTGGATCTTAAACGTCAGGTCAATGGAAGTTCAAACCGTGTCTTCTACAACAAGATATGTTTTGGGGGAAGATGTTGACCCATCATTTTGCAAGGCAGTCACACTTCGAATTCGTTATCATTAGATCGCTCAGGGTTTAAGCATAAACTCACATAATCCTAAAGCTACTCGAATAAAGCAGCAACGCTCAACAAGTTCAAGTATCAACCGGCACAACTTAATGCCTCCGATTGGCATTCTCAACCTAACATGGGATCGAGCAAGTTCTCTCCCCTATTTCAAACAAGCATACCGATCCAATTCAGATTAGCATGCTCCATACCGATTCGGTATGAATTGTTATGCACCACACTGATCTGGACTGTCATGGCCTGATAGTGTTCCCCACCGTTTTACTCCACTTCGTCCACTACTTCCACCACTCCTACTTTCTCGCTACTACACTAGGTTGAACCGAATTCACTTCCCTTATGTAAACACCACTTTCCATCAATATTTTATGGGTTCTCTTGAATCCTGGACACCGAATATCTGACAATTTTGAGATTCTACTCTTTCCTCAACAAATTTCTTACTAAAAAATAATTGTTCCTGTAATCGAATATTATAAACAAGAATTACAATAAGTGAATGTAAGCGCATTGCCAAACCACTATAATTTTGCCGTGTTTATTTACATTTACGCACTTCTGTGATCTATGACCATGAAATATGTAACAGCCCGCATTTTACGTATCGGAAGATTGTAAAATATTTTTATTTTTCCCTGAGGGTTGGAAACTTCTCATATTTTAATATGTTATATACGGGGATGTGAGACATGTCAATAATTTTTACTAATTTTGTTTGCGACCATTTTGCCCCTGCCAGTCTTAAATAGGGCATAACTTTTGACTCAGGTCGAATCAGGTGTTGAGACCTGTGCCATTGGAAAGGAAATGATGGGTGCCTTTCCGTAGAGTGGTTACATTAAATATTTGTATTAGAGGTTTAGGAGGAATCACCGTTTTAAGGTTTAATAGTTGGTTGTCTAGGTTTATAAAACCATAACGAGCTGATTTGGAGAGGCCCATTAGTGGGCTGGTGGGAGGCTATAAATAGGGTGTGGGAGGTAAGGAGAATATTTTACTTTCTCCATTCTCTAATTTGGAAGAGCCTAGGGATCCTTCATTCCTCCATTCCTTCATCTCTTCCACCATTAAAGCTTGGAGAATTGAAGATCTGCACCATTTGAGGCTCGATCTGTAACACCCCATGAATTCTATAACTTTAAGCTTCACAAATTAAAGTGTAATTAATTCTAAATTAAAGAATTAAGGTAAATGGGTTACGCCATTGCGTTCTACTCGGAATTCTGCTTGAGATAGAGTCTGAGTTTGCGTGAATCGGACTCCGTATGAAGGAGTTATGACCTTCGGAAGTTTCAGAATAAAATTTAAAATTCAAACAGCTCAGTTTCAAATTCGAAATTCGAAAAACAAGTTCAAACTGGGCTAGGCGGGAAAATTCCCGACCAGGGACCAAGTCGACCATAGGGTCGACCATGGTGTCGACCTGGTCACCCCAGGTCGACCATAGTGTCGACCTGGGTGTCGACCTGCCAATCGACTTACCTGGTCGACCTGGCTGGCTAGGTCTGGCTCTGGCTCGAATTTCTGTGGCTCGGTGTGTCATTAGGGCTAACATGTCACCTCTTGATTGGCTCTTTGAACTTTGTATGGTCTCGATTCCTCATGTCTTCATCTGATGGCTCAAAACAATTTAAAAATCTATAAATACACCCTAAGTCTCAACTAAAAATTCACACAAAAAAATAAGATGGGAGTCGTCATGCTTCCAGGAAGGAATTGAGCATAGCCGTCAAGAGAGAGGAGCTTAGAGACGAATCAAATTAAGAAGAAGACTAAAGCTTAATCAAATTAATCAACGCAACATTAATCTACCCAAAGGAACGCATCTCAATTTCAGAATTCAGAATCCGGAATTCAAGATTCTGCATTTGTTGTAAGAATAGTGACCTTTCAGAATATGAATAAAAACAATGACGTGATTCGATGTAATTGAAAATAGAATTGTGTTATTGTATGAATTCTATGTATTGTAATAATTCTGTCATGACTTGTGTATTGATATTTGTGGCATAAATTGATTGATGCAAGCCTATTGGATATTTATATATGAAAGTAATAGCAATAGCAAGTTGTGGAAAAAACTAGTAATTGATCCCTTTATGTTTATGTCGATGGCATGGACTATATACATTCCCTTAATCTAAGTTAGAATTTATGTAAACATGTTCTAGATTTGAGACCTTTTATGCCTACATGACCTAAAATCTATGAACACATTTTTATGTTTATTTGCAAGTATAACTGGATCTATGTTAAGTATCGTTTGGGTTACATAAACTATGCAAGTTCATATGGAAATAGGCTATATGATTAGATGTTAAATTTGGACATTTTGGTGAATATACAACATGTTAGTTTTGTGGTTGACATTATGCCAAGTTAAACATGTTTAAACCCAAGTTTGTATAAGCCTAAACTATGCCATTTCATATGTCACCTACTTAGTTATACTTTGATTTGAATGCAAGTTCACATGACCCATAATTTATGTTAGTAACGCTAAATTGCAGATTCATGCACCACACACCTTTATGTATTGTAAAATATTACATGTGCTTGATTTCCCCTTTTTCTTATGTTTGTAAAGTTGGGCTGAATTGTGTCGAGCCCAACGCTTGTTATAATGTTGCGAACGCACAAACGGGGGTAATAACGTTGGGTGTAAAACATTAAAAATATATGTTTGCATGGTTGGCACATGCCAACGACAATGACATTTAAGCGGTATGAATTGTTATACATAAGAATAAAAGAACATGAAATTTACATATATCATTGAGAAGTGATAAAATATGTAAATTTAGAAAACACAGTATGCTTAACCCGAGGTTGGATTGAGTTGTGACGTAAACCTGCCCGGACCCGCCCGGCTGTCAAGTAGTCACAACAATACCTATCCAATGTGGGTGGTTAAGCATTGATCCCAATAAAGACCCGAGGTTAGACTGAGCTACGGTGTAAACCTGCCCGGAACCGACCGGCACATCTAGTAACCGTAGCAATATCTGTCTAATTGAGTGGTCAGGTGCTTTAAGAGGCTAAGGACAGATGGTAGGGTTAAGTCAACTATAAACACTTAACCAAATTCAATATGTTAACAAGAATTGATGGGTGCGGGTTAGGTAAATACAGACACTTAACCACTTAACATGTTTGACTAGAAAACACTAGTAACGAGGGACCCGTTTCAGCAGTAACCCAAGTTAGGTATCATGGTACCCTGAAACTAGGCAGGGTGGGGCACGATTACTGGGCTGATTGTAAGCGGTCAAAGCGACGGCGGTGGGTGCAACAATGTAGGTTCTAACGGGGTGCGGGCGTGCACACACTCAGAGCAGACAAACAGGGCACTGGGGGCACTAGTAGTATAACCTATGCCTTTTAGAGTTGTGTCGGGGCCGCCACCATGGGTCTTGATGCACCCCAAGGTGGGACCAGCATAGTTATCTACAATTCTTGGGGGCCGTATGACACATGTTTATGCGAGTAGGAGCCGATCTTTAGGAAATGGGGATCACTTCACCCTCAGCATGCGGTGCCAGTTAGAATAAGCTCGAGTAGGTGCAGAGATATAGTGTGGGTGCGATAGTACATTCGATTCTAAACGACACTTTCTTAGCTTGTGATACTTGTCTGTTTTCAGTTTATATCTATCATGCCCTTTTTCTTATTCACATACTGAAGAGTTACTAGATTTACTCAGGCTTTATGTCTGACTCTATTTTCTTTTCGTCTTCTTTCCTTTCATTCCCCCTAGGTCCACAGGGAGGAAACAACCCAGCCTAGTACTCTTTTGCAAGCTTCAAGACCGTAAACGTATGGTTTGGATCTCCTTTGCTTAGATCATGGCTTTGGATATCACTATGGGGATTTTTATTACTTTAATTTATGTTTTATGCTTCTTTAATAATCAAGACAGTAATGAGGTTGTAATGATGGAAGTATTTTGAGACAATTATGGAAATGTTTTGTTTGAACACGTATTGATGAAATAAAAGTCTGTTTGGTTTCCATTGTTTAAAATATGTGTATTTATATCTGTCTTGTGTTTATCTGTGGCTTTTACTTATAAACCTCCACCAAAGTTAAGGCATTCCCTTTGTGAGTGACCTTAATGGAGGTGGGGTGTTTCACTTGGTATCAGAGCATATGTTTACCAGATAAGATAAAAGTTTTTGAAATTGTTTTCAAAAGAAAGTATAAAGAAGCATCTTTCAAGAAAAAGTGTTATATTTATAAAAAGACATAATCCCCCAAAGCCATGTGCACTATCTCCCTCTATCCTTCGTTTTGAATCTTTCCTTTCTGTTTTAGCATGTCTGGAGACCTTAACCTTCCAGAAGGAGTACCGATACCCGGCTGGTTTAGGAGGTACTTAGAAGCAAGGGCCAATGGCGCGGGCCTAGCAGACATTCCTCCTCCAGTGGCCGCGGTTCCTCCTCCTCCTCCTCCTCGTGGAAATGCCTTCGCAAAAACATGTAGAAACTTCAAGGCTATGGGTGGAAAAGACTTTTATGGGACAGAGTCCTTTGTAGGAGCAAGAAACTGGCTAAAGGAGACTGAGGATCTGTTTGTCATCTTCGGAGTTGATGACAGGAAAAAGATACAACTAGCTGTGTGGTTTCTTAAAGATGAAGCTTCTTATTGGTGGGAAATTACTAATGCTCAGAGGATGGTGGAAACATGGGAAGATTTCAGGACAAGGTTGGAGATGAAATTCCTCTCCCAAGCTGAAAGAAGCCTGCAAATGGAGAAGTTTCTAACTCTGAAACAGTTAAGTATGACAATCAGGGAGTATGTTAATCAATTTAATCAACTGGCCAGATTTGGGATGGACTTAGTAAACACCCAACATAAGAAGGCGCTTCGCTTCGTCAAAGGTTTGAATGAGCCTCTACACAGCCTTGTTATGACCCATGTATCCACGGGAGCGACTTATGAAAGCTTGGTGGACATGGCATTGCTACACGAGGAAGACAACGGCAAGAAAGAGACTAAGGTGGAAGAAAAGAAAGCGGGTTTACAAGCTAAGAAAACAGACTTCAAGAAAGGAGGGAAGAACAATAAGCCCCATGAGAGGAGAAAGTGCAATTTCTGTGGCATTGTTGGACATATATCGAAAGATTGCTGAAAGAGGAAGGCAAAGATGGGTGGTTGCTTCCATTGTGGAGAGACTGGGCACCAAGCTAAGGACTGGCCAAAGAAGAAAGGGCAGGGACAGAAAGCCGGATCCACTTCAGGAGGTCAAGTTCATGCGCTAGTGGCACCTCAGCAGGAACGAGGTAGTAATATTTCTGCAGAAAGTGTAATCTATCTTTATGATCATCCGGTTCGTACACTTTTTGACTCTGGCGTATCACACTCCTTTATTTCATATGCCTTAGTAGAATCTCTACATCTAGACACTAGTATGGTAGAGGATCCCTTAGTAGTTTCAAATCCAATTGGGGGCTCCGCTTACTTGTCAATGGTTTGCTTGGATTTGAAAATCTCTATTCTCAGCGTTGAGTTTAGTTGTAATGCCTTTGTTTTGGGCTTCTCGGGATATGGTTTGATCTTAGGCATGGACTGGTTATCCAGTAATGGTGTCATTCTTGATTGTGAGAAAAGAGTAGTTAGACTCTTGACTCGGCTTGGTAACACTCTAGAAATTTCTTGTAATCCCTAGAATGCTGTTATGCTTAGTTATCTAGAGTCACTTGATGCTTCTGATGAGAATTTGCAGTCAGTTAGAGTAGTCCGGGAATATCCGGATGTCTTTGAGGAGGTGAAAGGCTTACCTCCGAGGCGGGAAATAGACTTCCGCATATATCTTGTGGATAATGCAAAGCCTGTAGCTTTACCTGTCAGACACATGGCTCCAAAGGAGAGAAAGGAGCTCAGTAAGCAGGTTAAAAAACTTCTCGAAAAGGGGTTCATTAGACAGAGCATTTCGGAATGGGGTGCTCCAGTGGTGTTCGCAACCAAAGCAGACGGTTTGCTTCGCCTTTGCGTCGACTATAGGGAGTTAAACAAATTGACCAAGAAAAATAGGCACCCTTTTCCCCTAATCGACGATTTGTTTGATCAGCTTGTAGGTGCGTCGGTCTTCTCCCAACTCGATCTGGCAACACGGTTCCATCAGCTAAGAGTAGTTGAAGACAGCATCGATAAAACGGCGTTTAGAACCCCAGACGGTTTCTTCGAGTGGCTTGTCATGCCTTTCGGCTTGACAAACTCACCCGCTTATTTCGTAGATCTAATGAGCAGAGTGTTCAGAGAATTCCTCAACAAATTTGTGGTTGTCTTCGTAGACGATATTTTGATCTTCTCAAAGAATGAGGAAGAGCATGCTCAACATTTGAAAGAAATCATGGAAACTCTTCGGGTTCATCAGCTAAAAGCCAAATTCTCCAAGTGCCACTTCTGGAGAAAGGAGGTAAGATTTCTGGGGCATATAGTGTCCAAAGAGGGGTTGGCTGTGGACCCTGCGAAAGTGGTGGCAGTGCAAGATTAGAAGACACCAAGAAATGCAACCGAATTCCGAAGCTTTCTTGGGCTAGCCGGTTTTTACCGAAAGTTTATTAGGGATTTCACGAAAATCTCAGCTCCACTCACAAGGCTAACAAAGAAGAATCTGGTGTTCACTTGGGATTTGGACTGCGAGTTTGCTTTCCAATGATTAAAAAGGGCTCTCACAACAGCTCCAATTCTGACTTTGCTAGATGGAAGCAAAATGTTCACAGTATACACAGATGCATGTGGAACGGGACTAGGTGCTGTTCTAATGCAAGAAGGGAGGGTAGTTACTTATGGTGGAAGGCAATTGAAAGTTCATGAAAAGAACTACCCAACCCACGATCTCGAGTTAGCCGCCATCGTCTTTGTGCTTAAGTCTTGGCGCCATTATCTCCTAGGTGAGAAGTTCGAATTATACATTGACCATAAATCGTTGAAATATCTCTTCTTGCAAAAGGATCTTAACTTGAGGCAACAAAGATGGATGGAGTTTCTTTCCTCGTGTGATTTTGAAATTTCCTATACTCCCGGCAAAGGCAACGTAGTAGCAGACGCGTTGAGCTGAAAGAAACTGACCTTAAGCCCGCTCTTTGTAGAGAGGCAAAGCTTGGAGTATATAGCCAGTTTTAACTTTTGGCCCTCCTCGGATTTTGTACTGGGTTTGTTAGCATCTCTTGAAGTACGCCCTACTCTCTTGGACTCAATAGGGGCTGCACAATGTAAATACC
Organism: Allium sativum; assembly: GCA_030737875.1. Taxonomy (NCBI): domain Eukaryota; kingdom Viridiplantae; phylum Streptophyta; class Magnoliopsida; order Asparagales; family Amaryllidaceae; genus Allium; species Allium sativum. Next base: position 105,600,517 of record CM060909.1, read on the forward strand.
CTCATCTTGTTGATGTGATTGATAAACTTATTAGGGGTGAGACTTCTAGTCACCTCAGTAGATACGCCATCGATGATAAGGGTTGGCTGAGGCGAGATGGAAGATTATGCATCCCACAAGCAAGGGAGTTGACAAAGAAGGTTCTCGAGGAAGCGCATCATTCCAAGATGACTATACACCCCGGCGGTGATAAGATGTACAAGGATATAAAAAGAACTTTCTTTTGGAGTAGCATGAAGCAGGACGTGGAAGATTTCGTTTCTAAGTGCATGACCTGCCAACAGGTCAAAGCAGAACAGAAGAAGCCTGGAGGACTACTTCATCCTTTAGAGGTCCCACAGTGGAAGTGGGATAGCATTTCAATGGACTTCATTGATGGACTACCTAGGTCGAGAAGAGGCAATACTAGCATTTGGGTAATAGTGGATAGGCTTACTAAGAGCACCCACTTCATACCTATCAAGAGTAGAAGGACTGCTTCATCTCTTTATCTCAAGGAAATAGTTCGACTCCATGGGATAGCCTCCAGCATTTTTAGTGACCGAGACCCTATCTTCACAAGCGAGTTTTGGCGGAGTCTGCAAGAAGCTGTAGGCACATAGTTATGTTTGAGCACGGCCCATCACCCCCAAACCAATGGCCAGACGGAAAGGGTGAATAGAGTTTTAGAGGATCTTTTGAGACTTTGCGTTCTTGACTTTGGAGGGACTTGGGAGGATCACCTTCCCTTAGTGGAATTTGCCTACAACAACAACTACCAAGCTACCATCGTTATGGCGCCCTTCGAAGCCTTGTATGGAAGACCGCGCAAATCACCAACTTGTTGGTGGGAGTCTACAGATAAGCTTATACTTGGGCCAGACAAGATTCGAGAGACTTCAGAGAAAGTGGACTTGATACGGAGAAGGATGAAGACAGACAAAAATCCTACGCCGACAAAAGAAGGACCGACCTTGAGTTTGAGGTTGGGGACATGGTTTTCCTTAAGGTATCTCCCTTAAGGAACGTCGTTCGCTTTGGATCCACAGGAAAGCTAGCACCAAGATTTGCATCGAGAAGGTTGGGAAGATGGCCTATAGATTAGAGCTACCCGAGAGACTTACCGGAGTTCACAACATCTTTCATGTTTCTCACCTCCGGAAGTGTTTGCGTGAGTCTACGAAAGTAGTGGAACCTAGCATTCTACAAGAAGCCGAAGTGGAATGTGAAGCAACTGTAAGGAAAGTCCCAACCCGCATCTTAGGAACTGAAGTGAAAAAGCTAAGCAACCGCGAAGTCAAACTCGTTAAAGTTCAATGGAGCGAGGCCGAGGAAGACGCGACTTGGGAAACTGAGGACAGAATACGTGCTGCCTACCCTTTTCTTTTTGAGGGTACATCTTTGATCTCTCTTTTTCCTTAAGTTATGCTTTATCTTTTTAGGTATATCTCCTCGGTCCTTTTCCTAACTCCTTAGGTAGAAAACAAATGGATGCAAACATGTATTTGAAAACATGTTATGGATAATGGCGCAAATGGTTGCTAGTGGTTGCTCGTGGATGCATATACACACACACCCTAGGTTTTAGATCGGCTCAGTCACTTAATATTGCATATGCATATATGTATTCTCATTTGTATATGGTTGAAACTTGATATGCTGTCATATGGTTGTTGCATTTGTATGAATAAGTTGTGCACTCATGTAGAATTATGAGTAGGAAATTTTTTTTGCATAAAAAATGGATTCTTGACACTTACATGATTCGCATTAAGGGGGTCAACTGAATTAGTAGACCGCCTGATTTCTGCATTAGATAAGGACATGTACACACACTATGCATGTGATCATGAAGCAATAGAAGTCTTTTAAGGACAGTGGACGCCTGTGTTTGTTGGTTGAGTAGATGGACTGTTGGATGGTAGGATGTACATTCTTCCTAACTTGAGGATTTCGGAGACGAAATCCTTTTAAGGGGGGAGAATGTAACACCCCATGAATTCTATAACATTAAGCTTCACAAATTAAAGTGTAATTAATTCTAAATGAAATAATTAAGGGAAATGGGTTACGCCATTGCGTTCGTCTCGGAATTCTGCTTGAGATAGAGTCTAAGTTTGCATGAATCGGACTCCGTATGAAGGATTTATGACCTTCGGAAGTTCCAGAATAAAATTTAAAATTCAAACAGCTCAGTTTCAAATTCGAAATTCAAAAAACAGGTTCAAACTGGGCTGGACGGGAAAATTCCCTCCCAGGGACCAGGTCGACCATGGTGTCGACCTGGTCACCCCAGGTCGACCATAGTGTCGACTTGGGTGTCGACCTACCTGGTCGACCTGGCTGGCTAGGTCTGGCCCTGGCTTGAATTTCTATGGCTCGGTGTGTCATTAGGGCTGACATGTCACCTCTTGATTGGCTCTTTGAACTTTGTATGGTCTAGATTCCTCCTGTCTTGATCTGACAGCTCAAAACAATTTAAAAATATATAAATACACCCTAAGTCTCAACTAAAAATTCACATAAAAAAATAAGATGGGAGTCGTCATGCTGCCAGGAAGGAATTGAGCATAGCCGTCAAGAGAGAGGAGCTTAGAGATGAATCAAATTAAGAAGAAGACTAAAGCTTAATCAAATTAATCAACGCAACGTTAATCTACCCAAAGGAACGCATCTCAATTTCAGAATTCAGAATCCGGAATTCAAGATTCTGCATTCGTTGTAAGTATAGTGACCTTTCAGAATATGAATAAAAACAATGACGTGATTCGATGTAATTGAAAATAGAATTGTGTTATTGTATGAATTCTGTGTATTGTAATAATTCTGTCATGACTTGTGTATTGATATTTGTGGCATAAATTGATTGATGTAAGCCTATTGGATATTTATATATGAAAGTAATAGCAATAGCAAGTTGTGGCAAAAACTAGTAATTGATCCCTTTATGTTTATGTCGATGGCATGGACTATATACATTCCCTTAATCTAAGTTAGAATTTATGTAAACATGTTCTAGATTTGAGACCTTTTATGGCTGCATGACCTAAAATCTATGAACACATTTTTATGTTTATTTGCAAGTATAATTGGATCTATGTTAAGTATCTTTTGGGTTACATAAACTATGCAAGTTCATGTTGAAATAGGCTATATGATTAGATGTTAAATTTAGACATTTTGGTGAATATACAACATGTTAGTTTTGTGGTTGACATTATGCCAAGTTAAACATGTTTAAACCCAAGTTTGTATAAGCCTAAACTATGCCATTTCATATGTCACCTACTTAGTTATACTTTGATTTGAATGCAAGTTCACATGACCCATAATTTATGTTAGTATCGCTAAATTGCAGATTCATGCGCCACACACCTTTATGTATTGTAAAATATTACATGTGCTTGATTTCCCCTTTTTCTTATGTTTGTAAAGTTGGGCTGAATTATGTCGAGCCCAACGCTTGTTATAATGTTGCGAACGCACAAACGGGGGTAATAACGTTGGGTGTAAAACATTAAAAATATATGTTGGCATGGTTGGCACATGCCAACGACAATGACATTTAAGCGGTATGAATTGTTATACCCAAGAATAAAAGAACATGAAATTTACATATATAATTGAGAAGTGATAAAATATGTAAATTTAGAAAACACGGTATGCTTAACCCAAGGTTGGATTGAGTTGTGACGTAAACCTGCCCAGACCCGCCCGGCTGTCAAGTAGTCACAACAATACCTATCCAATGTGGGTGGTTAAGCATTGATCCCAATAAAGACCCGAGGTTAGACTGAGCTACGATGTAAACCTGCCCGGAACCGACCGGCACATCCAGTAACTGTAGCAATATCTGTCTAATTGAGTGGTCAGGTGCTTTAAGAGGCTAAGGACAGATGGTAGGGTTAAGTCAACTATAAACACTTAACCAAATTCAACATGTTAACAAGAATTGATGGGTGCGGGTTAGGTAAATACAGACACTTAACCACTTAACATGTTTGACTAGAAAACCATAGTAACAAGGGACCCGTTTCAGCAGTAACCCAAGTTAGGTATCACGGTACCCTGAAACTAGGAAGGGTGGGGCACGATTACTGGGCTGATTGTAAGCGGTCAAAGCGACGGCGGTGGGTGCAACAGTGTAGGTTCTAACGGGGTGCGGGCGTTCACACACTCCGGAGCAGACAAACATGGCACTGGGGGCACCAGTAGTATAATCTATGCCTTCTAGAGTTGTGTCGGGGTTGCCACCATGGGTCTTGATACACCCCATGGTGGGACCAACATAGGTATCTACAATTCTTGGGGGCCGTATGACACATGTTTATGCGAGTAGGAGCCGATCTTTAGAAAATGGGGATCACTTCACCCTCAACATGGGGTGCCAGTTAGAATAAGCTCGAGTAGGTGCAGAGATATAGTGTGGGTGCGATAGTACATTCGATTCTAAACGACACTTTCTTAGCTTGTGATACATGTCTGTTTTCAGTTTATATCTATCATGCCGTTTTTCTTATTCACATACTGAAGAGTTACTAGATTTACTTAGGCTTTATGTCTGACTCTATTTTCTTTTCGTCTTCTTTCCTTTCGTTTCCCCCCTCCCCCCAGGTCCACAGGGAGGAAACAACCCAGCCTAGTACTCTTTTGCAAGCTTCAAGACCATAGACGTATGGTTTGGATCTCCTATGCTCGGATCATGGCTTTGGATATCACTATGGGGATTTTTGTTACTTTAATTTATGTTTTATGCTTCTTTAATAATCAAGACAGTAATGAGGTTGTAATGGTGGAAGTATTTTGAGACAATTATGGAAATGTTTTGTTTGAACACGTATTGATGAAATAAAAGTCTGATTGGTTTCCGCTATTTAAAATATGTGTATTTATATATGTCTTGTGTTTATCTGTGGCTTTTACTTATAAACCTCCACCAAAGTTAAGGCATTCCCTTTGTGAGTGACCTTAACGGAGGTGGGGTGTTTCACGATCTACGCAAATAAAAAGAAGAGCGTTGAATTGAAAAGCTTGGATTGAGTTCTTCGCTGTCTGGAATCATATTTCATTGCTTTTAGCTTTTTTTTTGGAGAATTGGTGAGTGATATACATCTCTCACACGGATTCAATTAAGTATATGAATGTTTGATCATGTTTTTCACCAAATTCAAGTGTTTTCTCATAGATCTACACCATGGTAAGCCCACTTTCATATGAATCACTATAGACACTAATTTAGCGAGTTTTAAACCGGTAATTTTTATGCTATTTCATATGTTTATGCAAGTTAGATCCATAATTTGGTTCATATGTTCATTTATTTTGAATTTTGGTGAAATTTACATAATTTTGGTGATAATCGTCATATTTATGTTGTTGGTGAGTTTATAACATGCTTATGGTTGTATTGAATGAAATTTGATGAGTTGGATTCATCGAATTGGTCGTTTAGTGGGATTTTGGTCAAATTTCGAGTTGGAATGGTGATTAGGTGGATCGGATCGGAATTAGAGGGATTGGTTCTGGAGTGGCTTGGAGAACAAGTCAGGGGAGGAACAATCGGTGCTCAAGGGGAGGACCGATCGGTGCTCAAGGGGGGCGATCGGTGCTCCATGGGAGGACCGATCGGTGCTCCAAGGAGGGCCGATCGGTGCTTTAGGGGAAGACCGATTGGTGCTCCAAGTGGGGACCGATCGGTGCTCCAAGAGGTGCCTGATCGGTTCTCCAGGAGGGGGGCCGATCGGTGTTCTGGGGAAGGGTCGGTCGGTCATGCATGTAATGGACAGATCGGTCACTTATGGTTAGTCGAGCAGACAAAAGGTCAATTCTGAAAAATTTATATTTTCGGGTACGACCCAAATTTGAACAAAAGAGCCTGGAAAAAAATTCAGGGGCAACCCCCGAACCCTAGCCGTAGCGCAATGGTGTAATTTGGCTTAGTGATGTTGTGACTTCGAAGTAAGTTCAAGTGGGAATATTCGAAGTGTTAAATGTGTTCGTCGATCAGCGTAGAACAACGAATGAGGTGGCAACTCGAAGGTCGTGAGTTGGTGGATAATGGTTGCTTGAGAAGGTTGCTTCAGCTATGAAAAGTCATCGGGTTGGATGACTAGAGATGTGAAGGACGAGGATTATTGTTGTTGTAAGTTCTAGCAAGCTCAAAGCAGGGGTACAATAGGGCACCTAAAAGACCGATTGTAGGTCGAGTACCCTGGGTATCGTTGAAACGCCTAGTTGTCAAGGTTGGACATACAGACGTATCGTTGAAAGGCGTATGGAGATTATGCTAGAACTGGGGTTACCAATAGCCCTTGACATATGGAAAGGTTGGTCAACATATGATCAATGATGGTTTTGAAGCAGGATTGGCGGTGATAGCCAGACTCTGTCATGGATGATTGGTTACTTTGTTTGAACCGTCTCATGCAGATTGTCCAACGTCGATTGAGATGTTCCTTGGGTGCTTATCCTATATTGGTTTAGGCCTCTAAGGCTTGTGCTTGAAGAATGTTGAGTTCGATTAGGATGATTTACATTAGGTCTGGGCATTTAACCGACCATACTGACTTAACCTCCTTAACCTCCTTAACCGATCTACACCGAACCGACTTAACCGCAGTAAGTGGTTAACCGACATAATCGGTGTTAACCGATCACCTTAATCGAATATTTTCGGTTCGGTTAACGGTTAACGGTTAACCAAATTTTGGTTGGTCAGTTAAGCGTTAACCAATAAAATATTATGTCCTTCCCAAATTTGAAAAATAACACCATGCATATGCAAGCCCAACCCATATCTTATATCTATTACTGGTACCCTACCCACTTTCATGCCCTGATATGTCCAGCAAAAGTAGCGGCGCCTTAAATCTTCTTCAATAACAGAAGTCGAATGAAATCCAAACAAGAAAAAACCCTAGTTCTATTGTTTTATTTAAATTTGATTTACGTCAAGGCATCAACGATTGCTCATGCATCTATTTGAGTTCAAGAGGGATGAACAATGAATATGGCTTCGATTACAAGGGCAATGAGGAAAAGAAAGCATTTGGTATGATTTGTATGAACTTCATATTGGTGATTTAGTCCTTTGCTAGTGTAGTTATCGGTTGTCGTAGGTTGTGATTTAATCCTTTGCTGTATTTGTATGAACATAGTCCAAATTCCAAATGATTTACTAATTTTAGTAAACAACTTTGTACTTTTGGTTATCAACAGTCGTTCACTGCATTACAGTGATTACACTATTACAGTGATAAACAGCTTATTAGTATTTAGTTTCCTATTTGATAGAACAAATTACTGCATGATAGCAGACTGCAACGTGTGTGGTGCAGTGCAAAATAGTGAATTTTATTAAAAGCCTTAAGTTCATTCAATCATTATTTATCATCACAGTAGCATCCTTGTATAATTTTTTGATCTAAAGTCTGATATATAATTCTATCTAAACTCTAAAGTTTGATATACAATTCTGATTTTTGAGAATGAAAATCTGCAGTTTTACCATTATTGTAGTTTGCAGTTTTACCACTCACTCATTCACATTTTGATTCTATAGAATCATTGCCTTAACCAAATAAATTATCCAATCATTTTTTTATTTTTTACGTGGAAGTTGGCATTTCAGATGCTTCATTAGACAAAGACTAGTTGGAAGAAGAAGAGGATATCGACGAAGAACCGAGTGCAGAGCCTGCTAATGCAAGAAAGACATCACTGGCTCCTAAGCGCAAATCATCTACAAGAAAACCGTCCATGGTATGGGAACAATTTACTAAGCATGATCCTTCTAATACGGTAAATCCCAAGTGTTATTGCAATTATTGTCATTAAGAATTTGCTTATGCTGGTAAAGCGAATGGCACTTCACACTTGATATACCACATAAAAACATCTTGTAGATCAATTCCTCGAGAAAGCGAAAAGAAACAAAAAAGTTTAGCTTTTACAAACTTAGTGAAAGTGAAGGAAGCAACGCCCTTATTGCATGGAAATTTAACAAAGACGAGTGTAGAAAGTCTCCAGCTCGAATGCCAATTATCGATGAGCTTCCTTTTAGTTTTGTTGAGGGTGAAGGGTTTCTTGATTTTTGTCGAAATATGTGTTCTAGGTTTGAAGTGCCATCACATTGGACAATATGTAGGGATGTGCTTAACCTACATGGAGACACCAAAGATTATCTTGAAACCATGTTTTTTAATTGTTTGCATGGTGTAGTTTTACTACGGATATGTGGACTTCTTGACAGAATGTAAATTACATTGTTTTAACTGCAAATTCATTGACAATGATTGGAAGTTGCATAAAAGAATTTTAAATTTTTGTGTGATCACAAGTCATAAAGGGGACAAAATTGGAAAAAATTTGGTTTCTTGCGTCAAACAGGAGGAACTTAAACGCATCGTGTCTATCATAGTCGATAATGCCAGTGCTAATGAAGTGGCACTTACTTATGTGAAAAATGCTTTGAATGATTATAATGCATCTAGTGGTTGTGTTTTGAATTGTGAATTCCTTCATGTACGTTGTTGTGCTCATATTGTTAATTTAATTGTTAATTGTTAGACCCAAATGTGGTTCTAACACCCAAATTGATTAGAAACAAGATAAAGTAAAGCAGAAATAAAAAAGAACACACAAGATTTATAGTGGTTCGGCGAAGAAATGCCTACGTCCACTTAGTTTTCACTATATTCAGTAATTCAATTACAAATACAATGTAAGATTCGCTCACAACTCACTTTTGTTCACTCAGAAAGATTAAAACAGGAAATGAAAGATGGTTTGGATTTTCCGGGAGTGAAGGAATTCGAATGATGGAGGTACTTGGATTCTCAAAAGTGCTGAAAAAGATCCTTCTCTTTGTCTCTAGATGGGGTATTTATAGGTGTGAATTTGCCTGAGATGCAATCCGGGTCGGAACACGTGTCATCCATCGCCCTCTCTTCGGGTTCGGATGGGCCATCAAGCAGACAACGCATCAATGAGATGGACGTTAGGGGTAGGAATTGGTCACATCCGGTCCGGTTCTTCAGGCGGCTTTATAGGAGATCTTCCTGGATCATGGGTGCGGGTCGGAGACGTGCAGGTTGGGGGCTCGGATCGGAATACCCGACCCGAACCGGAGTAGCTTGAACGTCTCTTCTTCTCTAATCATACTCCGCTCCGCTCCGAAGTCGTGGCAAGCAGACGGCTTTCCGATCCACCTGAGATTCATTGGCCTTCCGATCCGATCAGGTATGCTTTGCCAATTTATCCAGTAAGAGATATCCGATCCGAACAGAGAATTTTACCCGATCCGAACCGATACGCTGCTATCAATCTGAATTGTGGAGCTTCCTTCCGATCCGAACCGGAGTCGCATAACTTGAAATACTCTTCCACGGTTGGTTTCTTGACTTTGTGTTGCCTAGTTCACAAAGTAGGCTAACATTTTGCCCCCTCAAAGGATGCTTTCGTTGTACAAAGCGTCCTTTGATGTCGTTCAACCAGAATTGTCAAGAGTAATGCATTGATTTCCATTCGGTTCGGCGTCCGATCCGAGTGGCTTTTCTTCATTTCTGAGCAAATTTGGGAACTCTACTAGCCGTGTAATGCTTCTTGTAGGTATGCTCCTTTTACTTCCCTTCTCTTCAATTCGAGTCGGATGCTAAACCAACGTGTGAAATTTCCACTCGGCTCGGATTCCGATCCGAAGCGTATTCGTGGATTTAGTTCTTAAACACTGGGCCTTCAGAGAGAGTTGTGCTATTGGGCTTCCACCCCGGTCCGATCGGGCGAGACAAAAAAGGGAGACGAAGAGCCAACTCCATTCTTTATATAAACTCATCACCGTCTGCACTTCTTTCTTCTTCGTTTCTATTGCGGCTCGGACCCAAGCATCGAAAATCTTAAAAACTCTAAAACTCCGAACTCCTTTCTTGTTGATTCCTCAAATCAATCACATAGGTAGCTTTTTAATCTCGAATAACATCGTAATAAACGTTCTTGATTTCAATTAGCGTTGGATTAGGATGGTTTAATCGTAGGCTTTGCTTGAACCCCCCGCCGCCGCTGGTGGATGCGCTATCGCTTCAAGGCATTGCGAGGCTGGAGAGGGCAAATTTTTATCCTCAACGATGGCCTTGATGATAAAATGGACCTGTTTGTGAGAAAGGAGGGAAAGAGGAAGAAGATGAGGAGCGTGGTGACTATCTGGAGTCGGTTCGGGTAGAAGACGGAGGACCAAAAAAGGAAGGAGAAGGAAAGGGGATCGGCTCGGATTGCACACCTTAGAAACACGGGAGGAAAGAAAATGTCGGCTCGGGTCTCGTTCTTAGAAAAGATGGAAAGGAAAGGAAAAGGCGGTTCGGGTCGGAAAAGTGAATGGGATAAGAGGCTGAAGTAAACGGGTCGGTTAGGTGATGCTGGTTCGGTTCGGATCGGGCTACCCGACCCGAACGGATCAGTCCCGCTTCTGCATCCGTTGCTTCCCTTGTCTTGAACTGACCACGCTTTAATGAGGCATCCGAACCGACTGCTATCTTTGCCTGCGTCGAGCTAGTCATCATATGCATATCCGAACCGACCCGAACATATTGAACTTGACACATAAAGACCACTCAACTAATTCGACTAACACTCATTCTAGACGAATATGCCTCGCGGACAGTTAGGATAGTGCCTTGTAAACATAAACGAGAATTAAGAACAATTCTGACTATCACCTTCTCTTTAAAGCTTCGCCTTACATTGCTGTACTCTTATTTTGTACTTCCCGCATTTGTTGCACACACTTTAGTTCACACACATACACAAAAAGGGGACACGGGATAATTCACTCTAATTCGTGCTATTGCTTCTTCAATAGTTCCATGACAATGAGGCCCAGACGCTCTTCTCGTCTAGCTGAGAGGAAAGAAGCTCCAGAAACTTCCCACAAAACCACTCTCGAGGATATATCTTCTTCATCTGACCCAGAATGGGACAGCGAGGGTCCGGATTACGGAGCTGGTCATCGGGAAAGCGGTGAAGTGTCTTCAGAAAATGAAGTTTCCCTAGGCTTTGAGGAGGAAGGAGGGATTGGTGACACCCGAGCACCCGATGAATTCGACTCAGCCATTATATTGGAATCACCTCCAGATTCCGTAGAGTCAACAATTGACAATGACCGACTCGTGAGAATTTGCTTGAAGTATGGAATAATGAAGAGAGACACTCTAGTGCCCTCACGTTCTGACCGTCCACATAACCCTCCAGAAGGATATATGACGGTCACTCGTTTGATGTGCATGGTTGGCGCCATTCCTCCTTTCTCGCCTTTCATCGTCGACTTCTTAAGACAAATGCGGATTGCCCCCATGCAGCTACATCCCAATTCATACGCCTATCTGCATACCTTATTCATAGCATATCGTGAAATTCTAGGCGTGGAGCTTACGTTTGACAATGTTCATTTCTTCTATAATTTCAAACATCGGACTAGGGAAACCCCTTCTTTCTGTTACTTTGAGTCGGTCCCAAAGAGGAAGATAATCTCTACACCGTTTAGCAGCAAGGCTGGAGATTCCAGATTGGAGTGGTTCTATATAAAGCAACAGCCTGGATGCGCCAGAAGATGGATAAAATCAAGTAAAGCACTGATTTTCTGACCCTGGATTCTAGACACTTGAATCATCACCCTGACCTGTTTTTTCCTTTTTATTTGCAGTCGATAATCCCAAACAGGTATCAGACCAAGTGTTCTTTGATCGAATGCACCGTCTCCTCAATGGCGACCAAAAATTCCTTACTATTGACGAGGTTCTTAAAGATGAGTACCTTCATTTTCACGGGCTGCTATCCGTCCACCGTAGCATCGGTCATGGGACAGTCCCTTATGCATATATCCCTCCAGTGGAAACAGTTCCAGAAATAGGAGAAGGCTCGGGGATTCCTGCAGCTTCTCTTCAAACTTCACCCTCTCCCTCTTCCACTCAAGACGATGAGCTGGCTAATCTGGCCAAAAAACATCGTGAAGGGTACGTTGCCCCCGAGGAAACTACCTCGGTAGACAAATCAAAATCTCCCCAAGGGTCGCCACTTCACGCTTCCGAAGGGGATGTTCCTAGCGCCGACGAGCACATATTTCAGGGTTTGGGGGATCTCCCTTTACCCGAGGCTATATACACTTCGGAAGATTTCAGAAAGGACCCTCTAGTCTTCACTTCTTCTGAAGAGACTACTCCTGCTAAGGCCAAAGAGCCTGCCCGCACAACTTTAGCTTCAGACTCGGGTTGGTTGGGGGGACACATACACTACATAGGATGCACTTTGCACCGTAGCACTAGCATTCATTGCACTTCTTTTTCCATGGATCCGCTGATTCTAAACTTCGTTTAACTTATCGTGCAGGTACAATGTCTCGATCCTCTTATGACATAAGGAAGCTTCGCCGCAGCATGTCTAATCCTCCCCAGGATGCCGAATATAACCGCCGGGATGACCGCGGCAGGGAGGAAAGGAGACCCTATGATCCTTATCGATCTCGATCCTCACGCTCCCGCTCACCAGTTCGACCGGAACAGGAAAAATACAAAAGCTATCAAGGTCGTAGGGAGGAGGATAGACCACAATCTAGGGATTCCACTTCCTCCCATGAAAAGCGAAGCAGAGAGAAAACACCTCCAAAGGAAACTGGGTCTAGAAGCAAGCAAAAAGTCCCTGCTACTAAGCGACCTCGGACAGACAAGGGTTCTACAGAATCTTCTTCGAGAAGGGACGCTGAACTAACAATCCTAGCCCCTCCTCCACCAGATGCGGGAACCGCCGTAAGGCTGGCATACTTAAAGGAGCAATTTCCCGAGCACTACTTCGAGACTCTGACCTTTCTACCTTCCCTTGAACCTATTTCTTCTAATTGGGCAGAGGAGGCCAGAGCAAAGATTGATTTGGTGGAAAAACAATATACCGAAATGTTCAAGTATTCCCGCACTCTTTCTAGAATCATTCGCACGCTACTGACAAATGCTGACTCCATGCACAAAACTGCAGAGGAAGATGCTAAGGCCCTGAAAACCTTAGGAAAAAATTTAGAAGATACTCAAGCTCAACTAGCTATCGCTCAGAAGAACGCCTCTAACTTCAAACAACAGTTTGAGGACATGCAAAAGCGCTATCATGATTTGCTAGAATCCCACACTCAGGAACGCTCCGAGTTGAAGAAGCAAGCTGACGAAGCCAAGTCAGAGGCTGCTAAGACACGTCTCGCTTATGTTGAGCTTGAGCAAAAGAATGCCGAGTTAGCGAAAAGGAGTGCTGAGTTAGAAAAGAAAAACGCTGATTTGGCTTCAAAATTGTTAGAGGCGGAAAACAGGGCTGCTCTGGCTGAGGGCAACGTTGAATGCGCTATTAAATCTGCGGAGGAAACCCGCAAACAGCTATCAGAGGCGGAGGCCAATATTCAGGGCTTCGGGGAGCTAATGATCGAATTCTTTGCGCACATTATTCGTCGTCGAAACATTTCCTGGATCGAGGACTATCCATCCACCTTGGTTCATGTGTGGAATCAAATCGTTGAGTGGGAAAAAGAAGAGCTTAAGGTCAATTCCCTCGATGAAGATAAGTTGATGGAGAAGTACTTGAGAGACGACGAACCAGAGCGCCTAGCCGAAGGTCGCCGTCTAATTGCTGAGGCCATGGAAGAGGAGAGGCAGAAGTCTAAACAGAAAACCATTCCTGAAGCCGGCTCCTCTTCTTCTGCTCCTGTAACTCCTGAAGTGGAAGGGTATGATCCCGAAAACCCGGGAATTCCCCGATCAACTTTACTATCTCCCATTCCTGAAATAACTCCAGAGGTAGTAGTCACCCCCGCTGAGAAGTCTTCAGAAGGTATCCCCGTCTTTTCTCCTCAACTTGTCAAGGCTACTACTACCTTTGGCTACATGATTGAACGTTCAATGAGAAATCCTTTGCTCTCGCCTGAGTTGATAACCGATGTTTCTCATTTTGTAGGCGTTGAATCCTCCGCGAAGACAGATGTAGTTCAAGGAGCTACCACTGGGACAAAGCCCGCTGATAGGGTCAAAGAAGGAGAAGGCAAGGCTGCTTCCACAGACTTGGGGGAAAGGAGTGAATCAACTAAGGTGACTACTCCCCATGACGAAGAAATGATTGCAGCGTTAAAAGACGACGGAGGAGACGAGGGGCATGATGAGGAACCAGAAGTTACCATAACCGGGGAGTCGAAAAGCGCTGAGGACATTACCTTGGCTGCCATGAAGGCTGATCAAGACAAGCGCTTGCAATTAAAGGCTGAAGAATTAGACCCTGAGGTCCTCAAGCCCCTCGCTGTTGTGGATGCAGGTTCAAGGTTAGTTGTTAAGCTTTCCACTAGATCTATTACCGAAGAACTTGCTAAAAAATCTTCTCTCGATTCCAGTGCCCCGCCCTCCGGGAAAAAGTCTGCTGGTCCCAGTACTACATCTTCAGGGAAAAAGAAACCAAAGCGGATCTTGACTGAAGCCGAGAAGGAAGCAAAAGATGCAGAAAAAGCTGTCAAGAAATCAAAGGCTCATTCCAAGCCCAAATAGTGGGTTCTTCTGTGTCCTTTTAGCATCTTTGTAAATCAATAAGTGCTGCTACACCAGCAGCTTTCGCACTTTCTTTTTCAGTTATTTCCCTGTACAAATTCATTCATTCGTAAATAAAAATAATTCACTTTCTGCAATGTTTATTTGTTAGCAGTTCTGCACTTATGTAAAAATGCATATCTATAGTTATGAAACTAAGTAGTGAAGAGGGGAGATATGTGTATGGGTATGTGCCCCAGTCAATCTCCGTAAGTTATTCAGTGCCTAACTATGCAATCTGGATGCTCCCGATTCTCTAACGGGATAACATTTCCTGTATCATCAATATCTGTTGTTTTTCCTGGCATTTCTTTTATACTCTTTCTCACTCTCTTGAGAGTTAGAGTTCGAGTTCAGTTATTTGTTTATCCCCCGGTCGTTCAACGGGAAAAGATTTCTTTCTCGGCGCTCGGTCGGAGACGCCTTTATACTCTCTTTCTCTCTGGAAAGTTAGAGTTCGGAGTTGAACCTCTTTCTCAGCGCTCAGTCGGAGACGCTTTTATACTCTCTCTCTTTCTCTGGAGAGTTAGAGTTCAGAATAGAATTTCTTTTTCAGCGCTCAGTCTGAGACGCTTTTATACTCTCTCTCTTTCTCTGGAGAGTTAGAGTTAAGAATGTCGTTTTCTCATTCTTTTATGTCTTATTGCACAAATAATCATTGTGCTTCTTTTTATGCCCAAACTGTTTCAACCTTTTTAGGTTCTAAGTTGTCCTGTATTTTATAATCACAACAGAATAACTAACGAATGTAAATGCATAAAAGTAAATAACACACAATATTTTATAGTGGTTCAGCTAAGTCATAGCCTACGTCCACTTTATAGTCCTTTATTCATATCGTCATATTTTCCAAAGGCAAATCGTGCCTTATTACCGAGTTTACAGGAAGAACAGCAAAAAGTATAGCATTTCTAATCCAAATATCGCATTAAGTGTTGGGCATTCCATGCTCGAGGGACTTCTTCGCCATCTACGGTCGTTAACTTGAATGTTCCTTTATCAAGTTTCCGTTGGATGACAAAGGGTCCCTCCCATTTTGGGCCGAGGTGAGGAAGGGATGGAAAAACTCTCTTGAGCACCAAATCTCCGGGTTCAAAAGTTCTGAGGCGAACTTTTTTGTCATAATAGCGCGCTATCTGACGCCGATGTCTTGCTGCACGCAAGTCTGCTTCGTCTCTTTTCTCTTCGACTTCATCAAGAGACTCAAGTAAAAGTGCCCGATTCGTCATCGGGTCATAATATGTCACCCTGTGGGAAGGAACTTCCAGTTCAACTGGAATTACTGCTTCTGAACCAAAGGAGAGGGAGAAAGGGGTATGACCAGTAGCCGTTTTAAACGTTGTTCGATATGCCCACAAAGCTAGGGGCAGTTCATCCACCCATTTTGCCTTTGCATGCTCTAATCGCTTTTTGAGGATGGATTTTATTACCTTGTTTATTGCCTCTACTTGCCCATTAGATTGTGGATAGGCAACTGCAGTATATCGTTTGTCTATCTTATATTTCTGGCAAAAGTTTCTGAATTCAGTGCTATCAAATTGAGTCCCGTTATCGGTAATAATCGTCCTTGGGATCCCGAATCGGCATATAATATTTCTGACCACAAAACTTATCACCTTTCTTGTGGTGATCTTAGTCAAGGGTTCAGCTTCCACCCATTTTGTAAAATAATCCACGGCTACTATGGCATACTTAGCCCCTCCTTTAGCGATCGGTAAAACTCCAATGATATCGATTCCCCATGTGGCAAATGGCCAAGGACTCACCATCGATTTAAGCTGGGTTGACGGTGCCCTGGGGATTTTGGCAAATCTCTGGCACTTATCGCAGCGTCGTGAATAATCAGCTGCATCTTTGTTGATCGTAGGCCAGAAGTATCCGTATCGCAATATTTTCTTCGCTAAAGTTTGACCTCCTGTATGATCTCCACACTCACCTTCGTGCACTTCTCTCAGTACACGCTTGATGTCGTCGTGTGCGATACATCGCAACAGGGGCATAGAAAATCCTTGTCTATAGAGAATATCGTCTTGTATAACATATCTGGTAGCTCTGCGCACTACAGCTCTCTTTTCACTCTTCTTTAATGGGAGTGTCCCATTCTTAAGAAAATTCTTGATTGGAGTCATCCATGATTCCTTCTCTGGTTCCGTTCCAAGAACGAATTCCATTTCCATTGACTCAAAGCTTGGCGACTCCAACGTTTCAATTGGAATTACCTCAGTCCCTTCTGGATTGTCAGAACTAGCTAATTTTGCTAGTCTATCCGCCTTCTGGTTTTCTTCTCTGGGAATATGTGTTATGTTGTACCGCTCTAAGCTACTTAATAGCTCTTTCACTTTCTTAAGGTAAGCAACAAGTCGAGGTCCTCGAGCCGCGAACTCCTCTCGCACTTGACAAACAACAATCTTAGAGTCACAAAATATATCCATCACTTTTACTCCGAGGTCTTTAGCGAGTTTCAGCCCGGCAATCAGGGCTTCATACTCAGAGTCGTTGTTTGTTGCCGAAAATTCTAATCGCAGGGCGTAATATAACGACCGTCCCTCCGGACTGACTAAGACAATTCCTGCTCCGGATCTTCGGTCATTTTTAGCTCCATCTGTGTATAGTCTCCACGGATTCATCTCTAGCTTATCCTCAGATTTGACCACTTGGTCATTGATTATTTCTTCTTCTGGAATGGTGAACTCCGCAATAAAGTCTGCTAGAGCTTGCCCCCTGATTGACTTTCGTGGTTGAAAATTCAAATCAAACTGGCTTAGTTCTATGTTCCATTTAATCAACCTTCCCGACGCTTCGGTTCTCTGCAGCACTTGTCTTAATGGCTGATCGGTGTATATGGTTATTGGATGGGCTTGGAAGTAGTGACGAAGCTTTCGGGATGCAATCAAGAGGCTATAAGCAAGCTTCTCGATCTTTGGGTAGTTGCGCTCTGCCGCTGCTAATTTCTTACTCACATAGTATACTGGCCTTTGTACTTTGTCTTCTTCTCGAACCAGAACTGTGCTGACAGCGTGAGCCGAGACTGCTAGATAAACAAATAGTTCTTCATGGTCTACGGGCTTTGATAAGATTGGCGGTTTTTCTAACAGTTCTAACAGATTTTGAAAAGCCTCGACACAATCGGGAGTCCACTGGAAGTTCTTCTTTCCCCTTTTTATCAAATCAAAAAATGGAACACATTTATCGGTGGCTTTAGAGATGAATCTACTTAGCGCCGCTACCTTTCCTGCCAGACTTTGGACGTCTTTAATTTTCCTTGGTTCTTTGATATTTCTAATCGCCGCTATCTGGCTAGGGTTGATCTCAATTCCTCGGGAACTCACAATGAAGCCAAGGAACTTTCCCGACGCCACTCCAAATGAACATTTTAAAGGATTCAATTTCATACGGTATTTTCGCAAGATACCAAACATTTCTGCTAAGTCTTGCGTATGACTGGAGGACTGCTTTGATTTAACAAGCATATCATCCACATAAACTTCCATAGTTCTTCCTATTTGATCATAAAACATTCTATTTACCAACCGCTGATAAGTAGCTCCAGCGTTTTTTAATCCGAATGGCATTACAACATAACAATATAATCCCAGATTCGTAATGAAACTTGTATGCTCTTGGTCTGGTACATGCATAGGAATTTGATTATATCCAGAATATGCATCCATGAAAGAGAGAAGTTCATGACCTGCTGTCGAGTCTACAAGCTGGTCAATCCTGGGAAGTGGGAAACTATCTTTTGGGCAAGCCTTATTTAAATCTGAAAAGTCAATACAAGTTCGCCACTTTCCGTTTGGCTTCTTTACCAGAACGGGATTCGATATCCAGTCGGGATAGGTCGAATCTCGAATAAATCCATTTTGCTTCAATTTCTCTACTTCCTCTTTGAGGGCAACCGACCTCTCTGGGCCCAGCATGCGTCTCTTTTGCTTCACAGGCGGATGCTTCGGATTTACATTCAATTTGTGACTGATAACGGAAGGCGATATCCCACACATGTCAGCATGGGTCCAGGCGAACACATCTAAGTTCGCCTTCAAGAAGTTCGTCAGCTCTTCAGCACGACGTGGATCCAATTGGGAACCAATCTTCAAAACTTTCGTCGGATCAGCTTTATCAACAGGAATTTCCACTGTTGCTTCATTAGGAGTTGCATTCCTAGCCTCTGGTTCCTCGTCTTTTCTAGGATCCAGGTCTTCAGGCGTTCCTTTTCGCAACTCCCTTGGATTCAACCTCTCTAATTGCTATGCCGAGTCCCCCTTTGAGGGAGATGAGGCATCCTTATTCTCAGCATTAACTCCTTTCATCAACATCTTCAGTTCGGCCACATAGCAGGCCCGTCCAGAAACCTGATCCCCCCTTATTACTCCAGTCCCGGCTTCGGTTGGGAACTTTAGTAACAAGCACCAAGGGGCGATACAAATTCTAAACTCAGCGAGGGCAGGCCTCCCTAAAAATGCGTTGTATGGCGAATCTACATCCAGTACTACAAACTGAAGCATTCGCACTCTTCTACGTTCTCCTTGCCCTAGGGTCACAGGCAACTCTATATATCCCATAGGAGCTGTCGTCGCTCCGTTGAAACCTCTAATCCATCCTTCACAAGGTTTCAGATCTTCAGGCTCAAGCTTCATCTGATCAAATGACTTCTTGAACAAAATATTAACGGAACTTCCGTTGTCTACTAATACCTTATGGACCAACGCTGGCCCAATAGTGGTAGTAATAACCAACGGATCGTTGGTGGGAGATTGTATTCCCGTGTTGTCTCGGCTGCGAAACACCACGTCATCGAACATGGTTTTTTGTTGTTTGATGGGGGTGACATCTTCCAACTCGTCACCTTCATTCACATCTAGATGTTTGGCAGCATTCACATATTGGTCCATTGACCTAAAGCTTCGAATTGCCGGGTGAGGTCCGCCTACTATGGAGTTGATGACGATCCCTTTACCTTTCTGCTGCGCGGTAGGCTTAGGAGCAGGTAGGATTTGCTTTGGAGCCTGCTCTCCTTGCCCCCTGTCCCTCGGGGCAACCTTGTGCTCATCCAACTTTCCTTCACGCAGCAGCTTTTCAATTACATCCCTCAAATGTCGACACTCATTGGTCGAATGTCCATGCGTTCCGTGAAATAAGCAAAATTTCCCTGTCGCCATTTCTTTCTCGGTCGAATCACGAGGTGGCGGTCTTTTGTACTGCAACACATTATACGTGTCCAGGTAAATATTTTCCAACGTGTCATTCAATGGTGTGTAGTTCTCGTAGTTCTGGAATCGGGGCCTTTTGTTTGGATCGCTTCCCCTATTTCTGTTTCTCCTGTTACCGTTCGAATTACGGTTGTTGTTGTTTCCCCCGCTTCCAGTATTGCTGTTTCCACCCTTGTTTCCTACATTTACTTCAACCTTGCCAGAACTTTCCCCAGACTGCTTCACTGCAATATTACTCTGCACATTCTCCTTTGAAGCTGTCTCAGACTTTCTCTTCCGGTTTGCCCGGGCCTCCTCTCGTCTCAGATAAATATCGGCTTTTTCGTAGAATATCGCCCTTGTGGGGGGTGTCTTCCCAGAAAGGTAGTCTCCAAACTCAGACTCGGGATCGACTCCTTCCTTCAATGCCATCAGAATAGTGGGCTCATGCGGGTCACTGACCTCAGTTACAGCTTGGTTAAATCGATCTAAATATGCCCTTAAAGATTCTCCTGGTGCCTGTTTGATCCTTGACAATTCAATAACGCTCTTGGACTTTCGAGCATGTAATCGGAACTGGTTCATGAAATGCTCGCTTAGTTCTTTGTAATTAGAAATTGAATGAGGAGGAAGTCGGGTAAACCAAAATAAAGCCACATCTTCTAGGTAGATTGGGAACGCTTTGCATTTTACTTCATCGGGGGCAGCAGCTGCATTCATAAGCCACGAATACCGCATCAAGTGCTGTCCTGGATCAGTCCTTCCGTTATATTTATCCATCTGTGGCAAGTTAAAGCGTCGGGGGAACTGGAAGTCTAGGATGTCGTCAGTGAACGGAGTATGGCTTCGCTCTATACCGTAGTCTTCATTGGTATAATTCCGGCTTTCGGACATAATTCGACGAACCATCGCCTGCACATCGGCACTAGTTAGGGGCTGCTCAGGTTCCCTGGCCCTAGTGTCCGAGTTCCTCCGGGGCTCTTGCTCAGGAGACGCCCTTCTTCTTCGAGCTGCCTCTGCTCGATTCCTTTCCCTGCGTTCCCGGTCGATCTCGGGAAGAGGGGACTGGAGTCGTTGCCCCCGAGAGGGGCTATCGTTTCCTAATGCTCGTGCGATATCCTCGCGAGATCCCAAAGATCCAAACGTTAGCTGCTCCACGTTCTGAGGTCGCTCGAGTGGCCTTCGTTCACGGGGCCTCTCTTCCTCAGAAGATGAAGATTGATCTACTGGTGTATGACGAACTGGCGACGGAGTTCTTTGCCGGCGGAGCTCACTGATTTCCCGACTCATGAGCCTCATATTTTCCTGCATCATGAGATTGGTGCGCTCATGAACTCTCATAGCTTCCCTCGTGCTCTCAAGCATATCAAGAAGGCGCGAGAAATCTCCTTGAGTGATGGGAGCAGATGGATTGGCCTGGTCTCCAACCCTGGCAGCTGGAATTGGAGCATTCGCGGGGACTCGAGTAGATGTTCCAGCTTCACCAAGCATCGGGTCGGATCGGAGGTAGGAAGTCGGGTCGGATCGGAGCTGGGGTGTCTGTTCGGATCGGTGTGCAGCGAGCAAGTCGGGTCGGTTCAGACTGGGGGAGTGCACTGCTTCAGAGTCTCCAACCCTGATCGGATCGGAACTTTCCCCTTGCTGTCGGTTCGGATTTCCTGCGTTGATTCTCCCTGCTGCTGAACTCTGCCCCCTAGACCTTGTTACAACAGCATGTTGCTGATCTTCACCAGCTCCATTTCCTTGAACAGACTGGACTTCCTTGCCTTTTCCTCTGGCCATGAGTCTTTGACAATTACTTCAACGAATGTAAGAAAGTGGAGAAACTTAAGGATTCACTTCTTTGAACTCAACGGTCCAAAAAGTAGAAAGAGATCCCGGAAAATAAAGAATTTAGATGAGAGCACCCGTTTGGTAAGCGGGAGGTCCTGAGTTCAATTCTCAGTGAAAGCACCAAAATGTTAGACCCAAATGTGGTTCTAACACCCAAATTGATTAGAAACAAGATAAAGTAAAGCAGAAATAAAAAAGAACACACAAGATTTATAGTGGTTCGGCGAAGAAATGCCTACGTCCACTTAGTTTTCACTATATTCAGTAATTCAATTACAAATACAATGTAAGATTCGCTCACAACTCACTTTTGTTCACTCAGAAAGATTAAAACAGGAAATGAAAGATGGTTTGGATTTTCCGGGAGTGAAGGAATTCGAATGATGGAGGTACTTGGATTCTCAAAAGTGCTGAAAAAGATCCTTCTCTTTGTCTCTAGATGGGGTATTTATAGGTGTGAATTTGCCTGAGATGCAATCCGGGTCGGAACACGTGTCATCCATCGCCCTCTCTTCGGGTTCGGATGGGCCATCAAGCAGACAACGCATCAATGAGATGGACGTTAGGGGTAGGAATTGGTCACATCCGGTCCGGTTCTTCAGGCGGCTTTATAGGAGATCTTCCTGGATCATGGGTGCGGGTCGGAGACGTGCAGGTTGGGGGCTCGGATCGGAATACCCGACCCGAACCGGAGTAGCTTGAACGTCTCTTCTTCTCTAATCATACTCCGCTCCGCTCCGAAGTCGTGGCAAGCAGACGGCTTTCCGATCCACCTGAGATTCATTGGCCTTCCGATCCGATCAGGTATGCTTTGCCAATTTATCCAGTAAGAGATATCCGATCCGAACAGAGAATTTTACCCGATCCGAACCGATACGCTGCTATCAATCTGAATTGTGGAGCTTCCTTCCGATCCGAACCGGAGTCGCATAACTTGAAATACTCTTCCACGGTTGGTTTCTTGACTTTGTGTTGCCTAGTTCACAAAGTAGGCTAACATTAATGATGGTTTGAAAGAAATTGGTAGCACAATCATGGGGATTCGTACCGCCATTGGATTTGTAAGATCTTCTCCATCTAGATTGGCTAAGTTCAAAGAGGTTTGTGTTAATTTGAGAATTGATGACAAGTCCATGCTTGCATTACATGTTCCTACTAGGTGGAATACTACGTATTTAAGTTCATAGATTATGCTTGCATTAGATGTTCCTTCTTCTTTATCTACAGATTTGTCAGCGGACAAAGCAACGTCACCATTTCCATAGGTCTACAGCGAGGTAAATGACTTTAATTTTCTGATTTATCACTACTTATAAACTGTTGTGTTGTATATAGTTTCATTTTCAGTCCACATATATGTGACAAAACATATTAGCCACTGCAGATTTTGGCACTATCTTGTCATTTTTTTAGTCCATGTATACAGTTCATTTTCAGTTCAAATATGGAAAACTAATAGTTCATTTTTTTAGTCCAGGCATGTATATAGTTTATTATCAGTCCATGTATATAGTTCATATTTAATTCAAATATTTTGTTGTCAAACTAGATAATTTACTGCTACAAATCTATGACTGTATTCAGTCCACGTATATAGCTCACTGTCATTTTTAGTCCATGTATTCAGTCCATGTATTATTTATATAGCTCAGTGGCTCACTGCTAATTGCTAATTTCTATGATAGGTTACTCTGTCTGTTGCTGCTTTTATATGTGAAGGAAGTAAAGTTTCTTTTGATTTTTTTTGACTTTTAAATGCAAAACAATTTTGTTTTTGTTTGTCAGGGCTCTAAGCTGTTCAGCAAACTATTATTAAGGATCACCTAAAAAGTAAACTTATTGTCTAAGAGCTTATGTTTATTTATTTTTACTTTCAGATAGCATATTA
Source organism: Allium sativum (assembly GCA_030737875.1). Taxonomy (NCBI): domain Eukaryota; kingdom Viridiplantae; phylum Streptophyta; class Magnoliopsida; order Asparagales; family Amaryllidaceae; genus Allium; species Allium sativum. The sequence continues at coordinate 105,623,997 of CM060909.1, forward strand.
GCTTTGGAGTTTGGACATGCCTGGAGAGTCAGAATGGAGATTGCTTTCATCTGTGTACCTTCAATTTGAGTATCAAAATTACAATGCAAGTTGTAACTATATTTTTGTACCTTCAGTGCCCAGAGATGTATTAGTATTTAGAGATGATGATGAGTTATGTAATGTAATTAATATATAGTATTATTGTAACTTGTAAGCAATTTGGCATGCCGGTTGGAAGTTGGAACTTGGAAGTTGGAGCTGTTATCTGCAATTCTGCGTATATATTATATAGTATATAATATGCATCATGGTTGTTTGTTTTACTTAATGTATGCAAGTAATATGTATGCTTTCTTAGTTGCTTCATGCTTGTAAGAGTTGTATCTGCATGTTGGTTTGGAGCAACAATGGAACTATTATCTAACTTTACAAATGGTTAACCGGTTGATTTAAATGGTTAACCGCTAGATTTAATCAGTTAACTGATCAGTAGTTAACCGATTAAATTGGGTGGTTAACCGTTTAAATTAAACAGCTAACCAAGGGTAATTTTAGATGGTTTGGTTGGTACGTTACATTGTCGATTAACCGACGAGCGGTTAACTGAACCGCCCGCACCAAGTGGTTAACCGAAAATATTAACTTCTCGGCTTGATTGACCGACCGCGCCTACCCCTAGTTTACATTAGATATATAATTTGATGTCATGAGTGCTTTTCCATGATTGAATGGGTGTTATGGTTTCCATGGATGTATGGTTGAAAAGTTGTTGTAAAGGCTATCACTGTCCGATGTGGGGAAAATAGGGTTGAATTCTTCTCTGGTGTTGTGGGCAGATTAGTATGTTTATCTATCCATTCTCATATACTTTATTGATAATGTTTGTTAGCTGTTTTATTGCTCACTAAAACTATTTTTTTGACTCAAGGTTTTACGTTTCCCTCTTATTGCCTTGGGCTATTCATCCGGCTGTGGATGGGCAGATTAGGTGGTAGGTGGCAGGTGATAGGTGATAGCATTAGTGAGGATGATGTTGCAGTTCGGATGCGAGTTGGAGGCTTACATATCAGTTTTATTACTATCTAGTATTTCTATTTCCGCTATTTGAGTTGCTCTATGAGTATTGTAGTGAGGCTTTATGTACAGACTTTGATATTTTCTATGATGTTTGGATAATCTTTCAGGATGTTGTGAAAGTTTCAAAAGTTAGTTATATGATGCTTCACTATCGTTACTGGTTGTATATTTTCTACTATATTTTATCCTTGCGCTGTGATTTCTAACACAGGTTCCACTTGTTTCTACCTACTTTGATGATCGTCCATAGCTGTCGTGCACACCTTTTAGAGCATTATTCTTCTTATTTAGTGTAGGGGTTGTGGGCGGTCGTCACAAAATATTATCTTATCCTTCCTTCTCATTTGGTGTCGGACATAAGAGTACCAAAAATCAAGTCAACACTTAGTTTTAGTTAATTTATTGCTAACATAAGAGAGTGGTTTAAATTTACTGATGTATTTATATATTTGTATATGTATGTCACATATAGCTCATAATGATGTAGAAGTTATACTCATTAAATTGTTGATAATCAGGCATCCTATATTAGGTCATATTTTTAGTTTCTAGCCAATTTATTTATGTAAACAAAATTCACAAATAATTTTTTGATCATCTTTAAATATTATTTAGGCTATAAAACCATATTAAATAATATTTAATTCCATTTATAAAATTATGTCATCAAGCTACTTGAATCCACTAAAGTTTGCATATCTACATAATACAAGTATATATATTTATAAATCTGTTATAAATCACTTATTGTAATTATATAACTAATTGAAATGAATTATTTATTATTCAGAACTATTATTTGAATATCTAAAAATAAATTAAATATCTAATTAAAAGTGATAAAATTATTGGTTGTAGTAGAAATGCAAAAAAAAAATATTCTAAACGAAATATAGTTGTCAAAAGATGTCGAGTGAACACACCTTGTAAACACGCCTTCAGACTAACGCCGCTTATTTACTCAAATTTCATGCTAAACCAAATCAAAATACATGTCTTTAACTAGAGCACTCCATCAAAATCCAAAATACGAAAATCTTAAATGTAACTATCTTTTGACCACCCAATCAAATAACTTCAGTTTATGGGATTTTATTATATATCATCCTCATGTTCTTCAAACAATCGCCAAACACATTGTATGATGGTTCAGGGTTGGAAAGAAACTTAGACTCTAAAATATGCCCAACTCATAGTTAGTTAGTCATTCCTATGAGGTAAGGCCGCAACTACGTTGTTGTCAAACTTCTCAGAGTTACAGACAAAAATTAAAGAAAAAAGAAGGAAAGATTGAATACGTTCTGTGATGCCTTACCTCTATACTCGCATTAGTGAAGGACATTACGAAGCAATGTTGTTAACTAACACAAAGAATAAGGTTGTTAAGTAGCGACTATCTATGTAATAACTTAATAAAGCTAATATATAATGGCTAGAAATTTCTTCGAAAACAAATACAAAATATATGTAATATAATCAGTCACAGATACTTGAATCACAGAAGCAAAAGTAAATATGTGTAACACCCTGCATTTTTAATTAAATAAGAAAATAAATCTTGATTTTTTTTTAGAATTTGGTCACAGAATTAGCGTCATTGCGTCCATGGCGATTTTCTGATCAGTTTAGACCTATGGTTTGCAGAAAATGGATTTGAAATGAAGTATTAGGACAATCGTGAAAAGTATATATAAAAGAACACGAATAACAATAATAAATACCAATGTTTTTAGTCTTGTGAACAAAAGGCTAAGTAGGTGAGTTGCTAGAGGCATGTCTCTCCTATGTGAGTCGTGCAAGTTCGAGTCCCGCTAACGTCATATTTTTAATTTTGAAGGGATGACTAAAGAAATGTACATTCTAAGAGAAATATATATATATGTACATATAAGGAAAATTATACATATAGGTGAGTGTGTGTATATATATGTATGTATATACGTGTATGTGTGTGTAAATACATATATATGAATAGGAAATCCAAAAGTAATAAAAACAGGTAAGAAATAAATGACAACATAACGCCATTTGAATTTTGAAAATAAATAAAGATTATGCGTAAATATATACGCATAAATTCAAAAATTGAAATAAAAAATGTAATTTAAGAGAGAAAAGTAATAAATGTGAATGAATGGAAAAAATAGACAAGAAAATAGCTACATTTGAAATTTATATATATATATATATATTATGGAAGAAAACAATGAATTGATGCTTGTAATAATGACATAAATTAAGCAGTTATTAATGTACAAAGATTTTAAGAGTTATACGCATATATATGCACATAAGTTTGAAATTTGAAATTGGATGTGTGTCATAAACGGAAGAAAATAATTTACATAAGAGATATTTGGTAATAAGATGAACGTTAAGATCAACATTAAGACGGCAAAATCAACGTCAAAGACCCAGGTCATGGGTTGACCCAAGCCTTACATGGGTCGAACCATGGGTCGACCATGGGGTCGACACATCATGAAGGTAGGTCGACCGACCATGGGCCAGATCTGGATTTTCTGACGTGTGTTTCTTGGCTTGTACAGTTCGAATTTTATATTATTAAATCTGATAGACCAGAATTTCATGTACACCTATAAATATACTAGCAGAGCCTAGCCTCCAACTCATATTTTTTAAGACGATGCTAACGCTCTGCCGTTTTCTTTCTTTTCCAAATCTTTCAAAAAATAAAATGTTCGCATTTAGAAGTTCCGATTCAAGATTTGAAGACAAAAGAAGTAAATCTACAACATAGGTGTTTAAATATCTTTTTAACGTGAGGTAAATCCTGTGAATCTAATTTATTTAGGTTTCTTTCTTTCCTCCTTTTAGCATTATATTTGTAAATCCTTGGTTATCTTAATATTAGATTCGATTATAAAGACCATGGAATAGCAAATCTGAATCAGATTCAAGTGTTGGAAAGCCGTCAGGTGAGTGGATTTAAAATTATACCTTTTAGGTAATGATATATTTATCATTTACTTTCCTCGTAATTCTTAACATGATAAATAATTGAAATTTGTGGTAACTGTAATATGATCTATTCCGTGGGTATGTTAAGAATATTGTTGTTGTAATTTGTTCAATTTATTCTCTGTTTAATTTTAAGAATTGCTATAATACTGAAATGATATATTTGATAATAATTATGCATATGTTCTGGAGATTGCTATTCAATAATAAATCGAATATGTTGTAAAAGGGAATTACACTGAATTGTGGAAATAATGGTAGAAGAATTGGTATGCCTAGTTTTATACAGAAATTTATAGTAACTGAAAACGGTTAATTAAACACAGGAATTAACATCTAACTCAGAAAACAAAAAGGGGAAAAGTTAGTAGTGGACTGAGTTAGTTGGATTTTGGGAAACGGATACATTTCCATAATAGTAAAAATATTAAGAACATAACTGCAAGAAAAGAAAGGAAAAAGGGATAAGTGTGAAACAGGGGTTCTTTCGCCGTATTGCGTAGTAATCAAAAAAATATACATGTATGTCCAAAACGAAAGTAAAAGAAATAGCTTGCAACTACGGATCTTAATTGACGTATGTTATGGAAATAGATCTTTACATATTTCCAGTAAACAATCAAATATGGAAATAGATCTTTACATATTTCCACTAACCAATCAAATGACGTGTGTGAAACATTTTCCTAAAATAATAAGAATGTACATGACGATAATTAAAGAAAGATTACAACAATAAAAGTTGGTTCATATTAAGGAACCTAAGAAGAATTGTGATGAACGGGGAATATAAGCTATTATAATTAATTATATGAATGAGAATGAAATATGATAGGCAGGCTTGTTTTAGGGACAATATAAATTATAACATAGGTTATAATTTAGAGAAGAGAACTTATTGATAAACCTTACTTAAGAGGACCAAGTTAATAAGTAAACAACAACAATAAGTTGTGATAATAGTGTAAGACACGGTTGTGATTAAATAAGAAAGAATAAAATATGCTTATTATTGGTAGACTTATAATTGGGAGTATTAGGTCTAATAAATGTAATGAATAATAAGCGAAAGTCTGCCCCGAGGGCATAGGGATGAATAAAGAAACTAAGCAGCCAATTGTTAGCTAATGAACCAAGTATCTTGAATACAAGGTGAATATATGGATAATCAAGCTAATTAGCAATGTGATGAGGTAAAGCAAGTGCATGCTTAAAACATTAGACATGGGATCTAACAACAAGATAGCATGATGCGCTTGAACCAGTCCATATGTATGAAGGTGAAGAACCCAACGGGGTAGATCATCGTGGTGTCTGGAGACATGAAAAGAGCATGCCCGACTGATTTTTCTATGGGAATAAAGGGAAGCACGTGGCTTCTGTGGGACGTGATAGGGTACTCCGTGGTGGTCCTCTGTGCGGTATGTAATCATGTCGTACCCGTAGGGGTTTGGTCGCTATGGTACCATCCAGGGATCATACCTTGACTATAACCGTGGTATGACAGTCAAAAGGCTGTAGCGGATGGCATTGAGTAATTCGGCGATTTGCCTCTAAAGAGGTTGGTCTTGACCAAATTAAGGATAGTAATCGCTGGATACCTGTCATCGGCAGTCAGTAAGATGTGGAAAGACTAAAGCTAAACCTACTGATCTTCAATCTTTCACTGTCAAGATGCTAGTCGCGGGACACGCCAAATTGGATGTTAGATTGGTTGATGAGGGCAAGTCACTTAGCTTCTGAGGAAGTCTTTCATAGTTGAGGGGGGGCCACCACTATGAAAAGACATACCATACTTGAATTTCTGTATTGTAGGCCAAATGAGGTGGTGCTTTACAGATACTGAAAGCTCCCAACCGAGTTTTGTGCATTGGACGCAGACCTATTACGTGACTCGGGTTATAGTAGACAGTACGTTCGTGTGAGGGTCTATACACACACACTGGGTGGTGTATTGTAGACGGTAGGGGCATTACTCTGTGTTGAGACGTTATTCAACCAAGGAGTTTGGATACGACAATCCGTACGCTTACGTGTAATAGAGATGGTAGTTTTGTGCGATTACATGGTGTAACAATATAGATTTTCATACGTCGTTTGGCGTAGGATGAAGGTGTACGAGGAGGGTACTATGGGATGTACCTTGAGATGTTGGATATAGCTATATATATACACTATATTAGGTTAGTCTACCGGGAAGTAGATGGGTACGACATGAGTGCAGAGTCTTGAGTGTTGTTAACCTAAGTAACCTAATTATTAAGAAAACATGATTGAATGGTATATATAGGGTTATTTCAGAATGTATAATTTTTCCATTCACCAGAACTTTGTGTTTTGACCCCTCCTCATAATATACTCACATGTTAGGTTTATGACCGAGATTTAACTAGCCTTTGGACACTTGTTAGATAATGTTATTATTTCAGTATGGATATATTTTATTATTATATTTTATCCATTTCTATGTGAGGTGCTTTATCGAGATCTGATTTATTTATTATCTTTGTCTTTTCTGCAGGATACTGAACAAGCAGCTCGAGCTTCGATTGATCGGAATTTTTAAAGAAAAAAAATTGATCTGTCGAAATTCGGGTTGTTACATCTAGTATTAGAGCTCAGGTTTAGGATTTATGTATAGATAGTGAGTGAACGTATTTGTATTTTTAAAAATATAAATAACTTATATATACACCTGGATTGTAACGACCCCGAATTTCGCCCGACCCGATCGATCGTTAGATCGACCAAGACCGTTCAAACCCGAACACGTTAACTCTGGGAATACAACACATCAAAATAATAACAACAGACTTTTATAAACATTACAATAATGTTACATCAGAGTACTAAATATTAGAGTACATCGAATAAAATTACAGCGGAAGATAAATTACAGTAAACTAATACAATACACAGCGGAAGACTTTTTATGCTCTGGACACAGCTTTAGGCTTCGATCCAGAATCTTGCTCAAGAGATAGATATCTGTAGAAATCTACTCGACTGCCCGTGTGGAAAAGAGGGCACCCGAGTTTGCAAAGTGAAACAAACTACGAGTCAGTTATGGGACTGGTGTGAGAATTCTTAACTAACAGCAATCAGGAAAATCCAAGGACCATGCCGCTAATGCGGAACGGGTTTTATTCCAATGGATTGCCGGTGCATAAATTAAAGTAAATCGTTAAACAACGCAATGCTTTTTAGAAAAATGGAATCATCATAAGACTCAAGTCCCATCAGACAATGCAACGCAAACCAGAGGATAGAGTTTTACCTTATGATGATTAAACATGCTTAGTACGATAAAAACAAATTTGATATTATTATTAGTGTATATATGTTTCAAAAACATTTCAAAGTAAATATATCAATCCTAGGAAGCATAACTACCATATACTATGCCTCCACACTAGTAATACAATCAAGTCCGTAATGTCGTATTGGGAATTGGGTTTCCATCATGAGTCAAGGCTAGGAACGATCTCCTTACCGATTCGAGACACTCTAGCTAATGTCTCAGGATCCCCCGCAGTGAACCCTTGGGTCCTACAGGGCCGGTCCACACATACGATTTGCGGATTGGCAATTCATGAACACACGTTTCCCGGTCCTATAGGACCTAATATCCGAGGCACCTCATTCCATCATCCACATAAGTAAAACGCCGGGCCATGTAAAAACCCAAACACCACTTCTAGCTAGAAAGAAACGTGCTGCTCTCCCTGCGTTTCCTTGCTCCGTTTTAGACTCAACCAGGGTATGAGGCTCGTGAAGCTATGTATTACACAAAGCTACGCTTTTCAAGCTGTGCTTTGATCATCATCCACAAGGCCTGCTTTTCAACAAAAACCTTGATCATTACATCTTGGTATGCCACACTATCAATCCATATCATACTATTAATCCTTTTCCAAAATATACAAAAGGGTGTTAAGCAAGAGAATAAATTCTCCGCCACCAAGAATTCATACATTCGACAAAAAATCAGTAAATACAATATAAAGGAGTACATCACATTCCATTTATAAGCCCGTTCTGGGTCTGAACGAAACTATATCCGGTAGATCTCCAAGTACGTTTGGACAACTACCACCGAAACCCTTTTCAAGGTAGCAAATCAATCGAGGGCATCAGTAGCCTTCATCCATTCGATGTCGAAGATTACCTATCTTCAATCACCGTCTTCGACTTAGGTCGACGTATAATCAATTGAAATGAGATTGAACTCGGACTTTTCAAATGATCCTCGCATATATGCATTTTAAATTCATTTCATATCGTTATTAGTATTTAATAACGATCTATCGCTATTTTTATTTATATAAAAATAGCTAAATTTAATTTAACGACGCTTCGGGTCAATGGGCGACCCTGGCGCTGTTTTGACTCAAATTTATTTTACACATTTCTCTAAATCTAACCGTTGGATTTTAACATAATTCATATCGTTGGAAAGGTCTTCCCAAGGCGAACCCAACGGTTTCAGTTTTGGGAAAATTAGATGGTCGGATATTTCGGTATAATCAATTAAAGACACAATTCCAAGACGCGAACTACCATGCTCGGTTCGTTTGATTTTAATTTCTATATATATATATATATAATTATATATAATTCCATCATCCATTCCATTCACTATATTTTGCTGACATCGAATATCCCTATTTGTATATATAATGTCGAGGTATAACATGACACACAATAATGCTTATTTTAATTTTAATTTACATACACATCCTAAAAATAACAATGTATATTTTCTTTTATCTTTCAAATTACACAAAATGTATATTTGGTATCATTATTCTTTCTAATGAAAATCCATTCATTAAAACATAAATTTCTAATCCTATTATTTACATTGAAAAATGTAATTTTCTATTCCTATTTTATTTACATTGAGAAATGTAAACTTTTATTTCATTTTCTATTTACATTGGAAAATGTAAATTTCTATATTTCTCTAATTACATATAAAAATGTAACTTACTATTTTTCTTCTATTTACATTAAAATGTAAATTCTTTTTACCGTCTCTAAAATGACGATAAAAATATATAATATTTATTCTATTCTTTTGTCGCATCTAAAGTGACGATAAAATTGTACATTTCATTTTTACTCTTTTTATAGCATATAAAATGACGATAAAAATATACATTTTAATTCTATTATTATTATCGCATTAAAATTGTAAAGTTTTCTTTTTAATATAATCTGCATTAAAAATGTGACTTTTCCTTTTTAATCTAATTTACATAAAAAGAATGTAAATAATTTTGCAATGTCAAAATCTAATCTTTTTATTACATTAAAATGAAATTTTATTACTGTGCAAATTCTTATTCTTTCATTACATATAAAAATGTAATTTTATTTTCAATGCAAAACTTTAATCTTTAATTACATAAAAAAAATGTAATTTTAATTTCAATGCAAAACTTTAATCTTTAATTACATAAAAAAATGTAATTTTAATTTCAAATATATATTCTATTCTTAATTACATAAAAAAAATGTCCTTTTAATTTACAATATATATCCTATTCTTAATTACATAATAAAATGTAACTTTAATTTACAATATATATTCTATTCTTATTTAATACATTGTAAATGTATTTTCTCATTCCTTTCTTATTACATTGATAAAAATGTAAGTTTTCATTCTAATTTAAATTACATTAATAAATATGTAAGTAATCATATCTTGTTACATTAATAAAGGTAAGATTCATACCTCATCATCTTAATTACATTATAAATGTAATTCATATGTTCAAATATATCATTTCCTTTCGTACATTAAAATATATCATTACATTGCATACATTAATATATATCATTACATTACATACATTAATATATATCATTACATCTCATACTTTAAAATATATAGTTTCACTTCATAACAAAATTACGTGTAAACATTCATTTTGATAAAAAAAATACCTCTTTTTCAATTCTTTTCTTTTTGTAAATAAATAACATTAAAATCAAATCTTTCCTTTTCTTTTCTTTATTACATTAATAAAAATGTAAATCTTCCATTTCATCTTAGTTACATAAAAATGTAAAATTTAACTTATTACATTAATAATGTAAATGCTTATCCATATCTTATTACATAAATACAAATGTAAGTTTTCATTATTCTAAATTGCATTAATAAAGATAATGTACTCTTTCATTTCATATCAATTACATTAAAAATAATGTAAAATTCCATTTCCTTTCAATTACATTAATAACAATGTAAAATTTCAAATCATACATTTATTACATTAAAAAATGTAAAATTTTCATTTCTTTAATCAACATGAAATGGTAACAAATTAAATTCTAAATTGAAATGAGGCTTAACAGTTACCATATAATTTATTTATATAGATTTCATTCATAACATAATTTTCAGCAATAATGGTCACAATTCATATCACATCCAAATGACATCCATAGTGCAATTGACAACTAATCCCAAGGAATACGTGTAGTCAGAATATATTCCAAGACCCGTGTGGGGTTTCAACCAACAAATAATTAAATAATATTTGTGCATTAATTTAATATGGTAGTGTAATATTAATTTAATGATGATTAATAAGATAACATTAATTAACATGTCATATATTTTCAGATTCAAACATCACATCACATCCAAACATCAACATATACACGCAACAGGTATAAACATTTCATTACAGACATTTAATAACAGTTATTTATGAAAATAAAGATTGAGTGAGAAAGAGTTCTTACCTTGGTTTTTAATTTGTCGGGTTTAAATTGACGGTTCGGACCCAATTTTGGCTCAAAATTCAACTTGCTCCAAAATTGACGAAATTGGTGTCATCGCGAAGCTCTCGACGCGCTGATCGCGGCAAATCCTATTTCATGCGATTTCGAGTTCGTATCAAAAAGTTATGATTTTCTGAAGTTCGAACGAATTAAATAATTAATTTAATTATGGAAAATACCCAAAAATTCAACTTTCTCCAAATTGGACGAATTTAGTGTCCACGCGAAGGTCTCATCGTCATGATCGCAGCGAATCTGAAATCATCAAATTTTGAGTTCGTATGAGAGAGTTATACAATTTTGATAAATCATTAAAATAGTACCCCAACCGGTCAACCAGCCCCTTCCGAACTTTGACCGCGTTTTCCCGTTGACTCAGACCTCCGAACGCCGACCACCGCTGGAACCGTCTTGGCGAGGAGCTCCACCGCCACCTGGTCCCGCCGCCCAGTTCGCCGTCTTTCGACGGAAATCGGCCAGAGAAGCCGCTCCGCCTCGCGGGCTCCATAGGCCGCCACCCACCTCCGATCAACCTGAATTTTTTTGAGCATCTAAATCTCATGTAGACGAAGAACTTTCCTGTTGGTGACTTCGCCCGGTTCTCGCTCGATTTGCCGGAATTTGTTGATTTACGTTTTGAGCTCGCTGTTTTTGCCAGAATTTCGATTTTCAGATCATCTCGATTTTCGTGCAATTCCTTCAACTTTCAGGTGAAACTCCGAGAAGCAAAGTTGTTCGTATGTCTCTTGGCATTTTCTCCAGTTGGCCATCATCTAATTCTCGACGATTTGATGGAAAATCACCAAATCCGAAACTGACTTTTTTGCAATCAAACTCAGATTCCGGCGAATCCTTGCGTCAATAGGTCTTGGATTTTTCGTGGTAGGCAGAGGATGTCGAGGTGTTCAAAACCCATAAAGGGTTTGGTCGGATTTTATTCTGATTTGGAGATATAAATTTTTCAATTTCAGGGACTTTTGTGCATTTTTTTTTTTTTTTTTTTTTTTTTTGAGGGGGAGGCCATGGAAATGAAGATAAAGAAGATGGAGGCTAGGTTATGTTTAGATTTTCAGAATTAGGTTATGGCTGGTCTATGAGATATTATATAGGGGTTACTTTAATTCAGCCCATATGTAATTTAGTCCATTTTAATTATTGCTTTAGTGTAATTATTTACATCCGTTTTGCAGTTTTAAAAATTGTACGACCACATACTGATTCCAAATTCAATGGAATTCGGATCACAACTAATCCTGGTCAATACGAACCTATAGAAACTGGTTTCGTAAATTTTCGAGTCCGTATGAATTTTTAATGAATTTTTAAAGTCAAAAATTGTCCGTTTACACTGAAAAATCAATTATAATTATATATTAATTCTAAAAATTATGAAAAATTAAACTTAGCAATAATTTGACATTCCGAATCCAACAAAAGTGGTTTCATCGAAAACGGAGGTCGTTTGTAAAATGACTATTTTCAAGGCGTATATATTACATATTAAAATACATTTTTAAACAAATAATTTCCGAAACTCGGAATATATAAGTGTTTATACTTTTTAAATGCATAAACGTAATTCTGAACTCAATGGAAGTGGTTTTGAGTCCAAATTCCTTCGTATGCAAAAAGTAGCATTTTTGACCTTTATATATTATATATATAAATTTCATAGCGACCTTTCTAAATTTTAAACTGAGCATAACTTTTGATTCCCGCTACGAAATTTCAATTTTTCAGATTCGTTAGAAAGATATTTTTAAATAGATTCTAATATTTTTGGTTTCACTAAAATCCGTTAAATTTTGCATCTTGTACGGTCAGTCAAAGTTCAAGTTTGACTTTTCAAACTACCGCGCTATTTCTAACTCCTTTTATAATCAAAATTAATTTATTCATCCTAACGTCGATTTAAATAAATTTTTAATCATTATTATTTTAAATAAATTATTTTGAATATCAAGACCCATTAAAATTAGTTAAAATAAATTTTTAAATTTACCCCAAAATTACGGGTTGTTACATAGATCCATAAAAGAATCCGCTAAATAGGGAAAGCGACATATGGAAAGAATTGCGATATCAGTTATGTACACAAAAGAAACAGTTATGGAAATTTGAGAATAAGAGACCCTTAGGTGGTTTGGGTGAAAAGTGTACAATGTGTTTTGTAATGGAAAAAGATAGATCCAATATGTTAGTATTTGAAATGTTAGTATTCGGATTAGTGAGTTTGGCAGTTGAGCCTTATAAATTGAGAAAGAGTAAAAAAAATGGATTAGGAATACACACACACACACACACACACACACACACACACACACACACATATATATATATATATATATATATATATGAGAGAACTGACTTTGTGGGAATATTTAGGAAAGTCTAAGTAAGTGAGGAACATACTTTGAGTCTAGCCCCATTGTTAACATTTAAGAACTTGAAATTTTAAATGCTTTTGGGTGATAGTTTACGGTGTTTTTCAAGTTTTGATCTTAAAAGTTTACAATTTTAATATATGTACTAGCTAAATTGTGCAGAAACAATTTTTGAAACAAAAAGAAGTATTTTTGACGTTTGAAAAAAAAATGTAAGAAACATATTTGAAAAGTACATGCTGGCTTTTGGAGAAAAATAAAAATAAAATGGGGCATATTTTGGAAAGAGCGATTTCTTATGAAATTTTTGTCTAAATGAATTCTTTCATAAAAATGTTTACATTATAGAGCATATACAGCTCTCTAGTTTTTAAGTTATGAAGCATGAAAGGATCAAATAAGAAAACATAGAAAAGATTGCATTTTTTCAAAAACTAAATTTTTCGCTAAGGAAAATTTTGAAATCTCTATTCTTTTGACATGAACTCGGGTAGGTGGACAAAATAAGTTGTTAAAAAATTAAAATAGAGTAGATTTTTGCACCTAGTTATAAGTAATCGAACTAGCATAATAAAAATGGATTATTGTGAAATTAACTGAGAAATATTTGCCCTTGTCTACTCCATTTTTATGACTTGAAAAAAGGTTTTTATGAGATGTCATTTTCATGATTTGGCAAAAATAAGTTTTAATGAAGAAAAATAAAGTGTAGAAGCTTTTAATTTTTGAAAAAAAAAGTGACAAAGCCAAACCATGTTTTTAAATCATGTAGTAGGTAAGGATTAGTACCTAGGAAAGACGGGAAATAGATTTGAGGCTATATTGTAGATAGCAAAAAATATTTGGGAATAATAGTAAAATCCCATAGAATGCGTAAGCACTATAGAGCCTAGGCTGTTTCTTGAAAAAGAAAGTTAGTACACAGCAAGGAGTAGTTTTGACAATTAGTAGTGGGAAAGAGAGATGTTTAGATTATGTGGTTTGAACTTTTCTTTGTCGGCGGGGCCATTGTCCTAGGATTCTTAGCTCTTGGTAGTAGCTGTGTAGTGTGCTTGCTTTCCTATTTTAGTTTTGAAGGAATCAGAAGGCTTGTTTAAAATTAAGTTTAGATCGGTGAATTAAGTTAAATAAGCTAAGGAAAAATGTGATGGCATAACTAAAAGAAAGCAACAAATTCAATAAAGCAACAAATATGACAATTCATAAAGTGGAAAATTTCGAGAAATAGGAAAAAAATGGATTTTTCCAAAGTAAGTTGGAAAAGAAATTTATGACAAAGAATTTTTTATGTAAATTGTGCTTGGATAGGAAGATAGGAAATCTTTATGTAATAGTTGCATAAAATCCAAGTACAGATAGAAAAGATACACTTTTTCTACCTTTTTATAACATAAAAAATCAAATTCGGAAAATTAGACTTTTCTGTAATCCCAAAGTTAAAGTTGGATGCAAAAAGTGGATGAACTACGCTGTTGCTCTGTAAGAGTGTAGGAAAAATTGGATGAAAAAGTATTTTTATTTTCAAAATATTGCATTCATATAGAAATTGCCAGCATATTTAGGATGTGCATCATGTTTTCAAAAAGTTTTCAAGAAAAATTTGTGTTTATATAGAGGTACCGCTTAGGCATTCATTGTACTCATGTATTATTATGTTGTATTACACTTTGCACAAGTGCACAATAGTTGCTAAATTGGATGTACACACGATGGTTGTAAATTATGCAAGGAATTACTTAATTTTACCCTTATCAAATTTCATGGACGAAATTTCCTAAGGGTAGGAGGATGCAACACCTCGCATTTTTAATTACATAATAAAATAAAATTTTGAAAAGTTTTTAGAATTTGTTCACGAAATTAACGTCATTCCTTCCATGGCGATTTTTTGATCAATTTAGATCTATGGTTTGCAGAAAACTGATTTGAAATGAAAAACATATCTTTAAATGAAGTATTAGAACAAATGAGAAAAGAAGATACAGAAGAACACTAACAAGAATAATAAATACCAATGTTTTTAGTCTTGTGAACAAAAGGCCAAGTAGGTGAGTTGGTAGATGCATGTCTCTCCTATGTGAGTGGTGCAAGTTCGAGTCCCGCTAACATCATATTTTTAATTTAAAAGGGACGGCTAAAGAAATGCAATTCCAAGAGAAAAAAAATTATAAACGTACATATAAAGAAAATTATACATATAGGTGAGAGTGTGTGTATATATATATATATGCATGTATGTATATGTGTCTCTTCGGGGACACCCGATTAATGTGGAACGATACAGAGAAGATTAGCATGGCCCCTGCGCAAGGATGACACGCACAAATCGAGAAATGGTCCAAATATTTGTAAGTGTACATACGTGTATGTGTGTGTAAATAGATATATATGAATAGGAAATCCTAAAATAACCTGCAAACAATAAAAATGGGTAAGAAATAAATGACGACATAACGCCGTTTGAATTTTGAAAAAAAAAAGATTGTGCGTAAATATATACGTATAAAACAAAAGTTGAAATTAAAAGTGTAATTTAAAAGCAGAAAGTTATAAGTGTGAATGAATGAAAAAACAGACAAGAAGATAGCTACATTTGAAATTTAAAAATATATTAAGGAAGAAAACAATGAAGTGATGGCATTAATAATGATAATAATTGAGCAACTATAAAAGGACAAAGATTTGGAGAGTTATACGCATATATATGCGCCTAAGTTTGGAATTTGAAATTGAATGTACGTCATAAACGGAAGAAAATAATTTATATAAAAGAATTTGGAAATAAGATGAACATTAACATCAACGTTAAGCAAGAATTAAAAATCGACTAAATCAACGTCGAAAAACCAGGCCTTACACGGGTCGACTATGGGGTTGACATACCATGAAGGTGGGTCGACACACGGGTGGACCCACCAGGGGCTAGATCTGGATTTTCTGACATGTGTTTCTTCGCTTGTACAGTTCTGATTTTATATTATTAAATACGATAGACCATAATTTCTTGTACACCTATAAATAGACCAGCAGAGCCTATCCTCCGACTCATATTTTGTAAGATAACGCCAAGGCTCTGTCATTTTCTTTCTTCTCCAAATCTTTCAGAAATTAGAATATTAGGTTTTAGAAGTCCCGATTCAAGATTTGATGACAAAAGAATGTAAATCTGCAACATAGGTGTTCAAATTTCTTGTCAACATGAGGTAAATCATGTGAATCTGAATTATTTAGATTGTTTTTCCTTTTTTGGGCAAAAGTTGACTGGTTTTTATAGTGATTTGTAACACTGTCTTATTAATAAGAAAAGGAATAGTATAAGTGCTAAGCAAACTACTTAACAACTATTGTTATCTCCTTCCACATAGGGAAGAGTGACCAAGCAAACATAAATAAATACATATTGAAATACATGTTGAAAATTACATAATGAACCCAAAACGGTCTAACATGTTAGTCAAGCATTTTAAACTTCACTGCTGCATATTACCATGAGAAACTGTAGCCCCTTCCATACTTATCAATCATTGTCGAATAAGCTTCCCACGCCCATCACACTCTTTTTACTCCACATAATGTAGCCCGAATGTGAAGCATAGATAGGAGAGTGTGTAGAAAGTTCTTTGTTATCAGTCCAAGGTGGAGGAGCTTTATGTCCTAGTGGTGCAACAATATGAGCATAAAGGTGGGTCAATTTCTATGTGAAGTCTTTCGTAGCATCTGCTTCTGTGTTCTTTCTTTCCTTCTTCTTTTAACATAATATTTGTAAATCCATGGTTATCTTACTATTATATTCGATTAGAAAGACGACGGAATAGCAGACTTGAATCAGATTCAAAGGTTAGAAAGCAGTCAGGTAAGTGGATTTTAAATTATACCTTTTGGATAAAGGTATATTTATCCTTTACCCCCATAATTCTTAACGTGATAAATAATTGAAATTTGTGGTAATTACAATATAATATATTCCTTGAGTACGTTAAGGATATTATTGTTGTAATTTGTTCAATTAATTCTTTGTTTGGTACTATAATATTGAAATGGTAAATTTGATAATAATTATGCATATGTTCTGGAGATTGCTATTCAATAATAAATATAATATGTTATAAAAGGGAATTACACCGAATTGTGGAAATAATGGTAGAAGAATTGATATGCCTATTTTTATATAGAATTTTACAATAATGGGAAACTGTAAAACATGAGTTAACATCTAACTCTGAAAATAAAAAGGGAAACATTAGTATTGGACCGAGTTAGTTGTATTTTGGGAAAATGGATACATTTTCATAATGGTAAAATTATTAAGAACATAGTTGCAAGAAAAGAAATAAAAATGGATTAGTGTGAAATAGGGGTTCGTTTACCGTACTACACACTAATCAAATAAAATATACATGTATGTCCACAATGAAAATAAAAGAATAGCTTGCAACTATGGATCTTAATTGATGTAAGTTACGGAAATAAATCTTTACATCTTTCCGCTAACTAATCTAATGAGGTGTGTGAAATATTTTCCTAAAATAATAAGAATGTACATGATAATAATTAAAAAAAAGATTACAACAATAAAAGATGGTTCATATTCAGGAACCTAAGAAGAACTGTGATGAACGGGGAATATAACTTATTATAATTAATTATGTGAATGAGAATGAAATATAATAGGTAGGCTTGTTGTAGGGACAAGAGAAATTATAACGTAGGTTATCATTTAGAGAAGAGAACTTATTAATAAACCTTATTTAAGAGAACTAAGTTAATAAGTAAATAACAACAAGTTGTGATAACAGTGTAAGACAGGGTTATGATTAAATAAGAAAGAATAAAGTAGGCTTATTATTGGTAGACTTATAATTGGGAGTATAATGTCTAATAAATATAACAAAAAATAAGCGGAAGCCTGCTCTGGTGGCATAGGGATGAATAAAGAAAGTAAGCAGCCAATTGTGAGCTAATGAACCAAGTAACTTGAATAAAAAGTCAATGTATGGATAATCAAGTTCATCAGCAATGTGATAAGGTAAAGAACTCACGTGATTAAAAGATTAGACATAGGATATAATAACACGATGACGAGATGTGCTAGGACCAGTCCGTACGTATGAAGGTAAGAACCTAACAGGGTAGATCGTCGTGGTGTCTGGAGACACGAGAGGAGAACATCCAACTGATCATTCTATGTGACTTAAGGAAGTACATTGCTTCTTCGGGTCGTGATAGGGTACTCCGTAGTGGTCCTCTGTGTGGTGCGTGTTCAGGCCGTACTCCCAAGGGTAGTTAGAAGGCTGTGGTGGATGGCGTTGGGTGACTCGGGGGTATGCTTCGGGATAGGTTGGTCGGGACCAAATTAAGGATAGTAATTGTCGGATACTTGTCATCGGCATTCAGTGTGAGGCCAAAAAACTAGAGCTAAAATTACAGACCTTCGCTCTTTCACTATCGAGACGTTGGTTGTGGGATATGCCAAATTGGATGTTAGATTAGTTGATAGAGGCAAGTCACTTAACTCTTGAGGAAGTTTTTCATTAGTTCAGGGAGGGGCCAGGATGGGTCCATAGCCACCGTGAAAAGTGAGATTATACTTGAATATCTATGTTGTAGGCCTAATGAGGCAATCCTTTACTGATATTGAAAGCTCCGGATCTAGTTTTGTGCATCGGATGCAGCACTATTACGGGACTTGGGTTATAGTAGACGGTGTGTTCATGTGAGGGTCTAGATACACGCACTGGGTGGTGTATTGTAGAAAGTAGGGCATTACTCCGTGTTGAGATGTGATTCGACCAAGGAGTTTGAATACGACGATCTGTACGCTTGCGTGGCATAATAATGGTAGTTCTAGGCAATTACGTGGCGTAATGATATAGATTTTCATACGTCGTTCGTCGTATGATGAAGGTGTATGAGGAGGGTACTATAGGATGTACATTGGGATGTTGGGTATAGCTACATGTATATTATATGATGTTAGTCTACTGGGAAGTAGATGGGTAAGATGTAAGTGCAGAGTCTTGAGTGTTTTTAACCCAAGTGACTTAATAATGAAGTAAATAACCAAACGGTATACATATGGTTATTTCAGAATGTATAATTTGTCCATTCACTAGAACTTTGTGTTCTGACTCCCTTCTCATAACACACTTGCAGGTTAAATTTGTAGAAGAGATTTAGTAGTCTTTGGACACTTGTTAGGCAGTGTTATCATTTCAATAAGGCTATATTTGATTATTATATTTTATCCATTCCGCTGTGAGGTGTTTTATCGAGCTCTGATATATTTATTATCTCTGTCTTTTCTATAGGATACCAGATAAGCTAACTCGAGCTTCGATATATTGAGATTTTTGAAAGAAAAAAAATGATCTGTTAAAATTCGGTTTGTTACAATATGAATACAACACATAAGTATGTACACAAAAATAGTGGTCATACTCGATCCACAACAAAACAAAAGAATATGTACAAGTGCTAGCGTAAAGAATATGTATACATAAGGAGTCTCTATCCCATATACATATAGAAAAAAACTACAACACTAATGTAATTAGTCAAAAGTCAAGAAACGGTCCCTACTAGAGGCCATGTGGAATCACTTGCAACACCTCGGTCTGACCCGAGTAGTATTTATAAGAAAATAAACAATAAAAGGATCAGTCTAGCTATACTTATCACATAAACTGAGATAGAATAAGAGATATAAACAAGTATAAATATATATGTGATAACAGAAATGTTCACATATAAGTGTGAAGGCCTAAAAACATCCATCCAATATTTCAAAGAAATTTCAATGCTACAGAAGAATATCCCATTCTACATTATATAACAACTCACAAGAAATGATATCCCATATCAAATCAACACAAAATTGATATCACATAATCAAAACAATTAAATTGATATCCCATATCAAAAACACAAAGTTCCAGAAATCAATAATTATAAATTCAGAAAATCACAAAAAGAGGGGAGGTGTATCCTATAATGGAAGCCCAAAGACTCACCAATACGTGTATCACTAACAAGACACGATCTCTAGGTAGATATCCTATTGTTTTGAGCCGAACCTCCTTAAGATGATCTAGACACAACTGGTCACGACCCTGTCCAAATTGAGTTGTAGTTCCCCACGAGATGATCCAAGGACCGTAGGAAGAACAGATCCACAAAATAAACCAAATTTCGTCAAAGTGATCAAAGATCCTTAAAAATGTGAAATAAATTCCACAATCTAGAGATGTTGAATAAAGCTAATCTAAATCTCAAAAAGATCAGAATTGATCAAAAATAGTGTGAATTAATCGAAGCCAGTAATATAAGAATTTAGCTACATATCCTGTATTTACGAACAAGTTATAGATTTCCACTCAAAAATTGCTGCTAGATTTTCAATCAAATGAGTTCAGGACCGTCGAGGCAAACTCAAGTGTTTCATACCACTTGTTTTACTATGGTGTTTAATTAGATTTCTCAAACGAGTAAAGAAGGCGTTTTTATATATACATACTAGAAGAATTGGAAGATAATTTGTAAAACAACTTTGTATGCTGAAAGTAGTGTTAGAAACCATTTTGGTAAATAATTTGATATCTACTAATTGTATAAATCACTTTATAGTTTCGAGTGGCAAAAACTCATGAATACGATTGTAAGAACACTCGATCCTAGAACTCATATGTTGATAACGCAAATTAAATCTCATAAATATCAATCATAAATTCGGTCACAACGAATAATTCAAAAGTATAGAAAAGAAGACATCAACTCAAAATAGTGATAGAAATCTATCCGGAGCAAGTTGAACTGATAAAACTCAAAATATTATAAGAAAAAGGAAAGTAGTGCATCTTTAGAGCAGATTAGACGTTTAGAATTGATCCCCAGACGTCTGTCCAGGTCTCTTCCTTTTATTATTTTATATCCCAGCCCAGTTCAGATGTGTGGTCCTTCCTCTAGATGTCGGGACCAAGTTTTTGCTCTCTTTTATTTTTAACAAAGCATCAGGTCAGACGTTTGGGACTATGTCCAGACGTCTGAGCTGAAGCATGGGCAATTATTTGCTTAGGCCATGAATATCCAATCAATTTCGGACCAACATCAACGAATATTGAAGGCTTATAACATTATCTAAGTGACAATGAAGCTTCCAGGATTTCCGAAACAACTCAAAACATTACAAGAAAATACCCCTTTAGTTACAACAATTGACTACATTTATACTGCATGCATTCACTATGCAAATGAAAATTTATTACTTCCAACGGTGAAAATTTTAAGGTTGCCACCTAAAACAAGTGTCGTTACATTTTCTTCCTCTAATTTTCTCCGCTACTTTCATTTAACTCCGGCCTTCAAAACATTACGTTTTCACTATTGCCCTAATTTCCCTTTAGCCTCCAACCTTGCCGCTTAAACAAATGTGTCACATTCACTTCCGCAACATCACAAATTGCTCCCCTCAATCGGCTTCGTCTTCGGTTTATCAATAACGCCTTCATTTCGTCTTCGGTTCGTCAAACTGCTGCCCTAAATCCGCAACATTATGTCTTTGGTTCGTCAATGACTAATTTGTTCTTGGTATATTATTTACTTTGCAATAACTGATTTGTATTTGGTGGTTATGAAGTTTTGTTTTCAAGAATAAGAGTCATATGATGGGGATTTGTATTTGGTGGTTATGAAGTTACTTTGCATTAGTCGATTTGTATTTTGTAGATCTACACTACTGGTGATAAATGATTTTTGATGTATTCATTTTCAAGAATAATAATCATATGATGGAGACTTTTAAGTAGGCATTGAACGTTTAATAGAGTTCACATTTTTATAGCTTTATACTACAGTGGTTTTAAATGTACCAGCCTTCAAACACAAAATTTGTTATGCATATGAGTCTTAAATGATCATAACTATCAGGTTTCTTTAGTACATTAGGTTTTAAAAGCATCAAACATATGAGCATGGAAGGTTTTAGACATATAAACAAGTTTTACATTTGTAGACTTTATAGTTAAATGTTCTGAAAATATGTTGATATGTTGAGTATCATCATCATCAAAAATTCATATACGGCTCTGTAAATAAAAAATTTCATCCAAAAACTAATGGACCTAAGTTTCTGACATAGATAAGTTTTGAATGAATGTGCAGCCCTTCATTGCGAAATAAAGCAATTATATTAATTTAACCATTCTCAAATATGAATATCGTAAAAAAAAAATTAGAATTCGACCTATACACGTGTAACTGAGTAGATCCTTTTCAAAACAGAAATATTTCTATTTCATACAAATCCTTGTTTACAAATTGATAGTGAAGCAAACGCAGGCTGCTACCTGCCTGATAAGAATTTTATCACCAAAAAGTATGAGAATGTAAGATTCTTAGGATTTTTTTTATGATGTAATCTTGTTTTTATAGATAGCCACGTGAATTCTTACTCAAGGATAGTTTAATCGGTTTCGTTTGTTCTAGTTTCAATAAAGTTGTTTGAACTTGTTGTATTTCAAGCACTAAACTACTATGTTCTATCTTTAGTTGTACGTATTTAGCTTAAAACTTTCTAGTGCCACGGCTTGTGTGGTACCTAGTGTTGGGGAAATATCGGTCTTTCCCGCTTCGTGAAGTTAAGATAGGCACTTTAAGATTAATAGTAGCAACGGGAGCACAAGAGTTTATAATTCTCCAATATGGAGATTCTTCCACTATACAAAAGAATAGTAGGATTACAAGAATATGATTACAAATGTAACTCACACTCAACTCAAGCTTAAGCATATATACTTCTCAAGCTATCTCTCTTTTCACTCAAAGAGGCTTGCTAACTCTCAAGTATTTTTCTCACTCTAAGAAGTGGCTTCTTCCTTGGATTCTTGGATCCTTGGATCTCACTCTAAGGAGTGGCTTCTCTCTTGGATCTCACTCTAAGGAGTGGCTTCTCCCTTGATCCTTGGATTCTTGAATGGATAGTAATAGGGCTCCTTCTCCTATTTATACTACTCAACCTCCATAATGAATGGTGGTGATTACTTGCATCCGACGGTAGAGTTTGATTCTCTAGAATGCTCCACACTCTCTAGGAATCTCTACACTCTTCCATTCCCTTCTTTATTCTTCCATAATCTTCCGTAAGGTTCCAGAAGGTTCCACACGTCTCCAGAATATTCCAGAGGGTTCCACACTTTTCCACAAGCTTCTAGAGGGTTCTACACTTCTCTAGAGTTCTCCGGAACATTCTAGAAAATTCTAGATTTCTCTAGAAACGTCTAGAATTTTCTAGAAACTCTCAAATTAAGGAGGGATCCTAACAAATCTCCCCCTCCCGACTTAATTGGGGGGTAGTAGTATGCCGGCACCTTGACAGCAATCTTCAAACTTCTTTGTTGGTACTACCTTGGTCATCATATCAGACCAGTTCTCATCCGTGTGAACTTTATCAAGGTGTATTTGCTTTTCCTCGAGAACTCCTCGGATCCAGTGATATCTTGTATCAATGTGCTTTGTGCGGGAATGAAATGTTGAATTCTTTGCCAAGTAAATTGCACTTTGATTGTCACACTTCAAGACATACTTTTCTTGATCCACTCCCAATTCATGCAGCAAGTTCTTCACCCACAACATCTCCTTGCAAGCTTCAGTGGCTGCAATATACTCTGCCTCTGTAGTGGATAATGCAATACACTTTTGTAGCTTTGATTGCCATGAAATAGCTCCCCCTGCAAAAGTGGTTAAGTATCCCGATGTTGATTTTCGTGAATCAATGTCACCAGCCAAGTCTGCATCTGTATATCCTTCTAACACAGGTTTTCCTTTTCCAAAGCATAAACATCTTTTGGAAGTTCCACGTAGATATCGGAGGATCCATTTGACTGCAACCCAATGCTCATTCCCTGGGTTAGCCAAGAAGCGACTGACAACACCAACTGCATAAGCGATATCTGGTCTTGTGCATATCATTGCGTACATAAGGCTGCCTACTACAGATGAGTATGGTTTCTTCTTCATCTCCTCCTTGTCTTTTTCACTTGTTGGACTCTGCTTTGAACTTAGCTTGAAGTGCCCAGCTAGTGGAGTGTTAACCGGCTTTGATTTGTGCATGTTGAACCTTTCCAACACTTTCTCGATATATCTCTCTTGGGATAGCCACAACAGTCTTTTTGATCTATCACGAGTTATTCTCATCCCAAGGATTTGTTTAGCCGGTCCCAAATCTTTCATGGCAAAGCTCTTGCTTAGATCTTTCTTTAAAGCAGCTATCTTTATGCGATCTTGTCCAATGATTAGCATATCATCAACATAGAGCAGAAGTATGAGAAAGTCACCACTTACATACCTCTTTATGAAGACACAATGATCGCTTTCTGTCTTTTTGAAGTCATGTTCTGCCATGAATGCGTCAAACTTCTTGTACCATTGCCTTGGTGCTTGTTTAAGTCCATACAGACTCTTTGTGAGGCGGCACACTAGATCTTCTTTGCCTGGAACTTTGAATCCCTCATGTTGTTCCATGTAGATCTCTTCCTCTAAGTCACCATGTAGAAATGCCGTCTTGACATCGAGTTGTTCAATCTCCAAATCTTGCACGGCTGCTAGGCTAAGGACAACTCGGATTGATGACATCTTTACCACGGGAGAGAATATCTCTTCAAAGTCAGTACCTTTTTCTTGTCCAAATCCTTTAACGACTAACCGAGCTTTGTAACGAGGCTTTAAACAGTTCTCTTCGGTCTTGATTCTATAAACCCACTTATTCTTCAAAGTTCTTCTCCCTTTTGGTAGCTCCACTAGTTCATATGTATTATTCTCATGCAAGGATTGCATTTCTTCTTGCATGGCTATTCTCCACTCTTCTTTATGACAACCACTCATTGCTTCTTTATAGCTTTGAGGCTCCCCCTCATCAGTGAGCGTAACGTACTCCTCTGTGTTGAACTTACACGAGCTTGATTATGGCTGCAGATGAACCTCGCTCTGATACCACTGTTGGGGAAATATCGGTCTTTCCCGCTTCGTGAAGTTAAGATAGGCACTTTAAGATTAATAGTAGCAACGGGAGCACAACAGTTTATAATTCTCCAATATGGAGATTCTTCCACTATACAAAAGAATAGTAGGATTACAAGAATATTATTACAAATGTAACTCACACTCAACTCAAGCTTAAGCATATATACTTCTCAAGCTATCTCTCTTTTCACTCAAAGAGGCTTGCTAACTCTCAAGTATTTTTCTCACTCCAAGAAGTGGCTTCTTCCTTGGATTCTTGGATCCTTGGATCTCACTCTAAGGAGTGGCTTCTCTCTTGGATCTCACTCTAAGGAGTGGCTTCTCCCTTGATCCTTGGATTCTTGAATGGATAGTAATAGGGCTCCTTCTCCTATTTATACTACTCAACCTCCATAATGAATGGTGGTGATTACTTGCATCCGACGGTAGAGTTTGATTCTCTAGAATGCTCCACACTCTCTAGGAATCTCTACACTCTTCCATTCCCTTCTTTATTCTTCCATAATCTTCCGTAAGGTTCCAGAAGGTTCCACACGTCTCCAGAATATTCCAGAGGGTTCCACACTTTTCCACAAGCTTCTAGAGGGTTCTACACTTCTCTAGAGTTCTCCGGAACATTCTAGAAAATTCTAGATTTCTCTAGAAACGTCTAGAATTTTCTAGAAACTTTCCAATTAAGGAGGGATCCTAACACCTAGCTAGTAGCTTGTTTATATAACTAGTGTGTGACCCATTCTATATGCATGGGCAAACTTTAGTTTGACTAAGCTGAGTGTTATTTTGTTTGATCCCTTAGCTATGAAAATTGTGTCAAAGCGAAGATGCTTATTCAATCTACTAGTTATGAAATGTGCCATGTGGTTGTCGTCTCGTGAGGGTGTAACGTTTTCATGATTAAATGGTTGATAATGAGTAATATTTCGTAAATCAGGATAAAATATATAGCCTGGGCGAAGCAAGTGGCAATATAACACATACACAAGGAAAATTGTCTAAAACCAAAGCGCATAGAAATTTTGTCGGGTTGACCAACTAAATCCCCAACATCATGTTGTCTTAGGAGCCTGAACCCTCTTTTTCATGCAAACTACATTTCCATACATAAACCAGTTTCATTCAAGTACTAAATTTCTTTGCGCATACAACCATGTTGAGTTCATATGTTTCCGTACCAAAGCACCAATTTTTATCTGAAAGGTCTGCGTCCAACCAAAATCTTCAGCTACTATCTTTGCTCGACTGTTAGGATGATTAGGAGGGCCCAACTCTGTCTTCATGAGTGGTTTCATGATACCCTACTTTAAGTGCGAAAGCTTCCCTGGAAAGACATTTTTTTTGCCTTCGCCCACGCACTTGAACCACAACCAGCCTTCTCTCTCCTATGCCCGTTCCTCCACTAACCCGGCCTAGTCAGCCAAACTTGTCGCCTGACCTAACCTCAGTGCCTGCCGGCCTCCTCCATTGCTGGACTGCTCCAATGTTTTAGCACAACGGCTTGCCTACGTGCACTGCCAACCTGGCGATGCAATTCCTTCACTATACCTTTTAGCCTTGCCTTGTCCAAGTTTTCTCCACTATCAAACTCCCTTCCTCAAGCAAAAGCTTTGTAGCCTACCATTCCTTAACTTGATTGGTCTGCATCCGACCGGCACCACTGACAAACGCTAGAACCATCCGTTCACCTGACCTTCTAGACCGCTACATCATCCAACTTGATTAATAGCTCGCTTCAGTATGGAAAGTAGTCCCAAAGATAAGTGATTCATGCCCTCATATAAATATCTACGACTATGTAGAGTTTTAAATGTTATTTGAATTTAAATTCCGATTCACAGTAGGAAAGTGAAGTATGGGTTGCAGATTTTAGTTAATTGATGTAGAGCTATTCCATGACATAAAGTATGGAAACTAAAGTATTTTTTAATCATGTTCATGAGAAACCAATAGATTAGGCATTTATGTACATGGACATCGAGAGAGATATTGTCAGTTCACTAGGTTTATGCACTAGACGCTAGAAGCAGTTTATTTCATAAAGAAACATAAATATCAAAATACTACAAGTCAATTCATCACGGTAAAAGTGAATTGATGACGATAAACTGTAGTTTATTATCTTAGGTTTTTCACATTTGTTAGGGAAGAGCTTCCAATGTTTGAAGGCTACATAAACAAAAGTGTTAATTATCAGATCATTTGTAGTAAAAATTTCACTATCACCCCATGAACCATCATCAAATTTGTTATTGACGATCCAATTATGGCTAGATGAAAATTGTGAACTTCCATTTTAGTAATGGTATTATATTCAGGTTGCAATGGAGGTTGAACTGTTTGTTGTGATGGTTGTAGTGATGGTAGAAGAGGGTTTGAGTGTAATTTTGTTATGATGGTTGCAGTGATGTTTAGGTTGGTGGTTGGTCAAGGGTGGTTATTGGTGGTTAAACTTGAAGAAGGTTGGAGTCTTGGAGAGCTAGGTGCAGAGCAGATGCTTGTATGTGTTAAGGAGATGGTACTGTGCACAGTTGTTCGGCTTTATAGTGATTCGACATATCAGTTATGGTATATGGAGGTGATAGAAGCAGTGGAGTTGAAGTTGTGATTGGTCGAAGTGGAGTAGCAGTTTGATGTGGTCATGGGGTGGGCTTAACCATGATTTCATATGTTAACTGTCGTGTGTTAACTGTCTTTTTAGTGAATTAACATGAGGTCTGCTTTCAGCCAACTTAATTTTATATATCAACTTTTCAAAGGTAAAGTTCTGTAAAAATTCAAATAAACACGTGCCTCAAAATAAAGATAATCTTATGTAATATCAATTACATATAAGAGTGAATTTGCTTTGTTTCCATAAAATTCAAGAGTGCAATAAAGACTCTAACAGAAGTTTAAATATAAGCTTTTTTAGGAAGTTTTTCAATGAAGTACTCGTTTCTTTTGGAATATGTTTATATAGGCTTACAAATGTATATTTTTGATTTTGTAAGCAATGTCGATTTCTGGAAAATATTTTGAATTACAAGGCTTTATGGTTGCATTTCAAATAGGATTTTCAAAAGTTCCAAGTTCCTAGATAAAGGCAATTTGTGTGAATAACAGACTTTTAGATGTTTTCAAATTTTTGTGGATAACAAACATTTCATTATGGTTCTTTTCCTTCTTAAGACTAAGAAGTAATTTGTAAATGGTGTTTGTTCAGGTATGGTACTGCTTAGAAAATGATTTCAATAACGGACGATTCAAGCAAATTGCCATGCCAAAAGCTTCTTTGATAATATTAATGAAAGCAAACACATCAAATGACTGATAATATAAGAGGTAATAGCATTGACTCAATCTTTTTACCTATCTTTTTTTCCTCCTTTTTGGGGTTTAAATATAAACTCGGTAATATTATACGGTGGAAGTAGTAGGAGTTGATTTTCAGACTTAATCTGTTAAGTAAACTGTTAAATGTATATTTTTTGAGGAGTATGGTGAATCATAGCACGTTTACTATTTTATTAATTCTTCCATGTGAAATGATATGAAGAATACGCCATAGGTGACAGTCTTAATTAAACATATCTGTGCCAACTAGCTAGTACGACCCAATAGAGTGGGTTGCCCCGGTCCAAAAAAAAGTTTGTTGCCCCAAACATTTTAGCATAAAAAATTTAATGTGACGCTAAAGACATATTGGTTTATGCTTAATAATACTAGGTTTGGTAAGTGCAACTCCTAATATGCTTAGCATCAAGTATGACTGTGATGTTAAGAACATAAAGATTTTCAATTACTAATGCCAATCTGGTATTGGTAAATGCAAATCAAGTGCCTTTAATTCTACCTAGAACGTAAATTAGCTAATAAAGAAAAAATTCGCTTAAGTTCCGCATTATCACATTATAACAAACTTACAAATATGTGTATTTCACGTTATTTTTTATTATCAACTAGTGTTTATTTTCGAAAAATAAATTGTAATGACACATTCTGATATTTGAGGAAAGTTTTCCTGAATTTTCTCATCACATGAATTTGTCTTAAGCTAATAAGTAATATATTAAGGCATTTGAGAAAAAGGACTTGTTTTAGGATGTATAAAGACTATTTATTGATTAACTAAAACAAAATGTAAAAATTACTTTGCATTTACATTTTTTTTGAAACTTCTCATGTAGTAATATAGTTTTAAAATATCATTCTATTTATACAACATATTAATACGACATGATTTTTATTTTGCATTAAAATACAGATTATGATGACAATCATAAAATACATAATTTTACGTTATGTTCTTGTTTATGACAGAGTACTGAGGAAGGTTATGTGGTGGGCGCTAGAAAGGAAGAGGGTGCCATCAAAGTACATTAACCGTATTAAGGATATGCACGAAGGGGTGGTGACTAGTGTCAGGGATTGCGATGGTGAGACCAGTGACTTTCCCATTAACATAAGGTTACATCAAGGTTCGACTTTGAGTCCCTATATTTTTTCTTTAGTGATGGATGAAATCATAAAAGGTATACAAGAGGAGATTCCTTGGTGTATGCTTTTCGTTGATGATGTTGTGCTGATTGATGAAAGTAGAATAGGGGTTAACAAACAATTGGAGTTATGGAGGGAGACCTTGGAATCGAAGGGTTTCAAGATTAGCAAAACCAAAACGGAGTATATGAAGTGTGAGTTCAGCGGTGTTAGTTCAGATGACGGAGTTGTCACCCTGGCCGGTCAAGTAGCACCTAAGAAAGAATCCTTTCGATATTTAGGATCTATGTTGCAGTTTGACGTGGAGATTGATAGGGATGTTAGTTTTAGAATTGAAGCAGGATGGGTGAAATGAAAAACTTGCATCTGGCATTCTCTGTGATAGGAAGATCCCTCAAAAGCTTAAAGTAAAGTTCTATAGAACAACAATCAGGCTGGCGTTGTTATATGGTGCAGAATGTTGGCCAACTAAAAGGCAACACGTCCAAAAGATAAGTGTAGCAGAGATGTGTATGCTGTGTTGGAGCTGTGGCATACCAGACAAGATCGGATTAGGAATGATGATATTCAGGAAAAACTTGGAGTTGCACCTGTTGAAGAGAAGTTAGTCCAACACCGCTTGAGATGGTTTGGACATCTCCAACGAAGACCGCACGATGCAGCAGTGCGCGTAGGAATTATAGGTCGTGCTGAAGGCTCAAGGAGAGGTAGGGGCCGACCTAAAATGACATGGTAGGAGATAATAAAAAGAGACTTAAGGAATTGGAATATATCTGAAGAGATGGCTTCGGATAGGGGTGCATGGAAGTTAGCAATCCATGTACCAGAACCTTAGGGTTATTTTTTTTGAAACTTTTTAATCTTCGTTTTTGTGTTTTTCAAACCTTTATTTTACTTTTACGGAAGATTTTAACTCTTTTTTTTTTTGAAATTTTTTTATACTTCATTTTTTAACTCCTTTTTATTTTTTATTTTTGGGTTCCATGTCTAGCCAACCCCAACTTGTTTGGGATTTATGGCTTAGTTGTTGTTATTGTTCTTGTTTTTTAAAGATAATTTTCTTTTTTGCAATTTTTTATATTTGTGGAATGGTATTAGATGCATGTACTTTTCTAAAGAAATCTCGATCGATATATTTCTAAACTATAGTAAGTGTTGCAGTTCTATGGACATACATCCTTGAGATTAATCAAAGCATGTGTATTGAGTTTGATGAATGTTTCTTCAAAGGCTGCGTATATTTCATAATGATAAAAAATCAATGCAATGTAATGCGAAGTTGTTATAATGATTTTCATTGAGATTGAAATCAAATTCACTCTTAAAGTATTGGTTAACTGTAAATTAATAATCAAAGCAGCATGAACTAAACTCTTTAACTTTTAACAGTTATCAACATACACTAAATAATTGAACAAGCACATGTTTTATATTTCTAATACATATGAAATCTATAAACAAGATAATATATATGCAAATAAATTTTATTTTTTGTTGCCCCGACCCTAGTAGGTCTCCCTTGCCTGTGGACTTGGTGGGCTGTCCATATGGCCACCCCTGCAACTAGGAAACGTATAATAAAAAAACATGCAGGTCACAAAATGCGGTAAGCAACAGTAAAAATTATACAAACTATTGGCGATTCATCTAAAGTTACTTCATTATTATATTGATGGAGCTGTGGAAATCATGTTGAATGATTTATTTTAGGATACATTTTTAAGGGCAGCACTTTAATATGATAAGTTTTAAGGATATTTTTACAAAAAAAAAAACATAACTTCTTTTATTTTTTTTAAGTTATAAATGAAAATGGTAAATTTATTTATCATTGTTCTTATATAAATGAAAATGATAAATTCATTTTTTCTTCTTCTGTAAATTGTCCTTTAAAATTAATTTTTCAAAAGTATCATCCTTAAGATTTATCACTTTAAACAAATAAGCCCTTTAAGTGAAAATCTTCGATGATGCTTGTATATACTCCATAAGTTTAGCTAGCATTTGACTGTTAATGGAAATTCAAAGCTGGATCTTTCAATGCGTATTTGTTAGCATTTCTTCTAGCTTATGAGAAAGTTTTATGATGCATATTTTCATAACTGGAAATACTAGATTATAATTTTTTGCTTATGAAGTTCTTGTACTGATGATGGCTACATTTATAATTCTTCAAGAAAGAGTAAACAACTATTACTTATCCAACCACGATTACTAACAATGTATGAATAATAACTTAACCTTATTTTCAATGTTTCGAACAGTGAATACCTTCACTGTTGCATTACTGCTTAATGTTTACTATTAAATAGAAATAATCCAGTTGCAAAAATTGCTTTCTATCTATTTTGAAGTATGAGTTTGTATTGGTATCAATATAAATAAACTTGAGTTTAGATTTTACAAAAATCCAAAAGTACTCTTCAAATTTTGATTTGTTTCGTCCCTATCATTCATCATGTTTTTATCAACTAGAAAAGAATAATGTAGTAGAAGGGATGGACACAATATTACTCCATTACAACGTGTGTATGCTTATGCTCCACTTCAGACATAAAAAAAGGCACAAAGATTGGAACCAATAACACACATAAATCATTGGCTGCTGAAGCTTTATTTGTTGATAGGAGGGAATGGTATGGAAACTGTTATTTGATTTAGATGTTTTGAAGTTCCTAATTTTAGCTACAACACACTTTTGAGGATGATGAACCGGTTTTCTTGTTCATTTTATAATGTATGTACCTTTTCAGCCTATACGAGTTGTAGCACTAGTCAGATACGTTATATGATTAAGTTGATGCATGCACCTATTTTATTCAAAAAGACACCCAAACATCTTGTTACCTTCAAAACACTCATAAACTCCAGGGTAAAACCATTTGCCTTTCATATTTAGGGATTATTTATCCTTTCTTAACATATGAAAGTAATTTGATTGTAGAATTGATTTTTCCATGTTGTTGAGTTCCTAATTATAAGATTTCTACCTCCTTGTATGTAGTTCATTGGTTTTTATATGCATAACTAGTTGTAACCAGCTTTCCATCTTAGGTTGATTCTCTGTAAATAGTTGTTGAGTTCCTAATTATAAGAATTCTACTCTCTTGTATGTAGTTCATTGGTTTTTATATGCATAACTAGTTGTAACCAGCTTTCCAGCTTAGGGTGATTGTCTATAAATAGTTATCATTACTTTCAAATTATGATCAACGTCACTGTTGTCTCACTATTGTACATGGATTATTGTGGGTTTATTTCGAAATTAATTTTATGCCCATGTTTGTAATAACTTGCAAGCATTGTCGGGTTAGGCCTGCCTCATACCTTAACATACGTTTGAGTGTGTATTTCAAGATGTGGGTAACATACCTTAGACATTTGTTGGTGTATGAAGTGTATGCTGAGTTTGTGTAAAGTGAAAGCAGAACTAATATTGTTTATGTGCAGATCTGAATTTTGCAGTGGAATAAATTATTTATGGTTGAGTTCTATTAATATTGTTTATGTGTTTGTTTTAATAATAACCAATTAATATTCTCTACCGGTAAATAGCTTTTCTGGAGTAAAGGCCATCATCAATAATGGACATGAATTTAATTATTGTATGTATTATGGTATTTGTTAGTAGTTATTATGTAAATTTGTTTCTGAATGCTTGTGGCATGTGAATTTGTTGATTTTGTCAAATAACTATTATTTAAATGGTTATGTAAAATACTTATGTAATTAGTGTATTATCACTTATTTGAATATGATGATTATTTGATTGATTGATTATTGTTCTAAATCAGACTTTTATATGATTGTTGTTGATTTTAATATGACTATAATATAGTTGGTTGCTGGAAATAATATGAGCTATTAATAGTATATAGCAACATTTAAAAGATGCTACAAAACAATAAATATTTTTAGTAGTGTTTTAGGAATGCTACAGAAACAAATATAATTTACCATCTGAATTTTTAGTGGCATAATATAAATGTTATAGAAATGAAAAAAGACACGTATATACCTTCTGTAGCATTTGAAAAACATAACCATGTGAACCATATGAATTTTTACTGGCATTAAACAAATGCACGAAAAGATTTTACTTGCGTAAAATAAACGCTACAGAAAAGCAAAAAGTGACCCACTTACAGACCTTTCGTAGCGTTTATGCTCACAATATCGTAGCATTTGTTAAAATGCAACAAAAAATAACTTTTAGCTGCAGGACCTGTAGCAGTGTTTACTAAAACGCTACCAAAAGTTTTGGATCATTTTTCAAACGATGTTAAAGGTCTTTTCTGGTGTAGTGAAACTCAAATCCTCTATAATGATTTACACTAGAATTCATATAAATGAAAATAAAACTCGTAAATTGGATTGTTCACATACGAACAAATCAATCCACCAAATGCATACATATTATAAGAGTGCTACGAGCGCATAAGTAAGCCATTAGCTTGATTACATAGATGTGAGTTTCCAAGAACTCACCTTTGATTACTAGAAGAAAAAAGAAGATGCATGACCAAGCTAAATCGATCTCTCTTCCAATGTAACCCACTAATCTCCAATCTACACACATATATACACAATTAGGTTTAGGAAAATCTTGGAAATTGAAGAGAAAACAAGTTAGAGAAATGGAGATGAACTTGCCTAAGCTTCTGTTTGAATTTGCAAAGCAAATCACTCAAATTTCCTAAGATTGAAGCTTAGGAATATTAATTTCCTCTTCAACTAAGGCTTGGGAGTTATTGGGAAATTATGAAGAGTGATTGAAATGAAGGGGTGGGAGGAGTAGTTATATAGGGGTTGTCTACGTATGGGTTAGTGGGCTAGTTTTACAAAACAAAGCCCTACCCGAAGTCCCGAATTATACCAACTCCTAATATATCGATGTTTATACTAAAAAAAATCGTAAATTGCATTTTGAGCTCAATGGAAGGTGTCTCAAGTGCAAATTCACCCGTTTACAAAAATTCATAAATTCCGGGTCTTAAACCGAATGCACGATACGATTTTTAAATAAATCTCTTAATTAAATAATTGTAAATTATGTAAGTTGTTACAGATTCCCCTTCTTAAAGAAACTACATCCCTACAATTATTTAAGGAATAACCCAAGAAGTAACAATTAAGCATCAACAAAATCTATATAAAAATAGATTAATTAAGAAATTCACCTCACAAAGAAAAAGAGAGTAAGTCCAGATGGTTTTGTTCAATAGATTCTCTAGATTCCGAAGAACAATCCTTAGGATTAAAAGACCATTGGACTTTCATAAGAGATACATCTTTATTGCAAAGACATTTATCTTCTATAGCAACAATGTGAATAGGTTCTTACTTATAAGTTAGATTAGCTGAAATTTCGATTTATTAAACAAAATTTGGCTCAAGAATAGATTTAGAATCTCTAAGACCTTTACGTAGCTGAGAAACATGAAACACATCATGAATAGTAAAGAATTTAGCTGGTAATGAAAGATGATAAGCTACGAAACTAAGATGCTCGGTGATGTGAAATGGACCAATATATCTCGGTGCTAATTTTCCCAATCGATTAAATTGCATTACTCCTTCTTGGTTGAAACACGAATAAACACAATCTCCCATAGAAAACTTTACTTTCCTTCTCCGGTTATCTGCATAGGATTTTTGCCTACTTTGAGCCTCTTTCTTTTATAGAGAATGAGGTCAATCTTTTCTGTGGAATCACGAATAAAATCTGGATCTAGAACTAGTTTCTTCTACAAGCCAACACGAAAGAGATTGACACAGCCTTCCGTAAAGTGCCTCGAAAGGTACCATACTAATACTCGATTCGAACCTATTATTGTATGAAAAATCAACAAGGAAAATATGGTCTTCCCAACTTCCACCAAAATCAAGCACATATAAATGAAGAAGATTTTCAAGAGTTTGATTCACACGCTCCATCTATCCATCGGGTTGAGGGTGATAAGTAGTACTAAAATTAGCTTCATTCCCAAAAAAATTTAAAGCCTTTCTAAAATTTGCTAGTAAATAATAGATCACAGTCACTAACTATTGAATGGTGACCCCATGTAACTTAACAACCTCTTTGGCATAGAGTCTGGCCAAAAGGCACAGTTAGATTAGATCGAATAGGGATGAAGTATGCGGATTTAGTAATTCTATCCATAATCACCCGTAAACTATCATGGACAAAACAAGAACAGGGGAGATCGTAGATAAAATCTATGGGTACGTGATCCCACTTCCACACGGGAATGTCTAAAGGTTGCAATAACCCGTCGGGCTTTTGGTGTTCGGCCTTAATGAATTGACACGTA
Source organism: Allium sativum (assembly GCA_030737875.1). Taxonomy (NCBI): domain Eukaryota; kingdom Viridiplantae; phylum Streptophyta; class Magnoliopsida; order Asparagales; family Amaryllidaceae; genus Allium; species Allium sativum. Next base: position 105,660,022 of record CM060909.1, read on the forward strand.
ATGCAATGCTTGACAAAGTTAGCGATATCAGATTTCATTCCTTCCCAATAATAAAGTCGATTCATGTCCTTGCTACTTCCAGGATGAATGGAAAATTTAGAATGATGAGAATCCTCTAAAATATTCTAGCGGATATTATAAAGGTTTAGCATGATAAGTCGTCTAAATTTTTGAATGCCTCCACAAGAATCAATATCAAAACCTTTTAACTCATCAACAAAAAATTTACCACTGACACTTTGGCTTATGTGATCCAATTCAGAATCAATCTTTTGTGCTTCACGAATGCGGTCTAAAAGAGAGGGAAGAGCCTCCGGGCTATATAACATAAGAGTGGAACTAGGGTTGGAGTTACGACTTCGAATCTCGCAAGTGCATGAAGTTTCACGATCTTTCAACTCGGATATCATCATAGACACGTTCTAAGGACTTATGATCGATATAGGGAACGAACTTCTCTCCCAAAGATAATGACGCCAGATTCGAAAGGCGAAAAAGATAGTCGCAAGCTCTAAATCCTAGGTGTTATATCTCAGCTAACTTTAGTTTCCTAAAAGCGTAAGAAATTACACGTTCTCTTTACATGAGAATGGCAACCAAACCAATGCGGCTATCATCGGTATACACAATCAAGTCTTGGTTTCCTTCGAGAATCACAAGAACATGTGCATCTAAAAGGAGTTCTTTTAGCTTTTGAAAAGTGGCTTCATATTTGTCCTACCAAATGTACTTGACTCCTTTCTTAGTCAAATTTGTGAGAGGCGCAGAAATTTTAGAAAAATCTTTTATGAATCGACCGTAGTAGCCCGCCAATCCAAGAAAACTACAAATTTACGTCATGCTCTCCGGTCTTTTCCAATCTTGAATTGCTTCAATTTGGAGAATCCATAGAAATTCCATCTTTGGAGATAATATGACCCAAGAATTTTACACGAGATTTCCAAAAATGGCACTTGGAAAGGTCCGCTTTCAATTGAATCTCCTAAAAGTTTCTAACATAATACGAAGACGGATTTCATTCTCCTCGGTTTTAGAATACACAGGAATATCATCAATAAAGATAAGAGTGAATTGACTGATTGGGGAAGTATTTGAAAACATGATTCATAAGGTCAATGAAATAAGTAGGAGCATTCGTCAAACCAACTGGCATCACTAGCCACTCATAAGATCCATACTGGGTACAGAATGAAGTCAAAGGAATATTATCCTCTATAATATAAAGTTGATGAAACCCAGTAGCAAATTCTAGTTGAGAAAAGACTTTAACACCGTTAGGTTGATCAAATAAATCATCGATCCACGGTAGAGGATATTTATTCTTGATGGTGAGATCATTAAAATTATGCTAGTAGACGTGAAGCCTAAGTTTACAATCCAGTTTCTTCATAAAGATTGTAGAAGCTCCCCAAGGCGAGCAACTTGGGCAAACAAACTGCCTCTCCTCTTATTTGGACATTTGCCTTCACATCTCTTAAGGAGGACGAGTAATAGGTAGAGCTCTGGAGATTAAACTGATTCGGTATTCGATTGCTCTCTTAGCCAATAATCCTAAGACAGGCTCAAAGATGTCGGAAATTCTCGAACATCATGATTTCGAGAAATGACCTCTTCCTCATCGTCGTTATTGTCATCCCTAAGTTTTAGGGAATATAAGGAGGCCATTGTATCCAAACTAGAATCCACAAACATAACATGGATCTGATTAATAGATTGAGTTTGTCAGAGATAGATAGTGCTCTTAGGACATAGGATTTGGTCTCCACAGCGACAAAGCCAATCCATTAATTACCAATATAATTCCAATGATAAATACCGCATCACGTACAAATCGGCTTGGAAAGAATGATTACACAAAATAATCTCGACATCAATACACAATAAACTAAGTGTTGCAGATCCACCAACTCGATTCACAATTCTTAATGAAGTCATCAAACACAAAACATCCAAAGAATAAGCATCAACAAGATTTTGTGATATAAATGAATGGGATGCACCGGTGTCAAAAGGAACTCGTATAGGATATCCATGAAACTCAATAATTTCATCAAGGATAGAATGAAAATTACCTTGACCAAAAGAAGTGTTGATAGGGGCTTGCACAACATTTATCTTTCCCTCCTTCTTGCTTTTAACTTTAGGGCTAAATGACCTGGAGTCTTACAATAGTGACAAGTGCGGGGATTATGACATTTGTTAGCATAATGGTCCTTTGATCCTCAATTGAAACATTTCTCTCGACCAAAGCTAGAAGTCTTCGCTCAGAAGCCACTTGCTTTCCTTCGCGGTATTAATATACTCAAGCCCATATTTAGAGAGAGAACTGAAAGTGCGGTATACTCTTCCATGGAAGATTTACCTTGAACAACGTCTACAAAAGATCAGGCCAATGCTACTCTCCCACCCTCAGGCACAAACTTCACTTCGATTCTTTCTCGGAATCGCTCCTACCTTAGTCCTACTTCTTGAATTTCAGAGGTCAGGATCTCACACCAATCCAGCACTCCCTCTTAGGGAACACTAGAAGCCACCTGAACTCGATGCAAGTCCACAAGATTCATGCGAGAAAAGATGCGTTCACATGATTTAATCCAAGTTTGGACCTCAATTATGCCTTCAGTACCTGTGAATGACTTTCCACCAGGTTCAACAAAATCGCTAAATAAACTAGCAATCCCAGAACTGGAATGTGTAGACACGGGAAGGGTTTCTGCCGCTTGGGCATTTGTCACTAAATCAAGAAGTTGTTGAGATGACATAAATACTCCCTTCGTAAAGGGCACTATATTGAACAATGCTCGTGTGACCATGTCCAATCATTTCTGTTATTTGAGAAAGAAAGAACAAAATTATTCTCAAAAGGAATCAAATAAATTTGATTTAATAAACAAAGAATCGCAACTCAAGATAGGATAGAATGACACACAAGACTCAATCTAAATCCTATGGTATGAATCCTAAGAAGAAATTAGGCCATGATCCTTGTCATCACATTTTATATTGTTCTGAAGATTGGCTTTGATACCAAGCTATGATGCCCCACCACTATACTCGCATTAGCCAAGGATACTACAAAGTAATGTTGTCAACTAACATGAAGAACAAGGCTTTTGGGGAGAGACCATCTATGTAATAACTTAATGAAGCAACAATATAATGGCTAGAAATTTCTACAGAAACAAATATAATATATATATATATATATAGAACAATCAGTCACAAATATTCACATCAAAGAGGTGGAAGTAGATATGAATATAACACATAAGTGTGTATACAAAAATAGTGGTCATACCCGATCCACTATACAAAGAAAAACAGAATAGGTACAGTGCTAGCCTAAAGAATATATATACATAAGGATTCTCTATCTCATATACATATAACCAAAGCTACAATACTAATGTAGTTAGCCAAAATTCAAAAAATGGTCCCCGCTAGAGGTCATGTGGAAGCAACTGCAATACCTTGGTCTGAGCTGAGTATTATTTATAAGAAAACAAACAATAAATAGATCAGTCTAGCTATATTTATCACATAAACTAAGATAGAATAACGGATATAAACAAATATAGACATATATGCAATAACAACAATGTTTACATATAAGTGTAAAGACCTAAAAATGGCCACAAAATATCTCAAAAAAACTTGGTGCTATGAAAAAAATATCCCATTCTAAATTACATAGCTACTCACAAGAAATGATATCCCATATCAAATCAACAAAAAATTGATAACACGTTATCAAAACAACTCAAATTGATAACCCATATCGAAAACACAAGGTTTAAGAAATTAATTATAAATCCAGAAAATCACAAAAAGGGAAAGCCTATCACAAGACGATAGCCCGAAGACTCATCAACACATGTATCGCAAATGAGACGCGGCTCTAGGTAGATAACCTATACTTTTGAGCCGAAGCTTCACAAGATTGTCTGAAGACCATGAGACGCAACCCCACCCAAATTGAACCAAATTGCTCCACGGGATGATCTGAGGACCGTAGAAAGAACAAATCCACAAATTGAACCGAAGTTCCTCAAAGTAATATGAAGATCCAAAAAATACGAAATAAATTCCACAATCTAGAGATTGCATAAAGCTAGTCTAAATCTCAAAAAGATCACAATTGATCAAAAGTAGTGTAAATTACTCCAAGCCAGTAAATATAAGATAGCAACATGTCCCATAATTACTTGCTCTACTTGAGCATTTGCAAACAAGTTGTAGGTTTCTACTCAAAAATTATCACAAGGTTTTCAATTGAATTAGTTCAAGAATTAACCGTCAAAGCAAACGCAAGTCTTTCATACCACTTGTTTTACTAAGGCATTTAATTGTATTTCTCATACGAGTTAGGAAAAAAATTTCATATATACATACTAGTAGAATTGGAGGACAATTTGTAAAACAACTTTGTATGATGATATTAGTATTCGAAACCATTTTGGTAAAAGATTTGGAGTGGCAAAAACTCATAAATACGATTATAAGAACAATCGATCCCAGAATTCACATTTTGATAACGTAAATTAAATCTCATGAATATCAATCACAAATTCATTCACAATGAATAAATCAAAAGTCTAGAAAAGAAGACATTAACTCTAAATAGCGATAGAAATCAATCCGGAGCAAGTTGAATCAACAAATCTTGAAACATCATAAGAAAAAAGAAAGTAGTGAATATCATAGCAGGTCAAGCATATGGAATTGATCCCAGACATTTGTCTAGGTCTCTTCCTTTTTCTATGTTATACGCTGGCCTAAGTCAGACGTTTGGTCCTTCCTCCAAACGTCTGGACCAAGTTTCTTCCCTTTTTTTATTTTTAACAGAGCATCAGATCAGACATCTAGGACTACGTCTAAACATCTGAACTGAAGCATGTACAACATAGGACATGAATGTCCAATCGATTTCGGACGAGCACGGACGAATGGCGAAGGCTTATAACATCATTTAAATCATAATGAAGCTTTCGAGGCTAACCGAAATAATTCAAAACTCAAATCTCTACAAAGATTTACACTAGAATTTATATAAATGAAATCAAAACTCATAAATCGGAAAGTATATACACAGACAAAACAATCCACTAAATGCATACACAACATAAAAGTGCTATTAGCACACTTGTTAAGCCTATTAGCTTGATTATATAGATGTGAGTTCCCAAGAACTCACCTTCAATTACTAGAAGTAAAGAGATGATGCACAACCAAGCTAAATCACTCTCTCTTCCAATATAACTCACTAATCTACAATCTAATCACAAATACACAAATTTCCTATGAATAAGATTTGGGAAAATCTCAGAAATTGAAGAAAAACAGGTTAGAGAAGATGGAGATTAACTTACCTAAGCTTCTCTTTGAATTGGCAAAGCAAATCACTCAAATTTCCTAAGACTGAAGCTTAGGAATATTAATTTCCTCTTCCATAGGGGTTTGGGAGTTGTTAGGAAATTATGAAGAGTAAACGAAATGAAGGGGTGGGTGGAGATGTTATATAATGGTTGTCTACATATGGGCTAATGGGCTAGTTTTACAAAACAAAGCCCTACCCGAAGTCGCGAATTTTACTAACTCTAAACATATCAATGTTTATACTCAAAAAATCGTAAGCGACATTTTGAGCTTAATGGTAGGTGTCCCCAGTCCAAATTCATCCATTTACAAAAAATCATAAATTTTGGGTTTTAAACCGAATGCGTGATACAATATTTAAATAAACCTCTTAATTAAATAATCATAAATTATGCGGATTGTTACATGTTCTCTCAATAATCCTAATTCCTCTTGTAATATAACCTAGATCTTTGATACCCAATGTAACAAACCACACTTTTCGAGGCTTGAATTTTTGATCAAAATCGAAACCCAGACCATCAGAGGACCGATCATATTGATTTGGTACATACAATAATAAGCATGAGAAAAATCAGATTATTACAAAATAAACTCACAACACAAACAAGATAGAATAATAAATTTTGATTATGGCTACTACCGTGAACCCAAGTCGCCACACAAATGCCAAAAAGAAAACCAAACATGTCTACTTCTGTAATAACCCGGAAATCCGAACCAATTTAAAAATTTTATTTTGGCAATTTTAGCGAATTTTGGATATTTAAAATGAATTATTTTAAATAATAACAACAAGAAATTTATTTATAATACAATTAGAACATATATATTTATATAGATCGACGTTAGAATATAAATATTTTATTTAATTATAAAAGGATTTAGAAATGACGCAGTAGTTCGAAAATTCGATTTCAAATTTCAAATGAACGTGCAGGATTCAAAATAAACCGGATTTTAGTGAAACCAAAAATATTTGAATCTAATTGAGAATATCTTTCCAACGAATCCGAAAAATTGAAATTTCATAGTGGGAATCAAAAGATATGTCCAGTAGAAAATTCAGAATAGTCGCTATGGAATTCTGGCCCTTAAAAATGGGAATTTTGCAAACGATCTTGGTTTTCGACGAAACCACTTTTGTTGGATCCGTGATGTCAAGTTATTTCTAGATTTCAAAATTCGTAATTTATCGAATCAATATGTGGGCGTGGCGAAGGAAAACGTGTTTTATTGGTTTCAATCAATTTCGATCGACCTGAAAATGGCCATTTTTCAAACGATCTCAGAATTTGACAAAATTAGTTTTGTTAGGACCGTATCGTCAATACGAAGCTAGAAATAATTTTTCGGGTCGTTTCATCGTGGTATCGGAGCCTTGGTTTACAAAGCTCGAGAACAAGGCACGTTAGAACCAAACGAGAGAATTCATGAGAAATTGGATTAGTAATATCCAATGGAAATGACTCGTTAGAGATGGGATCAGTAGTTTCCTAGAACGAGTGTGAAGAGTGTGTTTTTTAAAAATAAAAATGAAAACAATTTTTGTTTCGAAATTTAAATCGTTGTGTACGTATTTGAATATTTATTTTAAATTAATTTGGACAATCCAATATATAAAGATTTTGCATATACGCCTTGCAAACGTGTATCCGAAGTTTTAATGTACTAGATAGTTATAGAATCACACTCTAGTTGCCCGGGGATAATTCTGGTGTTGGGGCACCATCGCCAGTATTTATTTTCGAGTTTCGAAAGTGAGATTTCTATATATTTCCAATTGACTGGTGTGAGAACCGAAACTAGGTAGGGCTTATTGTTGTGATTTGGCATCAAAAAACTGATTTTTGGACTATATATCAAGATTATGAGTTTGAAACGCTAATCAACTAATTGATTGATGGTTGTGTTGTTTGATTATTGGTTTCATTCATTTGAAATTTTGAACCATTAGGCCAAACTGAACTATATATTAAACTGTATCGAAAATTTATCGCATTTGTATGCATATACATGTACTTACATTAAACATGTCATAGCGAGGAGGCTAGAGCAGAAGAATAAAATTGTTTGCCCGACAAATAGGTACATGTTTACTAATTTATTGGGTTTTGGATGATTTTATGAGCCGATTGGCTAGCCGCTTGGCTGTTTCGTTTTCTTTTTGGATTGATGAGGGCCATGGGAGGCTATTTAAAATATCCCGAAGTCCCCGGTACAGGGGAGGTTATGGCGAATTTTTTTGAAAATTTAGGGTGTTAGCCAAATTTTTGAAAATTTGGAAAAATTCTTAGAAACTGAAAAGTTGAAGAACTTAAGCCATAAAGAAAATAATGAAAGTTGAGTTGATTTGTGAAACAACTTTCGGCTTTGTTCCTTTTCGGGGATGAAAAGTTTTAAGTGGGGGAGATTGTAATAACCCGGAAATCCGAACCAATTTAAAGTTTTTATTTTGGCAATTTTAGCGAATTTTGGATATTTAAAATGAATTATTTTAAATAATAATGACAAGAAAATTATTTTGGATAGAATTAGAACATCTATATTTATATAGATCGACGTTAGAAAATAAATATTTTATTTTAATTATAAAAGGAATTTGAAATGGCTTGGTAGTTCGAAAATTCGATTTCAAATTTCAAATGAATGTGCAGGATTCAAAATAAACCGGATTTTAGTGAAACCAAAAATATTTGAATCTAATTGAGAATATCTTTCCTACGAATCCGAAAAATTGAAATTTCATAGCGGGAATCAAAAGATATGTCCAGTAGAGAATTCAGAATAGTCGCTATGGAATTCTGGCCCTTAAAAATGGGAATTTTGCAAATGACCTCGGTTTTCGACGAAACCACTTTTGTTGGACCCGTGATGTCAAGTTATTGCTAGATTTCAAAATTCGTAATTTTCGAATCAATATGTGGGCGTGGCGAAGGAAAACGTGTTTTGACGGTTTCAGTCAATTTCGATCAACCTGAAAATGGCTATTTTTCAAACGATCTCAGAATTTGATGAAATTAGTTTTGTTAGGACCATATAGTCAATACGAAGCTGGAAATAAATTTTCGGGTCGTTTCAACTTCCACTAACTTGCTTCCCCTAATGGTGTCATGAAAATAGTAATGAGGAGGCGATCAAAACAAGCCATCAAAACAAGTCATGGTAAGAAGAAAATATGTAAACCATCCATAATAAATAAATATATCTTGATTGGTTTCATCCAATTTGTAGGTATAACAAGGTTAGCGATTCTAGTCTAACCTTGCATTGCACACATCACTATTCAACTATCGCATCCAAGGTGAATAATTTCCATAATCCAAACTATCACTGCCTAAAGATACCTTTCCATAAAGCCTTTAAACCACCCAATATTTTCAAACTCCAATACTAAAGGAGACAAGTCCCCTGACCATTTACAACTTTATTCAAAATGTTAAATACAAGGAAGATTCCATGATCTCTTAATGCCTTCCTAAAATGTAACATAACGGGATCCCTTGATCATTTAATACCTTGCTAAGATGGTTTCCTAACAATATCATTAATTAAATGATACTAGCTACATTGTCCTCTAACTACAATTTATGGCTTTCGTCATTGTATATCCTGATCCCATAAAGAAAACTATGCCTACTCCAAGAGAAAATAATAGCTAAGTATTACCTATAGGCTTCATGATAAAGTTGACGATAACTCATCATTTATGACCTTCCTTTGACGAACCTACGTAACTATCTGGCTGACATTACTAGGTAATACTCTTGTCACTTAATTTTTCCCTTAGGATAGGAAGGTCCACTACCATTTAATGCCTTTCCTTAGGTCGACTTTAACTCTGTTTTTTAATACTAATAAGAATCGGACCCTTCTAGGGATACCCTTACTCGAACCCATTCAACCATTTAATACTTCGATTTGGAAAAAAGCGAGTCAACTATCACTTAATGACCAATAAAGGCGGATCCTCTGGCTACTACCCACACTCCTTAGAATAAATCCATAACTAAAGGAGTGAGTCTCAATCGTTGAATACCGCAAGTGCGGATCCAATCAATTAATACCTTAGTACTGAAGTAGACCCTTCAAAACTCTATGATCTATAACTTATGGCTTTCCATAAGCTACTTATCCTAGGACTATATCCTATGACCTGGCCATTTCATTACTTAAATCCCTTAGGTTATTCCTCTCGGTAAGGAGGTGGACCTTTGACCACTCAATACCTCAATGGTTGAAGTAAACATTTGAGAAACTCCTCACACTATTTCCTATACCATTAATACCATACAGAAAGTAGGTCATAACACTTCCCAAATGTCATAGGTTCCCATGATTGTGGTATCTCACATCAACAATACGTATATCGTACCGTTGAAAGTGCAGACTTCTGTGGATGACCCTACTGACCATGCATCACCAACCTACTAAGTCTGATTTCCTATTTTTAACTTAAATATTTCTTAATTTAGGCCATCCTTAAGATAAAGTTAGTAGTCCTAAGATAAATTATTGCACTTAGAAAATTCCTTAATTAATTTCTTACTCATTATCCTCTTTCAAATTGTTATCCTCGTTATCGGATGTCATTAATAACTGTAAGTGTCTTTGCCTAAGACATTAAGCATTACTATTAATGCCATTTATATCATTCCATTTAATTCTATTAATCCATATTAATTGCAACTATTGATTGTTTCTATATTTAAGCTTATTAATTTGAGGTACAAAGTTAAATTCCCATTTAAAAAAATTGTAACCTTTTAAATCATACAAATTTATTATCTCTTTAAATGCCCATTAATCCAAAAGTTACATTTATCTGTTTCCTATTTATTGTAGGCAACAACTAATTATTGCTCGCAATAAATTGGAAATATCTCTTTCCAGACCTAACCTAAACGTCAACCTAATAATAATAATAACTAACGTAAATTACGTATAATTAGATGGAAAAATATTTAATAAGCATGGTAATTACATATGAATACAATAATACTAAAAATTTCCTAATCGCAACAAAACATTGTGTAATTTTATTTGTTGGAATAAAATCCATAAGAGGATCTTTTAATATAATTTCTTTAAATTAGTCGAATACCAAAAGGGGAAGAAATCAATTTGTCTGAAACTTTAAGGAATAAGTAGTCTTATATTTGGAATAAATGATGTAGACAACAGAAATAAATGCATAGTTTACCCATCTCTTCCTCTTTGTATATTTGTTATAATTTCAAACACCTGTTTTTACATAAAAGAAAAAAATAGACTAATTTATAGAAACCAAACAAAATTTTCTTCCATAGATCAAAATATAGATAAATCCAATAAAAAAAAGGCAATTATCAAAAGTCCAATTTTCACCCCATAAAAACAGATCCGGAACATGATTATAACATAATCAAATCTAACATCTTTAGAGAGTAATTTTTTAAATCCAGGTGTAAACAACAATCAAATCTTAAAATGAATGTGTAGACAAGTTATATTACCTTCTAATGAAAAACCTACAATTTCAGCCATTTAAATGTAGGTATAGAAATTGGAACTTCCCAACGAAAAAGATTCGATATCAAAAACAAAATATAGATTTCCCACTCACCTTTAAAAGTCTTTCCAAATCTTAAATCTGAACTGTAGCTTCATGGTTTTATTCCAAATCCTTCCAGATCCATATAATATGTATACGAAGGGAAGATATACATATTTAGATTGTAGATCTAAAAAAGAACTGGAATAGGGAAAGAACACTGAAATAGAAGCCTATAGAAAATAACATACGAAAAACAAAGTGCAAAATTCTATCTTTTTAAGATATGAATATCTATTCTCTAATCCTTGAAATAGAATTCTAATCTATTTATATTTATGAACTTCAATGGTGACGAGGAAAAGAAAATGGCAGAGCTTTGTTGTTTCCTTCATAGAACAAGAGAAAGATAGGAGGTCTGACTTTATTTATAGGCGCAAAAACGACTTTGAACCATCATATTAAAAATCCTAAAATCCCTCCATAAAAATTAGTCTCCACATGTTAAAACCTAGCCTCTACAACAAGTAGACTGACTGTAACAACCTGGATTTCTGGTTAATTTATTTTAAATATTTAATATTGTTTTAAATATTGAGTTGGTGATATAAAGCTATTTTTATATTGAGTTATTGATTTAATAATCGAAATACGATTTATTTCAAATATATATTATTATCGTAATACGAGAACCTGAAATAATTTTTTGAAATTTAAACAGAGTCAAATTAGTTCAAATGATTAATCGTAATTCTATTTAGATAGAAATGGTGACAATAATAATTTATTATCAAGGAATTAATTGTTTTGAATTTAATTTACATCGATCTGAATTAATATCTTTTCTAATATGATCGAATTCGACTTCGAAACAAGTCTCGGTGTGTTAAGAATAGTGGGATAACACTAGAAAAGGAGGTTGCTACGTTAAATAGGAGTTCGGAACCCCAAAATATTTAATTTTAGAATCCATAAATAAGCACTAAATCAAATTGCATTAAATTAGCCTACCTTAATTTACATCAGCTACCTTGTACCCGCATAATAGGCCTATTCCTTCTACACTAAGTATTCTTCGTTTATTTATATCGCGACTTCCTGTGTATCTTTTCCATTTTGTTTGCTACAAATTCAAAGTGTAAATTCCTCTCAAACAAATCAAAATCAAGGAAAAATGTTGCCCTTAAATAACCACGATTACCCTTTTCTTTCCACACCTCCGTATCTTTTCCATTTCATTCCTCAAATCTAGTGAAGCTTCAGAGGAAAAAAGGAAAGAAATCCTCATATTCAAAACCTTTAAACAAATCGTATAAAATCCAATTCAAACCGAAATCACCGAATTCTCATAAGATTCCTTTTCTCGAAAACTCATTCACTGTGCACCCCATTTTGGGTTTGAACAATACATCTGAAGCTTGAATTTAGGTACGGTGATATTCAGGCTCGATGTCGGCTAGATTTGGGAGCCGATTTGGGGGCAGTAATTGGCATGTTGTTTCAAATGGCAAGAAGAGTAGGGTGTAGGCGGTTTGTGGGTTTTGAACACCAGAAGTACCAAACTTTATTTCTCTGATGCGCGACATTTGTGGACGCATTTTGAACAACCCGAAAAATCAGAACCAATTTAAAATTTTTATTTTGGCAATTTTAATGAATTTTGGATATTTAAAATGATTTATTTTAAATAATAACAACTAAAAATTTATTTAAATCAAAGTTAGAACGAATAAATTTATTTTAATTATATAACGAGCCTGAAATGGCGTAGTAGTTTGAAAATTCGATTTCAAATTTCAAATGAATGTACAGGATTCAAAATAAATTGGATTTCAATAAAACCAGAAATATTTGAATCTGTTTGAAAATATCTTTCCAACGAATGTGAAAAATCCAGATTTCATAATGGGAAAAAAAGTTATGCCCCGTTTAAAATTTGAAATAGTCGCTATGGAATTTAATATAATATAATAAATAGCCATTTTGCAAACGACCTCCGTTTTCGACAAAACCATTTTTGCTGGATCGGGAATGTCAAATTATTGCAATATTTCAAATTTCATAATTTTTGGATTTCATATGTGAGCATGGCAAAAGAAAACGTGTTTTGTCACTTTCAGTTGAATTGGATTGACCAGAAAATGACCGTTTTTCAAACGGTCTCCAAATTCGATGAAATTAGTTTTATTAGGACCGTATCACCAAAATATAACTAGAGATAATTTTTCTGGAATTTTTGGAGTTAGTATGTGGCCCCGGTAAATTAAAATGTATGTTTAAATTCAATATATAGTGATTTATATTTTAATTTTGACGAAAATTGATCGAAACGATAAAATTAGCTTACAAAACATATCTCATTGTGTCCAGAATGGAGGTATTAGGCTGGAGGCAATAGTCATTGGGTTTGATTTGGAGTTCGTGACACTAAACAAGTAAATTTGTGAATTTAAAATATTATTGAATAATATATATAAATAAATTAAATATCTCCTTTTAAAACCCTAATCGTTCAGATGGAGCTGCCGCCTTCATTCCAATTCATGGCTGAGAATCTCCAGCGGAAATCCCCTAAATCTTCAAATTTAGATCGAATTAAACTATGGATTCAAGACAAAAATCGAAGTAAGTTTCTAGAGCTTTCGATCTAAACTGGTTTGATCGTCGATGGTGCAGTGGTTGGCAGGATTATCGTGCTCAAAGTTGCGCACTTCGGGCTCGATTTTCGAGCTCTCTGGTCACCGAGCTCGCTCTGGTCGGTGGTGGCAGAAAGCTCTCCCTGAGGCGCACGACGTGTTGATGTCCGATCATCCCTAAGTTCCTCGATTCTTGCGCAGTTCCAAACCCTAGAGCGCAACAGCAGTTCGATGGGGGGTCTGATTTATTAAAGAAGAAGGTTTATTAATTTTATTAATTAATTTATTAATTACTTTAATGAGGTCATTAACCTTTAAATGCTAATAACTCTCTCATATGGTAACGAAATCGCATGAAATAGGATCCTTTGCGACTGTGGAGCCGAGAGCTTCGCAACAAAACTGACCGGGTCTAATTTGGAGCACGTCAGAATTTCGGGCAAATTCAAATCCAAACCGTTCAGAAATTCAGAAATAAAATTGACGGAGTGGAAATGTGGGAATTCTTTCTCACTCAATTTATTTTCCAGTAAAATATATATGAGGATGCAGACGGTGCCTAGCAGCACCCGACACCATTTATTGTACAAACCATGATTGTTTGTTTGAATTGAATTGACTGTGTTGTGTTTATTGTATAAATGAACAATATAAAATATTCATGTGTTGAATAAAATATTTGAATAATAAAAATATCAATTTTATTGTATAAATGAACTGCATAAAATATTCATGTGTTGAATAATAAAAATATCATTTTTATTGTATAAATGAACTGTATAAAATATTCATGTATTGAATAAAATATTTGAATAATAAAAATATCATTTTTATTGTATAAATGAACTATATAACATATTCATGTGCTAAATAAAATATTTGAATAATAAAAATATCATTCTTATTGTATAAATGAACTGTATAAAATATTCGTGTGTTGAACAAAATATTTTATCGTCAAAAATATAATTTTTAACGTATATATGAATGGCATAAAATTCTCCTGAAATGGAAAATAAATATTCATTTACAAATCGGACGGTGTGTTTATGTACACCCATTTAACTGATATTGATTGAGATGGTAAATTTTACACATCGCCCACCTGCACAAATAATAACCAGTATGTGTTGTTTGAAAACCCCACACGGGTATTGGGATGATATTTGACGTACACTAATCCCAATTGTTTAGTTGTATGTCAATCGAGGGGTTGACAGACTGTTGTAAGCGTTAATTATTTATATTTAACGCTTATATAGTTGTGTAATGCACTCTGGATGATGGTAGACTGTGTTTGATTATCGTTGTGTACATGTGTGTATGAAATCCATACAAATAAAATTATATGATAATTAATTGTGTCTGATTCCAATTCGGAAAGAATGAATATTTTAAATTAACGAATATTTTAAAATGACGAATAATGAATATTTTAAATAACTAATATTTTAAAATAATATTCAGTAATGAATCAAAATATGATTTTGATGTCCCATTTGGGATGGACACGAAAATATTGAAATATATGAAGCCGTGTTGATAAGATGTGCGCCATTTTGACGCAAACGATATTTATATCGATTTTATTCATTTTTATAATCAATATCAAAAAGGAAGTGATTTCAAAATCTAATGTTTTGAAAATATAATCATCAATATATTAATGATATTGAATATTCAAGTTTGATTTAAAATTGAATATGAAGTTGAAATCATTTTTAAAATGAATTTAAAACAATTTATAAAATACTTTTTAAATGGAAATCGATGAAATATAATATATATATATATATATATTAAATGACCTGAATAGAACGCGCCGCGTCGCGGTAGTTCGCGAATTTCGACCATTGACTTCGAATTGACATTATGGGAGATCCAACCATTGGATTCTCCTAAAACCAGAATCTTTGGATTTGTATTGAAAAGAGCTTTCTAGTGAATATAAGAGATTTGAAATCTAATGGTTGGATTTGGAATTATGTCCAAAACAAATTCGGAAAAGGTCACTGTAAGTGCAGTTCGATGACCGTTTATGGAAATCAACTGAAAGGGCCTTGATAAAATTATTAAAAATATCAATAATTTGTGTTAAATCATAATAAATGATTTCTAAAGAATTAGGATGAAAAATTCCATATTTGAAAAGATAAAAATATTTTTTTATCGAAATGAACTAGTTTTTAACTAGAATTATAATCCCATTTATTTTTGAATAAATAAATTGGATTGAGAATGGGTTTTAATATAACCAGAATATCCAATATATGAATCGGAATGGATTTGAATCGAATTTTCTTTGAAATATTTAGATACTGAATTATGTGGTTATACGAATATTGCGGAGGAATTTGGAAGATATATATATTGTTATTCCCAATAAGATATTTGTTGATTTCAGAATTTGGTATTGAATATAAGCCGATATAATTTCTATTTAAAGCCTTGTATTTAACATTGAACTGGATTTTGGATTTGTCGTGAATGGTGTCTTCGTTAACACTGTTCCTAAACCCAGTTGAGAAAAGAATAAATCTTTTAATTAAGATTTAGTGAAGTTTTCCAATTCATTAAGATCTAATTGGAATTGAATAAAAGAATTGGATTTTGGGTTTGTCGTGATTGGTGTCTTCATTAACACTGTTCTTAAACCTAGTTGAGAAAAGAATAAATCTTTAATTAAGATTTAGTGAAGTTTTCCAATTAATTAATATTTAAGTGGAATTGAATAAAAGAATTGGATTTTGGGTTTGTCGTGAATGGTATCTTAAATAACACTGTTCTTGAACCCCGTATGAAAAGAATAAATCTTTTAATTAAGATTATTAGAGTTTCCAATTATATTTAATAACTGGAATAAAATGGAATGCGAATTGGGTTTATTGTGAACTGTGTTTTTAACAACATTTGTTCTTTAACCCAATTTACAGTGAAATGTGAATTGGAATTTATAAATCTTTTTATTAAGATTTAATGAGAATTTTCCAAAGTAAAGTTTTTACCAGTTTAATATATTAAATTGGAATTGAATGAAATTTGATTTGATAATAATCGAAGTGATCTTCTGTGGAGGAAGACTGTTAATATATATGGAATTTAAAAGGCTTTGTCGTTATTCCATTTATATTATTATTTGGATATGGAAATTGATATCGATTATATACATTGATCTATTTTCCGTGAAGATTCCATAATTAATGGAATGTGATTTGGGTTTGTCGTGAACTGTGTTTTAAATGACATTAGTTCTTTAACCCAGTTAAAGACAGGATTATATGTCTAACATTGTATTTCAAACTGTATGGTTGATCTCTGCTAAATATATATCTGTTTGGTGGTGGAGAATTTATCCTCTTGCTTAATACCCTTCTCTAAGACGTACGAGCTTAGAGGTTATATATAGGCAGAAATCAATAGTACGGTGTAGATTGTCGATGCGGCATGTTTGATTTTCCAAAGTTAAACAATCATTAATACTGATTTTTAGGAAGATTAAAACCAAGTAGATTTTTAATGAATCTTTAATTAGATTGAAATGTGAATGTGATAATTTAAATTATGAATTTGGGAAATGATTGAGAGTGGAGTATCACCAGTTTTGCTCCAAGCAATAGTTAAATCTTTAATTAGATTTGAATAGGAAATGGTAATTAATTTTACCGATAACAAAGGATTACTTCGGTATGGTGCGCTAATCCCGACTAATCTGGATAAACCTTAATTTGGTTTGAAATGATATCCAAAGGAAGATTAAAGAATAAATTTAAAGAATTTATAAAATTAATGGGAACCTTTCCCAAAGTATAAGAATATTTGAATAAAAGAATATTCTGGATTGGAATGAGGCGTATGTTGTGTTTTTATAGCACTGGTTTATTATATAAGCGAGTTATTCGGAAAGGTCGAGTTTATACCCATTCTGAATAACTGATTCGACGGTAAGTCTACAATGAAGACGGTGGTTGAAGACCAGAGGTCTTCACATCATTTGGATGATTACTGATGTCTTGTTTGGGCTGCACACCCAAGACAACATAATAAGTGCTGATCGTCCAGACGTACTTGGAGATAGATCGGATATGCGAGGACCTGTCTCCTGTATTAGACATATGGGACGAGGAATAATGTAACGACCCGAAAAATCTGAACCAATTTAAAAATTTTAAATTGGCTAAAATAGTGGATTTTAAATATTTTAAATAAATATTTTAAATAATAGCAATGAAAAGTGAGTTTGAATCAACGTTTGAAAACGAGTATAATTACTTTGAATTATAAACAAGGCCTGAAACGGCGCGGTAGTTTCAAAATTTGAATTCAAACTTCGACTGACTGTACCGGGTGCAAGACAAAACCGATTTGAGCGAAACCAAAAATATTTAAATCTGTTAGTGAATACCTTTCTAACGAATCTGAAAAATCGAAGTTTCATAGCGGAAAGCAAAAGTTATGGCCAAATAAATTTTCAAAAAGGTCGCTATGGAATTTATATAGCCCGTGAAAATGGTCGTTTTGCAAACGACCTCGGAATTCGACGAAACTACCTTTTTTGGATCCGGGATGTGAAATTATTGCTAGGTTTCAAATTTCATAATTTTTGAAGCTAGTATGTGAGCGTGGCAAAGGAAAACGTTTTTTGGTCAATTCTAGTTAAATTGGATCGACCAGAAATGGGCCATTTTTCAAACGGTCTCAGAATTTGATGAAACTAGTTTTGTTGAGACCGTATCGTCAAAACATAGCTGGATTTATTTTTCTGGAATTTTTCGAATCAGTTTGTGGCCCTGACAAATTGAAATGTATGTTCAAATCGAATATTGAATGTTATATATTTTAAATTGAAGGAAAACTGACTGAAACAGTCGAATAGGCCTACAGAACATATCCCATTGTGTTCGGAATGGGCGTAAAACGCTAGGGATGACAGTCATTGGGTTTGGATTGGAGGTCGTGTCAGAAAACCCCTTTTTAAAACCGCCCGGCCAATCAGATTTTTTATAAAATAATAAAAAAATAAAAAAAGGTGGAAACCCTTTTCTCTCTCCCCGATTCGACGACGGCCGCTCTTACAACCTTCTCTCCTGTTTTTCTTTTGATCCGCTCAATGAAATCCAACACCACAGTTATGGTTTTTGTAGTACTTCTCATGATCTTCAAATCCATATAAGGAGCAGCAATTATCGTTGAGTAAATCGAGCGCAGCACCCCCGGAAGTTTCGACCTTCAGGCCGCCGCCCTGACCGCCAGGGACCGTCAAACTGGGCCCCACCACGTCGCGCCAGAACGCCATTCCCCCCCTTCGACGCTGCATAGCCCGATTCCCTTCAAGCCTCACGGATTTCGCGATAATTCAAAACCTAGTTTTGAACGAGGAATAGAGGTAACGACTTTGTTTATTTTCAACTGTTTTAACACCTTTAAACCGTTGCAAACTTTGAAAAATCGTATCTTTCTCATGTGTTGATGAAATTCAGTGAAACAAGAGACAGTGGACTCGTGTGGACGTCTTCTACATTCTAGAAGAGACCGCATATTTTTCTGAGCCTTCTGCTATTTTTGGTGGAGTGGAACCCAATGTGAGATTTCTAAATTATAAACGATATGGAAAACGACGATGTATAAATTATATAGTCGATGTATGAGTTATATAAGCGTTGTACACCTCTTGTATAAGCGTTGTATAAGTTGTACGTTCGATGTATAAGTTATATATGCGTTGTAAAAAATTTATATGTGTTGAAATAGAAGTGAAATGCTATATATATATATATATATATATATACATGTATATATATATATATGCCCCTCGTCCACAAACCATGGACGATATTTATTGGTTGTGATTGGGGTGAAAATTGATTGATAGCGAATGGTTGATTGAAAAGGTTTGTGGTTGAAATTGATTGATTGTGGTTGAGAAATATTTGGTTGAAACCACATAGGATTAGTTTGCGGAAATGAAAAAAACATACATGCCGCCTGCGTGCGAACTAGATGCATGATTCCCCATTGTCAAAAGCTGCGAGGCTTTAAGGTAGAGCGAGGAGCCGTACTAGGGACGGTCCCGGTTTTAACTACCCAGCCGTTATGCTGCCGAAATTTTGAATAATATTCATGTGTTAGAATTATTTTCATTTGTTGCAACTATATTTATCCGTTGAATAGAAAACCTTCATGTGTTGAATTGACATTCATTCGTTGGATTGAAATTCATGTGTTGAATGGTATTCGTGTTTTAAATAAATAGTTTTAACAATAAAAATCACATTTTTACTCTATATATATAAACTATAGAAAACCTTCATGTGTTGAATCGATATTCATTCGTTGGATTGAAATTCATGTGTTGAATGGTATTCGTGTTTTAAATATAAAAATCACCTTTTTATCTATATATATATAAACTATAGAGAACCTTCATGTGTTGAATCGAAATTCATTCGTTGAATTGAAATTCATGTGTTGAATGGTATTCATATTTTGAAAGAAATTGTTTGATAATAAAAATCCTATTTTTATCATCAATATGAACTATATAAAATAATCTTGTTTTGAAATGAATTGTTTTATAATAAAAATCCTATTTTTATCATCAATATGAACTATATAAAATAATCTTGTTTTGAAATGAATTGTTTTATAATAAAAATCCTATTTTTATCACCTATATTAACTATATAAAATAGTCGAGTTTTGAAATAAATTGTTTTATATTAAAAATCACATTTTTATTATATACCTGAATTGTTAAAAATAGTGAAGTGTTGAAATAGAAAACAGTTAGATAAAAATATCATTTTTATCAAATGTATGAAAATCATGTAGTTTTGAAATCAAAGAATTGATATATATATAGCATTGAAATATATCGAATAACGAAGCTACAGTTCGTATTTTGAAACCGTGATTTCAAACGATTAGTGCGGGAGTTCCGACCATCGGATTTTCCCGAAACCGCAACCTTGGGTTCGCTTTGGAAATATCTTTCCAACGGTACCAACTTTGTAAAAATCCAACGGTTGGATTGTCTGGAATGTTTAATTCAAATCTGAAGAAAAACAGTGCCAGAATCGATTATATTTACGTATATATATATATATATATATATATATATATATATATATATATATATAATTATATTAAATCGAATAACGACGCTGCAGTTCGTATTTTGAAATCGAAACTTCGAACGACTGTACCGGGAGATCCGACCGTCGGATTTTCCCAAAACTGGAACCGTTGGATTTGTTTTGAAAAGATCTTTCTAATGATGTAAATTTTGTGAAGATCCAACGGTTAGATTTTCAGATATGTGTAAATCAAATCTGAAGAAAAACAGCGCCACGGCCGCGTTATGCCCCGAAGCTTCGTTTTGAATAAATTGGCTATTTTAAAATAAATAAAAATAGGGATAAATCGTTATAAAATATTATAAACGATATGGATGTGAAATTTAGAAACTAACTGAAGGTTGGCTAAGTCGAATGGTTTCTTGGGTATTGATCTGATGTTGGTTTCGGCCTTCGGGGTTAATATTTGGGAAATCGTTCTCCTACTGATTTACGGTTAGCGACTAATAAATTGAAATGATGCGTGGTAGTGTTTGTGTAGCACTTGTTTATTATATACGCGAGTTGCTCAGAAAGACCGGGTTTATCCCATTCTGAATAACTGAATCGACGATAAGAAATCGAAGATGAAGACGGTGGTCAAAGACCGGAGATCTTCACCTCGTTTGGATGGTAACCGATGTCCTGATTGGGAGGCATCCCGAAATATGGATAATGAGTGGTGATCGTCCAGACGTACGTGGAGGTCGATGGGTTTGCGAGGTATATAGTGCCTCCGGTTTCGTTCAGACCCAGAACGGACTTGCAAATGGACAGTGTGTCTGACATTGGAATTTATTCTGTGTGATTGATAGCTATCAGTTGCACGGTGTGAATTGCCTGTGTGGCATGCTAAGATGCAGTGATCAGGGCTTCTATTGAAAAGCAAAGTCTTGTGGTGATGATCAAAGCCCCGCCTGTGTGGCGTAGCTTTGTGTATAACGAGAATTCGCGAACCTCACACCCCGATATGAACCAGAAACGGGAGAGGACCTCAGGGGGGACGTGCGTTTTCTTTCTAGCTAGAAGTGGCGTCAGTGATTTTACACGCCCTGACGAGTTTGACTTATGTGGTTGTTACTGTTGTGAGGCGCCTCGGTTATATCGGTTGATCCGGGACCGATGGAGTCATTCGTTGGCTCATTGACGCCCCAAAGTGCGGAGAAACGCATTGTTCAGGCATTATAATCCACTTCGTGTAGACCAGCCCTGACAATCCAAGGTACGGTTGCGGCTGTGCCTGAGACACGGGCTAGAGCGTCTCGAATTCGGTAAGGACTATCTTTTGCCTTGGTTCATGACGGAAATCCAATTTTCAAATATGTGACTGTGCGGTTTTGATTGTATACCTATATATGGCGACATAGTGGTATGGGGCATTAATGCCGTCTATGATTGATAGTTATGATTCGAAATTGTTTTCGAAACCTATAGACACTAGCAATAATACCAAACGCTTTTGTTTTATTCGTATCAAGCATATTTTGGCCATTATAAGGTAAAAACACTATCCTCCGGTTTGCATTGCATTGTGTGATGGGAACTGAGTCTTATAATGGCTTCATTTTTATAAAAAGCATTGCGATGTTTAAAAGAATGATTTGTCTTAAAGCACTGGTAATCCAATGGAGTAAACCCGTTCCACGTAAGTGGCGTGGTCCTGTGATTAGCCATATTATAAATGTGTTGAGTAGATTTCTCATACCAGTCCCATGACTGACTCGTAGTTTGTTTCGCTTTCAAACTCGGGTGCCCCTTTTTCTACACGGGCAGCCTTGTATTCAGGTTTTAGCTGGATTTCTCTGGATAGCTGGAGCTAAAGATGGATTCTATCATTTATCTCTTTTTATGCTATTCAGCTCCTATTGTACATTATGTTTGTTTTTCCGCTATAGACATATATGTATAGCTGAACTGTTTTTGTACTAAGTATGATCCTGTATACTGTGTAACTCTGATGATTACGTTTATCCAGTATATTCTATTGTGCATTATCTGGTGTATTTATTTAATTTTGTTCTGCTGTTATCTGTTTATGTGTTAGATTCCAAAGATTACCCCTTGCCGCCGTCAGTACGGGGTTGGGGTCGTCTCATTTTGGTATCAGATCTTTGGTTAAGCTTAGTACTGGAATATAACATATGAACGAACTCGTCAGAAATAGAACCAGTAGTGTTCTAGGATGGGTAACTCTATACAGATAGGATCAGTATATCCTAGTATGAGTAGCAGAATGAAATAACACCTTGATAGACACATTTACATTCAAGTATTTGTCTCTATATTTTGAAACATCTTTTCTGTGACCTGACACTTGATCTGCTATTTGCAGAAGTACTGGAAAATGAGTGTCAGAAACAGAAGGAATGCAGAACCAGATCTAGATGCTCTATTTAAGAGATATCGAAATCTGGGTGGAGCACAATTCTCGGGCAATGAATCTATTATTCAAACCCAAGCTTGGGTGAGCTCTGTAGAAAGAATAATTGAGCGTTTCCAGCTGAGAGATGACCAGAAAAGGTTAGTAGCATCTTGGGCGCTCAAAGAAGAAGCTTTAATCTGGTGGGAAACAATCATCAAAGATAATCCAGAAGGTGATATCACCTGGGATAGATTCAAGGATATTTTCCTAGAAATATTTACTCCTCCTGAGGTGACGGAGCGATTATGTGATGAATTTTCTTATCTGATACAAGGTTATATGACCATCCCAGAATATCATAAGAAATTCAATGAACTTTCTCACTTTGCTCCTCATCTGATTCAAGATCCAAAGAGGAAGAATTTGAGATTTATTCATGGCCTGCAAAGGAGATATCATAATAGTGTAATGAGGAATGTGAAGCTTCCTTTTTCAGAAATGATATATATGGCTTATCAGTATGAAGATCTCCATAAGAAAGGTATGTTGCGCGACGAAGAGGAAGTCAGCTCGAGTAACAAAGTGGAGTTTGTGACTGATAGTCCTGAGGTCAGTAAGAAGCCCAGTGCCAAGAGGAAAAGGGCTAAATCAAAGAAATAACCAGTAACGACCGCCGTATGCAATAGCTGCAATCAGAAAGGACATTTGTCGATAAACTGCGGACCCTTAAAGAAACGAATAAAGAGTGGATCTAAATTCGGCAAGATGCTCCTGGAAAGTAAAAGATGCAATCAATGCCATCAGTTTGGTCATGTAAAACAAGAGTGCCGGCTGTTAAAAACAACCAAAGAACCTCAGGTAAATGAAATAGCCGAAGTGCCTGCATCATCGTCTGCTCAGGAAAGGCCGGATGTTTTAGAAGGCACGCTTACTGTCAAAGATATTCCAGTAAAAGTACTGTTTGACACTGGCGCGTCACGAAGCTTCATTGCCAAGAATGAAGTTAAGAAACTAGATTTGAATTTGAAGAAGCTCAAAGAACCAGTGACTATCCAAAATCCAGTTGGGGGTTCCATCGATCTCAGTTGGGTTTGTGGAGTGCCGGTTTCTTTTTCCCGTTATCGGTTTCCTACTATCGCGGTCGTCATGAATTTTACAGAATTTGATCTTATCTTGGGGTTAGATTGGTTGACCAAGTATGAAGCTGAGGTTAAATGCGCCGACAGAGTTGTTAAGGTGAAGATAAAATCAGGTGATTATATAACCATTCCCTGTGAAGGCCAAAATTCAAATAGAAAAGATTTCTGGGCAGTGTTGGATGTTTCTCCAGCCCAAATAGAAAATATCCATGAAGTAACAGAGAATATTCCCGACCTAGTGAAAGACATTCCTGTCGTCAAGAATTATGCGGATGTGTTTGAAGAAGTTGTTCGCTTACCTCCGCAGAGAGAAATTGATTTCAAAATTGCTTTAATTCCGAATGCAAGGATGGTAGTTCACGCTATTCGAAGAATTTCCTTGAAGGAGAAAGAGGAATTAGACAATCAAACATGACAGCTCGTATGGAAGGGTATGATCAGGCCTAGTTTCTCTGATTGGGGTGCAGCAGTGGTATTTGTCCCAAAATCTGATGGTACTCTACGGCTATGTGTGGATTATCGTGATTTAAACAAGCAGACAATAAAGAACAAATATCCATTGCCGCGAATCGATGATTTATTGGATCGTCTGAATGGAGCACAAGTATTCTCAAGGATGGACCTAGCTACAGGCTTCCATCAACTTCGAATTGCCGAAGAGTGTGTTCCTATGAAAGCATTCAGAGGTCCAGAATTATTCTATGAGTGGTTAGTAATGCCATTCGGCTTATGTAACGCTCCAGCATACTTCGTCGATTTGATGAATAGAGTGTTCAGAGGGTTTTGAATAAATTTGTTCTGGTTTTTATTGACGATATTCTAATCTTCTCTAAATCAAAAGTCGAACATGAAAAACATTTGGAACAGGTTCTGGAAATCCTCAGAAGGAATGTATTAAAAGCAAAGTTTTCCAAATGTATATTCTGGAAAGAAGAAGTCAAATTTCTTGGCCACGTAGCGTCAAAGCAAGGAATTTCAGTGGATCCCAGTAAGATCACTGCTATTCAGAATTGGAAACAGCCTCGTACGCCAACAGAAGTTAGAAGTTTTCTCGGGTTAGCCAGTTATTATCGGAAATTCATTAAGGATTTCGCGAAGACATCTAGTTCCTTATCAAAACTGACTAAGAAACATTCGAGATTCAATTGGACTGTGGTATGTGAGGAAGCTTTCTAGGAGCTGAAATTAAAACTGACAACTTCTCCAGTGTTAACAATAATAGATGGCAATGAGGACTTGAGAGTCTGGACTGACGCTTCTAGAGAAGGCATTGGCGCAGTGTTAATGCAAAGAGGTCAAGTGATTGCCTATGCTAGCCGTCAGTTGAAACCACACGAGAAGAACTACGTAACTCATGATCTTGAGTTGTTGGCTATCGTATTCTCTTTGAAAATCTGGAGACACTATCTTCTGGGTGAGAAATTCGAGCTGTATACAGACCATCAGTCGTCAAAGTATTTGTTCACCCAGAAAGACCTGAATCTGAGGCAGCAACGTTGGCTAGAGTTCCTTGCAGCATATGATTTTGAGATTCTATACACTCCAGGGAAAGCCAATGTCGTGGCCGATGCACTGAGTCGAAAGAATGTAATGATCGCCAGCTTTGTTATTACAACTTCCCTGATTGACAAAATATCTCTTCTTCAGAAGGATGATAACTTTATTAAGGATATGATCAAAAGGATTCAGAAAGGCGAACCCTCGTGTTTTCAAATAGATAGCGATGGAATCCTGAGATTGAAAGGAAGGATTTGTGTTCCTGGCATCCCCGAGCTAAAAAGGGAAGTGTTAGACGAGTGTCACAAATCCAAGCTGAGTATCCATCCTGATGTGGCCAAAATGTATAACGATCTCAAGCAAACATTCTAGTGCAAGGCTATGAAAAGAGACGTTTCAATATATGTTAGCTGATGCCCTACTTGCCAGCTAGTCAAAAGCGACCAACAGAAACTGGCTGGATTGTTACACCCGCTAGACGTTCCAGGTTGGAAGTGGGAACATATTTCCATGGACTTCATAGATGGTTTGCCCAGAACCAGAAAAGGAAATGACAGTATTTGGGTGATCGTAGATCGCTTCACGAAGACCGCCCATTTCATACCTGTCAGATCAAACAGAACTGCTCAGAGTCTGGCGCAGATTTACTTTAAGGTAATTGTTAGACTACACGGAGTGCCGATCAGTATAGTTAGTGATAGAGATCCAATATTCACTAGCAAATTCTGGGAGGCATTTCAAATAGAGCTAGGAACAAAGCTGAACCTAAGCACCGCCTATCATCCTCAGACAGATGGTCAAATTAAGAGGGTGAATCGTATACTAGAAGATCTATTGCGGGCTTGTGTTCTAGATTTCGGTGGATCATGGGAAGACCATCTACATTTGGCTGAATTCTCCTATAACAACAACTACCCGGCGAGCATGACAATGTCACCATTCGAAGCATTGTATGGTGGACCGTGCTCCTGCTTGTTGGGTCGAACACGGTAATAGACTTGTGTTAGGGCCTGATATGATCCGAGAATGTAACACCCCGTAATTCTGTAACACTGGGATTCACAAATCAGGGCAGAATTAAAAGTTAAAATCAAAATCAAGGGAAACATATTGCGCCATTGCGTTCGTCTCGGAATTCTGGATGAAAACGAGTCCGAGTTTGCGTAAATCGGAGTCCGTATGAGGAAGATATGGCCTCCGGAAGATTCAGCGAAGTTCAAATTTCAAAACAGGTCAGGTTCAAAATTCAAATCGGACACAGAATGGGCTGGGCGGGAATTTTCCCACCCAAGGCACCCAGGTCGACTGGGTAGTCGACCTGGGGGTCGACCCCCCTGCTTTTTCTAGCTTTCTGCACTGGTTCGTTCTGATGTATCTGGTTACGTTTTCTGACCAGGTTCGTCCACCTAACACTATATAAACATCCCTGGTCTTCTTCACTATTCACAATTCTTCTCTACCCTTATGCTGCAAAGATACTTAGTGAACATGGCTTCTTCTCCTCCTCTTAAAATTAAATAATAAATAGAATAATATATATAAAATAAATCAAGATGAGGAGATGCTGCTCAAAGACTTTCAAGAAGAAGAGATTCAAGCTAGAATTCAAGTGAAGATTCAAACGACTGTTTTTCTACGAATCATAGCAACGCCATCTTTCTATTCTAGTCTAATCTCTGTAAGTCGGTTACTTTTTAGATTTGAATGTTTCTCTTTGTTCGTGACATGAATTAAAGGAATAAAAGAATATGCCAAATCTTTCTATTCAAATCTGTGCCTACATCTTTGGACTTAATCAAGAACTGTTATGACCGATAAGACTGTGACTATGAAACTATGGACCTTAGAACCATATGCCTCTTTGACTATGAACATTTCCTATGACTATGAACATTGCCTATGACTATGGACATTGCCTATGACTGTGACTGTGACTATGAGAATTATTTCCATGACTATGAACACAAGCCTATACCTTTGATTAGGAAGCAAAACTATTGTCTATGACATAAATGGGACAGCTGTGATTAAGCACCTATGGTTCATGACTAGGAAAGTGTTTAAGTTTTGTGACTGTGAAATTGGGTCTAAACCCGATTATCTATCCTGTTTGTTCTTTGTTTTCTTTGGTTTAGACCTTGGGAATTTACCTATTAAGTTAGGTCTACCCATGTTCTTGAACCTACGCCTTTATTCTGTCTATTCTTGGTTTTAGACCTTGGGAATTTACCTATTAAGTTAGGTTTACCCATGTTCTTGAACCGACGTCGTTATTCAACCCTTTTTATGCCAGTTAGTATGTCCATCTTTTGTATAGCATCTTTGGTTCATTCCCTATTTTCTACGAACCTAGCTTTAATCTAGACTAAATCACGATTATACGAACGGTGGGAATGCGGTTCGGGCAAAATATGAAATTTACTAAAAACGTAGTTTAACTTGGAAATTGGCATAAATTGGGAACATGCATTATGACATGTTCATAGAAATGCAAATTGGATAAATTTGTCATGAATTATAAGATGTGTAATTTGAATCTAGTATTGACGTGTAAATCTAACATTTACATGAATAGTGAACTAGAGTAATAAGCCTAGTTTGACGTGAATTAGAATGTTGAATCGGAATTGGATTAGCTAATTTGGCATGGTAAGTATATTGGCATAAATGTGAAATTGACCATAATTGGGAGTAATTGGCAGGTTTAGCAAAATCATGGTTAGTGACACTTAATTTGGTATATTCCACATACCAAAAAGCATAAATGTGATGTAGAAGGGGAAATGGGCCATAGGAATAAATGTTGACAATTTACATTAAAAGAGTAATTGGGAAATAAGTAAATTAGGATTTATTTACTTATAGAATTTGTCCTAAATGAGGAAATGTTAATTTAAAAAAATTAAAGGTTTGTTAACGACATCTCTTTTAATAATAAACCAGAAAGTTCTAAGGTAACAGAGAGGATAGTGTCTAAGCTTGAGTATGGAAAATACAAGTTTCCTACTCTCCCTGGCTATCCCTAACTGATCCTACGGACGGGATAATTACTTTCAAAACCTGATTTGAAAACTAATAAAAACCCCTTTGAACTTAGAAAACACGAATAAGCCTAACCCGAGGTTAGACTGAGTTGCGATGTAAACCTGCCCGGAACCAACCGGCACATCCAGTATTCGCAACAATATATGTCTAATGTGAGTGGTAGCGGCTTTAATTTATTGAGTTCAAGCTAGAACAAGAATGGGAGGGTTAAGTCCATAGAAACACTTAACCAACTTAATCACAGTTAAGCTAGAATGGGAGGGCTAAGTCCATAGAGACACTTAACCAAACTCGAGGTAGCAAACGAGACTTGGAGGGGTTAAGTAAAATTAATACACTTAGCCAAATTAATATGTTAACTAGACTAGAGGTTGGGGTTAAGTAAAATCTAATACACTTAGCCAATTTTGATATGTTAGCTGGGCCAGACTATAGGGTTAAGTAAACCTGAACACTTAACCATCAGGTTGTGATAAAGGAATGAGGTTAAGTCTAAAACATGAAGGGATAATACTTAACCATTAATAACATGTTAGTTAAGACAGACGGGCAAGGTTAAGTTGAAAAGGAACACTTAACCAATACAGGGTGAATGGGTAGGGTTAAGTAATAAGAAATACTTAACCAATATAACTTGGTTTGTGGTGGGGTTAAGTCAACATGAATTACCGATAACACTTAACCAGTATAACAGGAGGAATGAAGAGGGTTAAGTTGGATTGAATTGACTAATGACACTTAACCACTCCAAATTGACGGGAAAGGGAACTAAGTAGTAAACCTTAGTTAAGAAAACAACGATTCTGGAAACTAAGTGGTAAATCTTAGTTAGTAAAACTAAGTAGTAATTCTTAGTATAACACGGGAAGGAGCGAATGTCCGTCTGAGTACAAAGAAGGCTCCAACGAATTAGGTTACGAAGCCCGAGGCATCGAGGGGACGTGAGGGTACTCTTGGTATCCCTCTGTGAGGCTGCAGATGATCCTCCTGGGCCCACAGAGGTTAAGATCTGCATAGAAGAACCGGGGGTATGCCTTGGTTGCAATACATGGCAACCTAAAAACTAGGATGGACCGGCGTGATTCGACGAACAAACGGTAGCCCTGTGATAGTGACTCGTCGTCTACCATCCATCTTGAGTAAATCGAGATACGTGAAGCAGAAAGGCGGAGAACTCCAAAAGACTATATACTTGCTATCTAGTTATGGGTGAGGATGGCCATAGGATAGTGGGGCACCGGGGGCCGGCGTATAGTTCTCATTTTTCAAGGTGTGCCTTTCATTAGTTGAGGGAGGGGTCAAGTGGGACCATAGCCACTGAAATAAAAACAGACCTTAGCATCTGCATCGGCAGATATCTGAAAGCTCCCGACTGAGTTCTGTATTTCTTGATTTGCCCTGACACAGGACTCGGGTCGCACATTACGGGACATGTGCGTCTAGACAAGCGATAACGATTCGCGATACATGCGTGGGGAAGTATAGGAACATATACCACTCTAGGTAGTGTGTCCTAGACTTGGGGGCATCGTTCGACAGATATCATAATTCCTAGTTGAACTAGGTGGCATAAATCCTGAATCCGAGAAGCGTTCAGCCGACAGCGAAAACTCTAGTTGAATCTAGAAGGCACTTGGTAGAAAACCCTAGATTAAATCTAGGTAACAAATAAATAAATGGATGCCTGAAGGCGATGGAAAATACAGGGATTGGGATCACGTTAGCGTTACTAGTTGGGACATTAGTTAGCTGGTGCAGAGATATAGAAACCAGTAAAATAAGGAAATAGCGAAGCGGCGAAAGTATTAGTGCATATCCAGTTCATCTTATCTTAGTATATCTTGTGATTATCTTGTCTAATCTTGCTGACCCTATGGTCATGGTGTAATCTTGGATTCAGTTAATTCATGTCGTTTGTTTTTCCATGTTCACATGCTAAAAGTTACTGAACTTACTCAGGCTTTATGTCTGACTCTGTTTTTCTTTCGTCTTCTTTTCTTCCGTTTCTCCCCCCCTCCCAGATAGTAAAGGAGGGAATAGTTTAGCTCAGGTTAAGTTGGACTGTCACTCTTTCCCCAGCTTGAAGATTTGCCGAAGTTTTGCTTGGATTCTCCTTTCAGATGTTGTGGCTGGCTCTTGCTAAAATTGGGGAATATAAATGTTGTTTTATGCTTCTTTATTTTGTAAGACAGATGATACTCTGATATTGTAAAGAATCATTGTACAAACTATTTTATCAATAAAGCAAAGTTTTATTTTCCGCTGTTTAATTTCTGTCTGTCTTGTAATTTATCTGCATCTTTTACCCTAAATGCTCCACAGAACTTAGTGCATTCCCTTTCTGAGTGACACTAACGGACGTGGGGTGTTACAGAGAAGCTGCCGACAAGGTCGATTTTATTAAGAAATGATTACTCGCCGCTCAAAGCCGCCAGAAAAGCTATGCCGATAAGAGAAGGAGAGATATATCGTTTGCAGTTGGCGATTATGTATATTTGAAAGTATCGTCGATGAGAGGAGTTAACCGGTTCGGTAAAACTGGGAAGTTGGCGCCCAAATTCATTGGCCCGTTTCCTATTCTGGAACGGATCGGAACGCTCGCTTATAGGGTTAAATTGCCTGATTGGTTGCCGGGAGTGCATGATGTATTTAACATATCTCAACTTCGAATGCACGTTCATGATCCATGATCCAGACTTGATCGTGGAAGAAGTAGCTCAGCAGGATATTGAAATTACTCCAGAATTGGCTGTGAGAAGAGAGCCGCTAAAGATCATCGGCAAAGAAACCAAAGAGCTGAGGAACAAGAAGGTTCACTTAGTCAAAGTGCAATGGAGTGGAGATCCGCGAGATTGTACTTGGGAAACTGAGGAGAGCATTTAGAAAGCCTATCCTAAGTGTCGAGTAGATATCTCTGATTGACTCCGGTGCAAGGTACATTTACCATACTTTGCATTACCAATTAGTTCTCTACTTTGTTGTTATTTTCTTTCCATGGATGTGCAATTTTAATTCTATAGCTTGAATGATTTTAAAAGAGTACAGAAATTGATTAGTATATTTTTGAAAAGTTAAAAAAAATTGCTTGTTGTTTGAATTGTGTGATAGTAAATTAGATTAATTAAATTATTCAAATAATAGTTAATTTAATTAATAAGAGAATGAACGGTAGGATTTATTCGATAAATCACACATTGAACCGATTAGAAAATAGATAGAAATATATACATGTGCATTATATACGTTTGAACTGGAAAATGGATAGCTGTTGAGTAAAGATTTTATTTGCGTGCCCGACAAATAGGTAAATCTTAATGAGTTGGATGCGAAATATTATTATATCAACTCCTGTGAGTGCCATTGGATATGGAGTGCTGGTTGTTCTGTGTGTAATAATAAACATCGTCATAAGATAGTAACAATTAATTTTGAAATACACTGCATGGCATACTTCTGGAAGATAAGCATACTTCATCATATACCACATAAGCATTTGGAGCTTGTGTGACGAGGTGGAAGATTTAACATACGAGCGAGAGGCTTGTATGGCGATGACTATATATTACAGGTTGAACTGATGACTGGTATGACCATATAAAATTTGTAACGATAAATTGCCAGATTTATAAAAACCCAACACGGGTCTGGAGTTGACAATAATCACGTCTCTCTAGTTATTAGATACGGCACATGGATTATTTATTTCCCACATGGGACGAGGTGACAAGGATTTATCCTCTAGAGCAATTAAAATACACACTCCCTCAGGCTTTGACAGGGTGACGAGAATTTATTCTCTGGAGTTATTATCATTACACGCTCCCCTGTAAACACCAGAATATATCACTATAAATATGTGTATGCTTATTAGGATTTATTGGGTACCTAATACAGCCCAAAAAATTTCCAAACCTCTCCCCGTACAAAGGAGGTTATGGCGAAATTTTTCGAAAATTCCGGGTGTTAGCCAAATTTTGAAGAATTTGAAAATTCTTAGAAACTGAAAAGTTGGAGAATGGAATCCAGGTTTAACGTAGAGTTGATTAATCAACCACTTTCGACTTTGTTCCTTTTCGGGGACGAAAAGTTTTAAGTGGGGGAGATTGTAATGACCCGGAAAATCTGAACCAATTTAAAATTTTTAAATTAGCTAAAATAGTGGATTTTAAATATTTAAATTAAATATTTTAAATAATAGCAATGAAAAGTGAGTTTGAATCGACGTTTGAAAACGATTATAATTACTTTGAATTATAAACAAGGCCTGAAATGGCGCGGTAGTTTCAAAATTTGAATTCAAACTTCGACTGACTGTACCGGGTGCAAGACAAAACGGATTTGAGTGAGACCAAAAATATTTAAATCTGTTAGTGAATACCTTTCTAACGAATCTGAAAAATTGAAGTTTCATAGAGGAAAGCAAAAGTAATGGCCAAATGAATTTTCAGAAAGGTCGCTATGGAATTTATATAGCCCGTGAAAATGGCCGTTTTGCAAACGACCTCGGAATTCGACGAAACCACTTTTGTTCGATCCAGGATGTGAAATTATTACTAGGTTTCAAATTTCATAATTTTTGAAGCTAGTATGTGAGCGTGGCAAAGGAAAACGTGTTTTGGTCAATTCTAGTTAAAATGGATCGACCAGAAATGGGCCATTTTTTAAATTGTCTCAGAATTAGATGAAACTAGTTTTGTTGGGACCGTATCATCAAAACATAGCTAGATTTATTTTTCTGGAATTTTTCGAATCAGTTTGTGGCCCTGGCAAATTGAAATGTACGTTCAAATCGAATATTGAATGTTATATATTTTAAATTGAAGGAAAACTGACTGAAACAGTCGAATGGGCCTACGAAACATATCCCATTGTGTTCGGAATGGGGGTAAAACGCTAGGGACGACAGTCGTTGGGTTTGGATTGGAGGTCGTGTCAGAAAAGCCCTTTTTAAAAACCCCCGGCCAATCAGATTTTTAATAAAATAAAAAAAATAAAAAAAAAGCGGAAACCCTTTTCTCTCTCTCCGATTCGACGACGGCCGCTCTTCCAACCTTCTCTCCTGTTTTTCTTTTGATCCGCTCAATGAAATCCAACACCACAGTTATGGTTTTTGTAGTACTTCTCATGATCTTCAAATCCATATAAGGATCAACAATTATCGTTGAGTAAATCGAGCGTAGCACCCCCTGGAAGTTTCGACCTTCAGGCCGCCGCCCCGACTGCCAGGGACCGTCGAACTGGGCCCCACCACGTCGCGCCAGCGCGCCATTCCTCCCCTTCGACGCTGCATAGCCCGATTCCCTTCAAGCCTCACGGATTTCGCGATAATTCAAAACCTAGTTTTGAACGAGGAATAGAGGTAACGGCTTTGTTTATTTTCAACTGTTTTAACACCTTTAAACCGTTGCAAAATTTGAAAAATCGTATCTTTCTCATGTGTTGATGAAATTCAGTGAAACAAGAGACAGTGGACTCGTGTGGACGTCTTCTACATTCTAGAAGAGACCGCATATTTTTCTGAGCCTTCTGCTATTTTTGGTGGAGTGGAACCCAATGTGAGATTTCTAAATTATAAACGATATGGAAAACGACGATGTATAAATTATATAGTCGATGTATGAGTTATATAAGCGTTGTACACCTCTTGTATAAGCGTTGTATAAGTTGTACGTTCGATGTATAAGTTATATATGCATTGTAAAAAATTTATATGTGTTGAAATAGAAGTGAAATGCTATATATATATATGTATATATATATATATATACGCCCCTCGTCCACAAACCATGGACGATATTTATTGGTTGTGATTGGTGTGAAAATTGATTGATAGCGAATGGTTGATTGAAATGGTTTGTGGTTGAAATTGATTGATTGTGGCTGAGAAATATTTGGTTGAAACCACATAGGATTAGTTTGTGGAAATGAAAAAAATATGCATGCCGCCTGCGTGCGAACCAGATGCATGATTCCCCATTGTCAAAAGCTGCGAGGCTTTAAGGTAGAGCGAGGAGCCGTACTAGGGACGGTCTCGGTTTTAACTACCCTGTCGTTATGCTGCCGAAATTTTGAATAATATTCATGTGTTAGAATTATTTTCATTTGTTGAAACTATATTTATCCGTTGAATAGAATACCTTCATGTGTTGAATTGATATTCATTCGTTGGATTGAAATTCATGTGTTAAATGGTATTCGTGTTTTAAATAAATTGTTTTAACAATAAAAATCACATTTTTACTCTATATAAATAAACTATAGAAAACCTTTATGTGTTGAATCGATATTCATTCGTTGGATTGAAATTCATGTGTTGAATGGTATTCATGTTTTAAATATAAAAATCACCTTTTTATCTATATATATAAACTATAGAGAACCTTCATGTGTTGAATCGAAATTCATTCGTTGAATTGGAATTCATGTGTTGAATGGTATTCATATTTTAAAAGAAATTGTTTGATAATAAAAATCCTATTTTTATCATCAATATGAACTATATAAAATAATCTTGTTTTGAAATGAATTGTTTTATAATAAAAATCCTATTTTTATCATCAATATGAACTATATAAAATAATCTTATTTTGAAATGAATTGTTTTATAATAAAAAATCCTATTTTTATCACCTATATTAACTGTATAAAATAGTCAAGTTTTGAAATAAATTGTTTTACATTAAAAATCACATTTTTATTATATACATGAATTGTTAAAAATAGTGAAGTGTTGAAATAGAAAACAGTTAGATAAAAATATCATTTTATCAAATGTATGAAAATAATATAGTTTTGAAATCGAAGAATCGATATATATATATATATAGCATTGAAATATATCGAATAACGAAGTTGCAGTTCGTATTTTGAAACTGTGATTTCAAACGATTAGTGCGGGAGATCCGACCATTGGATTTTCCCAAAACCGCAACCGTTGGGTTCGCTTTGGAAATATCTTTCCAACGGCACCAACTTTGTAAAAATCCAACGGTTGGATTGTCTGGAATGTTTAATTCAAATTTGAAGAAAAACAGCGCCAGAATCGATTATATTTATATATATATAAATATAATTATATTAAATCGAATAATGACGCTGCAGTTCGTATTTTGAAATCGAAACTTCAAACGATTGTACCGGGAGATCCGACCGTCGGATTTTCCCAAAACTGGAATGATTAACATAGAAATGTGTTTATTTTATGCTCTTATATTTTATCTTTTGTAAATAAATAAATGATACTTTGGTTACTTTTGTGTGTTTTTACAGGATGTCAAGAAATGCCTCCTTCGTTTCAAATTAAAGGCCAACTACAGATAAAAAGCTACTTCCCCGTATTAAAGCCATCTCAATTACAAAAGACGTTGTAGCTCACTGGTAATTGCATAGAAATTTGTACTGAGAGACCTGAGTTTGATCCCCGTCGAGCTCACTTTTTGCCAAATAACGGAACGCGTTCACACTGCCCCTTTGCTATGAAGAATATATTAATTAGTGTTATATTATATATATACATATTCATGTGTATGTATGATATTCACTAATAGACATTTCAGGAGTAGTCATGGAAATCAATTCAGAACATTCATTTTTCAATTTCCAATTAGAAGAATTTCTGATTGATTTATTGCCAAGAAAAGATCAATTTTGAAGATTTCATCCTTTGTTGCCTTTGGAGTTTGATGAGTATCCTTGTTTGGAATAATTAATCGCATGCAATCTAATTACCAATCAACTAGCTATACGGAGGATTTGGAAGTTATTCACCAAGATATGCATCAGATATTCTTAAAAGAATTATTTCCAAACAAGCCTAGTCAAGGAAGGCAAGAGATATGATATTACTTCTTGGGAAAAGAGACCGATTTATTCATAGACTTAATTAGGATTTTTCCTATCTCATCTATAAATATACGTTGTAACCATTGTAAGAGGATCGATTCTTTTGTACTCTCTTTTAGTTTTAATAAAGCTCTTCTTCGTCTAGTTTATTTTCTTTACTTCATAACAATTTGTGTTCTACTCAATTAGTTTTGGTAGACAGAAATTGTTATTGTTATTTCTATTGCGTATTAGTGATTAGTCGTTGATTAGTTTCATCGACAATCCTAATTTACTTTTTGTTGTTCTTCTTTTCTTGCGATTTTAATTTCTGCATTTTATTTCTGTTTTGCATTTTAATTTCCCATTGATAATTGTGATTTGATCGTCGGTTCAATTAGATTTGTTCTGAATCGGATCGCAGTTTCAATTTCGTTTGCTTTCAAAACCAACCTCAAAGATTTATCTAACTCGACCAAGAGATTATTTAAATAATTTGATTTTAATCTACCTCCCTATGTTCGACCTGTATGCTACACACCTGTACGCTTGCAGTAATTATTTAAAATATCGCGCTTTTCTAATTCATAGATTAGCGATGATCAAGTTTTTGGCGCCGTTGCCGGGGAGGTAACGATTAAATTTTATTATTTATTTAATTTCTGATTCGTGTTATTTTATTTTATTTTCCTTTTGTTTTGTTGTATATATAGAAGAAAAAATATTCATGATCGGTTTGATTTGGTATTCGTCAATGATACCGTGATCAACCAAATAAGAGAAAAAAAACACATGCCAATTTCCTGATTTCTTTCCTCTTTTCAGTATATAAATCTTTCCTTTCTTCTTTTTCTAAAAAAAAACAGAAAAAAGTTTTTAGCATAGTTTTTTCCTTGTTTGCCTTTTCCTTGCCTACTCATCATCAAACATTTCACAAATTTCTGCCATTCTCTGAATGCCACAAGCAAACCCTTTCTTCATCAACACCGCAACCATCAAACCTCCTCAATCCTTCCCACAGTCATTGCCAAATACCCATAAAGTCTATCACAGTTCATCATCCTTCATTAACTACACTGCTACAAGCATCACCATCCCACCAAAGACCCACTTTTCACGTCCATAGCACCATCAGTTCATCCATATCATCATCTTCACCAAACCACGTACCCATCAATTTTCAACACAGCTCCACCAATAGCTTCACAACACAAAACCCATACCCCATCAAAAAAAAACTCTTCATACATTCAATTTGATCCGAAAGTCCCTAATTTCACAAAACCAAACTTCACTACCCACCGCAATTCCTTTTCACATACCTCGCCATCAACATCTGCACCGAAGTTCACGGCCTCCATTATCAAATAACAGGCATCCCCTGTCCACCATCCTCATCCAGAAAAACACCCTCGCAGATTCCAATCCCTCCGTTTCCTGATCTGAACACCACGCCACTGCCATAACCAGACCCGAATTTCGAAATTCTCACAAGCTTCCTCCGACAACAGCTCCATCCTCTATTCATCCAGCATCCAATCTAAACCGTTCAACTCTGCCCATCCATATACGCACAAACCCCCATCCCATCGCACAAGCCACCACGCAAAACAGCACCCCACATCTCCACAGCCGAACGAAAATCAACCCTGAAGCCGCGAACACAACCTTTCCATCACCGAATCTGAACCCTAGTGCCAGAATCGAACCTCCCTTTCGCCGATTCAAACACCTGAAACCCGATTTCACAAACCCCAGTGCAATTCTAATCACACCCGCAACCCACAATTCCTGAAACCGCCCTTTTTCGTCAAAATTCCACCAAAATCGGAGGCTTAAAGACCCCGAACCCGATTCGAGAAAAAAGGGGATTTTTGGTGTTGAGCGTCATAGGTTTAGGGCTTGCTGTTTCCTTTTGTTGAGGGTAGAGCATTTGAATTGGTTTATTTTGGGAATAATTTCCAGAATAAGGGGCGTGATTTTTTTTTTTTTTTTGCGATCGAATTCTTTTGTTGCTGAAAGGAAAAAAAGAAGAGGCGTGGGTTTGTTTTGAAACTAAACTATAGGAAAAAAAAAAAAGTAAGGTGCGCTTGTTTTGAAACTGCAAGAAGTCAGGGGATGCGTGAGTCCTTCTAAGTTGTACTGTGTGTGATTCATTGCTTTGTATTGCTATTTGTGGTTTGGTCTGTGTGCACGAACTTATTTGGTCTAAATTGATCTAGTTGTTTATCCTTCTTAAGTTTTAGTTCCTTTATTTTATTTTATTTTGTTTGAGATCTTTTGTTAGGTTTTGTTCTTTCATTTTTAACACATAGTTTAGTCTTGTATTGAAGTTGATTTTATTGAGTATAGTCTGTTTGTTATTTTTTTTCCTCTTTTATTTCTTTTTCTTTCATTCTATTTCTCTCTCTTAAAAAAAAGGGAAAAAAGTAATCAATTCAGAAACAAAGACCAAAGTGTAAAAAAAAAGCGTTCAAGAAAATCGAGCAAGAATTTCAAGGGACTCAGAGATCAGTCAACTTGCAAACAGTGAATTTTGAATTGTTGGAGAGGTTGCACACCAATTGGGATGTGAACGCGCTAGCGCTTCCCAATTGCACTGGACGGACCGCCGATCAAGGTAAGAATTTTCTAAACTCTACAGGTGCTCTGCTGCAAAAAGAAAAAAATATAGACAATTGTTGTAAAAAAAATTCTGCAGGGGCAGCGGCTTGAATGTAAATTTTTTAATTTCTGCAATTAAATTGTGTGGTTGTTGTTATTTCTGCACTTCTTAATCATTCTGTTAAGGGCAATACCCCAATTCACATAAGGTGAGGGATTTCATCACACTTTCCTTAGCCCACAAATTGCATTTCATCATAGAATCTGACTAATAATAACGGTTAGACGTTGGACTTAAGGGAGTCACGGGCTCACCTAGGGCTTAATTAT
Organism: Allium sativum; assembly: GCA_030737875.1. Classification (NCBI taxonomy): domain Eukaryota; kingdom Viridiplantae; phylum Streptophyta; class Magnoliopsida; order Asparagales; family Amaryllidaceae; genus Allium; species Allium sativum. Next base: position 105,699,477 of record CM060909.1, read on the forward strand.
ATTGTGATAGTTGATTCATTTGGAACGAATTATTTCTTGGTGTCTAGACTACGACAGAGAAATAGCTGTTTATAAATATTACGTTGATTCGTAAATATTATATCGGTTGTTACTCTGAAGGTACTTAAACCTTCGGATGCATTGCTAGGGTGATTCCTGGTGCACCGATAACACCTGTCCGTTAACTGGCTGAGAAATATTTTGATCTAAGTAATCAAACACGTCACTTTATAATTTTGGGTTAGGAGTCATTAAGGACAGAAAATTTCATTGTAGCTAATTTTGTTCTTGCATCTAACAACAATGAGTGAAAAAAGTGTTAGCCAACAAAATTCTCCTAGGGGTTCTCGAGTGAATTAAAACTTTCCAAACTTTGGGGATCAAAATCAAATAAATCAAAATTTTCAAAATCCCAATATCCAAATGGATAGACCCTTGTCTCTTCGTGATCGATGTTATCTGACTAGGACCGTCCAACCCTCTGTCATCGTGTTCCCACCAGCTGAAAGAAACAATTTTGAGCTAAAACACTCTTTTATTCAAGGGGTACCAAAATTTACTGGGTCTGAAAATGCTTATGAATTTCTAAGTGAATTTGAATTGTATGCTTCCACTATAAAAATGTAACAATTATCTAACGAATCGATCAAGCTAAGGCTAATCCCATTTGCACTACTTGAAAGTGCTAAAAGATGGCTAAATTCTCTTCCAAGACATTCCATAAGAAGTTGGGATGAATTTGTGACTGCATTCTTGAAAAAGTTTTTCCCTTTCCATAAAACTCTAAAAATCCGAACCGAGATAAATCAATTTTGTCAAAACGAGGGGGAAACTTTTTCAAAATACTTTGAGAGATTCAACCAGCTATTATATAGTTGCCCACATCATGGAATTCTAAAAGATCACTTATGTCAAATTGCATATGAAGTACTAAACTATCAGACTAGAACTCAACTAGAATCAATGTGTGGAGGAGACTTTATGTCTAAAACAGCCGATGAAGCTTGGCAATTCTTAGAAGATTATTCTGAAAAGGACATACAGTGGGAGTCGATTCGTGTTCCCATTCGTACTTCTACTAGAGGAGTGCATGTCGTGGACCCAAGTCAAATTCCCTTAGAAAATCAAACTCCTCAAGCCGGAGAAGGGTTACCCCACTATTACTCTCAGGACCAAGCCAATGCTATAGCTCAAAATAACCCTTAATCAGCCACGTACAATCCTGGTTGGAGGAACCACCCAAATTTTTCTTGGTCAAACCCCAATAATTCGGCTAACCCATCTCACGTGCAACCCATTATTCCCAACCTAAATTATCAAGCTCCACCCCTAATTTCTCAAACCTCTCAAACAGCATCTCAATCCAAACAACCTTACAGGCACCCCAATTTTCAATCATCAAACCAATCCTCTCAATCTTCTCAATCGTCACCAGAAATTGTGCGTTTAGAAAAACAAATGGAAGAAATGATGAATATGATAAAGGAACTAGCGAAAAATAACGAGAAAGGAAAGTTGCCGAGTCAACCTGAGGTGAATCCAAAATATAACTCTCGTGCTGTAAATTCTTGTGAGGACGAAAACCATAATCCAGTCAATGCTATTACAACCCTTCGATCTGGAAAGAGGATTGATAATAACTTGGGCAACCCTGACGAACCTTCTAACTCGACCCCAATCCCTAATCTTGATGATCACCCATTGGCTTCGAATGCCAATTACTCTAAACCTCAAGTTTCCTTAAATGTTGGCAATCCCAACGATTCTTCTTCCAGTGTCGGCAAACCCGACCCACCTTCGAAAATTAATGTTGGCAATACCAACATTCCATCTTCTACGACCTTACCACCTTCTATTTCCTTGGATAAATATTCTTCCCTGAATGATGAAACTCGTCACAGAGTTGAAAAACCAATAGCTCCATTTCCCCATAGGCTCAACGATAAGAAGAAGGCAACAAATTTCGATAAAATCTTGGAAATTTTCAAACAAGTCCGTGTGAACATTCCCCTTTTAGACACAATTGAACAAATTCCTCAATATGCCAAATGTCTTAAGGAATTGTGCACACAAAAATGTGCAACTAATGATCCAAAAACCGCCTTTCTAACTGCGAATACAAGCTCTGCTCTTTCGAAACTTACCCCAGTCAAGTACAAAGACCCTGGCTGCCCTACGATTGATTGCAAAATAGGAAATGCCCATATTTCTCGTGCCCTACTCGACCTTGGTGCCAGTGTCAATCTTCTTCCTTATACTGTTTATTGTCAACTTGGGTTAGGGGAAATTAAACCAACAAACATCACTCTTCAGTTAGCCGATCGATCTGTCAAAAAGCCATTGGGAATTATCGAAGACGTCTTGATACAGATCGAACAGTTTTACTTCCCTGTCGATTTCATAGTTTTAGACACAGAGCCTGTCTCAAATCCCAAAGTTCAAATACCATTGATTTTAGGACGGCCCTTCTTAGCAACCTCTAATGCTGTCATAAATTGTAGAAACGGTCAACTTCGACTTTCCTTCGGGCACCTAACCATTGAGCTAAACATCTTCAATCTCAACAAACAACCTAGGGATTTTGCGACCGATGAAATCGACATGGTTCAAACCATAGTTGACGAAACCTCTAAAGACACTTCTGAAGCCTTGAAAATGTGTCTGGAACATTTCGACTCTGATTTCGATGAACTTGAATACATTTCTGAATTGAATGAATTTCTTGACTTAAATCCTTCGTCTTCTGAATCTAACCAAGGAATGTTAACCAACGTTAACACTCAAGAACATCCTAAGTTAGATCTCAAACCCTTGCCACAAGACCTTAAGTACGCATACTTAGACTCTTCAGAAACTCCTCCCATAATCTTGTCCTCTGATCTTACCGAGGACCAAGAAGAAAAACTCTTAGAAGTTTTGCGGGAAAATAAAGACGCCTTGGGATGGGAACTGAGCGGTATAAAAGGAATTAGCCCGTCAATTGTGGAACATCGCATACATTTAGTTGATGAGGCTAAACCCATCCGTGAGGCTCAAAGACGATTAAACCCAAACATGAGAGAAGTGGTCAAGGAGGAGATAATCAAATGTCTAGACAATAACATCATCTATCCTATCTCTGATAGTACTTGGGTGAGTCCGGTACAGGTCGTACCAAAGAAATCGGGAGTTACAGTGATCAAAAATGAAAGTAATGAGCTTGTCCCAACAAAAATCAAAACAAAATGGCGTGTGTGTATCGATTATCGAAAGCTCAACTCAGCCACACGAAAAGACCATTTTCCCTTACCTTTTATTGACCAAATCCTCGAACACTTAGCGGGTCACGAGTACTACTGTTTTCTCGACGGATACTCTGGCTATAACCAAATCCCTGTTGCTTTAGAGGATCAACACAAGACCACCTTTACTTGTCCCTTTGGAACCTTTGCTTACCGTCGCATGCCTTTTGGTCTTTGTAATGCCCCCGCGACTTTCCAAAGGTGTATGATGAGTATCTTCTCTGATATGGTGGATGAATTCTTGGAAATATTCATGAATGATTTTTCAATCTATGGATCATCTTTTTCCCAATGCCTCACTCATTTAGAACTCATCCAAAAACGATGTAAGGAAAATCACTTGTGCTTAATTGGGAAAAATGCCACTTCATGGTAAAAAGGGGGATAGTTCTAGGTCATGTCGTCTCCAAAGATGGCCTTGAAGTCGACAAATCTAAAATCGATTTGATTGCTAATCTACTTCCTCCTAAGTCTGTTAAAGATGTTCGTTCATTTCTTGGCCACGCGGGATTCTATAGAAGATTCATTAAGGACTTCTCGAAAATTTCAAAACCTCTCTCAAATTTACTTACCAAAGACGTTAAGTTTGAATTCTCCAATGACTGCAAAACATCTTTTGAAACTCTTAAGTCAATCTTGACCACAGCTCCCATCATTCAACCTCCTGATTGGACTCAGCCCTTCGAACTTATGTGCGACGCTTCTGACTTTGCAATTGGAGCCATCTTAGGTCAGCGTATCGATAAACTCCCTCGAGTCATTTATTACGCTAGCAAAACCTTAAACGAGGCCCAATTGAATTACTCAACTACTGAAAAGGAATTTTTGGCAGTTGTCTTTGCTCTTGAGAAATTCAGACCATATCTCATACGATCAAAAGTCATAGTTTACACTGATCATGCTGCCCTCCGATATTTGCTTTCTAAAAAGGATGCCAAGGCCCGCTTGATTCATTGGATCCTTCTTCTTCAAGAATTCGATATAGAAATACGAGATAAAAAGGGTTCTGAAAATGTCGTAGTTGATCATCTCTCTCGAATTGTGCACGAAAATGTTAACGATACCCAAATCGATGACTATTTTCCTGACGAACAACTCCTTTCGATCTCTAACACCCCTTGGTACGCTGACAATGTGAATTATCTTGTCACACAACAAATGCCCGTTGAATGGTCGAAACAAGATAAACAAAAATTTCTCTCGAAAGTTCGAAACTTCTATTGGGACGACCCATATCTTTTCAAATACAGTCCAGACCAAATCATTCGAAGATGTGTGCCCGATCATGAACACCAAAGTATTCTCTCCTTCTCACATGACCATGCTTGTGGCGGTCACTTTGGAGTAAGAAAAACTGCTACAAAAGTATTGTAAAGCGGTTTTTATTGGCCCACACTCTTCCGTGACGCTTTCGAATTTTGCTCCAAATGTGAGCGATGTCAAAGAACGGGTCGAATCTCTAAGCGAAACATGATGCCTCTCAACCCCATTTTAGTGATTGAGTTATTCGATGTTTGGGGCATCGATTTCATGGGACCATTCCCTAATTCATTTGGGAATCTTTATATCTTGCTTGCGGTAGATTATGTCTCAAAATGGGTTGAAGCCATTCCGACCAAAACCAACGACAACAAGGTTGTTGTCAAATTCCTCAAAGAAAACATCTTTTCATGCTTTGGCACACCTCGAGCTATCATTAGCGATATTGGCACTCATTTCTGTAATCGTGCTTTTGAGTCCTTGCTCAAGAAATACTCAATCACACACAAGCTGTCAACACCTTACCATCCACAAACTAGTGGGCAAGTAGAAGTTTCCAATAGACAAATCAAACAAATTCTTGAGAAAACCGTGAATTCCAATAGAAAAGATTGGTCCGTAAAACTGATTGATGCACTATGGGCTTTTCGCACTGCTTATAAAACCAATCTAGGAATGTCACCATATTGATTAGTCTTTGGAAAGGTCTGTCACTTACCTCTTGAATTAGAGCATCGTGCTCTTTGGGCCATAAAATTTTTGAATTTTGACTTAGAAAAAGCCGGCTCACATAGGAAGTTACAAATTTCTGAATTAGAGGAATTAAGAAATGAGGCGTAGGAAAATGCGAAAATCTACAAAGAAAGAACCAAAGCCCAACACGACAAAAATATACTTCGTATGGAATTCAACGTAGGTCAAAAAGTTCTTTTATACGACTCTAGACTTCACTTGTTTCCAGGAAAACTCAGATCTCGATGGACTGAACCTTATGTTGTGAAAACAGTATATCCTCATGGAGCGGTTGAAATTGAAAATCCTAGGGATGGAAAAGTCTTCAAAGTAAACGGTCAACGACTGAAACCATTTTTGGAATTCGAACAATATGACGAAGATGACCCTATCGATCTGCATGAGCCTGATCATCCACCATGAAATCAGGTGGTACACGTTCTTTTTTTTTCTTTTTCATTTTTATTTTATTTTTGTTTTTCTGCCTTAGACAGTTGGGACACTGTCTCAATCAAGTGTGGGGGGAGTCTGCATTGCATTCTTTTGATTTTTTCTTTAATTTTTTTTTTCTTTTCATGTAGGACCATCATACATTTTATATCGTAGTAACATACCATAAATTTTTTTTTTTGGAAAAAAACGACTCATTTTCAATTGATACAACAAAATAAGTTTACAATTTTTAGCCAGTTGATAGTACTCAGCTAAGTTCGAATTTGAAATATAATGAAAAGTTTAATTTTGAGGGATAATAGTGTAACCGGTACATTGGGAGATTCTTAGGTGATGGCCATGAAATCTATTCTATATTGTAGACTTTGTTTAAATAAGCGGAGGACTTAAAAGACTTATATTGGCTTGTCAAATCTTTAAAACTAAGTTGTGTTAAGTTGAATTCGCGTAACTCTCTTTTTGTGCTTATAAATTCAATAATAATAATAGTATTCCAAGGGTATCCAACATTGCTTGTATATCGAGCGTTGGTGTGCAAACCCGCCAAGCTCTATCCGACACGTTGTTGACAAAGTCAGCGTTGGAATATCTTGGTCTCATTTTATGAGATTGGACACCTAAGGATTACCGACACGTTGTTGACAAAGTCAAAGTCGGCCTGCACAATCCGCCAAGCTCTTTACCCACTCTCCGTTAGTCCGCGAGGCAGTGCATGGGTGGTAAGCCTTGGTCTTCTAAGTTAGGTGTATGTACTTAATCATAAATTTTAAAATTTTATAGAATAAAGAATAAGCGATGATGCCCAAACACTTCTTGACCTTATTGATTTGATTAGCCATACATGAGAAAATTAGAATACCACTTTGCAAACTGTGCCAAGCAAATTAAGAATTTATTTCATGGCTGCACTATGTTATCGACCGAACTAACTGGCCAAACTGGAATTTAACATTTGAAAACTTGATTTATATTGAAAATTTGTGACAAGTTGAGGTATCTAAAATAAGATCAACTGATTAGAAATTATTAACTTAATTTGTTGTACCACTTTCCTGAAAAAAGTCGTGTTTTCATTTTTCGTTTTTATTTGCATATGTCCATTGCATTCATGTAGTTTCATTAGAATCATAGCATACTGCATTTGGATTTTGTGGGTAATATCCACTAAAATCCTCACGAGACACCACTCATCCTACTAGGGGCACCTAGAGGTTTAACGGCTTGTTGCATACGCTCAATGCAATCGTGTTTCCTACGAAAATTCGACCTATCTAGTTAGTTTTTCATTTTCTTTTTACTCAAGGACAAGTAAAAGATAAGTGCGGGGTTATTTGATTAACATAGAAATGTGTTTATTTTATGCTCTTATATTTTATCTTTTGTAAATAAATAAATGATACTTTGGGTACTTTTGTGTGTTTTTACAGGATGTCAAGAAATGCCTCCTTCGTTTCAAATTAAAGGCCAACTACAGATAAAAAGCTACTTCCCCGTATTAAAGCCATCTCAATTACAAAAGACGTTGTAGCTCACTGGTAATTGCATAGAAATTTGTACTGAGAGACCTGAGTTCGATCCCCGTCGAGCTCACTTTTTGCCAAAGAACGGAACGCGTTCACACTGCCCCTTTGCTATGAAGAATATATTAATTAGTGTTATATTATATATATACATATTCATGTGTATGTATGATATTCACTAATAGACATTTCAGGAGTAGTCATGGAAATCAATTCAGAACATTCATTTTTCAATTTCCAATTAGAAGAATTTCTGATTGATTTATTGCCAAGAAAAGATCAATTTTGAAGATTTCATCCTTTGTTGCCTTTGGAGTTTGATGAGTATCCTTGTTTGGAATAATTAATCGCATGCAATCTAATTACCAATCAACTAGCTATACGGAGGATTTGGAAGATATTCACCAAGATATGCATCAGATATTCTTAAAAGAATTATTTCCAAACAAGCCTAGTCAAGGAAGGCAAGAGATATGATATTACTTCTTGGGAAAAGAGGCCCATTTATTCATAGACTTAATTAGGATTTTTCCTATCTCATCTATAAATATACGTTGTAACCATTGTAAGAGGATCGATTCTTCTGTACTCTCTTTTAGTTTTAATAAAGCTCTTCTTCGTCTAGTTTATTTGCTTTACTTCATAACAATTTGTGTTCTACTCAATTAGTTTTGGTAGACAGAAATTGTTATTGTTATTTCTATTGCGTATTAGTGATTAGTCGTTGATTAGTTTCATCGACAATCCTAATTTACTTTTTGTTGTTCTTCTTTTCCTGCGATTTTAATTTCTGCATTTTATTTCTGTTTTGCATTTTAATTCCCCATTGATAATTGTGATTTGATCGTCGGTTCAATTAGATTTGTTCTGAATCGGATCGCAGTTTCAATTTCGTTTGCTTTTAAAACCAACCTCAAAGATTTGTCTAATTTGCCCAAGAGATTATTTAAATAATTTGATTTTAATCTACCTCCCTGTGTTCGACCTGTATGCTACACACCTGTACGCTTGCAGTAATTATTTAAAATATCGCGCTTTTCTAAATCATAGATTAGCGACGATCATGGAACTGTTGGATTCGTTTTGAAAAGATCTTTCTAATGATGTAAATTTTGTGAAGATCCAACAGTTAGATTTTCAGATATGTGTAAATCAAATCTGAAGAAAAACAGCGCCACGGCCGCGTTATGTCCCGAAGCGTCGTTTTGAATAAATTGGCTATTTTAAAATAAATAAAAATAGGGATAAATCGTTATAAAATATTATAAACGATATGGATGTGAAATTTAGAAACTAACCGAAGGTTAACTAAGTCGAATGGTTTCTTGGGTATTGATCTGATGTTGGTTTCGGCCTTCGGGGTTAATATTTGGGAAATCGTTCTCTTACTGATTTACGGTTAGCGACTAATAAATTGAAATGATGCGTAATAGCGTTTGTGTAGCACTTGTTTATTATATACGCGAGTTGCTCAGAAAGACCGGGTTTATCCCATTCTGAATAACTGAATCGACGATAAGAAATCGAAGATGAAGACGGTGGTCGAAGACCGGAGATCTTCCCCTCATTTGGATGGTAACCGATGTCCTGATTGGGAGGCATCCTGAAATATGGATAATGAGTGGTGATCGTCCAGACGTACGTGGAGGTCGATGGGTTTGCGAGGTATATAGTGCCTTCGGTTTCGTTCAGACCCAGAACGGACTTGCAAATGGACAGTGTGTCTGACATTGGAATTTATTATGTGTGATTGATAGCTATCAGTTGCACGGTGTGAATTGCCTGTGTGGCATGCGACGATGCAGTGATCAGGGCTTCTGTTGAAAAGCAAAGTCTTGTGGTGATGATCAAAGCCCCGCCTGTGTGGCATAGCTTTGTGTATAACGAGAATTCGCAAACCTCACACCCCGGTATGAACCAGAAACGGGAGAGGACCTCAGGGGGGACGTGCATTTTCTTTCTAGCTAGAAGTGGCGTCAGTGGTTTTACACGCCCTGACCAGTTTGACTTATGTGGTTGTTACTGTTGCGAGGTGCCTCGGTTATATCGGTCGATCTGGGACCGATGGAGTCATTCGTTGGTTCATTGACGCCCCAAAGGGCGGAGAAACGCATTGTTCAGGCATTATAATCCACTTCGTGTGGACCGGCCCTGACGATCCAAGGTACGGTTGCGGCTGTGCCTGAGACACGGGCTAGAGCGTCTCGAATTCGGTAAGGACTATCTTTTTCCTTGGTTCATGACGGAAATCCAATTTCCAAATACGTGACTGTGCGGTTTTGATTGTATACCTATATATGGCGACATAGTGGTATGGGGCATTAATGCCGTCTATGATTGAAAGTTATGATTCGAAATTGTTTTCGAAACCTATAGACACTAGCAATAATACCAAATGTTTTTGTTTTATTCGTATCAAGCATATTTTGGCCATTATAAGGTAAAAACTCTATCCTCCGGTTTGCGTTGCATTGTGTGATGGGAACTGAGTCTTATAATGGCTTCATTTTTATAAAAAAGCATTGCGATGTTTAAAAGAATGATTTTTTTTAAAGCACTGGCAATCCAATGGAGTAAACCCGTTCCACGAAAGTGGCGTGGTCCTGTGATTAGCCATATTATAAACGTGTTGAGTAGATTTCTCATACCAGTCCCATGACTGACTCATAGTTTGTTTCACTTTCAAACTCGGGTGCCCCTTTTTATACACGGGCAGCCTTGTATTCAGGTTTTAGCTGGCTTTCTCTGGATAGCAGGAGTTGAAGATGGATTCTATCATTTATCTCTTTTTATGCTATTCAGCTCCTATTGTACATTATGTTTGTTTTTCCGCTGTAGACATATATGTGTAGCTGAACTGTATTTGTACTAAGTATGATCCTGTATACTGTGTAACTCTGATGATTACGTTTATCCAGTATATTCTATTGTGCATTATCTAGTGTATTTATTTAATTCTGTTCTGCTGTTATCTGTTTATGTGTTATATTCCAAAGATTACCTCTTGCCGCCGTCAGTACGGGGTTTGGGGTCGTCTCAAATAAGGTGCCTCTGGTTTTGTTCAGACCCAGAACGAACTTATAAATGGATGTGTGTCTGACACCGGATTTTATTCTGTGTTGATTGATCTCTATTAAATATATATCTATTTAATGGCGGAGAATTTATTCTCTTGCTTAACACCCTTCTCTGAGACATACAAGCTCAGAGGTTGTATACCGATAGATTGTCTCGAATTCGGTAAGGATGGTCCATTTCCTTGGTTCATGATGGAAATCTAACTTCCGATACGACATCTTGCGGTTTTAATTGTAGAACTAGTATGACAACATGATATATGGTATCCATGTCGTCTATGATTGATACATTTATATTTGAAATTGTTTTAAACACTATGCACTTATAATAGTATCAAATGATTTGTTTTAAACGTTCCAAGCATGTTTGGCTATTATAAGGGAAAACTCTATCCTCCGGCTTGCGTGGCACTGTGTGATGGGACCTATTTCTTATGATAGCTTCATTTGTTCAAAAAGCATTGCGCTGATTGTTTTATGCACTGGTATTCTTGGGAGGAAACCCATTCCATGTTATACGGCGTTATCCCTTGATTTACTTTATTTTAAAGTGAAGATTTAATAACCGTTTTAGCTCTCACGATAGTCACATGACTGACCTGGAGTTTATTGTTTTAACCTAAACTCTGCGTGCCCCTATTTTCCACACGGGCAGCTTGTAGTTTTGGTTTTGATGATATTATATTCACGGAATCCTGGTTTACAGCTAGAGCTATATTCAGAATGCTCTATATCCGTGTATTTCTTTCAGTTATGCTTTGTATTATTTTTCGTTGCATAATAATTTGTAAATCTCTAATATTTGTCAAATGTATATTATTTACTCATACTTTGTCATATTCTCGTACTCTAATGTAAATTGTTGTAATAAGCAATGAAATGTTCTATTGTTTGTGTTCTGATTTGTCGTGTTCTCGACTCAATCCGGGATATCCCGTAAAGGCGAGTTTGTGTCGTGTCATGTTTCCAGGGGAGCTGCAGGTTCGAGAGAATATAACAGGGTAGCGAAGTTCTATTTATTTCTGTTTGTACTGGGGTGATGTGGGTCGATCGATTTAGGGTTCCAAGTGGATTCTAATGGAGTAGTCAGTAATGTACTGAAGGAGTTGAAGTAGGTTAAGCCGCTATTGATGCTGAATTTGGTGACTGAGGTAGAAGATGCAAATACTAGAGTTCCAATTACTATTACTTGTACTGAAGTGATGTTAGGGCCCGACGACATGGTTTCAGGAGAATTCGAAGTGTATGTTGGATCGAAGTATTAAGGTGGAGGAGGAAGCTGTATTTTTGGAACAGTATGGAGAAGAAGGATTTTTAACATGAATTAAGATAATTATTGAATTCAAGAAATTCGTCATGTAGACTCGTAACAAGGAATGCAGACGAGCTGGAGAGAATTTGGAAATCTTCTAAAGCCCAATAAATTTAAAACTGGACCAGGTTGCAGTTTAAAAATAAATGTGAGTAAATCTCACTCAAAAATTTATTTTATTGTTAAAAATAAATGTTTGGTTGCTTGGATGCATTTATTAATTTTTATTAGTTGCGATTATTTTATATACTAGTTATTTAGGCTTGGTGTTTGTGGCTATTGTATATATATTGGTGGTTGGATAGTTCCCGCGGTACCATTAGTGGATTCCCGCAGTATCATTAGCGGATGACCCTATGCGGCCCACTCTATGATAGTGGGTGATCTTCTATACCGTGAAATCCTGCCTTAAAGCAGGATGGGTATTATTAATGTTGGCCAACGTCTGTGGAGGCAGGAAAAATAGGTTGGAGGGATCCAACTGGATTCCTCAAAAAAATATTATTGTTTGTTTGTTTCCATATATATTATCATATATGATGTGTTTTGAAAACTGGTGATTAATAATTGGGTGTTTATGATTGGTTGAATATCATTCGGCCTAAATGTTGATTTATAAAAATATTATGAAAAGGATACTTCGAGATTTAAAATGGGAAATCTATTTTTCAAAAATAGAATTGGAATTTTGATTGGGCTGAGAAATATTATTTGCTTTGAATAATAAAAAAAAATAATGGAATTCATAAACGATGTTTATAAATTAAATAATGCAGGAAATTAATGTGAATTTATAAACAGTGTTTATAAATAAAACGGAATAATTTTCATTGGATAATGCGGGGGATTGAAATGAATTTATAAATGGCGTTTATAAATAAAGTGAAATAAATTGTCATTGGATAATTTGGGAAATGAAAATACAAATGTGAATTTAAAAAGGAAAAATTATTTTCCCAAAGTAGAAATTTAATTTCAAATGAATTTGAAATCGAGACTTGTTTAAATATATAAACAAGTGAAATAAATGATATCATAAAGAAAAGTGAAAAATTATCATTTGGATAATGTAATATTCAAATTTAAATGAGAATTGGGAATCGTGTTTAAAAGGAAAATGATGAAATATATTCCAATGTTCGGAATACAAATTGAATTAAAATAAATCTAAACAGATTTATGATATGAATTCGACTATGTCGGATTTATTGAAACTAAATTATTTACAGCAAGGGTATTTAAATTGTATTGGATTGAAACTGAAATAAAATATGAAAATATATTATATAATATAAGTTAAAATAAATAAAATATTCCAAATAGGATTTGGGTTTCAAGTGGATTTAAAATGGAAACTGGTTTTAAATTATAAAACCAGGAAGTTAAAATTATAAATAACGTCTTTAAACTTAGTGAGATAATTATCATTGGATAATTTGAAAATTTTAAATTCGAATATGAATTTAAAAGTGACTTGGGAAGTGTTTTGAAATAGAACGAGTGATTAAATTCTGGAATTTAGAATATAAATTGAATTGAGAAAAATCCAACGGTTCTATAATTAAAATTCGATTATATCGAATTTTATAAATAATTTATTTATTTATTAAGGAATTGGAATTTAAGTTGTAAATGAAATTGTAACTGGGTTAGGACTATTAAATGAAATAATCGATGATTTTGGAAACTAGAGTTGTTAAGTTAAAATTGTAAAATGGGTTTAATATATATTAAAATATTAAAATAAGGTTGTAATTTATATTATAAACGATGTTTAACCTTTATATTTAAATATAATTTAAAATGAACTCGCCGTAGCGTAGTAGTTCATGAATTGGCATTTCGAACTTAAGTTGAGTATATAGAACTCAGTTTAAGCCGGAATTCTTTGAAACAAGAATCGTCAAGACCGATTTGATAATAGTTTTCTAATAGAAGAGAAAAATCTGGATTTCATCGTATGGATTTTGAGTTATTTCAAAATTAAATTTTCAAAAAAATAGCGCTATAACCATTATAAAACCATAACGGTTTATTTAAATAAATAAAAGGATTTTAAGCAAATAAATTCCGAATTTCCATTAGAAAAATCTAGATTTGAGTTATAAAATATATCTGAAATCAAGTGGAGTAATGAATTGTTTTTCAAAACAAGAAAAATCAGATTTTTAATTATTGAATAGAATTAACTAATTTGAAGAATAATTAGTTAATGGGATTTTGGATCAAAATTGGACTTTGGATAAGAAAAAGGGATTTCTAAATTCATATACGAAATCGAATATGAAATTTGAATTGAAAAAGGAACTTGATGGATTTATAAGAAAATTAAGTACATATATGTGAATGTGATATTTTCAAATAAAAAGAGAAATAAGTAAAACAACTAATTAATGAAAAATTAGGGAATTAATTTAAAATGACCAGACTGAGTTGGAATAAATTAGAAATGGACGCATATGTGTTAAACAGGTGTGGAATGAAGAGAATAAAGATTAAAATTTAAGTGCCCAACAAAAAGGTATATGTTTTAATTCCATATGAGGTTTTATGCACCGAATCGGCAAGCCGCTTGGTTTTTCATTTTCTTTTTGAATGGAAAGGGCCCAGAGAGGCATTTTGTAGTTGTACCGAGTGACCCGTACAAAGGAGGTTATGGCGAAATTTTCCGAAAATTTAAGGAGTTAGAATCTTTTTAAGAAAATTGGATAACTAGAAAATCAATGCATCAATATATATTGAACTCAGTAAGGAAACAAAATTAAAATAGAATATTATAAACAAAAACGAAATCTATAATTAAATGTGGTAAAAAAAATTAGACAGAGAAACATATAAAAGACTAAAAATGGATAGTTGGTTTTATATAATGTTGATTATTTGAGATAAGCAGTCTTGTCCGTTTTGAAGTTAAGAATGTTATTCAGTCAAGGTCTGAGAGATAGTTATACCCCAACTTGATTGATTTCATTATTAACCGATAAATAGAAAGATTCAGTCTCGAAGATTAATGGTTGGAAGAGATTTAGTTAAATGCAATATTTTGGTTTGTTGTAATGATGTTTTACACTACATTCATTTTAACCCAAGTAAGTGGAATTTTGGAAATATAAAAATAAATATTTCCTAAGTATAGAAATAAATGAATGGTCGTGAAAGAGATAAGTAATTGGAATGTTTTCCAATTATAAATAGAACATATTTTCTAGGTGTAGAAAATAAAAGAAGGCGATATATGGAAATGTTCTCCAAATAACGTAAGAGGGCAAGATGATTATTGAAAATATCGTGTTAACAATTATCGATAAGGAAATGGAGAAGGAATTTAGTTAATGAAATATTAATTAAGGGGCCCAGTGATTGTTTGATGTTATGGATGAATGTTTATTTTTCTTCAATAGTTAAATAACCGACTATCGAAGTATTTGCCAATATCGTTGTCAATATGGAGAGACTAGTTGGATTTATATCCGAGAACCACTCCGTATTGGCAGTAGCGTTACGAATCAGATTATATGAAGACAAATCGAAGACAAAGTAAAGTGCAATGGCTTTTTCTATTATTCCTAGGTAGAAATTTCCTAAGATGGATTAATGGAAATTGTGCCTTCGGTTTCGTTCAGTCCCAGAACGAACGGTGTATGGACGAATGTCTGACAGAGTATGTTCAGCGATCGCATAAGTTGGTCCGTACAAATATACATCTGGTGGCGGAAAACTTATTCTCTTAGCACAATACCCAGAATATCTTTGTGCAAATCAATTAGTGGTTAACGAATTTGACAATGTTTTATTCAAAGTGAATGACGATATGGCATGTCAAAAGTTAATCATAGCCTCAAGCCTCACAACCGGGAAATGGTATAAAATCAGGTAGGTCACATGGTTAAGTAGGTCACACCCAAGTAGGATGTATTGTCACTTGATCTAGAGAAATTCCATTTGCTTCTTTAATCTTTCGATGTTGTCCCTTTCGGGAAACGGTTGCTGATCCCAACCCTTGGTGACAATACATACGGTACTCTCAAGTGAAGTGAGGGGTCGGTCATGTTTAGCCTGGGTTGCAAGATGTTCTTGTGAACCCAGTATATTCCTCTCTAGAGATACACTATCGGAATGTGGTCTCATACCTTGCCAGTTGGAATCCATTATCCAATAAGCGTCCGCGGTTTTAATTGTATACTATATATGTAGAGCGTGAGATGCAAGTGTTCTGCTAGACTGTTATTTAATTGTTTTAGACACTATCATAATACCAGATTAGTATTGATTTTATAGAAATGTTTTGGGTTATCGTAAGGCAAAAACCATCGATGTTAATTTGTGGATCGGTCTTACGATTATCTTTTCTTTTATAAAGAACTTTTAAAAGTTAAACCAATGATTAGAGTTTACTCACACCAGTCCCATGAATGACCCAGAGTTTATTTTGTTTTGTTTTACCCTAAACTTTTGGGTGCCCAAATTTGTACGGGCAATCAAGTAGTTCAGCTATTTACGGATATATTTGGAGGAGCTTGGAGCAGGAGGCTTCAGCGTTAGATATACATACATACATATATATGTATATATATATATATATATATATATATATATATATAGAGAGAGAGAGAGAGAGAGAGAGAGAGAGAGAGAGAGAGTTTATTTCGCTGTGTAGTGTATTATGTGATGAACAAACGATGTACTCTGATAATGTTATATGTATACAGGCAATTTCAAACGTTGTTATATATTATATTTTATACCGTTTCTAAATGAGATTCTATGTTGTTGTCCAGTTCGGTCTCCTATCTATTTTCTTCTATTCTAATATTTCTTTCTTTCTATTTCTCACCTTCTAACTTCTTTCCATTAATGATCCGGTAATTTCTAGTGTTTGGTTAGTCGATATGGTATTTATCGCTAATCAGGATCGGGAAAATGATGGTTCATTACACTGACCCAAACGTTCGACGCCCCGGTCGACTAGTTGGTTGTGGGGTCAAGTCATTAATGGATGCATATTTTCAAATAGACATTTTCCATCCAATTTTATTTACCATAACTTCTCCAAATAGATTCCGTTCGCGAAACTCAAAACATGAAAGTTGATCGGATTACTATCATGAATGTAGTGGCACAAGTTTCATGGTCAAATTTCATTGTTTGCTCAAATTTCATTTTTGAAACCTAATTTAATAGTTAGCAAATATTAAAATAACTAAAGCCAGATTTTGGTATGTTATAACTCCAAAGCTAACTTAAAATATATATAATGACATCACATTGTTGAATTTACCTTTCAAAACTGATAAAATCTTGCAAAAACTTGTACATCATCAATGTCTGCATTAAATTAGCAGACATACTTCCATATAAATCATTTAACTGGTAGACAAAAATCATCAACTTAGCAGACATACATCATCAACAACAAAATTTCATCAAGTTCGTCGACATCCAAATACATATATCCAAATGCATCTAAATCACCAACAAAAATAATACAAAATATGTTCCAATAACAAACATCATTAACAACTTTCATAATCCAAAGACACTACACCACCAACATACATTATCACAAACAAAATTAGCAACATATGTATGTTTTAAGCTGTAGAAATATTAGTACACCATAAAAATTTATTAGCAACATTTCTTCTCAATTTTATCTCTCTTTTATTGCTTTTTCACTCCTTCGTGTTCTTTTCTCTTGCATTTTTAGCCTGAAATCCTCTTATTTTTTATAAGTACTTGTTCTCCATAAAGCATAAGCAGTGATCTTCATCGATTCATTTCAGCACTCTAGACTTTGAGACATTGATTCCACATTAGAAATAAATGATCTAATGAAGTTCACAATATAGCAAGGTTTTTGTTTATACAAATATTAATCATTAACTTAAATAAATGATATTTCATGAAAGATGAAGAGTGGGCTTAATATATGAGCTTACATGTAATGACCCGAAAATCTGGTCCAATTTGAGCTGACCAAAAACACAGATCCAACCCCAAATTAAACTGAAAATCAGGAAATTAATAGAAAGAAAACAGAGGGTGAGGAAAGATAAGATAGAAACTTAGAATAGAAGAAGAAGAACAACACAACATCAGAGTAACACGAATCTCACAGCGGAACGAATAACATATAATATATAACATAACTTTGAAATATAATTTTGTACTTGAATATACATCATTTTCAAAGTACAGCACATACAACACAGCGGAAATAAACTATAGCTATATGATCCTGAAGCCTCCTGCTCCAGCTCTTCCAGTATATCTGTAAATCCCGACTACTTGATTGCCCATGCAAAATTAGGCACCCAAGAGTTTAGGGAAACAAACAAATAAACTCCGGGTCAGTCATGGGACTAGTATGAGTAAAACAGTTTAAAACAGTTCAAGCAGGTAATCGATATCTCATAAGACCACGTCGTATAACGGAACGGGTTTTTCCCTTATGAGAATCCAAATTATCTTTATATCAAAAACCTTTTGATATTATAATAATGTCTATCAACCACAATAATAATAATCATCTAGCAGAACGCTTTCATCTCACGTTCTACATATGTAATATACAATCAAAACCGCAAGCACGTACTGGGTAATGGATTTCCAACTATGACAAGGTATGGAACCACCTTTCGCTAGTGTACCTCTACAAAGGAATACACTGGGTTCAACAAGAACATCTTGCAACCCGGCCACACATGACCGACCACTCATTTCGCTTAAGTGTATCGAATGTATATCACCAACGGTTGGGATCAGCAACCGTTTCCCGAATGGGACAGCATCAACAATAGATTTTTAGAAGTAAATGAAACTCTAGATCAGGTGATTATACACCCTACTTCGGAGCGACCGACTTAGCCATGCTGCCTGCCCGATTGCTGTCATTTACCGGATGTGAGGCTAGAAGCTACGCTTTATCATCACACCAGATTCACTTTGAATGCCACATCGCCAAATCCATCAAATCACCGATTGACGTCCTCAACCATACATTATGTGTTAGTTAAAAGAAGTTTCCTTCTCCGCTTCCACTCTTGGTACGGTTGGAGAAATCAATATACGTGATCGTCTGGAAATACTCTGTCAGACATCCGTCCATACAAGTCATCCAGGAACAGGATGAACAGAAGGCACTATTCTGTAAACAGGATAGCCCTTGCATAACTCCGTCTTCAATTTCCTTTGGCATATATGATTCGCAAAGCTTATGCCAATACAGAGTGGTTCTTTGGATAATAATCCAACCGGTCTCTCCATATTAACAACGTTAAAATGGTCAAAACTTCGATAGTCTGTGATTTAACTATCGAAGAAAAACAGGTGTGCAAACAACGATATTATTTCCAAATGGAAATTTATATCGATCAAACATCATTCATCATTTATCTCTTTATTTCATTAATTTACTTATCTCCTGTTTCCCTATATTCAATATTTCTTATTTTCAAAATTTGGAAAATATACGTTATTAACAATGGAAAACATTTCCATTTCTTGTTTTCTTTATTAGAAAACATTTCTGGTTTCTTATTTGGAAAACATTTCCAAAGCTTCTTCATTGGACTTAGACAGATGTTTATACAAACCATCGCGATGCCAACTCAAACCATTTCCTTTAATTACAAAATTCACTTAACCATCATTTACTATCGAACCTTAACCATTCCTTAGATAAAAATATAGTCAATCAAGTTGGGGTAATACTACCTCTCAGACCTTAACTGAACAACGTTTCTAACCTTGAAATAAACAAAGTTCACCCTTCTAATTCTTTAACAAACTTCCTTACGTAACTCTCTTTCAAATCTTTTCTATTCGATAATTCTTTCCTTCGATAAGGTATATTCGATAACTCTATTCAATTTATTCTATTCACTTAACTCTTTTGATTTAATTCTAACTCTATTCACTTAACTCCTATTGAAGATAAACTATATTCGATAACTCTTTTAATTCTATTTGAATAAACTATATATTCGATTAACTCCTTTTACTCTATTCGAATAAACTATATTCGATTAACTCCTTTTACTCTATTCGAATAAACTATATTCGATTAACTCCTTTATTCTATTCGAATAAACTATATTCGATTAACTCCTTTTACTTTCTATTCGAATAAACTATATTCGATTAACTCCTTTTCTATTCAATTCGAATAAACTATATTCGATTAACTCATTTTATAATCCTATTTATTGACTAAATAAATATTCCTTTATTCAGTTCTATTCGTTTTATCAACATTTTCCCTTTTATAAAACTCTATTCGTTTTATAAACAATTTCCTTTTATTTACTTTCGAAATATTTCCTTTTTATAAAATCTATTGATTTTATAAAATCCCTTTTTTTCAATATACGTTAAAATAATTCTTTTTACATCCCAGGGTCATTTATGATATTTAAAATATCAAATAACAATGATCAACATCATTCTAACACACATAACCCATAACAGATATACATCACATCATATATCACAATATATGAAAACAGTAAATAAATGTTGAGGAATCCAGTCGGATTCCTCCAACCTATTTCCCTGCATCCACAGATGTTATGCAATATAAAATTAACATCACTTTCAGTTCCATATGATATATTCTGTTAAACAGAATCAACATAGAAATCCAACTAACTGACTAGCAGTTCAATCAAACAGTCAATACACAGTCAATCAGCCAATATTTAACAGTTCTAAAAATACAACATGAAATTATAAACTGTTCAGAGTTAGTGAGATTTACTCACTTTGGCAGTTCATCGTTAAAGAATGATAAACTGTTGTTTGATCTGAATCAAACAGTTTATTTCTCCATAAATTCATACGAGTCCCAATCCACTTCCAGTCGGTTCCATGGTGTAGCCACCGTCCCTACGATCCCAACGGATCCGACCTTTCGAAATTCTGATATCGTATGACCAAGATATTTAATTTATAAGTTTATTATACAATATTGAATAAATTAAATTAATTGAAAAGCTTTAGTGGGCTTTACACCTCTAAATCATACGGCCCATCACCCAACATACTAGACTCGCACCGTTCCCCTTCTTCCCCAATCCGTGAAAACAACGTACGCTTCAACAAATCCTCCTCCATTCCCAAACGTTTTCAAGACCCAAACTCCATCCAGGATTAACGAAATCCAAAACCAAGACTCTCGTTCCTCTTCTCTTTGTTTTCTCCATCCCCTTATACAACTGACAAGAAACTCGCGCCCCCATATCAATTCCGTCATCGACGGTCCTCTCACGAACTACAGGAAAATGATTGATACAGATATTCGCGAAATCCTACCAAAATTTCCCAAACGATGCCACTTCTTGCCTCATTCGCCAATACACTACTCGATTCACCCATAACTGCTTCAAAAATCCACAAAATTCAGCCCTAGCTCGAACTAAGCCACACTATGCAAAATACCCCGACGACAAAATGCATCGGAACCACAAATACCCACATACGCTCGAAGAGGATGATCCCGTGAATCTTAAAATACTAGTTTGGATTTTTAAAAGATTTCATATGAGTTCAAATGAATTTTCAAAGGTGAAACTCACGTTTTTTTCTGAAGAACGAAAAGGAAAAATGACGGCGGAATTTTGATTGACCTGAGGAATGAAATTCTTAGGGTTTAGGAGGAAGGTTGGTTATTTATAGTGAGAGGATATTATTTTTATATTGATTTTCTATTGAACCGTTACTCGTATTCATATTCTAAAAATTCCTATCATCACATACGATACCCAAAAATCACGGAAATGGACATACACCTTCAGTTCGACATTACGGTCCCAACGAAACTGGTTTCGTCGAATTCCGACTTTGTATGCTCACAAAGCATATTTTTAACTGTCAAAATACTGACTGTTTTTCACTCTAAAAATCCGTACGGCCACACAGTGACCCTAAAAATCACGAAATTGGAAATCTAACAATAATTTGATGTTGCGGATCCAACAAAATTAGTTTCGTCGAATTCCGACTTCATTTGCAAAAGTGGCTATTTTTAAAGATTTGGATGACCCATTTAAATATATAAATATATTTAAATATAATTAAAAAAAATATTTCTAAATAAATATTATCATCTAAATTCGCAGTGGAATACCATACAGCTCTAGAATATTCCTATATGAATTTCTAACTTGATATTTCAATCTGGGTCAACCCGATATTCGATTTATATTGAAATTCCTTTTTAAAATATAAATAATCCTTTATAAATTATAATGGAATTCCACAGCGACTTTTCTAAAATTTGATTTGGACGTAAATCAAAATCTACACGACGAAATCCCGATTTTTCTCTTCCACTAGAAAGATATACTCCACCAGCTCCACACGTTTCTTATTTCACAGAAATCCGGCTTAAAACGAATCCTGTACATTCAGTTGAAATTCGAATCGCCAATTTACGAACTGCAGCGCCATTTCGAACTCGATTTTAATTATATTATAACTCTATGTTCAAACTGTCGTTTATATAATATATTCGTTATTCAAATTCGATTCCAAGTTGAATTAAATATCACAAATGATCCAGTTCACACCATATCGTCATTTCAGCAAATTCTGATTATTTCAGAATTAAATATATTATTTAATTTATTATTTTAAATTAAATATTTACCATTATTTAATTCCATGACCATTTAATTCACTATATCACTATTTATATAATTAAATAAATTAATTATAATACCTCTACCAATGCGGGTCATTACATTCTTCCCCACTTAAAATAATTCCGTCCTCAAAATTGTTAAGGTAGAGAACGACCCTATCGACTGGTTAGAATATATTTGTTCACTTCTTAATTTCAGTTTCAACTGAACCAATTTAATTTCAATTAAATTATTAATTAATTCTTATCAACGAAAATTTTCAAAAAATCCTGAAAATTTTCTAACGCCTTAACTTTTCAAAAAAATTCGCTATAACCGCCTTTGTACAGGTCAATAATTCAAACTCCACCTCGCTCTCTAGGCCCTTTCCAACCCAAAAGAAAATCAAACAGCCAAGCGGCTTGCCAATTCGGCCCATCAAAATCTCATACCATATGAAATATAAACTTGTACCTTTTTGTCGGGCATATCAACTCTATCACTTTCATGTGCTATCAACTCAGCATATACCAGTGTTATCCCAATCAAATTCCAATACACTTTTATCCACAACACAACCATTCATTTATATCCGAACTAAATATCATTTTAACTCGAGTTTCTTCTCGATTCCCAACTCTTAACTTGATTATCCCATTACACTTCAAATTTGAATCTCACAATCCAATTTGTCTTGATATCATTCTAATTCAATCTCAGTTACCACTTTACTGGCTTTACTTTAATTCAATTTTGCTTTCACAAATTTCTGTTAAATTTGTTTTTAATTCAAACAGTCTTTCCCTGGGAGTTTTTAAACAGTTTACTCTTTTCAAAAATCAAATTTTCCTTTTTAATATGTCACTGAGCCCTTAATTAATATTCCATTAGTTAAATCACTTCTCTATTTCTTTATCAATATTTGTTAACCAAATATTTTCAATAACCATATTGGCCTTTTATGTTATTTGGAAAACATTTCCGAATATCGCCTTCCTTTATTTTCTAAACTTTAGAAAAGATATGCTATTTATAATTGGAAAATATTCCAATTACTTATATCTTTTCCGATCTCATTTATTTCTATACTTAGGAAATATTCTTTATTATAATTCCAAGCTTACACTTATTTGAGTTAAAACGGATGTTGTGTAAAACATCGTTACGACAACCCAAATACTATATTCAACTAACTCTTATTCAACATTAATCTTCGAGCCTGAAATCTTACTATTTATTTGTTAATAATGAAATCAATCAAGTTGGGGTATAACTACCTCTCAGACCTTGACTGAATAACATTTATAACGTCAAAACAGATATGACTACTTACTCGAATAATCAATACCATACAACTACTTCTTCACTTTTAACACATATACACCTTCTCTTTCTATACTTACGGGCTTTTATTCCTAGTCTTCCTTTTTGATTTTACTATTCTGTTTCTAAGTTCGTTTCCTTATCGACTTCTCTCTCTCTCTCTCTCTCTCTCTATATATATATATATATATATATATATATATATATATATATCGATACGTTGATTTCTAACTATCAAATTATCTTAAAAAATATTCTAACTCCTTAAATTCCTGGAAAAATTCGTCATAACCTCCTTTGTACCAGGAGCATCGGGATATTTCAAATAACCTCCCATGGCCCTCACCAATCCAAAATAAAAAGAAAAAGCCAAGCGACTAGCCGATACGGCGCATAAAATCTCATATATGAATTAAATACATACCTTTTCGTTGAGCATTCTATTTATATACCTTCATACCTTATCCATACTTATCTCATGTATATTTATACCTACCCAATCTATTTTAACTATACCTGATCGTTTTAACTCAATTCATTAATTAATTCGTTAATTAACTCTGTAGTCTATTTCACTTTTATATTTGAACATGACATGTTCAAATATATTTTAACTTGCTTATTAACTAATTTGAATCCAAATTTCAAATTTAAGTTCTATATTCGATTTCGAATATCCATTTACAAATCCAATTTACCTTTCAAAGTTCAACTTCAAATTCAAAACTCGATTAACTAATTCCTCTTCGACTTAGTTAATTATATTCAATTCCTATTCAAATGTTATATTATAAATCCCATTTGAATTTCTATATTCAAATTCTATATATTTAATTTCTATATATCAAATTCTATATTATAAATCCCATTTGAATTTCTATATTCAAATTCTATAGTTTAAATTCCATTTGAATTCTATATATTCAAATTCTATAGTTTAAATTCCATTTGAACTCTATATTCAAATTCTATATATTCAAATCCTATATTTGAATTTCTTTATATTTTCTATATTCAAATTCTATATTTGAATTCCATTTGAATTTCTATATTCAAAATCCATTTGAATTTGTGTATTCAAATTCTACATCACTTCCATTGAATTTCATATATTCAAACTCCCTTTGAATTTCTATATTCAATTTCTATTTCAATTCCATTGAATTTCATATATTCAAACTCTCTTTGAATTTCTGTATTCAATTTCTATATTCAATTTCTATTTCAAACTTTCTTTATTCATTCTTTATTATAAATCCCATTTTGAAATTCAACACAAATTGTCTTTCCCAAAACAAATTCAAAACAGTATCTCTGGTAGTAATCCGTCACTTACAACTCGAAAATGAATACAGATGATGCAGCTGTCATCACCAGAATCTATTTTCCAGCGATCGAAGTGAGTTCAATACTATAAAACCATTTCTAAACATTTCCACTTTGAAATTCATTTCAAAATATAATTCACACTGCTTGTAAAACAATTTTAAAATCTCCCAGGATCTTAAATTTTCCTTATTTTTAATCCAAATCCATTTACAAACACTTATCCAATTTTCTAGAGTTTTAATTCAATTTTTGGTTTACATTCAGATTTAACTCATCTGATTCACGTATTTCACTTATATGAATTCTGGTTGGTTAATTACATAATTATTTAATTTATAATCTTACTCGATTATAATAACAATCAATATATCCACTATATTATAATTTTGATATATATATATCTTCTCTATATCAAGATATACCTTGGGTAAACTTATTTTAATTTACCCTCTTTTCAAAACATATCGTGACGACCCATCGTATTCAAATGTTTAGTAACTCCTACCGATACAGTGGATCAAACTGATCGACCAGAACTCATAAACAACTCAACCAACAAATCTCCACAATATTAAACAATTTTTTTTATATTGAATAACAAATACGTTCACTCGTATACATACACTCAAACTCAATCTAGGGTATTACTAACTCTATCTCGACCGAGTCATGCCACATAGCCAAAGTAATTCTCTTAACTTAAGCTCTGATACCAATTGTAATGACCCAAAAATCCGGTCCAATTTGAGCTGACCAAAAACACAAGTCCAACCCCAAATTAAACTGAAAATCAGGAAATTAATGGAAAGAAAACAGAGGGTGAGGAAAGATAAGATAGAAACTTAGAATAGAAGAAGAAGAAGAACAACACAACATCAGAGTAACACGAATCTCACGGCGGAACGAATAACATATAATATATAACATAACTTTGAAATATAATTTTGTACTTGAATATACATCATTTTCAAAGTACAGCACTTACAACACAGCGGAAATAAACCATAGTTATATGATCCTTAAGCCTCCTGCTCCAGCTCTTCCAGTATATCTGTAAATCCCGACTACTTGACTACCCGTACAAAATTAGGCACCCAAGAGTTTAGGGAAACAAACAGATAAACTCCGGGTCAGTCATGGGACTGGTATGAGTAAAACAGTTTAAAACAGTTCAAGCAGGTAATCGATATCTCATAAGACCACGCCTATAACGGAATGGGTTTTTCCCTTATGAGAATCCAAATTATCTTTATATCAAAAACATTTTGATACTATAATAATGTCTATCAACCACAATAATAATAATCATCTAGCAGAACGCTTTCATCTCACGTTCTACATATATAATATACAATCAAAACCGCAAGCACGTATTGGGTAATGGATTTCCAACTATAACAAGGTATGGAACCACCTTTCGCTAGTGTAACTCTAGAAAGGAATACACTGGGTTCAACAAGAACATCTTGCAACCCGGCCACACATGACCGACCACTCATTTCGCTTGAGTGTATCGAATGTATATCACCAATGGTTGGGATCAGCAACCGTTTCCCGAATGGGACATCATCAACAATAGATTTTTAGAAGTAAATGAAACTCTAGATCTGGTGATTATACAACCTACTTTGGAGCGACCGACTTAGCCATGCTGCCTGCCCGATTTCTGTCATTTACCGGATGTGAGGCTAGAAGCTACGCTTTATCATCACACCATATTCGCTTTGAATGCCACATCGTCAAATCCATCAAATCAGCGATTGACGTCCTCAACCATACATTATGTGTTAGCTAAAAGAAGTTTTCTACTCCGCTTCCACTCTTGGTACGGTTGGAGAAATCAATATACGTGATCATCTGGAAATACTCTGTCAGACATCCGTCCATACAAGTCATCCAGGAACAGGATGAACCAAAGGCACTATTCCGTAAACAGGATAGCCCTTGCATAACTCCGTCTTCAATTTCCTTTGGCATATATGATTCGCAACGCTTATGCCAATACAGAGTGGTTCTTTGGATAATAATCCAATCGGTCTCTCCGTATTAACAACGTTAAAATGGTCAAAACTTCGATAGTCTGTGATTTAACTATCGAAGAAAAAAAGGTGTGCAAAGAACGATATTATTTTCAAATGGAAATTTATATCGATCAAACATCATTCAACATTTATCTCTTTATTTCATTAATTTACTTATCTCTTGTTTCCCTATATTCAATATTTCTTATTTTCTAAATTTGGAAAATATACGTTATTAACAATGGAAAACATTTCCAATTCTTGTTTTCTTTATTAGAAAACATTTCTGGTTTCTTATTTGGAAAACATTTCCATTTGTTGTTTTCTTTATTAGAAAACATTTCTGGTTTCTTATTTGGAAAACATTTCCAAAGCTTCTTCATTGGACTTAGACAGATGTTTAAACAAACCATCGCGATGCCAACTCAAACCATTTCCTTTAATTACTAAATTCACTTAACCATCCTTTACTATCGAACCTTAACCATTCCTTAGTTAAAAATGAAGTCAATCAAGTTGGGGTAATACTACCTCTCAGACCTTAACTGAACAACGTTTCTAACCTTGAAATAGACAAAGTTCACCCTTCTAATTCTTTAACAAACTTCCTTAAGTAACTCTCTTTCAAATCTTTTCTATTCGATAGTTCTTTCCTTCGATAAGGTATATTCAATAACTCTATTCAATTTATTCTATTCACTTAACTCTTTTGATTTAACTTTAACTCTATTCACTTAACTCCTATCGAATAAACTATATTCGATAACTCTTTTAATTCTATTTGAATAAACTATATATTCGATTAACTCCTTTTACTCTATTCGAATAGACTATAATCGATTAACTCCTTTTACTCTATTCGATTAAACTATATTCAATTAACTCCTTTATTCTATTCGAATAAACTATATTCGATTAACTCCTTTTACTTTCTATTAGAATAAACTATATTCGATTAACTCCTTTTCTATTCTATTCGAATAAACTATATTCGATTAACTCCTTTTATAATCCTATTTGTTGACTAAATAAATATTCCTTTATTCTATTCTATTCGTTTTATCAACATTTTCCCTTTTATAAAACTCTATTCGTTTTATAAACAATTTCTTTTTACTTACTTTCGAAATATTTCCTTTTTATAAAATCTATTGATTTTATAAAATCCCTTTTTTTCAATATACATTGAAATAATTCTTTTTACATCCCAGGGTCTTTTATGATATTTAAAATATCGAATAACAATGATCAACATCATTCTAACACACATAACCCATAACAGATATACATCACATCATATATCACAATATATGAAAACAGTAAATAAATGTTGAGGAATCCAGTCGGATTCCTCCAACCTGTTTCCCTGCATCCACAGATGTTATACAATATAAAATTTACATCACTTTCAGTTCCATATGATATATTCTGTTAAACAGAATCAACATAGAAATCCAACTAACTGACTAGCAGTTCAATCAAACAGTCAACACACAGTCAATCAGCCAATATTTAACAGTTCTAAAAATACAACATGAAATTATAAACTGTCCAGAGTTAGTGAGATTTACTCACTTTGGCAGTTCATCGTTAAAGAACGATAAACTGTTGTTTGATCTGAATCAAACAGTTTATTTCGCCATAAATTCATACGAGTCCCAATCCACTTCCAGTCGGTTCCATGGTGTAGCCACCGTCCCTACGATCCCAACGGATCTGACCTTTCGAAATTCTGATATCGTATGACCTAGATATTTAATTTATAAGTTTATTATACAATATTGAATAAATTAAATTAATTGAAAAGCTTTAGTGGGCTTTACACCTCTAAATCATACGGCCCATCACCCGACATACTAGACCCGCACCGTTCCCCTTCTTCCCCAATCCGTGAAAACAACGTACGCTTCAACAAATCCTCCTCCATTCCCAAACGTTTTCAAGGCCCAATCTCCATCCAGGATTAACGAAATCCAAAGCCAAGACTCTCGTTCCTCTTCTCTTCATTTTCTCCATCCCCTTATACAACTGACAAGAAACTCGCGCCCCCATATCAATTTCGTCATCGACGGTCCTCTCGCGAATTACAGGAAAATGATCAACACAGATATTCGCGAAATCCCACCAGAATTTCCCAAACGATGCCACTTCTTGCCTCATTCGCCAATACACTACTCGATTCACCCATAACTGCTTCAAAAATCCACAAAATTCAGCTCTAGCTCGAACTAAGCCACACTATGCAAAATACCCAGACGGCAAAATGCATCGGAACCACAAATACCCACATACGCTCGAAGAGGATGATCCTGTGAATTTTAAAATACTAGTTTAGATTTTTAAAAGATTTCATATGATTTCGAATGAATTTTCAAAGGTGAAACTCACGTTTTTTTTCTTCTGAAGAACGAAATGGAAAAATGATGGCGGAATTTTGGTTGACATGAGGAATGAAATTCTTAGGGTTTTGGAAGAAGGTTGGTTATTTATAGTGAGAGGATATTATTTTTATATTGATTTTCTATTGAACCGTTACTCGTATTCATATTCTAAAAATTCCTGTCATCACATATGATACCCAAAAATCACGGAAATGGACATACACCTTCAGTTCGACATTATGGTCCCAACGAAACTAGTTTCGTCGAATTCCGACTTCGTATGCTCACACAGCATGTTTTTAACTATCAAAATACTGACTGTTTTTCACTCTAAAAATCCGTACGGCCACACAGTGACCCTAAAAATCACGAAACTGGAAATCTAACAATAATTTGATGTTGCGGATCCAATAAAATTAGTTTCGTCGAATTCCGACTTCGTTTGCAAAAGTAACTATTTTTAAAGCTTTGGATGACCCATTTAAATATATAAATATATTTAAATATAATTAAAAAAATATTTCTAAATAAATATTATCGTCTATATTCACAGTAGAATACCATACAGCTATAGAATATTCCTGTATGAATTTCTAACTTGATATTTCAATCTGGGTCAACCCGATATTCGATTTATATTGAAATTCCTTTTTAAAATATAAATATTTCCTTTATAAATTATAAAGGAATTCCACAACGACTTTTCTAAAATTTTATTTGGACGTAAATCAAAATCTACACGACGAAATCCCGATTTTTCTCTTCCACTAGAAAGATATACTCCACCAGCTCCACACGTTTCTTGTTTCATAGAAATCCGGCTTAAAACGAATCTTGTACATTCAGTTGAAATTCGAATCGCCAATTTACAAATTGCAGCGCCATTTCAAACTCGATTTTAATTATATTATAACTCTATATTCAATATGTCGTTGATATAAAATATTCGTTATTCAAATTCGATTCCAAGTTGAATTAAATATCACAGATGATCCAGTTCACACCATATCGTCATTTCAGCAAATTTTGATTATTTCAGAATTAAATATATTATTTAATTTATTATTTTAAATTAAATATTCACCATTATTTAATTCTACGACCATTTAATTCACTATATCACTATTTATATAATTAAATAAATTAATTATAATACCTCTGCCAATGCGGGTCATTACATTACAAGTGTTATCTTTGTTATTATGCTTGAACTTTGTGAATCATATTCGTGAATTGGTGATAATGGGATGTGACACAAATCTATTACATTTGAATCTATTGCATCGGAATCCTGATGGATTGCTTGTGGCATTAAAGCACTTTGCGGTTCTATATGCGTGGAGTTGCAAAAAGTTATAATGGGAATATAATAGAAAACAACAGAGATGCAAAAAGCTTCACTGACTATAAAAAGAATATTTAAAGTTAATTTATTCTCATTCTTACATCGTTTGCACAAAAAAAAGATATATTATTTAGTGTTGTATAACAAAATTGAAGAATAACATGATTTACGCATATTAGAATCAAAGACTATAGCATATTTATGGCTTATACTGAGCATTCGTATCTTAGAACCAAGTCTTTTCAGTAACTTTGTTGGTTTGGTTTAAAAGATAATTGGCCAAATCAATCTTCGTATATTAGCATTAGTAAAGAGGGCACTAAAATCTTTGATTTCAGCTGATTTAGCAGAAAATAATTTGGTTTAAATTGTTGATAACGCTACACTAAAATAATTCAGTGGTTGAATAGCACTATGAGTTATAGGGGAATTTTGCAGTGTTTTAACTGTATAGGCATATATGATATGGTTTGATGTCCAGCGCTCATTGAAAAGATAGTTTCCCCACCGGTTCTAGTTAAAATTCCTTAAATTAGAGTATGGAGCCTTGCATGGTTTTATTGATAATTATGTATTTTTAGTCTCTAGAGTGAAATTAGTTGAAAGTATTGGTTGCACTAATCCAAATAAATGAAAAGTACTTTAGGGTTGATACAACTCTTCTTTTCAAAATATATGATGCGGTCATTGTATGTCGTATGTCACCGAAATAGGTAATGATTTCACTTGGTTGTCACTTGGTTCTATTGAAAATCATAAATTTTCTTATGAAGGCCGGCAAGACATATACTAAGTTGTCACTTGGTTTTATTGCAAAATAAAAGGCTTGCCTCAGATACCAGCCTATGCATGCATATCCCAATTATGTCATCTCAAACCTTTAATGTGCTCATATATCCAAACCTGCACATGAAACATAAATATTAAATAGGTGACAAAGCAATTAGTTTGAATTATAATTTTAATTATGCTTGAAGTAAAGTCAAACAATCGACAATTTAATATATGTCGATTTTCGTACCATGATGATGTTACAAAATAACCATCTTAATCCTGTAATGCAATACAAGTAAATTTTCATTTGCCTTAATACACACAGGAAGTAAAAAAATGCATCGAGTCCTTGTTCCTAATTTATCACCATGAACTACATGGCAGTGGTGTATATTAGGTATGCAATCGCGTATTGCATTTTTCAATTTGCACTATCCAAATTTTGCAATCTAGAGAATGTAGTCCTTAACCAATCAAAATAGTTTTTTCTCTCACCTTCCAATAATTGGTCAACTGTTTCCTCATTGATGCCAAGATTTTATTCTAACAAGTCAATAAAGTCTTAATCATTTATCCCTTTTGAACCTCCAAGGCCTAATAACCGTTGTTCCATCAACGAAAAGACCAATAATGTGAAATGATTTATTAATAGTAATGTCGTCTCATAACTTAAGATGAAAACTATTTATTTCCGAGTACCAGTAGAATCTTTTAATGGCTATATTGATCAAAGACTTACGAACTTTATAATGTACATGTTTTATTATTCGCACAAAATCCGAGTCTACTATTAAACTTTTAACTGAATGGCATTTGTTGATTAAATCTTACTGTTTATGAACTAAAACACGGTCGTGAAGCATGATAACTTTAACTTCATTCTCTAGTGCCTTAGAAAAATAATATTCAAAACATACATTAACAAATATCAGTATTTAAAGTAATATTAAATCAAACAATATAACGAATTTTCCAAAGAGTTCTAAAAGCTAGAAGCAATAAGATCTTTGAAGGCAAAGAGCAAGATAGTTAAACTTCACTTTTTGTAGCTTGACTTATTGCCATCCATCCCTTCCCTTTGTCTCTTCAATGCTTCAATTTCCGTACCACTCTGTTCTTTAATCTCATTCAATGTTTCATTTACATTTGCAACTTATTTCTCCTGGTAGAAAACTTACTTGAAGAAAGTGAAACAAGGATAGAGTTGGTAGAAGATAATACTCATTTAATATATTGTGTATGCCTCATAGTAATTTCATTTTATGTGGTTTTTTTTAAATTTTGGTCCCCACTTATCTAAAAGTAGAATGAAATTAACAATGCTCAGAAATAAATCATCTCCTTAAACAGTTGAATCCCAGTGCTCGATTATCTCAAAATCAAATGAAAAAGCGTTTATAAATTATTTTAATATGGATTAGAATCTTAATCGTTATGGGATGTCGAAAAAATTCCACCTTAAATTAATTTGTACAAATTTTATGATTATACAAAGATCAGTCAAAGCTTTCCATTGCACGACTGCCCATAGCCCCAACTGCACCATCGAAATCAGATTAGGGCAAGAAGAACATATCGCTTACTGTGTCTGATTGGGTTTCCACCGTTTATGAGTCACTTGTACGATCTATTAGAGAATGTAGTTGTTGCATCTGATTTGTCTTCCACTGTCAATTCGTAGTTCCACAAATCATTTATGCTACGAACGCTTAGTGAAAGTGGTGCCCAAGTTTTTAACGAGACAAAGGGCCAAAGGGGGATGCTTTATTTGCTTTACCAAACACCGAGTTCGAGTGTGTGTGTGTATACACATACACAAAAGTGCGAATCGGTGCTACGCACACGGATTGGTGTTAACCTTCTTCGTATAAGCATACATGATAACCTTGATGAATATATTCTTACGCACATTCAAAGTAAAATAGTTTTACTTTAACGAACGTCTCATGATTGCTTTGATTGTAAGTTTACCTAAGCTGAAATTTCAGTTATAGCGTTGAACTATAATATATAGAAAATATAAACTATGTCCTCAAATGTTATATTTGGCAGGCTGCCATGCATAACTTTCCTCTGCAGCCTATACGAACTATGAGCACAGTTAAAACGTCAAACTGATGTCTGTCGATGTATCTCAAAGTTTGCATATTTTTATAATTTACGTTGTCAACACATGTAAAGGAGAATTGTTTTGACCATATGCTGACATTATGGACTCTTTTACGTGTCCATGAATGCTGAACTCATGTCTATGTTCTTGTTTATGTACAAAATAAAAACATTGTTCCTTAGGAATTCAACATATATTCAGTAAAGGACTTCCAAGCTTTTCTCAACTTAAAAAGCATGTAATAATTTAACACATGGGTTGCGTAGTCTTCTAAGCTTTTTCTCAACTTTTGCCATCTAGGCTAAACGACTCACTGTGAAATCAGCTGCAAGTACGCAGCGATATCAAAGAAACTATACAAACATTCCGCTCAAGGTTGGAAAAAAAATGCTGCAAAGAACAAAATATAATTTAGAAAATGCTGGAGGATATCATACTGCTAGATGTGGGACGTAAGCTGAGGCAAATAAAAACACGATAGAAAATAAAAACCTATCATATATACATGACTGCACTATTTGAGCGGTATCAAAAGGCAACTTCATGAACTCAAAGCCAAAGTTGCCATTTTCAATCCCACACTTCAAAATCATAATTTCCTCCTAGCTAAAAAATAATATACAGCTCAAATGAACAACAGGATCATAATATAAAATACAGTCAATATCTTAGCTGTTGAAGTATGCGATACTATTGTAGAGAATATTTTGGATCTGGAGGATATTTTGGATCTGGAGAATATTTCGGATTTAGAGGAAATTTTGGGAATTTCCATATACTTCTCTATGCCTATATAAGCTACATCAAATCCAAAAAGAGATAACAAAGACAAATCAAGAGATTAGATCAAGATTTATTCTAATTAGGGTTTTGGCAATCCTAATCTTCTTCAATTCTTTTCTCCACAAAATCAAATTTTTCTAGTAAATTTGATCATTGTAATCAATCTCTTGTACTCTTCTATTGATATTAATAAAGGTTTCTCTCTCAAAGTGGACGTGCACTGACAAGACGTCGGTGGAACCACTATAAATCCCTGTGTGATTTAGTTTCTTGTTATTGCTCTATTATTTCCATTATTTGGTGATTGTGATTGGCTTGGATAAGATTGAGATTGTTCGATTGGTTGTTTTTGCACTATTACCACGATCTCGTTTTCCGCGGCGTTGGGGATTTTTGATTTTAGCGGTCTTGAATCAAAATTCCTCCACTACATTTGGTATCGGAGCATTGGTGTTGGTAGATAGTTGTAGAAATGCCGGAATCAGGTTCAAATAATTCATCAACAGTTGGTCCAAGTGGTGTAGCTCCTTATGTACGTGGGTCGTATGCAGCTGCTGGTTCACAATTGGTTATCGACAAGTGGAATGGCGATAATGATTTCGAAAAGTGGCAGTGGAAGATGAAAGCGGTTCTTAGGCAGAATCGGGTACATCGCGTAGTGTTTAATACACATTTATTGACAGAGGACATCTTAGATGTGGAGAGAGAAGAAATGGAAGAGTGGACATTCACTACACTTCAACTTGCCATGGGAGAAAATGTTATTTCCGAAATTAATGGTGAGACGACTGCTAAAGGTATTTGGAACAAGTTGGAGGAGTTGTATATGAAGAAATCACTCACAAATCGACTGATCTTGTTGCGGACTTTCTTTACCTACAAGATGAAGGAAGGAACTTCGCTAAAGGCGCACTTAAATGTGTTTGATGATTTGTTAATGAAGATAAAGGCGGTAGATTTGAAGATTAAGGAGGAGTAGAAGGCGATGATATTGCTATGTTCGTTGCCCGAGCGCTATACTGGGTTCTCAAACAGTTTGATCTATTGCCGGGATACATTGACTCTAAATGATGTCAAGACAGGTCTTCTTAGTGAGGAATTGCAAGATCAGATGAAGGAGCTGAGTGATGGTAGTAGTGGTGCTGGTAATGGTCAAGGTTTATTTGCGGAGAAAGAAAAGTCAGAGAAGAAGGGAAACCGGGGGCGTTCTAAGTCTAAGAAGCTCGGTGGAAGAGGAAAGTCAAAGGAAAGAAATGACAAGTGCTTTATATGTAAGAAACCTGGTCACTGGAAGAATGATTGTCCAGAGAAGGGGAAGAAGGAAGTAGCATCTTCATCAGTTGCGGTGGAGAGAGATGTTGGTGAGGGAGACGTAGATGTTTTGTCGGCAGTAGCATCAGATGTTTCGGGCAGCGATTGGGTGCTTGATTCGGGGGCTTCATATCACATGACGCCTAATAGGAATTGTTTTTCTTCTTATGTTAAACGGAAAGGAAAATCAATTGTTATGGGAAATGGTGCAGTTTGCAAGTCGAAGGGCATTGGATCCGTGCAAATTCGAATGTTTGACGGAGTGGTTCGTACTCTCACTAATCTGCGCTATGTTCCGGACTACGGAAGTCACTTATCTCTTTGGGACAGTTGGATTCTTTAGGTTGCAAGATCACGATTGAGAGTGATAGCTTGAGGGTTTCGAAGGGTGTGCTTGTGGTTATGAAGGGTGCTAGAACTCATGGTATTTATTTGCTTCAAGGAGTGACCGTGCAAGGCGAAACTTGTGTCAGTGTTGATAGTTCTCGTGGCTTAGATGCTACACGGCTGTGGCATTTGAGATTGGGTCATGTCTCGGAGAAGAGTTTAGATGTTCTTCGTCGAAGGGAGATGATTGATGGTGAGAGATTCAGCAAGTTGGAGTTTTGCGAGGAATGTGTCATGGGGAAGCAAACTAGAGTATCATTCGGTGAAGGAAAACATGAATCAAGAGGGATTCTTGAGTATGTGCACACAGATGTTTGGGGACCAACGCCTGTAGCTTCTTTGGGAGGAGCAAGATATTATATTTCTTTCATTGATGATTTTTCTCGGAAGGTTTGGGTGTATGTAATGAAGGCCAAGTTGGAGGCATTTGCAAGATTCAAAGAATGGAAGGCTCTTGTTGAGAATGAGAGTGGAAAATCTTTGAAGGTTCTTAGGTCCAATAATGGCGGCGAGTATGTTTCCGGAGAGTTTCTGAATATTTGCAAGCATCATGGTATTCGGAGGCATTTTACTACACCGGGAGATCCGCAATCTAATGGAGTGGCGGAGAGAATGAACCGAACTCTACTAGAGAAAGCTCGATGCTTCAGATTGACATTGGGTTTGTCTAAGTGATTTTGGGCCGAAGCTTTGTCAACCGCAGTGCATATTATTAATCGAATTCCGTGCTCGGCTATTGATAACAAAATTCCGGAGGAAGTGTGGAAAGGGAAGAGCATTGACTTGAGTTATCTTCGTGTATTTGGCAGTCCTGTTTATGTGCATGATCCGGGGAATGATAAGCTCTCGCCTAGAGCTTTCAAAGGGATTTTTCTCGGATATATGGATGGCATCAAAGGCTATCGGATTTGGAATCCGGAAACGAAGAAGGCTATGGTTTCTCGTCATGTTACTTTTGATGAGTCGGCTATGTTCAAGGAGAACGATGGCTCATCGGATGTTCCGGATTTGGTTCATGGTAAATCAAAGGAGAAGGAAGTTATTCCCACTTTCAGACCTAGAGAGAGCAGAGTTGTTGGAGGT
The DNA here is from genome assembly GCA_030737875.1 of Allium sativum. Classification (NCBI taxonomy): domain Eukaryota; kingdom Viridiplantae; phylum Streptophyta; class Magnoliopsida; order Asparagales; family Amaryllidaceae; genus Allium; species Allium sativum. The sequence continues at coordinate 105,736,581 of CM060909.1, forward strand.
GCTTGCAAGGTGAATGCGGTTGATGTTACATCACATAGTCCACAGGATTCCTCTAGTAGTGTTGGTGATGTGCACGAGCCTAGAGAAGATTCAGTTCAAGGTGGAGCTGAAGGAAGACCGGGTGATGGTATTGCTACTCGGGTTGGTCGGCGTGCTATAAGGCCACCCGAAAGATATGGTGATTGGAACTATCTTAGCTTTTGTGAGAATTTGGACTATGCTCTTCATGTAGTCCAAAATGAGCCGATGGACCTTGATGACGTCATGGGTTCGAGTGATAGCTCGAAGTGGATTTGCGCCATGGAGGAAGAGATGCAATCGTTGATGAAGAACCAGACTTGGGAGTTGGTTCCACTTCCTCAAGGAAACAGTGCTATTGGGTGCAAATGGATATATAAGGTGAAGGACGATGGAAGATACAAAGCTAGGCTAGTGGCTAAGGGGTTTGCACAGAGGAAAGGAAAGGAGTATGATGAGATCTTCGCACCGGTTGTGAGGCATACTTCTATCCAGATACTACTTGCATTAGTTGCTATTTACGACTTGGAGTTGGAGCAACTAGATGTGAAAACCGCCTTCTTGCATGGAGACTTGGATGAAGACATTTACATGGAGCAACCGGAAGGGTTTGTTGTAGAAGGTAAGTCAGAACTAGTTTGCAAGTTGAAGAAATCACTATATGGTTTGAAGCAATCACCTAGGCAATGGTACAAGAGATTTGATCATTTCATGCTTGAAAGTGGCTTCCATCGAAGCATCAAGGATGCTTGCGTTTACTTCAAGAGGTTAGGAAATGATTGTTGGGTGTATTTACTCTTGTATGTGGACGATATGCTCATTGCTTCTAAGGACAAGGCAGAAACCAACAAGTTGAAAGAGAAATTAAAGGCGGAGTTCGAGATGAAAGACCTTGGAGAAGCAAAGAAGATCTTGGGCATGGAGATTGTAAGGGACCGAAAGCGTTTTGAGTTGAGATTGACTCAAAAGGAGTACATTAAGAAGGTGCTTTGCCGGTTTAACATGGAGAATGCAAAGGCGTTAAATACACCTTTACCTTTACATATAAAGCTTTCGGATAAGGGATCACCTATCAGAGAGAAAGACAAGGCTTATACGGCAAAGGTGCCATATGCAAGTGCGGTTGGTAGCTTAATGTATGCCATGGTGTGTACAAGGCCCGATATTGCAAATGCCGTCGGGGTGGTTAGTCGGTATATGGCTAATCCGGGGAAATCGCATTGGGAAGCCGTGAAGGCTATATTGAGATACTTGAAAGGCACAACATCTCATGGTCTTTTTTTTGGTGGTAGTGATGGATTGAGTTGCAAGTTAGTTGGTTATTGTGACTCGGACTACGCCGGTGATAGGGATCGGAGGAAATCAACTTCCGGATCCATTAGTTGGAGATTGAGATTGAAGACCGTAGTTGCTTTATCCACTACGGAGGCGGAGTTGATAGCCGTTGTGGAAGCGGCAAAGGAGGCACTCTATTTGAAGCGACTATTGTGTAACTTGGGTTTCGAACATGAGAGTATTGATGTTCGATGTGATAGCCAAAGTGCTATACATTTGGCGGAGAATTTGGCGTTTAGCTCACGAACGAAGCATATTTAAGTGAGAGAGTCATTTCTAGTAGCCATGGACGAAGACAAGCAAGTGATAACGCGGCGGACATGTTCACTAAGACATTGCCGGTTGGGAAGTTCGAGCATTGCTCGAACTTAATTCGCTTGGAGAGATGCTAGGTGCCACGAGGTGGCACAGTTGAGAGAGAAACTTGGGTGTAGAAGAGTATCGGTGAGAGGTTGTTGTTCTATCTTCATGGTAAGTACTCGTTTTCACTCCCGAGTACATTGTCTTTCGGTGGGACTGGTTTAGGAGTTGGATGTTTCAACACTTTATTGACGGGTGGGGGCTATTCCTGAACTCGTTAGTGAAGTGCAATGGGCGGTGGCTATGCCGGAGTTCATTGGGGAAACATTCAAGCTTTCTTGATTGAAGATAGAAGGAAATGCTTGGGTGCATTGAAGGCTGTGATGTAGATGGATATAGTATCGAGGTGGAGTGTCGAAGTATGCGATACTATCGTAGAGAATATTTTGGATCTGGAGAATATTTTGGATCTGGAGGATATTTTGGATCTGGAGAATATTTTGGATCTGGATGATATTTTGGATCTGGAGAATATTTCGGATCTAGAGGAAATTTTGGGAATTTCCATATACTTCTTTATGCCTATATAAGTTACATCAAATCCAAAAGGAGATAACAAAGACAAATCAAGAGATTAGATCAAGATTTATTCTAATTAGGCTTTTGGCAATCCTAATCTTCTTCAATTCTTTTCTCCACAAAATCAAATTTTTCTAGTAAATTTGATCATTGTAATCAATCTCTTGTACTCTTCTATTGATATTAATAAAGGTTTCTCTCTCAAAATGGACGTACACTGACAAGACGTCGGTGGAACCACTATAAATCCCTGTGTGATTTAGTTTCTCGTTATTGCTCTATTATTTCCATTATTTGGTGATTGTGATTGGCTTGGATAAGATTGAGATTGTTCGATTGGTTGTTTTTGCACTATTACCACGATCTCGTTTTCCGCGGCGTTGGGGATTTTTGATTTGAGCGGTCTTAAATCAAAATTCCTCCACTACGTTAGCACCCTTACATGCTGAACTATCTCCCAAACTACTTTTTTGGATCTAATCAGGTCTTGGCCTAGTTTAATTAACATAAACCTTGCATGGGCTATTAGTCTATGGCAGTCATCAGGTTGATAATCTGATAAATTTTCCCTAGTGTTTATTACAGCTTTCTTCAGTATGTATGATTGTCACTGTTTCTTCTTTCCAATTTTTAGTCAAAGTGTTATGTACTTGATGTTATCAAGGAGAAATGATATTCTAAACTTTTGTTTTTTAAAGTGTATATTTTGTAATTTTTCAACACTATTGGTATTTTGCAGTGTGGCCTGACCAAGTACCCATATTACCTAGACAACAATTGTTTAACAACATCACTTGCCAGAGACAGTCATTATCTAAAATTTTGTTTAAAGTGGAAATATATGTTTAGTACCAATTGAATTTTCTAAATAGAAGAAAAGGAATTAGAATTCAACTCCAAAAATATTCAGTTTGTGTAACAGTTTTAAATCTCAAATCATTAATAATAAAAACGAAAACATGTTTGATATGTACCATTCGGAGCTCCAAGTATATCTGAGCATTGGGCGATTTGATAGTCTAGGCTTATAAAAGTAACACTTATGTATGCCGATGGAACATGAAAATATATTTTTATAACTTTATTCTTATCAAATACATTTTGATCCTAACATGAAATAACTTGCAGTAGACCAATTATTTATAATTTGCTAAATTGAATATGAATATTAACAAAAGTTCAACTTAAGTGCCCATAAATTAAGAGCTAACCTGCTTTTAGTTCTGCCTTTCATTTTATATTTTATCGCTATACTCTTTTCTCGATGGCAAAGAAACCAAGAAGCAAGCAATATGATAATTCTATGCCACCTCTTTTTAAAATGAAATATGATCAAGAAACTTAGTTTTTATGTACCAATTGAACAAAAGATGATGTAAATTAAATTATTAATATATAAAGAAATATAAAAAATAATAACTGGTGAAATTATCAATTAAGGATATACCCTTACCTCTAGTTCAATCGAATCTTTATTTAAAAATGAGAGAAGGATTCAACCAAGTAAATAGAGTATTATTAAATCTTGTAAAGTAAAATTAATAACTACAATTTTTTTGGAACTATAGCATCTATACTGTATTATTAAAGCTAATTTTGTAGCTCAGAAGCCCCATCTAATTTAAATTTTGTATAATAAATATATTACTTACACACCGTTGATATGGTTCATTATTTGTCTTTTGAAAATGATTAATCTTGTGCACTGATTTTGAAGAATTATATCTTGTCTTTTTGAGATTTTGAAGCTTTGTAGAGGAAGAAACTATGAAGTATAGTTCGCTACCATGGCTTTTCTATAAATAGATTTGACTGTAGTGTAAATTTTATACCACCTAATGTATATTATCATATATGATGAGATGATGTATGATTTACTTATCTATGTATACACACAAACCTACCTACGAACCTATTATGACATTTTCATACTAATCAATTCTAAAAAAATTAAACCTGCCCCACTAATCAATTTTCATACTAATTAAGTCTTACAAATGGATCTGGTGTTGGTTATGTTTTGTCCACTTCCTAAGACAATTCATAAGATACTATAAATGCATTAAAATAGCATACAGAAATGCTTAACATAAAAGCTTCTAGTATAAGTAAATATAAAGAGAAGTAAAACCTAAAATAAAAGTAAAAAAGTTAATGAAATAAAGGAAACATATACATCACGACATTTGGTTAAGAATGTTTTTTAAAATAACCAGAACAAAGAATAAACTAATTAGTAGTGTTGATAAAAAGAGTAGGTAAATAAATCATCATAACATGAATCTAACCATAGGCTATGAAAATTATAAGCTTGAATCCAGCAATTATTCTCGAAACCAACATTGAAAATAATCAACTTTACCATCCAAGTGTACGAAAGCCAACGATAAGCTTTATGCTTTTATTTTCTAAAATATCCCTAACAACAGAGGAAGCATTCCTAGAATTCTAATACAAATCAGATGGAAACAAAATGAAAATTCACGTTGAATACAAACAATCCAAATTTAAAACATCTTTTATACAACTAAGTATGTTAGTTGTGAGAAAATTATATTGAGATAACAACTCACAAATCAAAGATGTTGAAATCACCTCAATAGGAAGCTGAAGCTGTAGAAAGAAAATTTAAGGGATGAAAGTAGTTAACTTCGGCTTAGGCATCATAGTTCTGAAATGATAAAGGAGGCAATTAGTGAACTACGGGAAGCAATACGATGCTTGAAATAAAAAGAAAGGAGAATATACCTGAAACAATCAAATAAAATTCCTTGACCTGAATTGAAGCTGAAAACCCCCCATCTTTTGATACCTGAAGATAACTAATAGAAAAGGACTGAAAGTTTGGAGTTAGCGTAGTAGCAACGATCTGGCGAGTATTCCTAAAATTCTGATACAAATCAGATGGAAACAGAATGAAAATAAGCGTCGAATACAAACGATCCAAATTTAAAACATCTTTTACACAACTAATTATGCTAGTCGTGAGAAAATTATATTGAGATAACACCCCTCAAATCGAAGATGTTGAAATTACCTGAATAGGAAGTTGAAGCCGTAAAAAGAAATTTTAAGGATAAAAGTAGTTAACTTCGGCTTAGGTATCATAGTTCTAAAATGTTAAAGGAGGCAATTAGTGAACTACATGAAACAATTCGGTGCTTGAAATAAAAATAAGGGAGAACATATCTGAAACAATTGAATAAAATTTCTTGACCTGAATTGAAGCCGAAACTTCTATCTTTTGATACCTGAAGATTACTAATAGAAGAGGACTAAAAGTTTGGAGCTAGCGTAATAGCAACGATCTGGCACTTCACCATGGCAGCTCAAACGATATGGCGGTGAGTCAAAGCTAAAAGGTTGGTAATGGACGTTGATGGAGAGGATAATAGAAACATACTCGAAAAAAAATGGAGAATAAGAAAGACTTTTGGATCTAGACAAAAAAGAAATGGACTCCTCCTTGCGTGAAAATAATTTGTGTAAACAAAAGAGGAGGAAGCAGAGAGGCGTGACTGGAAAGGAAGAAAGCAAAAGTGTGACTGTTGGTTTTAAAATAGTCAGGTTGCTTCTACGGCCTTGAAATATTACTCACTAATTATAGTATAGTATAGATTCTTACATTAAATTACGTAACTACACATGCTTCAAGACTTCCAAGTATCCATGAGTTGCATCTTTTCTACCTCACTTAAATTTAATATGCATGATTTGTTATAACTTAAGTTTTTGAACATTTGAAACTAACTCTGTAAGAGCTTCATTAATATATATAATTCACATGATAAATATTCCTTTTGCAAAGGTTTCATGTTTACAAAAGAACCTATAAAGTAGAGATGTGGATATACAATAGCAACTGGACTAAAGTTTCTAACTACAAAGCTATGTACTGGTTTTTTAGGCTCAATGTGGCATCTAAGAAAGTCAACTGGTTTTGTGTGCCAATTTTTTGACCATAACAGTTATTATTTCATGCAATAATCCATATAACTAAAATTGGAAAAACTATAACTAAGATTACCTCAAGCAGAAGAATATCAAAGTTAGCGTCATATCTACATCCATCATTATGCGCAAAATGCTTTCAAACTCTTCACAACCCACCACAAATAGTTACAGCTTATGAAACCAAAAACTTTATTTCATGAATATTTACTTTTACTTTCTTCTACCTGGAGAAGTTTTTTAAGAAGAGCCAAGAAGTTCAAAATTTGCCATTTTGATGTGGATTCAGGACTACCTACACATTCAAAGAAGGGTTAGTAACAAATAAAAATACATAAAGTTGGTGCATGACTATAACAAAGATAAAAGGCAACATATAATGATGAAAACATAATACTAAATATACTGAAAATTATTGAAAACCATAATGTATTTGGTACCATTATGATTGCACTATATCTAGACACTTAATAACACGATGGTTTTTTGAATTTTTTGAATTGTTGAAAGTTATATTGTTGGGGAAATTGCGCCATTGCGGAAGAACAATAAGCAGGATCTAGATTTGCCAATCGTACATCAAACTAATTTGATAGCAATTATTCTATTACTACAAAGAAATAGTAAATAACTATAAAGAAGAAAAGAGACAATATTTATACTGGTTCCACTATCATCGAGATAGTGTACGTCCAGTTCAAAAGAGAGAGATTTTATTTCACATAATAGAGAGAATTACAAGAGATTACACAAAAAGAGTTTACATATAACCTCAAATAGGCATAACAAGAAGAGATACCATTGGGGATCACTGGCTCCATGCCAGGATGGGTTTACTAAGAAGTCTACCCTTCAATATATATAGCCAGTGAAATGTATGTGAGTCATCAATCAAATCACCATCATATGGTAATAAATTATGGAGGCAAATTACAATGGCAACAAATGACTCAATAGCAAATATGGAAGAAAATAATCCATGCATCCATCTCATGCAAATGCAATCAATGCATTTATGCATTCCATATTGAATATATTTACTTTCCCATTTTGCATATTTGTTCCATCTAAATGTGATTTTGTATCACCCAAATTTAACATCTCCACCTTGATGCAAAATCACATATCTGCAACACCCCATCTCGAATTAAATTCTCTTCACATCAAAAAAACTCTTCAAAAGAACTCCACCTTCAATCAAAATCTCATAATGAGGTACACCAAAAATGAATATTTACCAAATGGGTTCCAGCAAAGCCACCCCCCATCACACAATTGTTAACGAGCTCAGACTACGTCCCCGCCCGCCAACAAAATGTTGCAAATATCCAAAATAAAAAAGAAGGCAGACACCAAAGTAATCTCAAAACCGCCAAGGCAAAAAATAATTCTCTCAATCACCAATTCAAAAAAAACAGAGCCAAAATCCAAATCTCTGCATGCAACAAAATTCTCTCTCCTTCCACATATCTGCATGTAGCACCTCTTTTAAGACGGCATCACAAAATCGACGATGGCACAAATTCGCCAAAATCAACTCTATGAACTGAACTCTCCAAGACGGCATCATAAGTTGATAAGCCTCAACGGCGTCAAATCCGTCACCAAAATCAGCTACATCAGATATAATTTCCAAATCCAATGGTCTCTTCAACACACTAAACTCTTTATCACGTCAAAGTTCCCAGATTGGAACGCTCTTCACTCTCAACATAATCTCCTCCACCAAAGTCTTCCTTTTCTCCCAAAATTGTAATAGAATAAGCACCACTGAATCTACAACCTTTGTAGAAATTATTGATGCACAATTTAAAACAAATCGCCTTGCTCTGATACCAATTTGATAGGATCGATTAGGGGTTACTTCAAGCTACACCCACAATATCACACACAAGACAATCAATCAACACACCATTCAAATAAAAAAGATACGATGAAAGTAAAATAGCAAGACACAAGAATTTTATACGTGGAAAACCTCTTCGATGTGAAGAGTAAAAACCACGAGACCTCTTAAGGAGTCTACCCTCTTCTCTTATTGATAAACCAAAAGGGGAAAACAGCCCCAAAATGTTTACAAAAGATTCTCTTCTAATCACCGGAATCCAAAAACAATAAGAGATGAAAAAAGGTGTAAGAGAACACCCTATGTGTGCACTTCAGGCCAGCCGTGTATCGAGCAAGAATGAAGCTCAATCTTGAAGACCAAAACACCTTGAAGAAGATGATAAATGACCAAAAACTGCTACTGCCTTATGTGACCAGATCTGGTTATATTAACCCTTTTTCTTTTAATGTGCATACCAAAATTGTGAGTAATCTCCCAAATGTCTTTCCTTAAAAGAAAAGATATTGTTGCACAAAAGGCATGTTTGCACAACAAATCTAGAAAAAAGACAAAACTAATAAATCTCTCCCACAAATTTAGCATGGCCTGCATAAAAAGATATGCCAAATATGCCTGCATACAATTATGCCAAATATGCTTGCATAAAATTATGTCAAATATGCCTGCATGAAATTATGCCAAATAAGCCTGCATAAAATTATGCCAAATATGCTTGCATAAAATTATGCCAAATATGGGCTGGAATATCCAACAATATTTAGTCTAATTTTTTGAATTTTCAATAGCCATGTTTACTTGTGTACACGATTTACTTAGTAACATAGACTATATAACATATTTTATCCGACTAACAGCTAATTTGTCCTTAATAAGTTTATGCATGTGTGTAGGTATATATAATCACGTACCATGATGATTTTATATGTCCCTAAAAATTGTAGTACACTAATGGAATCATGTTGTCAAGGTTGGGGAAATAGATAGAATTTTATTTTACAATAAATGAAAAATATGAAAGACATCAACTTTGAATATTAATATGATATAGTTAAGATTAATATCATATTTTGACCGATGTTGCCTATTGTAAATGGCAATTGAATTGCAGAAATAAAAAAAAATTGAATGGAGATGCACAAGCCGTACATAAAATGTGGAGAATCCAATAAATCCTATAATAACATGCGCCTGCCTTCCTTTCGATTGTTTGAATACGGGAAATTCAAGATCATCGTCAAAACAAATGCCATGGTACCTCCTACTGATCAAATTATTGTAACTTTTTTCAGAGGCGTTTGTTCCTGTATTGTCCATAGTTCCTTAATATAATAAAATTTTCTCTGGCCACTTTAAAACTTTAATTGAAGTGTCTAGTAGCAAAGAAACAATGAATTAACAAACTATGCAGATTTTTCATATTTGGTTTGAAGTTATTTGATGTATGTTCACCCCTGAAGCTCCCACTGTGGTTAATGCAAGTGGAATTGTAGTGAATATGGTTTAATTAAAAGAGAAAGAACAGGTGGTGGTACGTGAATATGGTTATTGCAGCTGCTTAAAACATTAGCGTATAGTAAAAAAAAATTGCAGTTTGATAGCACTCATTATCAACAATGAATGCGCATCAAAATAGTGCCCGAAATCAACATCTGTATAAAGAGTTAACTTCTGATTTCAGATTCTACTTAATATGAAAAATGATCATAACTAACAATAAGTATCATAACCAAACTAAATTTACTTCCTAGCAATTTAAATCTAACATTAAACTTTTAGTAACAGTTCATCAAAAGCAGCACAAATATCATAGCATAAGGAATGTGGCTGCTTATCCTGTGGCGAGATCAACGATAATGGTTGCATCGCCCTATCAGTGCTATCATGTAATTTTTCATTTAGTACAATATACTTATTAATCTCTATTAGTGAATCACAATATAGAAGTAGTCGGGCAAAAGTTAATGTTTACGTGCCATCTGATGGAACATAGAACCAACACTAAAAGAAGCGTAATTAGAAAGATATATGAATAGAAGTAATTTTACCTTAGAGGTAAATCATTCAATTGAGCAAGCATTCAATATATGAATCATTGATTGTCTAATCTACATTTGCAAAATGATGTTTCATTTAAGATAAAATGGCCAGATAAACAAATGGTTACTGTACAAAATTTGACAATAGCACTATGGAACATTCAATCAAGAAAATAAGTACATGATTTTATATCATTGAGTCCACTGCTGGTAACAATAGCCCAAAAGAAGATATGGTGGAATACCTTCTTATCCTGTTTCGAGAATTATATAATGCAATATGACTAAACAACAGGAAAATTAGCAATAAAACATAATCAAGATTAATTAAGCAATTAAAATAGCTGCTAAAACATATGGATAATTTTGACCGAGTATGTTTATGTGCAAACATAAGTATACTTCATTTATAGGAAGTTCAGAACAAAACGTACCTTGCATCATCAAAATTAGCGACATGTTTAATGGGTTATGAACCATATAGAACTTTGATTAGCCAAATACTATCAAATAAGAACTGAAATTAGGATTGCGGTTCAGATTAAATGTAAATATACTGTGAACAAAAAATAGACAGAAGAATATAAGTTGAAAATACCTTAAGAACGTTGAGGAATGTCATGAGCAAATAACAAACAACAAAAGCAAGACTTCTATTTGCATGCCGGAATTTCAAATATGAAGAAGATTGATTATCAAACTAATGTATTTAAGAGAAGTGGACCACCTTTTCTTATGTATACTGCCTAAGTAATTAAGTAATTTTCCTGTGGATTTATCGGTTGAAATTCAGGGGGGTTCGCTTACTTCTCTCTAATTCACATTTTTTGACAAAAATTGTTTCGGGTAAAATAGAATTGTTGTAAATTAAAAGGTGAACATTAAAGCCTGCAATTAACTCACCAAATACGGTTATGTTTCTTATTGTAATTGCCATTTTATCTTTGTTTTTTTTCCTTCCATAAATGTTAGTGTGATGTTGCTTCAATTCATTTTTTTTAATATTTATTGTAATCACCATTTCATCTTTGTTCTTTTTCCCCATAATGTTACTGTGACATTGCTTTAATTCATTCCTTGCCAAACACTTAATATGATTTCAAGCAATAGTCAATCATCCTTAAAAACTAATCATCAATCTGGTATGCTCGTTATTCGATATTGAAAACACATGCATAACCATACACAAAGAGTATATAGAAATGAATTAAATTGCAAGATCAGACCTCTACTATTAGATTCTCAGAGTGTATTAAGTATATTTATTTAATAAATATGCAACAAAATTAGAGAATAATGTCATTAATGAAGATGCAACTTTCAAAAGATTTCAAAATTACTATTATAATTACTATAAAAATTAATGACAATAATTGCTGCATTCAGCGTAAAATAAACAGGAAACACACTTCTACATCTATATTTATATCCTAATAATGTAATCAGCATGCAAGAAATAAATCTTATTACTATAAAAATAAATGACAATAATTGCTGCATTCAGCGTAAAATAAACAGGAAACACACTTCTATATCTATATTTATATCCTAATAATGTAATTGGCATGCAAGAAAAAATCTTATATTATCATTTCTAGTTTTAATTGCTATTATTTTTTGCTAAGAGACTACATTAATCTGAACATAATAAACTATGGACAAAACTCAAATGATAAGTAAATCAATTGAGTTGCTTTCGTTTATTCTTTATGGCTGTAGTTTTATGAGGTAAATTTTTTTTTTTTTTTTTTGCAGCGTCGTGTTATACTTTCTAGGCTCTAGAGTATTGTTGGTTTAGCGCTGGACACGTTACGGTGGGGCACTCATGACGTTAATTCTATAAGACCAGGGTCCAGTGTTGTGTTTTCTAATGATAGTCTGGTGTAATTTAGCTTTGCATTTGTTGTACATAATGTCTTGATTTGTACAATTTGATTACCATTTTATACCGAGACTTCAAAATATTTTTCAAAAAAAAAAAAAAAAAAAAAAAAACCGAATCGGTTATAAGATAACATTAATTGATTTTCAGTTACTATACATGCCAACAAAGCTCCAAACTTAGTGTACATCTCAGCTTCCAAATATAATTTGTAACACCCCGTATTTTCTGTGAACAAAAAAAAATCAAGATATAATTAATTTTTAGAAAAATAATTAGGTGAAACGGGTTGCGCCGTTGTGTTCGTCTCGGAATTCTGCTTGAGATAGAGTCCGAGTTAGCGTAAATTGGACTCTGTATGAAAAAGATATCCTTAAATTAAATATTGCAGCAAAACATAGAAAAAGAGGAATGAGAAAAGAATAATGTTTAGAAATGTTCTAAGAATTGTAAGCAAAAGACATAATAGCTCATTTGGTTGGAACATGTGACTTGCATACAAGAGGTGTAGAGTTCGATCCCCACATTGATTTTGCATGTTGCAAGGAAAGTAGAGAAAAAAAAAGGGGAAATTAAATTATATGCTCGATTTCCTTTTTTTTCAGGCAAGCAAGTAATTAGCATTATTTGAATTCATGAATACGTGCGGGTGTATACAAATATTTATATATATATGGGCAGTTAATGTAAACATGAATAGAAGTTTATTAATTTGCTGAGTGTTTGCTGAGTCACTTCTGACTCATTGCTGAGTCAATAAGATAAACCCCATCTTGTCTGAACGGCTGCGGTTATTTCTAGGTTAAATCTAATGGCCTAAATGAATCCTAAATTCTATAAATAAGTGGGTAGTCTCTCATTCTAATTCATATGAAAAATTAGAGAAGTCGCCGTCATGCCGTCGCCATGGAACTCCGAGTAGCCGCCGCAAATCAAAGTAGAAGAAAGCTAATCTAATCCAATTCTAATCAATTCTAAAAGCAATCTAGACTCTCTCTTTCTTCTTAAATTGTGAGTATGATGATTCTCACAAGATTATTAGCAAACTAATTTGATTAAGATGTAAATGGAACATAAGAAAATGATGTGAATTGTCATATATGTTATTGTAAAATCTTATGTTATCATGTATGTTCTAAATGTTTTGTTATGCTATGATGAAAATCATGCTATGCTATGTTATGCTATCATGCCATGCTATGATGAAAATCATGCTATGCTATGTTATGCTATCATGCTATGCTATGTGTAAACCATGCTATGTTATGTCATAAATCTTATATATGTTGTAGATCTCATGTTAACACATATGTTGGAAATCCATAAGTTATATGATTATGATATCATGTTAAGTTGTGTTGAATCGTACAAGTTGTAAAATCATGATGTTGTTAATTATGCAAATTGGATCATGTTTTAAAGTTTATGTTTTTTTTTCTAAAAATTAAATGGATCATGATTATGGGAATTTGCCTATTAAGTTAGGTGTACCCATATGCATGAATCTATGACTAAATGAATTTTTATTATGGGAATTTGTCTATTAAGTTAGATGTACCCATATACATGAACCTATGTTATTAAGTTAGATGATGATATGTTGTAAATGATGTCACATATGTTACATAGTCACGATGTTAGTATCCATGTTGGTTAGTTCATGTTAGTCAAATCATGATATTATATATGTTTGGGCTATGATGATTCATACATGTACCTATGCAACTTTTGGCACTAATTAATAAAAATTGTGTAGGTTTCATGACACTTATTTTAGATCTAAAATTAGATCCATGACATGTGTGAGTTCTATACTAGTTCACACCACCATTATGTTGCAAGTTTATACATGAATTTGGGTTATATTATGTAGACTGTGACATTTAACCAAACAAGTTGACACCTTTAACATGTGTAGCTTATGCAAGTTATAGTCTTAGCCTATGCAAGTTTAAGTGTTGGACCTCTATCACATATGCAAGTGTCACCCCTTTTTATGAGTAGATCTATTTTAGTCATATACATATATGTTGTTGTTGTGATAATTTATCTTTGTGCTATGAGTTAGACTATTCGAGTCTAACGTATATTTTACGTTTAACGTATGAACGTACAACGTGGGATAGGGGTGATATTAAAAGAATTAATATTGAGAATTTGCACGAAATAGCCTTAAAAAGGCATATAACAAATTTGAGATATGTGAATTGCCTTAAAAGGCGAAAAATGGAATTAAGACATTAATTGGAAAATTAATGTGTAGAAATGGTCATAAGTTAATTATGGATTAATTTGAATTTGAATAGGGATTGAGAAATTGGTATAAAATGCCTTTAATGGCATATAATGAATTTGTGGTGAAAAAGGGTATGATTTATCATACCATAAATGGATAGACATAATTGAGTCAATTATGGACATCATTAAATTTTGAATAAATTATTAATTTGGATAGGGAAGTTAATTCAAATTTGGGAAAGATTAATTAATTAATTAATCACTTAAGATAATTAACATTCTTTCTATCTACGTACACCAGAAGGTTCTAGGGTGACAGAGAGGATAGTGTCTAGGCTTGGGTTTGGAAAACAAGTTTCCTGCCCTCCCTGGCTATCCCTAACTGACCCAATGAACGGGATGGTCTTGAATTTAGAAAGAAAACATGTGGTGGGGCATGGGAATCTAGTGGGTGCTTTGGGTGGCATGAGGAATCTAGTGGTTGCCTTTAGTGGCATTTGAAATACGATTAGTAAGACTTAACCAAACACACATGCAAATGAACATGACTAAGAAGAGGGTTAAGTAGGTGCCTTGGGTGGCATGAGAAAATACGATTAGTAACACTTAACCAAATTAAATATGTAAGTGGGACATAGGGGTTAAGTGGGTGCCTTGGGTGGCATGTGGAATTACTAATAGAAACCCTTAACCAAATTTAAAACATGTAAGTGGACATGAAGGGGGTTAAGTGGAATGTGTTAGAGGGGACCAAGCCTAGGTGGGAAGCTTGGTGGGAGGCCCATTTCAACCAGTATCCCAAACGTATCTTTGTGAGCTCGACCCAAGTCGAGGACGGGACACGCATACTGGGCTTGACTATAAGAGGCCAAAACGGGTTAGCGGTGGCAACGCAAGTCCAACGGGTTCTTATGCGTGAGTGGACCCGGGCTGGTAGGTAAGACGTTGTTGCATCGTGTAGGTATAAGCCGTGCATCCTTAAGTTGTATCGGGTTGCCACTTTAGGGGAGTGATACACCCCACTGTGGGGCCAGCACGGGTATCTACGAGTTAGGGAGCCGATCGAATGGGGCAGGGTAGTGGGTACACCTAGTAGTACACGAAGCTACCATTATTAATTAAGTATTAAAAGGGTACACCTAGTGGAGATAGGGGCAGACGGCACCTATGACGTCAGCTAGGAGTACGTGGAATTACCATTATTAAGGGGGTACGTCTAGTAGGGATAGGTACACGTTGGGTACCTAGGATAGCAACTAGAGATACACAGTCAAACGTGGAGGATAGTGGGTACATCTAGTAGTACACGAAGCTATCATCATTCTATTTAGGGATCAAAGTGACTAGTAGGGGTGCAGTTAGTGCTAGTACAGTACAGCACGGTACAGTACGGTAGAGTATAGTAATTATCCTATATTGATTAGGAAGCGTCATTAACGTTAGTGATTAGTAACGGGTGTGGTGTAGCGTAGTAATTATTCTTTAGTAGGTATGCCTTTAATGTTACCATGGTTAACCTCATTTCCTTTGCCTGTTCTGTCACACCCAATAGTTCATAGGCATTTCCTTATTCTCCAGCTTATGCCTTAGTCTGATTACTTTGAAAATAGTATTGTTAGAATTGTCATACTCGCCAGACTTTATGTCTGACCCCCTCTATTTCTATCTTTATTCCCCTCCAGGTCCTCAGGTTGGGCCCAGCTCTAGTGGTGTTTGATTGGATTGCTTATCTCTTTTGGAGAGCTTGGACTGCTAAAGTAAAGTCCAGCTTGTTATCTTTTGTTTAATGGCTATTTATGTAATGGGATTATGTATTTTGTTTTATTAAGATAGATATT
Source organism: Allium sativum (assembly GCA_030737875.1). NCBI lineage: Eukaryota > Viridiplantae > Streptophyta > Magnoliopsida > Asparagales > Amaryllidaceae > Allium > Allium sativum. The sequence continues at coordinate 105,752,607 of CM060909.1, forward strand.
GTACTTGACTCTGATTTATGGTATTATGATGTAATCAAACATGTTTTGACTTCTGCTGCAATGAAATAAAGTTTTAAATTTCCAAGTACTATTTTATATCTGTCTTGTTGTAATTTTACTGTTCTATACTCACTTAAAACCTCCATGGAAGTTAATGCATTCCTTTTTGAGTGACATTAATGGACGTGGGGTGTTACACGTGGTATCAGAGCTTAAGGTTACCAGAACAGATAAGATATTTTGAAAAACTATTTTTCAAAAGCATTTTTATAAAGAATACTTTCAAAAATATGTTTGTAGAAGAGTATTTTTGAAAGAAAGGTTTATTTTGAGAACATAATCCCCAAGAGCCATATATCCTTCCTTCGATTCTCTGTTTTGAACCTCTTTCTCTTTTTGAATTTCCCTCCGCGTATAGATGCTTTTTCTAAGATAAATAAGGACTTCCGTACGAAGGACGGAAGAACCACTTCAAGGGACTTAGACGTTTGTCGGGCTAGAAGTTAGTCCAAGGAGGTGGAGGGTTGTGGGAACCTTTAAGATGGACGATGGGAGGAAGGTTCAAATAGTTGTTAGGTTAATAAAGGACGAAACCTCATCTTGGTGGGAGGTCACGAATGGAGAATGTGAAGAAGAAGGCTAGTTGTTTTGGAGAAATAGGACACCTTATTAGGATTGTCCAAAGAGGCAAGAATAAAGTACAGGATCTTCTGGAGGGTTGTTGTACTTCCTCACGGCTGGTATACCTGATGGGGGTAGGACCGTCTAGGTTGAAATTTGGTTTTCTTTATCATCCTATTCGAACCTTGTTTGATTCTGGCGCTTCATACTCGTTAGTATCTGCTTCGTTAGTTGAAACACTGCACCTAAATACTAGTCTAGTTAAGGATCCCATCCTAGTCTCAAATCCTGTTGGTGGTTCGGCTCATCCTTCAATGGTTTGTCGGGATTTGAGAGTGTCTATCTTGTGGTTGGGTTTGAATGCAGCGCCTTCATTCTTGGTTTCACGGTCTATAGTTTGATTCTAGGGATGGATTGCCTAGCCAGGCGTGGTGCCATCCTAGATTGGGGAAGGAGGGTAGTTAGACTATTGGTTCGTTATGGAAAGACCCTCATATTTCTTGTGACCATAGGAGTTTAGTGATGCTTAGTTGCCTAGAATCTTCTGATGTATCCAACGATGATTTGGGATCTGTTTGTGTGGTCCGTGAGTATGGGGATGTCTTCGATGTAGAGCGGGGTTTACCTAGAGGAGCGAAGTAAGCTTTCGTGTGTGCCTAGTGGATAATGCAAAGCCAGTTATGAGATCAACGATGGTTTTGGAGCAAGACTGGCAAGGACAGCCAGAGTCCGTTAAGTGCTCAGTTATTTGGCCGTTTTACTAGTATCATCTCATGTATGTCATCTGAATTCGAAGGAGGTATCCCTTGGGTGTTTGTCTGATATTGGTTTAGGCCTTTGGGGCTTGCACTTGGGGGATGTCGAGTTCGACTAGGATGGTCTGCGTGAGAGATGGACAGTTGTGACAAATTTTGCATGGAATAATATCCTGGTTTTCTCTAGAAGCGGAGAAGAGCATGCCCTACATCTTAGGGAAGCCTCTGGGGAAGGGTGATGTGTTATGGAGGAAGACTATCGAAAGTCCATGAGGGGAATTACCCTACCCACGACTTAGGAGTTGCTTTCAGACCATAAGTTGCTAAGGTATTTGTTCTCTCAGAAAGATCTGAACTTGAGGCAGCAAAGGTGGATGGAGTTCTTGGCGTCCTACGATTTCGAAATAGCATATACCCCTGGCAAGGGTAACGTTGTGGTGGGGGCCTTAAGTAGAAAAGGGTTGCACTGAGTCCTTGGTCTGTTGAGCGGCGTAGCTTAGAGTTTATCTCTACCTTTGACTTTAGACCATCCAATGATTTTGTACTTGGTTCGCTAGCATCCTTAGAGGTCAGACCTATGCTTTTGGGACGGATTGGAGAGGCACAGCGAGCTGACCCACAGTTGGTTGAGTTAGTAGAGAATCTCACAAGAGGGGAGTCATCAAGCCATCTTAGTAGGTATACCCTAGATGAGAAGGGTTGGTTGCGTAGGGACGGTAAACTTTGTATATTACGGGACGAAAGTTTGAGGAAGTGTTTACATGATACGGCGAAAGTGGTGGAGCCGAACACGCTTAAGGAAGTGGAAGTAGAGCAAGATGCCACGATCAGACTAGCTCCTACATGCATTCTTGGGTCGGAGATTAAGAAGTTGAGAAACCGAGAGGTCAAGCTAGTCAAAGTGCAATGGGAAGAAGATCAAGGAGACGCTACTTGGGAGACGGAAGAGAAGATTCGTTTGTTGTACCCCTTCCTTTTCGGGGTTATGTCTTTTATATTCTCCTTTATCGCCTAGCTTATACTTGTCCTATCTGTAGTACATCCTCTCGTTTAAGTCTTTGACCTTTAGAAGGGTAGTCCTATGGTTGAAACATGTGTTTGAGACATGTTATGTTTGATGGATGCAAGTGGATGCAAGTGTTTGCTAGTGGTTGCTCGTGGATGCATATACACACACTTTAGGCACTAGATCGGCTCAGTCACTCTCATATTGCATATAAATATGTGTGCATATTTAAATTAATGAATGAATAGTGGTTGTATTATCATATGGATGTTGCATTAAGATGAATGGTTGTGCACGCATATAGAAATAATATGTATCATTAGGAATCTTTTGCATACATAATGGACGCATGGCACTATCATGGTTCGCATTAAGGAGGTCAACTGAATCAGTAGATCGCCTGATTTTTGCATTGGATAAGGACATGTACACACACTATGCATATAAACATGAAAGCATTAGAAGTCTCTTAAGGACAATGGATGCCTGTGCCTGATGGTTGAGTAGATGGATGATTGGATGGTAGGACACATTCTTCCTAACTTGAAGATTTCGGGGACGAAATCCTTTAAGGAGGGGAGAATGTAACACCCCGTATTTTCTATGAACAAAAAAAAATCAAGATATAATTAATTTTTAGAAAAATAATTAGGTGAAACGGGTTGCGCCGTTGCGTTCGTCTCGGAATTCTGCTTGAGATAGAGTCCGAGTTTGCGTAAATTGGACTCCGTATGAAAAAGATATCCTTAAATTAAATATTGCAGCAAAACATGGAAAAAGAGGAATGAGAAAAGAATAATGTTTAGCATTGTTCTAAGAATTGTAAGCAAAAGACATAATAGCTCATTTGGTTGGAACATGTGACTTGCATATAAGAGGTGCAGAGTTCGATCCCCGCCAACGCCATATTTTTGTTTTAGGGGAATGGCTAAAAAGCGGCTTAGTGTGAACGCGGTTCAAAATATATATATATATATATGTATATATATATATATATTGAATATATATATGTATATATATATATATATATAATTGAGAAGATAAATACATTCAATTTATTTGGAGGGAAAGATTTATGCATAAGTAGATATGTATGTATGTAGGTAACTTCATTATGCATTGATTTTGCATGTTGCACGGAAAGTAGAGGAAAAAAAGGGGAAATTAAATTATATGCTCGATTTCCTTTTTTTTCAGGCAAGCAATTAATTTTCATTATTTGAATTCATGAATACGTGCGGGTGTATATAAATATTTATATATATGGGCAGTTAATGTAAACATGAATAGAAGTTTATTAATTTGCTGAGTGTTTGCTGAGTCACTTCTGACTCATTGCTGAGTCAATAAGATAAACCCCATCTTGTCTGAACGGCTGCGGTTATTTCTAGGTTAAATCTAATGGCCTAAATGAATCCTAAATTCTATAAATAAGTGGGTAGTCTCTCATTCTAATTCATATGAAAAATTAGAGAAGCCGCCGTCATGCCGTCGCCATGGAACTCCGAGTAGCCGCCGCAAATCAAAGTAGAAGAAAGCTAATCTAATCCAATTCTAATCAATTCTAAAAGCAATCTAGACTCTCTCTTTCTTCTTAAATTGTGAGTATGATGATTCTCACAAGATTATTAGCAAACTAATTTGATTAAGATGTAAATGGAACATAAGAAAATGATGTGAATTGTCATATATGTTATTGTAAAATCTTATGTTATCATGTATGTTCTAAATGTTTTGTTATGCTATGATGAAAATCATGCTATGTTATGTTATGCTATCATGCCATGCGATGATGAAAATCATGCTATGCTATGTTATGCTATCATGCTATGCTATGTGTAAATCATGCTATGTTATGTCATAAATCTTATATATGTTGTAGATCTCATGTTAACACATATGTTGGAAATCCATAAGTTATATGATTATGATATCATGTTAAGTTGTGTTGAATCGTACAAGTTGTAAAATCATGATGTTGTTATTTATGCAAATTGGATCATGTTTTAAAGTTTATGTTTTTTTTTTCTAAAAATTAAATGGATCATGATTATGGGAATTTGCCTATTAAGTTAGGTGTACCCATATGCATGAATCTATGACTAAATGAATTTTTATTATGGGAATTTGTCTATTAAGTTAGATGTACCCATATACATGAACCTATGTTATTAAGTTAGATGATGATATGTTGTAAATGATGTCACATATGTTACATAGTCACGATGTTAGTATCCATGTTAGTTAGTTCATGTTAGTCAAATCATGATATTATATATGTTTGGGCTATGATGATTCATACATGTACCTATGCAAGTTTTGGCACTGATTAATAAAAATTGTGTAGGTTTCATGACACTTATTTTAGATCTAAAATTAGATCCATGACATGTGTGAGTTCTATACTAGTTCACACCACCATTATGTTGCAAGTTTATACATGAATTTGGGTTATATTATGTAGACTGTGACATTTAACCAAACAAGTTGACACCTTTAACATGTGTAGCTTATGCAAGTTATAGTCTTAGCCTATGCAAGTTTAAGTGTTGGACCTCTATCACATATGCAAGTTTCACCCCTTTTTATGAGTAGATCTATTTTAGTCATATACGTATATGTTGTTGTTGTGATAATTTATCTTTGTGCTATGAGTTAGACTATTCGAGTCTAACGTATATTTTACGTTTAACGTATGAACGTACAACGTGGGATAGGGGTGATATTAAAAGAATTAATATTGAAAATTTGCACGAAATAGCCTTAAAAAGGCATATAACAAATTTGAGATATGTGAATTGCCTTAAAAGGCGAAAAATGGAATTAAGACATTAATTGGAAAATTAATGTGTAGAAATGGTCATAAGTTAATTATGGATTAATTTGAATTTGAATAGGGATTGAGAAATTGGTATAAAATGCCTTTAATGGCATATAATGAATTTGTGGTGAAAAAGGGTATGATTTATCATACCATAAATGGATAGACATAATTGAGTCAATTATGGACATCATTAAATTTTGAATAAATTATTAATTTGGATAGGGAAGTTAATTCAAATTTGGGAAAGATTAATTAATTAATTAATCACTTAAGATAATTAACATTCTTTCTATCTACGTACACCAGAAGGTTCTAGGGTGACAGAGAGGATAGTGTCGAGGCTTGGGTTTGGAAAACAAGTTTCATGCCCTCCCTGGCTATCCCTAACTGACCCAATGAACGGGATGGTCTTGAATTTAGAAAGAAAACATGTGGTGGGGCACGGGAATCTAGTGGGTGCTTTGGGTGGCATGAGGAATCTAGTGGTTGCCTTTAGTGGCATTTGAAATACGATTAGTAAGACTTAACCAAACACACATGCAAATGAACATGACTAAGAAGAGGGTTAAGTAGGTGCCTTGGGTGGCATGAGAAAATACGATTAGTAACACTTAACCAAATTAAATATGTAAGTGGGACATAGGGGTTAAGTGGGTGCCTTGGGTGGCATGTGGAATTACTAATAGAAACCCTTAACCAAATTTAAAACATGTAAGTGGACATGAAGGGGGTTAAGTGGAATGTGTTAGAGGGGACCAAGCCTAGGTGGGAAGCTTGGTGGGAGGCCCATTTCAACCAGTATCCCAAACGTATCTTTGTGAGCTCGACCCAAGTCGAGGACGGGACACGCATACTGGGCTTGACTATAAGAGGCCAAAACGGGTTAGCGGTGGCAACGCAAGTCCAACGGGTTCTTATGCGTGAGTGGACCCGGGCTGGTAGGTAAGACGTTGTTGCATCGTGTAGGTATAAGCCGTGCATCCTTAAGTTGTATCGGGTTGCCACTTTAGGGGAGTGATACACCCCACTGTGGGGCCAGCACGGGTATCTACGAGTTAGGGAGTCGATCGAATGGGGCAGGGTAGTGGGTACACCTAGCAGTACATGAAGCTACCATTATTAATTAAGTATTAAAAGGGTACACCTAGTGGAGATAGGGGCAGACGGCACCTATGACGTCAGCTAGGAGTACGTGGAATTACCATTATTAAGGGGGTACGTCTAGTAGGGATAGGTACACGTTGGGTACCTAGGATAGCAACTAGAGATACACAGTCAAACGTGGAGGATAGTGGGTACATCTAGTAGTACACGAAGCTATCATCATTCTATTTAGGGATCAAAGTGACTAGTAGGGGTGCAGTTAGTGCTAGTACAGTACAGCACGATACAGTACGGTAGAGTATAGTAATTATCCTATATTGATTAGGAAGCGTCATTAACGTTAGTGATTAGTAACGGGTGTGGTGTAGCGTAGTAATTATTCTTTAGTAGGTATGCCTTTAATGTTACCATGGTTAACCTCATTTCCTTTGCCTTTTCTGTCACACCCAATAGTTCATAGGCATTTCCTTATTCTCCAGCTTATGCCTTAGTCTGATTACTTTGAAAATAGTATTGTTAGAATTGTTATACTCGCCAGACTTTATGTCTGACCCCCTCTATTTCTATCTTTTTCCCCCTCCAGGTCCTCAGGTTGGGCCCAGCTCTAGTGGTGTTTGATTGGATTGCTTATCTCTTTTGGAGAGCTTGGACTGCTAAAGTAAAGTCCAGCTTGTTATTTTTTGTTTAATGGCTATTTATGTAATGGGATTATGTATTTTGTTTTATCAAGATAGATATTGTACTTGACTCTGATTTATGGTATTATGATGTAATCAAACATGTTTTGACTTCTGCTGCAATGAAATAAAGTTTTAAATTTCCAAGTACTATTTTATATCTGTCTTGTTGTAATTTTACTGTTCTATACTCACTTAAAACCTCCATGGAAGTTAATGCATTCCTTTTTTAGTGACATTAATGGACGTGGGGTGTTACATAATTCATATCACTTTCCTACCCTACGAAAGTAAATCAACACATTTATGAGCAATATTGACCCTAAAGCAGGATTTTGCTGCAAATGGGTTACTACACAAATGGTTGCAGTAACCAAATAGCGAAGGTTTCTCACTGCAGCTGTTAAGCATTGTTCTGGAGCTCCAAATGTGTTACTACACCAATGGTTGCATTAACAAATAGTGAAGGTTGCTCTTGTTAAGCATTGTTCAGGTATCCAGTTAGCTCTCAGTCAAAAAACAGAACATTTGAAACCACCATTCTACCCAGTTATCTCAAAGAAAGAAGATGAAATCCTACATTTTTATGCTTATCACATGGTCTCTTGGTAGTAAACGCATAGATTTTTGAGCTCCCAACTAAGATGAATTAATACAAAAATGAGAAAATGCATTGTTTAAGCAAAAAGAAAAAAAGATGTTTATAATTCCATTTTACAGAATGGAAATGATAGGCCAGATAAATTTTAAATCACTTTTTATATAATATAGTACATGATTTCAAAAAATGATGTCTAGAAATAAATGAAAGCGAACAATGCAGCTAGGAAATTGGGTTGCATGCTCACCTTAAAATGCAAATACCAAACATCAAATGAAAGTTATAATTTGTATTAATATATTGGCATAATCAAAATATAATAATAAGGGTACGGGAGACAATGTTTCAGTAAAACATAAAGATTTCTATACATAAAAAATTCAAATAGGCATAGCAATATATATATATATATACGTATATATATGAACTAAAATTTACCCATTTCAGTAATGAACAATCTTAGCCCCTTGCATTTTTTATGCTTAAAATAGCGATTCTCAATGTTCAATCTGCTATGATTATTATCTTAATTCAAATGATGGTAAGAGATATACTACACTTAAGCAAGACCATAATTCATTATTTATTTCCAACCATAAGCTAAATGCGCTTGAATTGTGTCATCCCTGCAATATTTTGGTCCAGAGCTTGTTATTCAACACAAATTGAAACAGAAAATAACACATTACCACATACTGCAGAAATTTCCATTAGCCATTTCCGAGATATAAATGAGAACTGTAATACCTCGTATATTCTATAACAGTAAAATTCACAAATTAAAGTATAATTAATTTCAGACCAAAGAATTAAGGGAAACGGGATACGTCATTTCGTTCGTCTCGAAATTCTGCTTGAGATAGAGTCTGAGTTTGTGTAAAACGGACTCTGTATGAGGGAGATATGACCTCCGGAAGTTTCAGAATTCAGTTTAAAATTCAAACAGGCAGAAACAGTTCAGAAACGAGTTCAAAATTCAAAATCGGACCCAGATTGGGCTGGGCGGGAGTTTTCCTGCCCAAGACCCAGGTCGACTGGGTAGTCGACCTGGCCCCTGAGCCAGGTCGAACCCAACACCTCCTGGCTGGCCTGGTCTGTGCTTGGCCGAATTTCTGGACTTTGTCTTGTCACTAGGGCTTATGTGTCAACTCTTGATTGGTTTCTCTTTAAAACGAACGACTCATATTAATCTAAGCTCCATCGATGGCTCTAATCAATTCACAAACTCTATAAAAAGGACCTAAGACTCCACCTAATTCACACAAATAAAAATGAGTATGGAGCTGTCATGCTGCTGAAGAAAGACTAGGAATAACCATCAAGTCAGGAGTTGATTCAAAAGCTTAAAGCAACGACAATTAAATCAAAACAATGCCTACAATAAAGGATAGCATCTCCAAATTCAGAATTCAGAATTCAGAATTCTGAATTGAAGATTCGTCATACGTTATAAGTAGAGTGCTATTCCGATATGAATGAATAATTGATATTTGATATGTGTAAAATGAGAAATGGAATTGTACTTAATTTGTGGTGATGATAATTCATAATTGTATTTTGCTATGATTCTAATTATGAATAGATTTGGGATGTTGTGGTATAATGATGTTAGAACTATTGGATATTTTCAAGTATATGATTCATGTTGAAAGTAAACAACTATATGTTTGTGGTAGTTTATTACAACCAAGTTGAGACCCATGCAAGTATGTGATTCACTATTATGCCAACATGATTTTAGATCCTTCTATGTATATTTTTATGATCATTTTTAGTGTAGTTGGATCCATTTGGGTATTATGATTCATATGAATTTATGTTGAAATAGGCATTATGATTCAAGTGAAAACCATACTTTTGTATTAGTGACAAAAGTAAGCATCTTTGTGAACTTGTGTTGACTCTATGAACATGACTAGATTACGTTTGGTGTTACGCCTAATTGAAAATATGTTTTAGGCCTATGTTGTTATCAAAATCATATGATAATATATGTGACACATAATTAAGTTAGATTCACATTTTAAATGCAAGTTTACATGACTAGATTAAAACCATGATTCATGTTTAGGTATGTTTTATGTCAAGATTATATGCTATTACAATGCAAGTTCACAAGTGCCTAATTTAAGTTAATTAGATCGCTATGTTGCAAGTTCATGCGTTCACACACCCCTTTTGATGTTACTTACGATATATAAACACCATGTTCTAAGCCTCCCCTTTTTCATATGGCTAAGTTGGGCTTAAATGTTAAGCCCAACATATGTTATAATATAGCGAACGTATAAAACGGGGGTAATGACGTTGGGTTAAAAATATAAAACATATGTGTTGGCATGTTTGACGCATGCCAACGACCTTGAGAACATTTAAGTGGTATAAATTAATTTTACCCAATAAATATGAATGTGAGTAATGGGCTGTAAAAATTTACTTATAAAAAGAAAAGAGACAAAATATGTAAACTTAGAAAATACGATGTGTTTAACCCGAGGTTGGATTGCGTTGTGACATAAACCTGCCCGGACCCGCTCGGCTGTCCAGTAGTCACAACAATACCTATCCAATGTGGGTGGTTAAACATTGAGCCCAATAAAGACCTGAGGCTAGACTGAGTTGTGACGTAAGACTGCGCGGACCCAACCGGCAACAGGCAGTCACAACAATACCTGTTTAATGTGAGTGGTTGAGGCTTTAATAAGACAATTAAGGCTAAGTCAGGATTGATAGGATTAAGTAAATTGAATTAATACTTAATCAAATACAACATGCTAAACTATACAGACTGATTGGGGGTTAGGTTTATACAGAACACTTAACCAACTTAGCATGTTGGCTAGAAATAGAAAAACTAGTAGCGGGGGACCCTTTTCAGCAGTAACCCTACAAGGTGTATCAGGATACCCTGAACTAGGCAGGGTGGGGCACGATTACTGGGCTGACTGTAAGAGGTCAAATCGACGGTGGTAGTGCAACAGTGTAGGTTCTAACGGGGTGCGGGCGTGCACACACTCCGGCGCAAAAAAATTAGGCACTGGGCACCAGTAGTATACATGTGCATTCTAGAATTGTGTCGGGCCACCACCATGGGACTTGATACACCCCATGGTGGGACCAGCATAGGTAGCTACAACATCGGGGGCCGTAAGACATATGTAACTATGCGAGTAGGAACCGATCATTAGAAATGGATCACTTTACCCTGATTATGGGGTGCCTGTTGGAAACTAGTTTATAGGGGTGCAGAGATTAATATGGGGTACGATTGTGTATTTGACTCTAGACAACTTAACCTAGTTTATGGTGCTTTCCCATTTCCAGTTTGTACTCATCATGCTATTTTTCTTATTCATAGACTGAATAGTCCTAGACTTACCCAGACTTTATGTCTGACTCTACTTTTCTTTCGTCTTCTTTTCTTTCGTTTCCCCCCTCCCCCCCCCCAGGTCCACAGGGAGGGAATACTGCAGCTTGACCAGTTTCACATCCATCTTGAAGAGACAGAATGTATTGCTTGGATCTCTTTCGTTTTGGACTATGGCTTTGGATAGCAATTATGGGGACTTATGCAGTTTACTTATGTTTTTATGCTTCTTTAAGTTATGAAATCAAGACAGTTATGGAAATGTAATGTTTTTGGAAGTATTGTAAGACAATTATGGCATGGTTTGTGTAACACGTATTTTGATGAAATAAAAGTTGCTGTTGTTTCCGCTGTTCAAAAATATGTGTATTTATATCTGTCTTGTGTATCTGTGACTTATACTTATAAACCTCCACCAAAATTAGGGCATTCCCTTTGAGAGTGACCCTAACGGAGGTGGGGTGTTTCACTTGGTATCAGAGCATAGGTTTACCAGATAAGATAAAAAGTTTTGAAAATTTATTTTCAAAAGAAAATTTAAAGAAGCATTTTTAAAGATAAAATGTTATTTTATTTTAAAAAGGCATAGTCCCCCAAAGCCATAGGTACTATCTTTTATCCTTCGTTTTGAACCTATCCTTTTTGTTTCAGCATGTCCGAAGAACTTAACTTGCCAGAGGGTGTACCAATACCTGGTTGGTTCAGACGATTCTTAGAAGCAAGGGCTAATCAGCCAGGTTCAGCTATTCCTCCTCCTCCAGCTGCAGGAAATAATCCAGTTGCAGTAGCACCTCCTCCTCTACCTCCTCCGCGTGGTAATGCTTTTGCTAAGACATGTAAAGATTTCAAAGCTATGGGAGGGAAGGACTTTCATGGAACCGAGTCCTTCGTGGCAACCAAGAATTGGCTGAAGGAAACCGAGGACTTATTCGTCATCTTTGAGGTAGGAGATAGGCAGAAGGTACAACTGGCAGTATGGCTACTTAAAGGCGAGGCTTCCTACTGGTGGGAAGTTACCAATGCAGAAAGACCAGTGGAAACATGGGAGGACTTTAGGGCAAGGTTTGAGGCTAAATTTCTCTCAGAAGCTGAAAGGAGCCTTCAATTGGAAAAATTCTTATTTCGTAAGCAAGGGAATATGACAGTCAAAGAGTACGTTAATCAGTTCGATCAGCTGGATAGGTTCGGACTGGACCTAGTCAACACTCCGCACAAGAAGGCTCTCCGTTTTGTCAAAGGATTGAATGAGCCATTACACAGCTTGGCCATGACCCATATACCCATGGGAGCTACGTATGAAAGGTTGGTGCAAATGGCATTGCTGAACGAAGAGGATAAAGGCAAGAAGGAGACAAAGGCAGAAGGCTCTCAGGGGAAGAAAGAGGGTTTACAGCCTAAGAAGACAGACTTTAAGAAGGGCGGGAAAGACAACAAGTCCCAAGAGAAGAGGAAGTGTAATTTCTATCGCAAAGTGGGGCACTTAGTGAAAGACTGCCGGAAGAAGAAGGCCAAGTTGAATGGTGGGTACTTTTCTTTCGATGAGACAGGCCACATGGATAAGGATTGCCCAAAGAAGCGAGGGCAGGGGCAGAAGGCTGGATCCTCCTCAGGGGACAGGTTCATGCGCTAGAAGCACCACCTCTGCAACAGCGAGGTATAAATACTTCTGTAGAAAGTGTAGTTTATCTTTATGATCACCCAGTTCACACTTTATTTGATTCTGGCGCATCACACTCCTTTATTTCATCTGCTTTAGTAGAATCTCTGCACCTAGAAACTAATATGGTAGAGGACCCCTTAATTGTTTCAAATCCAACCGGGGGCCCAGCTCATTTGTCTATGATCTGTGTGGGATTGAAAATTTCTATTCTAAGCGTAGAATTTAGATGTAGTGCCTTTGTTTTGGGCTTCTCGGGATATGGTTTGATTTTGGGCATGGATTGGCTATCCAGTAATGGTGCCATCCTTGATTGTGAGAAAAGGGTGGTTAGGCTTCTGACCCAACTCGGTAACACTCTGGAAATTACTTGTGATCCCTCGTATGCGGTTATGCTTAGTTATCTTGAATCGCTAGATGCTTCTGTTGAGAGTTTGAAATCAGTTAGGGTGGTCCGTGAATATTCGGATGTCTTCGAAGAGGTGAAGGGCTTACCTCCGAAGCGGGAGATAGACTTCCGCATATATCTTGTAGATAATGCAAAGCCCGTTACGTTGCCCGTTAGACACATGGCTCCACGGGAAAGGAAAGAGCTCAGTAAACAGGTTAAAGAGCTTCTAGAGAAGGGGTTCATTAGAAGGAGCATTTCAGAATGAGGCGCTCCAATGGTGTTCGCCACAAAGGCGGATGGTTCACTCCGTCTGTGTGTTGACTATAGGGAGCTCAACAAGCTAACGAAAAAGAATAGGCACCCTCTCCCTAGAATTGACGATCTGTTTGATCAGCTTGTAGGAGCGTCAGTTTTCTCCCAACTCGATTTAGCGACCGGATTTCATCAGCTAAGGGTGGCTGAAGATAGCATCGATAAGACAGCATTCAGAACCCCAGACGGCTTCTTTGAATGGCTTGTCATGCCTTTCGGCTTGACAAACGCACCCGCTTACTTCGTAGACCTGATGAAGTGTGACGGCCCGCCCCGCACCAACCGACATTTACTCCATAAGTGCGCTGTACACATGTCCAGTTAGCACGGAACGGGTCGTGAGAAGGAAAGGGAAGAAGGAAATGAACATACAAAGAACCTGTAGAATGTCTCACAGCGTATAGAACAAAATATAATAATAACATACTTGACATAAAACAGGAGAGACAGTGCATAAGCTGAAAATCAGAACTAAACATCATAGCAGCGGAAATCCAAAATACAGCTTATTACAACTTTCAAACTGTCTCAAAGCAAAAGTAAGATAAATGAGGTACACTACTAATGCCCAAGTAGCGACCACCAACGACACAGGGAGAATGTGTGTATATATATCATACGTGGAAGCCTCCTGCCCGCCTCCGAATCAGCTACTCGCGCATCACCAGCTAACCTGTCTCTAGTCTGCTCGTGTGAGCACCCAGAGTAATAAGAGGAGACATAAAACTCTGGGTCAGACATAAAGCCTGGTATGAGTGATAAGCATATAAAGTGAACAGTAACAGGTAGACTAAAACATACCTGAACCTGGACCTGCAACCAAAGAGTTAGCATTACATACTGTACAACACTCTAAGGTACCATATCAAACAGTGTAAAGATACGGAGGTGGGGGAGGTGTGCATGTCATAGGGATGGAAAACAATCAAACATAGCATCCATCCTCACATCTCTCACTCAGTGCGTAAAGCATACGATATTCACCACTTCGATCACCCAACATACCTTGCTACGATCACTTTTCCCCCATGAAGTCATAAATGGCTTCACTGCACTGATAACGTAGCCACAAATCCTTCGCTATGTCCACTTTGCCCCATGGAGTCACAAGAACCCCACTGCACTGGCTCATAGTCCTACTACGCATCACTTTGCCCCTCAGGTCGTAATGACCCTACTGCACTGATAACGTAGTTTTGCTACCATCACTTTGCCCCTCAGGTCATAATGACCCTACTGCACTGATAAGTAGCCCATCATCCATTTCCAGTGGTGAATCGAAGTTATGAACGTCGACAACTCCTTAGCACACTTCCCGCAGCAAAGCCCAACTCATGAAGTGAACTCATTGGTTCTCAACTGGTTCCGGGATCCTGAGCTCTAACTTCCATTTGGACTACCTTTGCATCTCGGGTTATTGGTCATCACCATCGAATCGGATCGGATCAGCCTTCAACATTCTTCTTCGGATCGGATCGGCCTCATCTGGTTCGGATCGCGGTTCGCCCTTCCCAAGCACGGTTCGTGGCTCCTTATCCTGCTCGTGGTCGATCGGATCGTGGACCCCCTTCAGATCGTGCTCCATGCTCCTTGGCGTCGGTTCGGGGCTTCATCTCCAGGTCGGATCGTGACCAGCTTCGGATCGCGACTCGTGGATCGTGGGTGCATCGGATCGGGTTCCATCTCCACGCGGATCGGGTCGTAATGCTCATTCGCGATCCAGATCGAAGTACTTCAGTTTGGGCACGGCTCTTCATCGATTCGTCTCGTGGGTCTAACCACGATCGGGTCGGGTCGGGTCGTGGGAGGAATAAGCGATCCGATCCGGGTCAACTTCCAGCGACGGTTTACACGCCTCTCGACGGCGTTTTCGACCATTCTTAGCCACAAAATAAACTAAGATCTGAAATGAATCTCCGATTTGATGTGAATCTCAATGCTAAACAGCAGCTCCAATGTTGATTTGGTGTAGATCTCCCTTGATTAGAGGTTGCTAAGCCAAATCCTTGATCAAAAGGTGATTTGGAGGTGATTTAGAGGTTGGAGGCCATTTTTAGGGTTCCTTGATGATAAGTGGAGGCTAGAAAACTGAAATGGAATGATCCTCTATCTCATTTCAGCCTCCCCATAACCCTAATCCCGAAATGAGTTATGGGCCTACTCACTAATCACCCGATTTGGCCCGGTTAAGCAGTTTTTCACCCTCCAAACCTTGTTTCAGCCATATCTCCCAAACGGTAAGTCCGTTTGGCTATTATGACCACTCTACGGAAAGGTAAACCATCAAACGAATCCAATGGAAGTGGTTTCAGATCAAAATTCCTTTCCAATCAAAAGTTATGGCCAAAACAGTACCAACTAGGGGCAAAATGGTCATTTAAAAATCGACAAAAATCATGAACATGGGAAATGACTCTAATGGATGTTTCCCAAAGTTACATGACCATACAACTTCACATGGGAAAGAAATAAATGTTCTACAATCCTATGATGTGTAGAATATGGGTCGTTACACTCTCCCCCCTTAAGAAATTTCGCCCCCGAAATTCCCTAATCCAAACACACACAAAGATCCCGCATGCCTATCAATCATAAAACAACAATCGAACATGCAAAACAAGCTAAGCAAGTCTACCCTAGCATGCGGAAAACTAAATTACGAAGTAAATCTTACCAGGCAAAGAGTTCTGGATATGCCTTCCTAATACTCTCCTCTGTTTCCTAAGTACAATCATTCTCGTCCTCACCCCACTGAACCTTGACTAGCTTCACCGCCTTCCTTCGAAGTTGCTTCGTATCGTGCCCCACAATACGGATCGGCTTGCGGTTCCCAACCGCCTCGGGTTCTACTTCGAAGTCCTCTAACTGATCAGGTGAAATAGTCATATCTGAGTCGTGAACGAACTTCCTTAGTTGGGAAACATGAAATACATTGTGAACTCCCGCCATTTTCTCTGGTAAGCCAACTCTATATGCCAAATTCCCGACTAATTGAAGAACAGGGAATGGGCCAACAAATCTTGGTGCCAACTTGCCTCTCCTGCCAAATCGTATCACGCTCTTCAACGGAGAGATCTTGACAAACACCAAGTCACCAACGGAGAATTTCAAGTCTCTTCTCCTCTTATCAGCATAGCTCTTCTGCCTATCTTGAGCAGCTTTCATTCGTTGTTGAATGACCTTAATCTTATCTGAAGTTTCCCTCACCAAATCTGGTCCAAGCACAAACTTCTCGCCAGTCTCTATCCAACATGATGGTGAGTTGCACGGTCTTCCGTACAAAGCTTCATATGGAGCCATACCGATACTGGATTGGTAGCTATTATTATATGCAAACTCTACTAGATGCAAATGGTCATCCCACGATCCACCAAAATCCAATATACAAGCTCTCAAGAAATCTTCCAATATACGATTCACCCTCTCCATCTGACCGTCGGTCTGAGGATGATATGCGGTACTGAGATGTAATCCTGACCCTAGAGCCTCTTGTAAGCTCTTCCAAAACCCACTAGTGAACAACGGGTCTCGGTCACTCACAATGCTTTTGGGTACTCCATGAAATCTCACTACCCACTTCATATACAATTCTGCCAACTTGGCTGCCGTTCTGGTCATTTTGACTGGTATAAATCTTGCGCTCTTAGTCAATCGATCCACAATTACCCAAATGTTATCATATCCCGATCTAGTCCTTGGTAAACCATCGATGAAATCCACCGAGACTTGCTCCCATTTCCATTCGGGAATTTCTAATGGTTGCAACAAACCACTAGGCTTCTTTTGCTCGGCTTTAACTAGCTGGCAATTCATGCATTTGGATATAAACTTCCCAACGTCTCTTTTCATCCCTTCCCAGTAGTAGGTTCGCTTCATGTCTCGATACATCTTATTACCACCGGGATGTATAGTCAGTTTTGAGTGATGACATTCCCTAAGCATTTCATCTCTCAAACCATTCACGTTGGGCACAACTAGTCTTCCATTCTTTCGAAGCCATCCATCTCGATCAAGCCCATATACATTCATCTCCTCATCGATACCCATCTCTAACTTGGAGATGATTTCTAATAGATTAGGATCGTCCCTCTGACTAGAACCAATCCGCTCTATCAAAGTGGGTCTGATCGTCAAACTAGCTAGCATAACTGGATCCAATTCGCACTTTGGTCTGAAATCAAACCCCGCGATATACTCCAGTTGCTTCCACTCAAGAAACATTGCCCCTAAGCTGGCATGTCTCCTACTCAAGGCATCGGCTACCGCATTACCTTTCCCAGGTGTGTATGCGATATCAAAATCATACGAAGCCAAGAACTCCAACCATCTCTACTGACGGAGATTCAGATCTTTCTGAGAGAAGAGATACTTCAACGATTTATGATCGGAAAACAACTCAAACCTTTCTCCCAAGAGATAGTGTCTCCACATCTTCAGCGCAAACACGATCGCTGCTAGTTTCAAATCGTGGGTAGGATACTTCTTCTCATGCGGCTTTAGCTGTCGACTAGCATAAGCTACAACCCTACCTTCTTGCATCAATACTGCACCCAGTTCTGTACCACAAGCATCCGTGTATACCGTCATCTCTTCATTCCCTTTAGGAATGACTAACACTGGCGCACGCGTCAACTTCTCCTTTAGACTCTTGAAGGCATCCTCACACACTCCGTCCCAGACGAAGGACTGATTCTTCTTAGTCAACTGAGTCAACAGTGCTGCTATCTTGGAGAAGTCCTGGATAAACTTACGATAATATCCAGCTAATCTCAAGAAACTTCTTACATCTGTCGCATTCTTGGGTGTAGGCCAATCCTGTACCGTAGCCACCTTCGCAGGGTCCATGGCAATACCATTCTCGGAAACAACATGACCCAAGAATCTTACTTCCCTTCTCCAAAAATGACACTTAGAGAATTTCGCTTTCAATTGTTGTTTCCTCAACACCTCCATAACTGTCCTCAAGTGTCCCTTGTGTTCCTCTTCTGTCCTTGAATAAACAAGGATATCATCTACGAACACAAGAACAAACTTATTCAGCTGATCTCTGAATACTCGATTCATAAGATCCACAAAGTAGGCTGGTGCATTGGTCAACCCAAACGGCATGACCAACCACTCATAAAATCCAGACGGCGTCCTAAAGGCCGTTTTCGGAACACTCTCATCCGCTACTCGAAGCTGATGAAATCTTGTCGCGAGGTCCAACTGGGAGAACACTCTTGCTCCTTCCAGCTGATCAAACAAATCATCTATCCGTGGTAGAGGATACTTATTCTTCCTCGTTATCTTATTCAACTCACGATAGTCCACACACAAATGAAGGGAACCATCTGCCTTAGTGGCAAACACAACTGGTGCTCCCCACTCGGAGACACTCCTTCTAATAAATCCCTTCTTCAAAAGATTGCTGACTTGCACCCCGAGCTCTCGCTGCTCCCTTGGTGCCATACGACGAAGTGGCAACACTATAGGTCTGGCATCTTTCACTAAATCAATACGGAACTCAATCTATCGGTGTGGTGGAAGCCCGGTCACCTCCTCGAAGACGTCCGGATACTGGCCAACCACGGGCACATCTGACAACTCATCCTGCGGGATGTCGAGGGAATTTACAAAACTAGCCATAACCCCATCACTAGGTAGGCTACCAAACACTACCCTCCGCCCATCATCCGCCATCATTGTCACCAAAAAGCCCTCACAGTCTACCACCACCCCGTATCTTTGGAGCCAATCGACTCCCAATATAATGCCATACCCAGTAAAGCCCAAAACAAAGAAATCACATACAAACATACATCCATGACTCGATAAGACCAAATTCCTGCAAATCATACCAAGGCTAGTCGAACCACCAATCGGGTTCGTCACAACCAATGGTCTATCGACTATCTCGGGTTCCAGTCCCAACCTTTCTACCAGGTCACTAGATATGAAGGAACGGGAAGCCCCAGTATCAAACAAAACTCGAACTGATACATCATAAATAGAAAGCATACCTTGAATAACAACATTCTTTCCTTTCTCCGCCGCAGTTGGGGCATTCGACGAAGAAGGAATAGCATCAATAGCATATGCTTTCACAATCTGCTTCTCCTTAAGAGGTTGCGGACACTTATCCTTCTGATGTCCCACTTGACCACAGTTGTAGCACTTCCTTTCCGCTGGCTTGGCCCGACATTCTTTAGCATAATGGCCCTTCTTTCCACAGCTGAAGCACTCAACATCCTTCTTGCTCTTTTTCTGGCCACCTTTAGATTGGTCCTGCTTCCTCTTATTCTGAGAGTTATTCTTGCCTCCACCGCCTGCTTGCGGCTTTGGCCCTTCTGCAGATGCAGCCTCAGTCTTCGACTTAGGGTAAAGGCTCTCTGATCTCAAAGCTTTCCCCACGATCGATTCAAAAGTCTCGTCGATGTGGTTAATAAGCCTTTCCCCCAAGTATCCATCTAAACCAGTAATGAACTTCTCCTTCTTCTTTTCAGGAGTATCAATGAGAGACAGTCCATACTTCGACAAAGTGTCGAACTCAGCAATATAATCAGAAACTGCCCTTCCGTTCTGCTTGAGTTCCAAGAACCTCTTGAACAACACTGACTTCTGGGCAGCTGGAATAAACTTCTCGCTAAAGCGAGCCTTGAACTGATCCCAAGTAACCTGGTCCTCTGGAGTAGCTGTTCTAATGGCATTCCACCAATTCATCGCTCGCCCTTGCAGCTGACGAGACGCTAGCCTTCTCTTCATCGCATCCTCAAGACCCAAGTCATCAAAGATACGATCACAACTATCCATCCAATCTTGAACATCTGTGGCCGGCTCCGTCCCGTGGAACGGCTTTCCACCAAGATTAGTGTAATCCTTGCACAACTTGGCGAAATCGACCCTAGGCGCCTGCACTACTGGGCCAACACCAACTCCGGGATTGGGAACTGCCCCTTGCACTTCTCTAAGCATGTCTCTAATGAGGTTAGTAAACATCGCCCTCATGTCAGCGGCATTCCCTTGGTTGGTCCCTATACCAGCACCCCTCGTATCTCGGCTCATCGTCAATCTGAAAAAGGGAAACGATTAACGACCCCGTAGTGGTGCTAGTGCAGTGCGACTTCATTCTTATACTACTAATAGTATATATATATATATATACATAGCTTTTGAAAACCAAAGTAATCACAAATACGCGCTCTCATATACGTACTAACTCTCCCTAGTGTCTTTCCCTAGGTTAACTACGCAACCTAGGGCTTTGATACCAAGTGTGACGGCCTGCCCCGCACCAACCGACATTTACTCCATAAGTGCGCTGTACACATGTCCAGTTAGCACGGAACGGGTCGTGAGAAGGAAAGGGAAGAAGGAAATGAACATACAAAGAACCTGTAGAATGTCTCACAGCGCATAGAACAAAATATAATAATAACATACTTGACATAAAACAGGAGAGACAGTGCATAAGCTGAAAATCAGAACTAAACATCATAGCAGCGGAAATCCAAAATACAGCTTATTACAACTTTCAAACTGTCTCAAAGCAAAAGTACGATAAATGAGGTACACTACTAATGCCCAAGTAGCGACCACCAACGACACAGGGAGAATGTGTATATATATATCATACGTGGAAGCCTCCTGCCCGCCTCCGAATCAGCTACTCGCGCATCACCAGCTAACCTGTCTCTAGTCTGCTCGTGTGAGCACCCAGAGTAATAAGAGGAGACATAAAACTCTGGGTCAGACATAAAGCCTGGTATGAGCGATAAGCATATAAAGTGAACAGTAACAGGTAGACTAAAACATACCTGAACCTGGACCTGCAACCAAAGAGTTAGCACTACATACTGTACAACACTCTAAGGTACCATATCAAACAGTGTAAAGATACGGAGGTGGGGGAGGTGTGCATGTCATAGGGATGGCAAACAATCAAACATAGCATCCATCCTCACATCTCTCACTCAGTGCGTAAAGCATACGATATTCACCACTTCGATCACCCAACATACCTTGCTACGATCACTTTGCCCCATGAAGTCATAAATGGCTTCACTGCGCTGATAATGTAGCCACAAATCCTTCGTTATGTCCACTTTGCCCCATGGAGTCACAAGAACCCCACTGCACTGGCTCATAGTCCTACTACGCATCACTTTGCCCCTCAGGTCGTAATGACCCTATAGCACTGATAACGTAGTCTTGCTACCATCACTTTGCCCCTCAGGTCATAATGACCCTACTGCACTGATAAGTAGCCCATCATCCATTTCCAGTGGTGAATCGAAGTTATGAACGTCGACAACTCCTTAGCACACGTCCCGCAGCAAAGCCCAACTCATGAAGTGAACTCATTGGTTCCCAACTGGTTACGGATACTGAGCTCTAACTTCCATTTGGACTACCTTTGCATCTCGGGTTATTGGTCATCACCATCGAATCGGATCGGATCAGCCTTCAACATTCTTCATCGGATCGGATTGGTCTCATCTGGTTCGGATCGCGGTTCGCCCTTCCCAAGCACGGTTCATGGCTCCTTCTCCCGCTCGTGGTCGATCGGATCGTGGACCCTCTTCAGATCGTGCTCCATGCTCCTTGGCGTCGGTTCGTGGCTTCATCTCTAGGTCGGATCGTGATCAGCTTCGGATCGTGACTCGTGGATCGTGGGTGCATCGGATTGGGTTCCATCTCCACGCGGATCGGGTCATAATGCTCATTCGCGATCCGGATCGAAGTACTTCAGTTTGGGCACGGCTCTTCATCGATTCGTCTCGTGGGTCTAACCACGATCGGGTCGGGTCGGGTCGTGGGAGGAATAAGCGATCTGATCCGGGTCAACTTCCAACGACGGTTTACACGCCTCTCGACGGCGTTTTCGACCATTCTTAGCCACAAAATAAACTAAGATCTGAAATGAATCTCTGATTTGATGTGAATCTCAATGCTAAACAGCAGCTCCAATGTTGATTTGGTGTAGATCTCCCTTGATTAGAGGTTGCTAAGCCAAATCCTTGATCAAAAGGTGATTTGGAGGTGATTTAGAGGTTGGAGGCCATTTTTAGGGTTCCTTGATGATAAGTGGAGGCTAGAAAACTAAAATGGAATGATCCTCTATCTCATTTCAGCCTCCCCATAACCCTAATCCCGAAATGGGTTATGGGCCTACTCACTAATCACCCGATTTGGCCCGGTTAAGCAGTTTTTCACCCTCCAAGCCTTGTTTCAGCCATATCTCCCAAACGGTAAGTCCGTTTGGCTATTATGACCACTCTACGGAAAGGTAATCCATCAAACGAATCCAATGGAAGTGGTTTCAGGTCAAAATTCCTTTCCAATCAAAAGTTATGGCCAAAAAAGTACCAACTAGGGGCAAAATGGTCATTTAAAAATCGACAAAAATCATGAACATGGGAAATGACTCTAATGGATGTTTCCCAAAGTTACAAGACCATACAACTTCACATGGGAAAGAAATAAATGTTCTACAATCCTATGATGTGTAGAATATGGGTCGTTACAAGTAGGGTGTTCAGAGAATTCCTCAATAAGTTCGTAGTGGTCTTCGTAGACGATATCTTGATCTTCTCAAAGAGTGAATAAGAACATGCTCAGCACCTAAGGGCAATCATGGAGACTCTGCGAGTCCATCAGCTATAAGCCAAATTCTCCAAATGCCACTTTTGGAGAGAGGAAGTGAGGTTTCTTGGGCATGTAGTATCCAAAGAAGGGTTAGCTGTGGACCCCGCTAAGGTGGTAGCGGTACAGGATTGGAAGACACCTAGGAACGCAACAGAAGTCCGAAGCTTTCTCGGGCTAGCAGGCTTCTATCGGAAATTCATCAGGGACTTCGCAAAAATATCAGCTCCACTTACTAGGTTAACAAAGAAGAACCTAGCGTTTGCTTGGGATTTGGATTGCGAGTTTGCTTTCCAACGCTTAAAAAGGGCTCTTACAACAGCCCCAGTTCTGACCTTGCCGGATGGAAGTAAAATGTTTACAGTATACACGGATGCATGCGGGACAGGACTAGGCGCTGTCTTAATGCAAGAAGGAAGGGTAGTAGCTTATGGCGGGAGACGGTTGAAGGTGCACGAAAAGAACTACCCAAACCATGATCTCGAGTTGGCCGCCATCGTCTTTGCGCTTAAGTCTTGGCGCCACTATCTCCTAGGTGAGAAATTCGAACTGTATATTGACCATAAATCTTTGAAGTATCTCTTCTCGCAGAAGGACCTTAACTTGAGGCAACAAAGGTGGATGGAGTTTCTTGCCTCGTACGATTTCGAGATCTCCTACACTCCCGGCAAAGGCAACATAGTGGCAGACGCGTTGAGCCGAAAGAAACTGACCCTAAGCCTGCTCTTTATAGAAAGGCAAAGCTTGGAGTATATAGCCAGTTTTAACTTTAGGCTCTCCTCCGATTTTGTACCGGGCTTGTTAGCATCTCTCGAAGTACGCCCGACTCTAATGGACTCAATAGGGATAGCACAACGCGAAGACCCTCAGCTTGTGGAGACGATTGATAGGCTAATTAGGGGTGAGACTTCAAGTCACCTCAACAGATACTCCATCGACGATAAGGGTTGGCTAAGGCGAGACGGGAGGCTATGCGTCCCACGGACAAGGGATTTAGTAAAGTCGGTTCTCGAAGAAGCACATCACTCCAAGATGACGATACATCCAGGCGGAGATAAAATGTACAAGGACATAAAGAGAACTTTCTTTTGGAGCGGCATGAAGAAGGACGTGGCAGATTTCATTTCTAAGTGTATAATTTGCCAATAGGTTAAGGCGGAACAGAAGAAGCCTGGCGGTATGCTCCATCCTCTAGAAGTCCTACAGTGGAAGTGGGATAGCATTTCAATGGACTTCGTTGATGGGCTGCCTAGGTCTAGAAGAGGCAACACTAGCATTTGGGTAATAGTAGATAGGCTTACTAAAAGCGCCCACTTTTTACCTGTCAAGAGTAGAAGGACTGCCTCATCCCTAGCATCTCTTTATCTCAAGGAAGTTGTTCGACTCCATGGAATACCCTCCAGCATTGTTAGTGACCGAGACCCTATCTTCACAAGTGAGTTTTGGCGGAGTCTGCAAGAAGCGGTAGACACACAATTATGCTTGAGTACAACCTATCACCCCCAAACCGACGGCTAGAAAGAAAGAGTGAACAGAGTTTTGGAGGACCTTTGAAGACTGTGCGTCCTTGACTTCGGAGGGACGTGGGAAGACCATCTTCCTTTGGTGGAATTTGCCTACAACAACAGCTACCAAGCCACCATCGGAATGGCGCCCTTCGAAGCTTTATATGGAAGACCTTGTCGATCGCCCACTTGTTGGTGGGAGTCTACTGACAAGCTCATACTTGGACCAGATATGATCCGAGAGACTTTAGAGAAAGTAGACTTAATACGGAGAAGAATGAAGACAGCCCAAGACAAACAAAAATCCTACGCAGACAAGAGGAGGACCGACCTTGAATTTGAGGTTGGGGACAGGGTTTTTCTTAAGGTATATCCTTTAAGGAATGTCATTCGTTTTGGAACCACAGAGAAGCTAGCACTAAGGTACGTAGGGCCGTTTCCTATTATCGAGAAAGTTGGGAAAATGGCCTATAGATTAGAGCTACCTGAAAAACTAGCTGGAGTTCACAATGTCTTTCATGTTTCGCACCTCCGAAAATGTCTACATGAATCTGCTGAAGTGGTAGAGCCAAACATCCTTGAAGAAGCTGAAGTGGAACGCGAAGCAACCGCGAGGACAGTTCCAACCCGCATATTAGGAACGGAAGTGAAAAAGCTACGCAACCGCGAAGTCAAGCTCGTCAAAGTTCAGTGGAGCAACGCTGAGGAAGACGCGACTTGGGAAACTGAGGCTAGAATATGCGCAGCCTACCCTTTTCTTTTTTAGGGTACATCTTTGATCTTTCTTTTTTCTTAAGTTGTGCTTTTATCTATCTTTTTAGATATATCTCCTCAACCATATCTTTTAGGTAGAAACCCTTTGGATGAAAACATGTAATTGAAACATGTTATGGATGATGGTTGCAAGTGATTGCAAGTGATTGCTAGTGGTTGCTCGTGGTTGCATATACACACACAATCTAGGTTTTAGATCGGCTCAGTCACTTCATATTGCATATGCATATATGTATTTATATTCGTATATGGTTGAAGTTTAATCTGTTGTCATATGGATGTTGCTTTTATATGAATAATTGTGCACTCATGTAGAATCATGAATAGGAAAATTTGCATACATAACGGATTCATGACACTTACATAATTTGCATTAAGGAGGTCAACTGAATAAGTAGGCCGACTGATCTTGCATTAGATAAGTACATGTACACACACCTTGCATATGATCATGAAGCATTAGAAGTCTTTTAAGGACAATGGACGCTCGTGTTTGATGGATGAGTAGATGGACGTTTGGATGTTAGGATATACATTCTTCCTAAACTTGAAGATTTCGGGGACCAAATCCTTTTAAGTGGGGGAGAATGTAACACCCCGTATATTCTATAATAGTAAAATTCACAAATTAAAGTATAATTAATTTCTGACCAAAGAATTAAGGGAAACGGGATATGCCATTTCGTTCGTTTCGAAATTCTGCTTGAGATAGAGTCCGAGTTTGCGTAAAACGGACTCCGTATGAGGGAGATATGACCTCCGGAAGTTTCAGAATTCAGTTTAAAATTCAAACAGGCAGAAGCAGTTCAGAAACGAGTTCAAAATTCAAAATCGGACCCAGATTGGGCTGGGCAGGAATTTTCCCGCCCAAGACCCAGGTCGACTGGGTAGTCGACCTGGGGGTCGACTGGGTAGTCGACCTGGCCCCTGAGCCAGGTCGAACCCAGCCCCTCCTGGCTGGCCTGGTCTGTGCTTGGCCGAATTTCAGGACTTTGTCTTGTCACTAGGGCTTATGTGTCAAATCCTGATTGGTTTCTCTTTAAAACGAATGGCTTATATTAATCTAAGCTCATCGACGGCTCTAATCAATTCACAAACTCTATAAAAAGGACCTAAGACTCCACCTAATTCACACAAATAAAAATGAGTATGGAGCTGTCATGCTGCTGAAGAAAGACTAGGAATAACCGTCAAGTCAGGAGTTGATTCAAAAGCTTAAAGCAATGACAATTAAATCAAAACAACACCTATAACAAAGGATAGCATCTCCAAATTCAGAATTCAGAATCCTGAATTGAAGATTCGTCATACGTTGTAAGTAGAGTGCTATTCCGATATGAATGAATAATTGAGATTTGATATGTGTAAAATGAGAAATGGAATTGTACTTAATTTGTTGTGATGATAATTCATAATTGTATGTTGCTATGATTCTAATTATGAATAAATTTGGTATGTTGTGGTATAATGATGTTAGAACTATTGGATATTTGCAAGTATATGATTCATGTTGAAAGTTAACAACTATATGTTTGTGATAGTTTATTACAACCAAGTTGAGACCCATGCAAGTATGTGATTCACTATTATGCCAACATGATTTTAGATCCTTCTATGTATATTTTTATGATCATTTTTAGTGTAGTTGGATCCATTTGGGTATTATGATTCATATGAATTTATGTTGAAATAGGCATTATGATTCAAGTGAAAACCATACTTTTGTATTAGTGACAAAAGTAAGCATCTTTGTGAACTTGTGTTGACTCTATGAACATGACTAGATTACGTTTAGTGTTATGCCTAATTGAAAATATGTTTTAGGCCTATGCTGTTATCAAAATCATATGATAATATATGTGACACATAATTAAGTTAGATTCACATTTTAAATGCAAGTTTACATGACTAGATTAAAACCATGATTCATGTTTAGGTATGTTTTATGTCAAGATTATACGCTATTACAATGCAAGTTCACAAGTACCTAATTTATGTTAATTAGATCGCTATGTTGCAAGTTCATTGCGTTCACACACCCCTTTTGATGTTACTTAGGATATATAAACACCATGTTCTAAGCCTCCCCTTTTTCATATGGCTAAGTTGGGCTTAAATGTTAAGCCCAACATATGTTATAATATAGCGAACGTATAAAACGGGGGTAATGACGTTGGGTTAAAAATATAAAACATATGTGTTGGCATGTTTGACGCATGCCAACGACCTTGAGAACATTTAAGTGGTATAAATTAATTTTACCCAATAAAGATGAATGTGTGTAATGGGCTGTAAATATTTACATATAAAAAGAAAAGAGACAAAATATGTAAACTTAGAAAATACGATGTGTTTAACCCGAGGTTGGATTGCGTTGTGACATAAACCTGCCCGGACCCGCTCGGCTGTCTAGTAGTCACAACAATACCTATCCAATGTGGGTGGTTAAACATTGAGCCCAATAAAGACCCGAGGTTAGACTGAGTTGTGACGTAAGACTGCCCGGACCCAACCGGCAACAGGCAGTCACAACAATACCTGTCTAATGTGAGTGGTTGAGGCTTTAATAAGACAATTAAGGCTAAGTCAGGATTGATAGGATTAAGTAAATTGAATTAATACTTAATCAAATACAACATGCTAAACTATACAGACTGATTGGGGGTTAGGTTTATACAGAACACTTAACCAACTTAGCATGTTGGCTAGAAATAGAAAACCTAGTAGCGGAGGATCCTTTTCAGCAGTAACCCTACAAGGTGTATCAGGATACCCTGAACTAGGCAAGGTGGGGCACGATTACTGGGCTGACTGTAAGAGGTCAAATCGACGGCGGTGGTGCAGCAGTGTAGGTTCTAACGGGGTGCGGGCGTGCACACACTCCGGCGCTGAAAAATTAGGCACTGGGCACCAGTAGTATACCTGTGCATTCTAGAATTGTGTCGGGCCGCCACCATGGGACTTGATACACCCCATGGTGGGACCAGCATAGGTAGCTTCAACATCGGGGGCCGTAAGACACATGTAACTATGCGAGTAGGAGCCGATCATTAGAAATGGATCAGTTCACCCTGATTATGGGGTGCCTATTGGAAACTAGTTTATAGGGGTGCAGAGATTAATATAGGGTACGATTGTGTATTTGACTCTAGACAACTTAACCAAGTTTATGGTGCTTTCCCATTTCCAGTTTGTACTCATCATGCTCTTTTTCTTATTCATAGACTGAATAGTCCTAGACTTACTCAGGCTTTATGTCTGACTCTACTTTTCTTTCGTCTTCTTTTCTTTCATCCTCCCCCAGGTCCACAGGGAGGGAATACTGCAGCTTGACCAGTTTCATATCCAGCTTGAAGAGACAGAATGTATTGCCTGGATCTTTTTCGTTTTGGACTATGGATTTGGATAGCAATTATGGGGACTTATGCAGTTTACTTATGTTTTTATGCTTCTTTAAGTTATGAAATCAAGACAGTTATGGAAATGTAATGTTTTTGGAAGTATTGTAAGACAATTATGGCATGGTTTGTGTAACACGTATTTTGATGAAATAAAAGTAGCTGTTGTTTCCGCTATTCAATAATATGTGTATTTATATCTATCTTGTGTATCTGTGACTTATACTTACAAACCTCCACCAAAATTAAGGCATTCCCTTTGAGAGTGACCCTAACAGAGGTGGGGTGTTTCAAGAACCCTAACATAATTAGGTAGACATATGTAATACGCTGTTATAAGTGTGAATCAGCAATCAATCGATTAAAGGATTGTTCTTATTGAAATTGATTGGCTATAACACTTGTGCGAAGCACAAACCCCATAAATCTTATCACGAACCATAAAAAGAGCAAATTTCATTTGCACTACCTGATTTTTGTAATGTTCGGATTCAGATATATTTTTGATTTGTTAATCGGTAGCCTTATTAAAGATAGGCAAGGTGAACCAAAATCCTATAATTAGTTTTACTTATAACATTAGAAGGCACTAAGCTGAAAAATGAACGTATATAAAACAATTTGCAACTTTTTATTTATCCAATATAAAGTAGCAGGTAATCTCATCAAAAGTTTTGAATTTTGGCCCACATGCATCATTTCAGAGTAGAAATTATTCGGCTCAAGCTTAGGACTCCCTCTCTGCCAAAATAAATATTTCACCAGCCATTTTTTTCCAGTGTGTGCCTTCTACAAATTGTACAAATAATTTGTCAAACGGTTTTGAATCCATTGCAGGCTAACATTTAATATATTCAATATCAAGTATTATGGTTGGTATGAATATGCATAACAGAATTTATATGAAACATGGGGATATGTATTAGTTTCATATGCATACCAATCATGCGTAAGTATTTTATATATGTATTGGGTTAATTTAAACAACATGCTTTTAATTTCAGATGAAAGTATCACTATCGTCTTCCATATATTAAGTATAGATAAGTTCCATAAAGTCAAATAAGTTGCAACCAACAACAGGAATGAAAGACTGATAGCCAATAAATACGTAACTACCTTAAATGAAGCCGGAGGAGACTGGTATTTGGTGCCATCGGGATGCGGCAGATTGCAAGCATCGTCGTGGTGGCTACAACTATCAATCGACGGCTACACCTGAGTGGAGGCCAAAGAAATCTCCTAATCAGCAGCTGTTAAATAATGCAATCAATCGATTCATTGGTGGAAGATATTTAGGGTAAGGGTGGAAAACAAATTGCAAATAAAATAGGGTTGTTTGGCAGGATATGGGAATAGAAGTGAAGTGAATCGTATGATTTCACGCGAATAGGCAGGGTTTATGTGAGAAAAACGAAGCAAACAGTCGTTTAAAGAAAGGAAGAATATTGAAATGAGACGGTTGAGTTTTATATAAGATGAGAATTGCTGAGAGCCCTGGAAACTAAACTCAGTAATTATAATATAGTGTATATATATATATATATATATATATATATATACACACACATATTGTGGTGCTAATGGTACCCTAATTTACTCTTCCTGCTACCGCTGTAAAAAAATACCACAAGCATTATCATTAGACTCTTACCTCAGATGAAAAATAGGGGCTACCACACCACCATTACCTTATTTTCCCTCTCGTCTCTTATTCGTTCTCTTTCATTCCATTCTAAAACCATGGTTCTTTAATCGATCAATCAACGATAAATTGTTTGATGCCGCAGCAATGCCCAGAAAGAAAGAAATTGAATTTTCTTGTGGGAAAGATGAAGCAGACAACGATTGTTATTGATTAGGGTTTTCAAATTAGGGCTGACTATGTGATTAGTTCGGCAAATACTAGTTGAGTGAGAGATTAGAATGGAGAGGTAATGTGGTATTAGAAATCATACAATTTAATGAGTTTTATTTTTTTTATTGCGGTATTAGGAAGAGGATATTATGGTGCCCTTAGTGCCACACTATACATATGTTAAAAATTCATTTTGTTAAGCATTAGTACTGTTAGAGTGCCTTCAATGGTTATAATGTTGAATATTCAGCCCTTGAATATTCAAGATATGATCAATAGTCATGTATTTATTTAATAATCATAAAAGCTTGAACGTCTATTGAATTGACATCTAGTTAACAAACCTACACTTAATAGGTGTCTGGCATAGAGCTTTTATTAAATAAAGTCTATTAAACGGACATAATTCTCTTTTCCATACTCCTTTCATTTAATTTTTTCAGTCTTATAGTTTAAAGCTCGCTCACTAGTTCCTTTTATGGCCATTATAAATGTATCCAACTTAGGTTGTTCATGAGTGATATTTCAGTATATTTTTTTGTGTATTTACTTATATGTAAATAATGTGTGCAGTCAGGGCATACACAAAGATTTCATGGAGTGAGGGCGAGAATTTTATTATTTGATTTTTCAACAAATAAAACGCTATGTTAGTACTAAATGCACCCATAGCTCAAAAATATGTATATCAACATCTGATATAACCATGAAAAGTACCATCACGTAATATAATTTTTTAAATGTCACAACAAATCTTTTTTTACTAAATATCACCCTTAACCAAGATTCTGTACAAGAGAATCCTTCCATCTGCATATTTTGAAAGTTGAGGATGAAATATAAAAACAAAACAAATAGATTTATAATATTAAAATTTTAATTTAGTATATGTAAAGTATATAGATATAAGCTAAAACTAATTTACTTAATTATGACAATATCACGTGAACATGAGAGAGAAATGCAATTTAAACTAATAACAAATAATTTTTTTGGCGCATGATGTTGTTAGATATATTAGCGTGGGGTATTCATATTAAAGTAAATGCAGGAGGATATGAGACTCAACCAACAAGTAACTGCAACAAAAGTAGATAAGTCAAGTTATCAACAAAAAAAGTAAAAATCTGTTTAAAATCCAGTAGGGTCAAATAAGAATAAAGTTGTTTTTGTTCTTTATTTTTATATTACATAAACAGGCCATTACAATCTGGGCCTTAGCCCGTTAGTTCATCCGTGTATATTATAATAAAATCTTATGTAACTTATTTTGTAACTATTCAACCAGTTTACATCCTAAAATAAAATCAAAGCTTCATCTTTTCTTTTATGGTATTGGAGCCCACATTGCCTAATGGCATCTTCTATGCTTCCCATCCAAGAATCGAGCAAGCCTGTGATTACCTTTCATCCTTGAGAGACTAGGTGTTCTAGTTTTTCACTCCTTAGACTATTGCGTCATCATCGGAGTGGGTTCCCCTCTCTTGATAGCATAGTTCTGTTCTTATCATTTTTTTGGTAATCACAATTATACAGCCATTCACCTCGCCATGAAAGGGTCAGATTTATCACCTTCATTCCCTTTCAGGCTGCGAATTTTGGTTCATTTCTGGTCACCAGCGTTTGGCCAGTGGTTTAAAGTCATCCTCACATTGTTTCAAGACTTCTGAGAGTCTTTTTAATAAAATTCTTGATTGTATATGTTTGCTACATCAAGAATTTTTAATTTATGATCAACCATGGCCGATGAAGATGATGAAGTCACTTCGGCCAATTCAAGAAATCTTCCCACTACAACAGATCTCCCTGCTGCAGCCCTTATCAAGCCAAAAAGCCAAATTATAACCATTCCTCTGGATGATGCAACACATCTCATAAAATTTGGTCTGCTATAGAACAAATTTTCAATTCTCAGTCCTCGGTTAGGGTCATCTATTATAGAAGTGAATTACATAATTCAAGGAAAGGAGATACGAGCATGAGGGATTATCTTACCAAAATTAAGAATCTATTTGATAGGTTGAGTGTTGTAAGGCATAAAATATCAAACAATGAACAAGTATTGGTGATCACAAACGATTTGGACCAAGAATATGAATCTTTAGTCAGTTACATTGCAATACATCCCACTCTACCTAAATGCAGTTTGTACATTCTGCTCTATTAGCCCATGAAGGCAGGGTTGAGCAAAGAAGAAATGCAAGGAGAATATTCTAGGAATTTTGCTGCTGTAACTAAAAACAAGCAGCAATAGAAAGGAAATTTTAATCAACAGAAACAAGATAATCCTTGTCAGAGGGGTGGACAACCTCAAAGAAGTTATGGCAAAGGAAGGTTTAATAATAATAATCGTGTGAAGTGAAAAATATGTGAAAAATTTGGTCACGATGGAACATGTGTTATTTCAAATTTAATGCCAAGTACAATGTTGTTCAACAAAATCAATCACAGCAAAGAAGTGCTAACCTGACCCTAACCAATCAATAAAATAAAGGGAATAATGATTGCTTAAGAGGTCAAGTCTCAAGTGGAGATGATTCAACCAAAGTCGATGACCTCAGCATGGATGATTGGTATCTGAATTCAGGAGTTACCAATCACATCACCCATAACTTGCAGAACCTGAATCTTAGCAACAAGAATTACTCAGGTGCGCAAAATTAACATGTAGGTAATGGTAAAGCTGTAAGTAATTCACATGTTGGTAGTGGGTATATAAAAGGTAAAAGGAAACTCTACTTAAATAATTTATTAAGAGTCTTCTGCATTAAAAAGAATCTAATTAGTGTTTCCCAATTTTCCAATGACAACAGTATATACGTTGAGTTTCACCCAAGTTTTGTCTTGTTAAAGACTTACTAAATAAGACAACACTGTTGCACGGTAAATTGCACAGTGGATTGTACAAGTTCAACAACATCAAGTCTAAGAATTCTATAATAAGGAAACTTGGTGTAATAGTATAAGTTCTGGCAATATTAGCTTGAACAGCGATAGTCATGCTAATTGTAATGTTTGCATCAGTGATAGTGAAAAAGATGAGATTAAGAAAAACAAACTTCTTAACTGTGCTCATATGAATAATAGTGATTGTATGGATATTAATAATATTCAAGGTAATTTAGATAGTACTTGAAATAAAAACAATGCTCACATTGATGATGTGCAGGTTGATAAAACTGATACTAGCCAAGATCAAAAGAATCTTGACAATGATAATCAGTATTCTAATTATGATAGAAGAAATTTTGATACTTGGCATTGCAGGCTGGGACATCCCATTTTTAACATTATTAGACAAATTTTGGAAGATAATGATATCAGGTGCAAAAATATACGTGAATCCCACACTTGCACACACTGCCAATTAGGCAAGAGCCACAAATTACCTTTCCACAATTATGATAATGTTTATAGCAAGCCTTTAGAACTAATTGTTGTAGACTTATGGGAACCAACACCCTTAAATTCAACACAAGGCCACAGGTACTATCTCTCTTTTGTTGATGCTTATAGCAGATACTTGAATTTATTTCTTCAAAAATAAGTCAGATACATTCACCACAATCATCTATTTTATATAATTCATAGAAAAGAGAACAATTGTAGTATGAAAATTATACAAATTGATGGTGGTGGTGAATTTATGCCTCTGGAGAAATATTTCCTTGACAGACGTATTTTTCTTAGAATAACTTGCCCACATACTTTTGAACAAAATGACTTAGTGGAAAGGAAACATAAACACATAGTTGAAACTGAAATTACTCTTTTGTCCCAATCTTGCCTGCCAATGAAATATTGGTATGAAGCGTTTCTACTGCTATTTATTTAATTAATATGCTCCCTACCAAGGTTCTAAGTAAAAAAATCCCAAACGAAATCTTATTTAACTACAAACCTGATTATAAAGGTTTGAAAATATTTGGGTGTCTATGTTTCCCCTACCTTAGCCCTTATAATAAACATAAGCTCTCTCTAAGATCCAGTCCATGTACCTTTTTGGTATATGGAAATAATCAAAAGGGTACAAATGTTTGAAAAATAGAGCCAGACTATTTATTTCAAGGCATGTTGTTTTTAATGAACTTGCATTCCCTTTTGTAGAAAGGAACACAAAATACAAGGACAATACTGGAAGTGTTAGCATCAAAGTTCCAAGTATACCAATTCTATCTGAATGGACTGATGAGGTTGGAGTGAAGGCTCGTCAGACAACCAACAACCAACCATCTCTACAACCAGATCAGATTACAACACCAATGTTTCTAATAATCATTTACCCTTATCCAATAATGATGACGAGGGACACAACAATTTGCAAGGCAGTGCAACAGGTTATACAATCCACTCAGACTCAAGTAATCGAAGTGATGACCTACATCAGAATCAACCTAACATAGGACATCACATGACCACAAGAGCTAAGAGTGGTATATTCAAACCTAAACTTTACACTATCTCATGTAATGGCAAGGAACCTATTACATATATATAAAAAAGCCAATAAAGTCCAGAAATGGAGAGAGGCAATGGACAGTGAATTCTATGCTTTCGTAAAGAATGGTACATGGTCTATTATTAAAGCTCCTAGGCACAAAAATATTATAGGATGCAGATGGATATATAACATTAAAAGAAAGGTAGATGGAAGCATTAACAAATATAAGACTAAACTTGTTACTAAAGGGTACTCACAATAATTTGGTTTGGACTTCAATTAAACATTTTCATTTGTGATCAAGCCAGCCACTATTCTTATTATTTTAACTATTGCTTTGCACAAACAGTGGGGTATAAGACAGTTAGATGTTAATAACGCTTCTCTTAATGGAGATTTACATGAAGAAGTTTACATGCAACAATCCAAAGGATATCACAGTGGGAAACAAGAAAATGTTTGCAAGTTGCACAAGGCTATTTATGGTTTAAAACAAGCTTCTAGAGCTTGGTATGAAAATCCTTATGTTGACATCAACCATGTTGAGTTTCACTGCTACTAAATCTGATACTTCATTATATATCAGAAGTGACAAGCATTCTATCATCTATATACTTGTATATGTGGATGATATTTTTATAACTGGAAATAACAGTGATGAAATTAACAAAGTTATGAATCATCTTGACCAAACTTTTGCCATGAAGGATTTGGGTGAGCTAAATCATTTTTCTGGGAATCCAAATTCAAAGAAAGTTTAATGATAAATTATTTTTATCTCAAAGACACTACATATCAAAGATATTAACCAGGGCTAAGATGAATCAAGCAAAGCCTTTACCTACTCCAATGACTAGTAATCTAAGACTGTCAAAGCACAAAGGGGAATCAATCGAAAACATTAAATAGTATAGAAGTATAGTGGGTGCTCTATAGTATGTGATAATTACTAGACCTAAAATCTGTTTCAGTGTTAACAGAGTAGGCCAATTCATGCAACATCCAATTAATGAGCATTGGAAAGCACTTAAATGAATACTACGATATTTGAAAGGTACACTTGAATATGGGTTATCTATCAGATCACCTAAGAATTTAAATTTAATTGCTTATAGTAATGTTGATTGGGCCAATGACCCTGATGATCACAAATCTGTCATTGGCTATTGTGTCTATCTTGGCTGCAATCCCTATTTCGTGGTGTACAAAAAAGCAAAGCACAGTTTCTCGATTGAGTACAAAAGTAGAATACAGATCCATTATAAGTAAAACTACTGAAATCATTTGGATCGGGAGTTTGCTGTAGGAATTAGGGTTTTATGCTTCTTGAAAACTGGTGATTTGGTGCGACAACAAAAGATATATTTCCCTCTCCATGAATCCGGTTCAACACTTACGAATGAAACATACTGAAATTGATCTTCATTTTGTTCGTGGGCGAACCAACTGCAGAAACTTGTGATAAATTATGTTCCTTCATTCTTTCAGCATGCAGATCTGCTAATGAAGGCTCTTTCAAGCAAAAAAATTACAAGATTAAGAGGATATTTGAGAGTAGAAGGAGTAGCCGACATGAATGGAGAAGGGGGCTAAAAACCATAGATATAATTAAGGTAGGAAATAAGAATAAAGTTGTTTTTTTTTTTGTTTTTTTTTTTGTTTTTGTTTTTATATTACATAAACAGGCTATCACAATCGGGGCCTTGGCCCATTAGCTCATCCTTGAATATTATAAATACAGCCGTATACAACTTATTTTGTAACTACTCAATCGGTTTACATTATGAAATAAAATCAAAAGCTTCATCTTTACTTTTAGAATCGACGCCCCGCACTGGGCCTTAGTTAGGTATGCCACTACGTAGTCCATATTGAACATGCATATGAAATTGAGTCTTTATTTATTTTATGTATTGACCTTGAAGAGTATGCGTGTTATTTTGAGTAAACTAAATTGTTAGATTTTTGTTTCTGCTGAAATGTAAAGATTTAAGGTTGTTTGAGTGATTGTGTGTGAGAGGAATGGAAATGATTGTATTATTGGATAATGGTTCAAACAGTACAGAGTTAGCCTGTATTTAAAATGTTAACAGGTTATGCAACGGTAATATTACAATTAAGAGAATTGGGCCAAACCCATATCCAATGCCGAATATTACAGAAGTAAATACTAAGGGCCTGCTAAGGTATTCGTTTGTCTCATAATACCCCCTCTCAAATGAAACCTAGGGTTTCTTATCTTCAGCCAACATGAAAAAATTTCAAAGAAAAATAATGGGCCTCTGTGAAATTAGCTTGAATCAGGCAACTGATTTTGTATCACTGTTAATGGCGTGGATTTGAGTGTAAGCACTCATCTTTGCATCTTCCGATCTGAAGATTCCTGCACTTCAATTCTATAGCTGTTTGTCTTTGTGCTCCTTGAGGGGATAAAGTTGTATTACTGTTGTGCTTTGTCTTTGCTTCTTCGGATCTAGATGTTACAGCGAAGCTAAGGTTTCTAGAGCATGATTTACTGAGGTTTGGAGCTGATGACTTCATATCTGAACTTGCTTGCCTTGAGTCTTCATTCAGATCTGATTTTTTTGATAACTTTTAGCTCAGATCTGAACTTGGTAAAGTTCTTACTTGACAGTGGTTTAGTGAGTATGTCTGCTACTTGATGTGTTGCTGTAACATGATTTATTTGTAACTTTTCTTTGATTACTTTTTCACGAATAAAGTATAAATCGATTTCCATATGCTTAGTTCTATAATGTAGTACTGGGTTTGAAGATAATGACATAACACTTAAACTATCACACCATAGTGTTGGTGCCTTTTGAACTGTGATCTTTTGCTCATTAAGTAGTGATTGTATCCACATAATCTCGGTTGTGGCATTAGCAATGCTTCTGAATTCCGAATCAGTACTAGATCTAGAGACTGTAGGCTGTTTTTTTGCACACCAAAAAATAGGATTGTTCCCAAATAGATGCAATATCCTGAGGCAGATATCATATTATCAGGATTTGTAGCCCAATCAGCATCACTGTATCCAATTATATGTAGTTGTTTGCTTTGCCTAAAGTGTGAACCAAAGTCATTTGTCCTCTTTAAGTATCTTGGTACCCTTTTCATGGCTTTCCATTGTTTATCTTGGGTTCCTGCATGAATTGAGAGAGTTTGTTAACAAGTAGGCAATTTCTGGTCTAGTAATGGTAGCATATTGCAATGCACCCACTAGACTTCCATATTATTTAATATTTTATATGTTTTCCCCTATGTTTTGATAATTGGTGACTTGTAATCATTGGAGTTGGGCAAGGCGTTTGTAGTATCCATGTTTTCTTTGACCAAGATTTCATTGATATATTTCTTTTGACTAGAGAATAATTCTGGTTGAGATATCTTTATCACTTCAATAACCAAAAAGTAATTGAGTTCACCCAAGTCTTTGACAGAGAATTATTTATCCAACAGTTGAAGGAGCTTTCTTATTTATGCATTACTGTTACCTATAATAATTAGGTCATCAACATATATCCGAACATAGATAATTATATTATCAGTAATTCTGATGAATAGTGAGTGGTCTAATTTGGTAGATTGAAACTTTAATTTGTCAAGACAAGTTTCAATTTATCAAACTAGACCCTAAGAGCTTGCTTAAGCCCATATATTGCTTTGTGTAGCTTGCACACAAGCTCTTTTTCTTTCTGATATCCTTGTGGTTCGTGCATGTAAACTTATTCCTTTAAGTCGCCATTCAAGAATGCATTGTTGACATCTAATTGTTGAATTCTCCTGTTGTTATGCAAGGCTCTGGTAAGAATTATTCTTATTATAGTAGGCTTATCAAATGGAGAGAAAGTTTCTTCAAAGTAAAAACCATATTATTGTGTGAATCCTCTTGCCACTAATCTGGCCTTATATCTATGTATAGATACATCTGCATTTTTTTAAAATCTGAATGTCCATTTACTGTCAACAATATTTTTGTCTTTTGGTGCCTTAACAAGAGTCCATGCTTTATTGTTGATTAGTGCCTGATACTCCTCATCCATAGCTTGTATACAATTATCATTGCTAACATCTTGCTTGTAATTTACTGGCTCATCTGAATTGCTGATAGCAGCATGGACTTTGGATTTGAAAATTCTCCTTTTTGATCTGGTGATCATCGGATAGCCAGTTTGTGGTTGTTCACCATGCTGGTTATCACTCTGTGTACTTTCACTTCTGCTATTTGATTGATTATTTCTAACTTCATGAGCATGTGACAGACTTTCAGGTTGAGCATGACTTGTGGTAGGTTGATTGGATAGTTCAGACTCCTCATTGTTAAGACTGACTGTATTGTTTTACTGAGAGTCTGAGCAACCATCACCTGCATCTACACTTGAATCATCTGAATATAAAGGTATGCCTGGAATTGACCTTTTTGTGTTGTATATTTTTTGAGTAATAGTAATCTCACTGCTCTGAAATGGGAATACTTTCTCATTAAATACAACATGTCTACTGATAAATATTTTACCTTTTTCATCAAGGCATTATAGCCTTTTTGATCACTGGCACATCCTATAAAAGTACATGGTGAAGATCTAAAATTTAATTTATGTGCATTGTAAGGTCTTATATGGGGGTAACATTGCCATCCAAATACTCTTAACCTTTTATAATCAGGTTTGATGTTATGTAACATTTCTAAAGGGAATTTATTGTTCAGCACTTTTGGTGGTAACCTATTTATTAAATATGTAGAAATGTTGAATGCATCAGGCCAAAATTTCATAGTTAAATGACCCTGTGCTAATATAATCCCACTTTCAACAATACGTCTATGTTTTGTCTCAACTAATCCATTTTATTCTGAAATATATGGATAACTTATTCTATGAATGACGCCTTTGTTTTGAAAAAAAATTCTTTCACATGTTTGAATTCAGAACCTCCATCAGTTTGTAAAATTTTCAGATGTTCACCAGTTTTCCTTTTAACTTGATTAGTGAAATAGATAACTACCCTACTGGTTTCAGATTTGCTTTTCATAAAATATATCCAAGAATACCTAATATA
Source organism: Allium sativum (assembly GCA_030737875.1). Taxonomy (NCBI): domain Eukaryota; kingdom Viridiplantae; phylum Streptophyta; class Magnoliopsida; order Asparagales; family Amaryllidaceae; genus Allium; species Allium sativum. Next base: position 105,792,583 of record CM060909.1, read on the forward strand.
ATAGTCAACCAAAGATACATACCCATAATCTGAATTTAATGGTGTTAGCCCCCGTAGGTCAACAATAACAAGTTCAAATGGTTTTTTATAAGCGGTAGTTGAATCAAAGAAGGGTAACTTGTGGCTTTTACCCATTTGACAATAGGTGCAAACATATGGCACAGAAATGTTATCATAAGAAATATTATTGTTTGATGAAACCTTCTTAACAACATTCACATTAGGATGACCAAGCTTTACATGCCATAGATCAAACACACTAGTTTTATCATCAATTTCAGATAAGTGGCAAACATTGTTTCTTCCTTAACTGCTTGCTGGGCTGACACCTTTGAACTTGTACAGTCCTTTGTATGTTTCACCCTGCAAGATAGTTTCCTTAGTTAATAGATCTTTAACTAAATAGTGATATGGATGAAACTCAATACGCATTATTGTCTTTAGCAAACTGTGATACACTTAGAAGATTCTTTTTTATTTAAGGTACCATAAGTAAATTATTGAGATAAAATTGTTTTTTTACCTTTGATGCGCTAAAGCCAATATGTGTAATGTTGACACTATCACCATTACCCATATGTAAAGAATTCATACCTTTGTATTCCTTTTGACCAAGATTAAGATTGTTGAGATTATTGGTGATGTGATTAGTTGCACCTGAATCTGGATACCAGTTGTTATCATCTATTTCATCACTTTGACTTGTTTGATTGCTTCTAGAATTGTTGCTTTGACTGTCTGACTTGACTTATGCCATGTTTACAGTAGGATTGGATTTTCTTTGACTGTTTTAATTTTCTCTAGCAACATAATTGTTGTTTAACCTAAAGTAACACTTCATAGCAGTGTGACCCACTTTTTCACTAATCTGGCATTAGGTTACTGTTGTTCCATCTTCCTCTTCCTCTACTTCTGTTTGAAAAACCACCCCTTTGTGTAATTTGTTCATTTCTGTTTTGACTTTTATTCTTGGATTCAACAAAATTCGCAGATAGGTCATTTAGTTGAGACCTTTTTGTTTCAATTCTTACTTCATGAGCAATTAAAATAGAATGAACATCTTCCATAGAACAAACAATTTTCTAGGATGAGATAACTGCTACAACAACTCATACTCTTCACTAAGACCATTTAAGATTGTCCAGATATGTTCAGAATCACCAATTTTTTGTCCTGCTACTTCAAGATGATCACATGTACTTTTAACCTTTGCCAAGTATTCCCTCATAGATAAGTTTTCTTTTCTTGATGTTTGCAACTGGTTTCTGTAGTACATTATCTTAACAGATGATCGGGTGCTAAATGATTTTTCTATAAATGTCCAGATTTCATAAGCAGTTTTACACCCTATTACTTGTGATAAGACCTTTCCACTAATTGATGATAGCAGCCCGATACATATTAGTCTATCTTGCCTACGATATTTAATGAATTCATCATTGTTGATATGAACTTTGGAGGAACAACAATAGTTCCAAGAATGTGTCTTTCTAATCCATAGCCCTGTATAGCAGTTTTACTTGCAATTTCCATAGCAAGTGGTTGTTCTCTTTAAGATGAATTGTAATTAATTGGGTTTGTGGATTGATACTCGTTTTGACAAGAGTTTCGGCATTTGGTGTATTCTGATTTGTTGATGTTTCTTGATTTTGATCTGCAGATGGATTTGATGCAGCAGAAGTAGAGTTGTTGTCTCCAGCCATGAAGATAACAATATTGAGAACTTTGCGGCAAGAAAGGTATGAAACCCTGAATTTTTTGATGCTTTAAATTGAGGAATTTCTTGGAAAGATTTTCAGTTGAGTATTGCTACAACCTTAAGGCTTTGATGATGATTTTGATTTCTCTCGATTGATGATTTTTTCTGAAAAACCTTCTGGTAACGCACTTTGCTTCAACTGTAATGGTTTTCTTGATTTTTTGATCGGTTTTCAGCAAATTTCAGTGGTTTCTTGAACAAAATTGATGTGGTAAAGTTGCTGCAGCCTGTTTTAAAGTATGGCGAAGCACAACTTTATTGATATCAAGTCGCAAATCTCAAATGATGGGATAGAAACGTCGTAGATGAGAGGGATTCAGGTGATGATAATTCTCTGACGAATCAACTGTCAAAAGACAGAACAACACCACAGTTTATGGATGTCCAATATCGAATATTACAGAAGAAAATACTAAGGGTCTGCTAAGGTATTCGTTTGTCTCATAATACTGAATGCTTTATATTACGTTAACAGGAAAATAACGACAAGGACAAAACTTAAGACTTTTTTAGAACAACCCATTAAAATTTTAATCAGAAGGACAATATACTGCTTATTTTTTAATATCGTATTTCGCATGCGGTTTCCATCTTCTTCCTCGATTGTCTCTCATGCATAAAATCAACCGCGTCGTTTCATACAGTTTTATTGATCGGCAATTTTATATTGCAAATTCGATTCAGTTTGCAAATTCAATCTCGTTTGCATCGATTGGGAAATCTTTGTCGAGATTAGGTTATTCTATGTTTGCATCGACTGAATTTTTTTCTATTGGGCTCATTTAATTTAATATTAGTTTTGCAATTAGGTTTTTTTTTTTTTTTTTTTTTACTTTTATCGGTGATTCATGGCTTCTGTTGGTTCTACAATTTTAATGTTCGGTTGTTCACTAGTTGGGTATCAGTTTTGTATTTTTTAAGGTATCAGTTTTGTTTAATCAACTCTGTTTTATATTCCTTTGTTGTGTTTTTTATGTTGTATTTATTGTGTAGTTGTATTGTTGTATTAACTATGTATTACAATTGAACTTATTTTGTTTTAATCAGTCAAACTGCGATATAAATATTTTTTTGTATGTTTTAAAAAAAAACATTACAGCAGTTTTTAGTTTGCAGTTTTATATTTTTTTTAAGTATCAATTTCACAGTATTAACTGTGTTATGTTTTTATTCATATGTTTTTGTTGCTGTGCTAATTTTATAGTTGTAGTGTTGCATTAACTTTGTAACTCAATCGAACTTATGTCATTTCAATCAATCAAACTGTGATGTAAACATTTTTTGCATTACTTTTTCTTTAAAATATTATAGCAGTTTTTAGGTAGCAGTTTTATATTCTGTTAGGTATCAGTTTTACAGTATTAAATATGTTATGTTTTATTCATATGATTTTGCTGCTGTGTTAGTATTGTAGTTGTATTGTTGCATTAACTGTGCATTACAATCGAACTTGTTTTGCTTTAATCAATAAAACTGTGATGTTAACATTTTTTGTATACTTTTTTTTTTAAAAGATTATAACAGTTTGTAAGTATCGGTTTTATATTGTGTTAGATATCAGTTTTTATGACTTTTGGTGTCTGAATTGTGTTAAGTGGGTATCAGTTTTGAATTTTTTGATACCAACATTAATTCTAACTGATACCTACTGATTAAAAAAATAATACCAATCAACTCAATTCAATTCTCACAAAAATTATATTTATTCTCATCAATACCTACTGATATTAATACATCATTTGTATAGAATGTTGTTATAATCTAATCACTTGTATCATATGATACCTACAATGATATAGAACTGATATTCAGCCACTTAACTAAATAAATAAAAATGAAATTGATACCTACAGTAGTGCAGAACTGCTACCTATAAACTGAAAACAATAATAACACTAAAACCGATACCTACCGAGATATGAAACTACTACCTAAAAACTGTAAGTAAGAAAATATCACAAAACTAAATTCTACAGGGAAACACAACTGATACTCGGTAGCTGAAAAATAAAATAACACATAAAATTGATACATACAGGAGGTTAAAACTAATACTCAACATACAAATAAATTTGTGTAGATAAGCATAGCGGTATATGATATAATGGAAATGTGTTGAATCGTTTATAATTTCCATACAAATTCTTTGTATTGTGTTTTTTTTTAAATTTATCGTCAAATTATTGTGCTGTTGTATAATAGGATCTCATGTTTTTATGACCACTGGTAGCATTATGTAGTATGTTTTTTATTATTTTTATGAAGCTCTTTGACCATTCAGTTGGTATTAGTTTTAACACCCTGTGGGTACCAGTTTTTTGTATTATTTATTGGTTACAGGTACTAGTATCAGTTTTATATCATTGTAGATATCAGTTTTTGTTATTTTTTTCTTTAAAGTTTTTGAGTATCAGTTTTATGACACTGTAGGTATCAGTTTTTGTATTTTCATTTTTGATCATTTTCCTCTAGTTTCATCCGTTTTGTCTTCTTCAACTACGGTTCTCAGTGACTGTTGAAGATTTTTACCACATGCAATTAGGGGTTTCACTCATGATTGTGCTTGATATCCCATCCGTGGTTGATTTGCGTTGATTTTTGTTGTTCATTCGATTCTTATGGTTCGATTGCATGAAACGATGCGGAATTTGAATTAGTTGTAAGATTTTGTGATTTTTGATTCCGCGATTTCGTGATTTCAAGGTAGAAAATTGGATGAGAATGATAAACGACGGATAGTTTTATGCGGTTGTCCTTCTAAGTAAAATATTAGTAGGCGGCTGTCCTTTTGAATAAAATATTAGACGGCTGTGTTTATGTTTAAATTTTTAACATCAATTGTCCTTGTAAATTAATTATATCTATATGTTTATAGATTTTTTGAAGAATATAATTGCAGAATGCTTATAGTTTCTAAAGAACAATATTTCCTTTACGCATTTGCTATCTCAAAATAAGAACAGCTACATGGACTAACTAAGACCATTTAAATCTTTTAATCTAAAACCATATATTATCATTTTTTGGCACATAGTTGGAAATCACAGTTCTCCTCATTCCTCAGCGTATAAAATAAATTTTCGTCTTCACTTCTCAACCTGTTTATGGCTACCACTAAAATTTCCTCTTCTTTCCTTCCGGCAAATTCTAAATTCTTGAATGAAAACAAATTGAACCCCATTTCTTTAAATTTGCTTCTCAACAAACCCATAATTCCAAACTCTTTCATTACTCATGGCTTTTTATCAATCGAGCAAAGACCAGTTTGCTGTTCTGTTGCTTCAGTTATGAGTTCTGCTGAAGAAATTCAGCCTACTGAACCTCAAGTTCAATCCGGGTACGTAATATACATTTACCACTATATTTTTGTTCGTCCCCCTTTTCTAGAAAAAAAATTAAGAATATATGTATATCACAGAACATGGATGTATAGAGGTTATCGTACGCGCTATCAATATGCTGGAAATGATGGACCTGCATTAGTTCTGATACATGGCTTCGGCGCAAACAGGTCTAAATGATCTGTTTCTAGAGATAGTTTTCATGATGAACCTCTTGTATTTTTTCCACTTCTTTTGTAATCTACCAGCCTATTTTTACAGTGACCATTGGAGAAAAAACATTAAATATCTTGCGAAAACAAGCAGAGTATATTCAATCGATCTTATCGGCTATGGCTATTCTGAAAAACCAAATCCTCGAGAACTAGAATCCTTCTACACATTCGATACATGGGCAAATCAGTTAAACCAATTTTGTGCTGATGTCGTGAAAGACAAAGCTTTCTTCATATGCAACTCCATTGGAGGTTTATTTCTTTATTCTTTTCATGTTATGATTTTTCGAAAGGTAGTCCATCTTTTAAAAAAAAAAGTATACAGCTATAAGTGATGAAATGCAAACCTTTTTTCCAATAACATGAACTGTAAGGTGTATGGTACATGCTCCTACGAGTTCACACAGAGGATTATCTTTGTATTAAAAATAGGTGTTGTGGGTCTTCAAGCGGCTATAATGGAGCCTACAATATGCAAGGGTGTGCTTCTATTGAATATTTCGTTGCGTATGCTTCATGTAAAGAAGCAGCCTTGGTATGGTAGGCCTTTGATTAAGTCATTTCAAAGCCTGTTAAGGTAAACTAAACGGATAAAATACGATGTTTCATATGGGTCATTTATGTGGAAACTAAGAGTAGGCTTGTGTATGGTTGATAGGGATACCAGTTTGGGGAAGATTTTCTTCAATGCAGTTGCAACACCTGAGTCTGTGAAAAGTATTCTTTGTCAGGTACTTCTTTATGTTATTGATGGCATAGTCGGAATAACTGCTGTTTAACCAGCATTATCTGCTTATAGCATGTGTGAAAATTTTATTTAACTAGTCCTGAGTAGCCTCCATCTAAATTTTAAAAAGTTAGTTGAATTAAGATGTCCATACTAGCTTCGGTAACTATTGCGCAGTTGACTTGATTTACGAGATCAAAAAGCATACCGTAAATCAAAACATTTAGGGGTTGGTTTACCATTTTTAAGTTTGAATTTTGTTTATATTAAAGTACGAAAATGCTAAACAGACCGAAACTGTTTTTGTCAAATTATGAGAAAGGAGGAAAAAGTAGGGGGAATCCACCATAATTACAAAAAATACCCCCTACATTACACGATATCAAATGTTCGCACAATAGGACTGAATATCCTTCGGTCCAACTAGCATTTCCCATTAAAGTACGCTAGACACATGTAAATCATATAAAGTAACCAATTCAAAAAACATAGTTAAAATTCAAAATACCAAACATTTTTTGTTAGATTTTTCGAAATAACTAAAGAACCATGTTTTGCAACTAATGTTGGTCTCCATCTTCATTTCATCCCCTCCGTAATCTATGTACACTTCTTATATTTTGCAACTAATGTTTGAAACTCAAAACAAAAAGCACAAAATAGAACATGAAAACAAAGCTTAAGCCAAACAAACAAATCGAACAGATTAACATTCCAAATAAAATGCGAAGGAAGAAACACCAACAACCATAAACCATGCAATAACTTGTATTATCTGTGTTATTTTCCTCATATTGAATTTTTGTTTGTTTGTATTATTCGTGATGGTTATGTATAACTTGTTTGTATGGCTCCATTTTCGTTTCCATGTTTTGTAGATCAATTATGAGAGGTAAGCCTTCAGCTTCGTAGGTCAAGTGCACGATGGATGTTTAAATAATGCATTCACACTGCATATATAGTTATTTAGAAATGAGGGCGTCTATTTAAACATAAAACTAGACACAAAAGTGGGAGATAAAATTCAAATTTGAATTATTTTGTCTTTATGTGAGAGATGAAAATAAGAAACAATTTGATGGTGGAGATTTTGTGTCTCTTCGCTTGTCTATTTTTTTATGTTTAATAGACTTTTCCTTTAGAAAGGGGGGCATCTAGTCAAACATAAAACTAGACACAAAGCGAGAGACATAAAATCCACATCATTGAATTATTTTGTCTTTATGTGAGAGGTCGAATCAGAAAGCATTATTTTAAGTAATAAAAAAATATATGTAAAATTAAAAAACAAATAAAAAACCAACATGAGATAGAAATTCATGGAAGAGCATTTTAGTCCAACTATATATATCGAAAGAGAGCAAGTCCTCTATCCTCTGGAACCCACCAATCGGGATCTCATGATTTTCACTTTTTTGCAATTAAGTCATCTTTCTCTCTCTAGCTGTTGAGGGCTTAACTGCAAAAAAAAAAAATGAAAATCATGGATTTTTGATTGGTTGGGTATAAGGGATAAAGGGTTTTCTGTGTAGGGGATTTGATTTCATATCAAAACTAGGAGTTTGGGCTGAATTTGCCTAGAAATAATAGCGAAAATAATACAAATGTTACAATGAATAAGTTGCCTTTATATATCAAAACATGGAAGTTGATGCATAATCTGTGTGTAGGATCATAAAAGTTTATTGTGTGATATCATAATGTTATGCACTTATCTACTCTTAACTGTTGACACAAGCCATTTTGAATGAGATGGCAGATAAATGACTGTAAAATTTTAGTAGCTATGTTTCAAATCTTTTTCGTGTTTTCATTACAGTGCTATCATGACAAATCAGCAGTTACTGATGAACTAGTGCAGATTATACTAAAACCAGGGCTCGAACCTGGTGCAGCCGATGTATTTCTTGAGTTCATCTGCTACTCAGATGGTCCTCTTCCTGAAGAGCTGCTTCCAAAAGTCAAGGCAAGTAGAACAAACATATAATCATATACTAAATACTATTTGTGTTCCTAAATGTTCTGCATTTTATTTTGTTTTCTTGAAAATGCAGTGTCCAGTTTTAGTGGCATGGGGAGATAAGGACCCCTGGGAGCCTGTAGAACTTGGAAAAGCGTATGCCGATTTCGAGTCAGTAGAAGATTTTGTTGTCCTACCAAATGTAGGGCACTGCCCACAGGTTCTTTCTTTATCCACATAAATGAACTATACTAGAATCTCATATTCTTAAGTTATAACAACTTATAATATACATTAGCTTTACGACATCGATATGTAATTTTGTTATTATGCTTTTTGGTGTAGGATGAAGCACCAGATCTTGTAAATCCTCTTATCGAATCGTTCGTAAAGCGCCATAATGTGAATACCATAATTTCTTCAACATGAAAATTTTGGTCATGGATTATAGCTCTTTGCTAGTGTAATACACACATTTCTGCTAGCTATTCGATGAATGGGCTGTTTCTTCATCTACTTCCTCTTTTCCCTTTTTTATATATAAGTCATACATCCGAATTATAACTTCTTATATATATATATATATATATGTGTGTGTGTGTGTGTGTGTGTGTGTGTGTGTGTGTGTGTGTGTGTGTGTGTGTGTGTGTGTGTGTGTGTGTCATATATTTGAATTATAACTAGCTATATCACGGTATGTCGAACACTTCAGACGTAAACGAAAATCTGCAATAGAGAATTTGTAATAAGAAAAATAGAAATATAATGCAGCTGGATCTAATAAGAAAGGTTCCTTGCAAAATGCTTATCAATTAATCATTGAAATCTAGATGTATATTGCCTTTTGATCAGTAATACTATATATACAGCGCTAGGATAGAACATACCATAATATCAACAGTTTAAGAACAGAACCGAGCACTGGATGAGCAGGATGCTATGAGACGGCATGTTTCCACTTTCCAGTATAGCTTTGTACATTTTTCAAAATTGTTATACGAAAATAAAACAAAAATTTCCTAATAACAGGATGATTTCTCTATGTGCTTACGATAAAAAAATTAAGCCAAATGTAAATAGCGCTTCACCATATGAAGCTTTGGTAATTCTATGCAACATATTAAAGAACATCTGCATAGCATTGGATAGGGGTGAGCATTATTTGGTTAAATCAAATAAACCAACCGAACCAATTTATTTTGGTCGGTTTGGTTTGGTTTTGAAATTAAATCGGTTTGTAATTGGTTCGGAAAATTTTTTAGTTTGGTTATCGGTTTAACCAAATTAACCGAACTTTTATTATATTTTTGAAAATTATCAATATTATTATAAATATTTGAAGTAAGATTAGTTTTCCAAGTAAATTTTAATCATCATGCATGTGTCAAAATTACTTTTAAAAAAACATAAGAATCATAAATTATAATACTCTAATCATATACTTATGATTTATTTCAAATAATAGGTAATATTACAATCATAAGTTCTAAAATATTTTTAGTTCGGTTAAATCGGATAACCAACCGAACCAACCAAACTTAATTTGGTTGGTTTTGTTTGGTTTTCATTTTTATCGGTTTTAGTTTGATTTGACAATTTTCATCATCCGATAAACCGAAACAACCAAACGCTCACCCCTAGCATTGGACATTCTACACTTACACTCCACTACAAAACAGACAAAACACTTTTCAATAGATAAATCATGAAGAGCATCCCAGCCGAGGTCTTGGGTTGGGAATTGACTAACCTCGAATGACCGGTTGGTTGCTCTATTTGGCAACCAATGCAATCTAAGAGGTTACCGACTCAGCCGGCTACGACCAGTGGCAACAATCAGAAAAATAGTTATTGTTTAAAACCAGCTAGGACAACTCTTACCATCTTTCCTTCTCTATATAATTTCACAATTTACAACATTTATTTTCATCAATTTATTCAACATTTCATGCCCTTTCAAACAATTAACCACACACAGTTCTAATTCAATTAAAAAAGGAAAGTACCAAAAAAATCCGTGTTCTAATTCTCTATCACAACACGAACCCGGTAACCATAATTAGTCTCTATAAGTCGAATGCGTTCAATTATTTGTGCAGTCAAACTCAATATCATTCTCAGCAACAAAATCAAAATCCAATATTTGATATTCTCAAATAAACTCCAAAGTCGTATCATTCTTCGCAAAATCATAATTCCTTTCAATTCTAACAAAATTCAAATTATTCCCGAAATAACTCATTTCAACAAAACTTTAAGCACGGTCAAAGCTACATGTCCACCGATAACCAGCAATGACCAGTGGTGCCTTGTCAGTACCAAAATCGAAAAGAAATCTGAATGATCAATTCAGAGATAACGGTTGAGAAAGTTTTGCATCACAATTCGAGGTTGATGGAACTGCCGAAGAATATGTTTATAGAAATCCAAGTTCGTCTACTGCTCAAGCAAGGAAAAAGCTAATAACGAGAATCAGTATTAATAATATTAATGAATCTCGTTATGCAGAAAGCATAAATCCAGTACCAAATGGCTCAAAACCACGAAAATAACCGTTGTACGATCAATCTGAATTCTGTTGGGCTGAATGTTCTAGTTATAGTAAGAAATACACAAGTTGATTTAAAAGTTCTCTTTAGAATTTTGTCTGTAATTTATTCAACAATCGGCATCCGAAAAATCTTTCAAAAACCGTTGATACATTAGAAACACAATAGAAAAGAATAAATTCCACTTCTCAACATTGGAAAGAAATAACCATTGATAACATCCAAGATTGAAATACATATGCAGAAATACAAACATGAGTCATATGGGGATCCATCCGAAATGTAGACGTACAATCTATCATATGCCATCCAGATGAGTGAAATACAAAAACTGAGATACATAAAACGTATATAGAAACGTACACGAAACATAACATCATCATATGATATCAAAATGAATGAAATATAAATACAGAAATATAAACACTGATATACATAGAACATATACAGAAATCTATACATACATGAAACAACTTCGATCCTTTGACATCCAGATGAATGAAATACAAACACTGAAATACATAAATGTATACGTACAAGGAAAGAACAACAATCATAAATGAATGAAATTCAAACGCTGAAATACTAATAAAGAAATACGTAGAACAGGTACATGAATGTACACGTACGTGAAACAAAACATCAATCATATGAGATCCAAAGTGAATGATATACAAATACTAAAATGCACAGAATAGATACAGAAGTGTACACGTACATTCAACAATACATCAGTCATATGAGATTCAAATGAATGAAATACAAATACTGAAATACAAACATTGAAATACGTAAAATAGACACGTAACTGAAATACAAACAATGAAATAGAGCATCAATCATAGGAGATCCAAATACATGAAATACAAAAACTGAATGCATGAATTAAAACCCATAAAAGTGATCATTGTCACCACCGCCAAGACCACATATATTGTAACGGTCCACGATTTTTATCCTAAAAAACATTGATATATGCATAGTATTCACATGCCAAACAATTGAGTGACGAAAAGACAGATAGCTTGGAAGAAGAAGAAAAAGAATGAAGAAAGAATCTCGCATGCTGTGGAAAGTATATAATGTAAAATGATCTTACAAAGAATATATCTTTTATATATCAATCCTATTATCAACCTAGGTACTTACAATAAGCTGTTCTTAAAAATGCTGATAAAATACAATAAAACAAAAACACACTGTGGAAGAAGAATATAATACAAGAATACATCTTGGGTCTCCTGCTTCTCTCTTGAAGCTCCATGCATCCAAAAGCTAATTTGGAAATTATGCTCGTTCTGACTTGAAAAAAAAAAAAAAAAAAATGCTCGAATCAATCTGGTATGCCTATGCAACATATATCAAATCAAAAGGAATTTGACTTATTCATCTTGCAAATCCTTAGAAAATAAAAGGTATCTTGTTGTTAGTACCGTCTCGCATGTTGTTAAGAAGGAATGATGGTTTGAATACAATAGTCTCACATCACGGAATATATTGAAGGAATTGTATACAAATATGAGCTGGTAGGCACGTAACATTAGGAATTTCTTTTGTTATATGGGAGTTGTGTGCTAGCTCATACGCGTGTAAGGAAGAGGGCTTTGTTCCGATCGTCATTACATAACGGTGGTACTAAAGCCGAAGGTTCGGACTGAGCCATGCAGGCAAGGCAGTGCTCTCAAAAGATTCTCGTAGGATGCGAGCCAAGGGGAGACTGTTAGGATTTTCTCGCATGTTGTTAAGGAGGAATGATGGTTTGGATACAATAATCCCACATTACGGAATATATTGAAGGAATTGTGTATTAATATGAGCTGGTAGGCATGTAGCATCATGGATTCATTTTATTATATGGGAGTTGTGTGTCAGCTCATATACGTGCAAGATAGAGGAGCTTTGTTCCGACCGTCGTTACATAATGCTATCGGAGCCGAAGATTACGGACTGGGTCATGCGGACAAGTCAGTGCTCTCAAAAGATACTCGTAGGATGCGAGTCAAGGGGGAAACTGTTAGGATTGTCTCGCATGTTGTTATGGAAGAATGACGGGTTGGAATTAATAGTCCCACATCATGCAATAAATTGAAGGAGTTGAGTACAAATATGAGTTGGTAGGCACATAACGTCAGGGATTCCTTTTGTTATATGGGAGTTGTGTGTCATTTCATATGTGTTCAAAGACGGGGGCTTTGTTCCGACCGTCGTTGACATAAAAGTGGTATCAGAGACGAAAGTTACGGACTGAGCCATGCAGGCAAGATAGTGCTCCCAAAAGATACACATCAGAACAAATAACAGAAGACTTTTATAAAGATCATAATAATGTTACATCAGGGTACAGAATATATCAGAGTATATCGAAATACAATACAGCGGAAGATTTATTTACAATAAATGTAATACAATTCACAGCGGAAAGTAAATAAAATAACACAGCGGAAGACTATCAACGCTTTGGATACAGCTTAAAGCTTCAATTCAGAATCCTGCTCAATAATAATCTCTGCAAAACAAACCACTCGACTGCCCGTGTGGAAAATAGGGGCACCCGAGTTTGCAAGGGAAAAACAAACTACGAGTCAGTCATGGGACTGGTATGAGAACTCTACAGTTAAAATTAACTTAATAATAAGACAACTCACAGGACCACGCCGCTAACGTGGAACGGGTTTACCCCATGAATGCCAGTGTATAAACAACAATCAATATAGATATATGATTTACTATGCATCAATCAACATGCAATATCCCAATCTACCCAGTTAGATTAATCACCACACTTAGATTTTCCAAATCCAATTCAATTTACAGAACTTATTCCTTTGGACTTTTTTTTTTTCAATTTCTATTCCAAATCATTTGAAATACATATCTAACTTTTATATCAAAGTAGATTTCACTTTGGGATTTCAAACCAAAATCTTTGGAAATATGAATTCCAAAACATAACAATGCATACAAACAAGTATGCAACCAAATATCGGGCTCCCCTCAGACAAGGCAAAGGGCACGTACCTAAGCAACTCGATATATATATATATATATATATATATATATATATATGTATATATATATATGCACCTCCCACACATGGAGCAGGCTACACACTGACCACTCACCCTAAGGCACTGGATCTCACTCATACTTTTAGTATACCGGGTTACCAAATCTTTAGCCACATACCAAATCATTTCATATCCCGAAGTAGGGAAAATAATTTCACAACATAATAATCACAAGTATTTTCAAAATATAGTACTTCACATTAGCAATTCACACATATGATTAGTCACTATTAATCACATAACCTTTGAGCTCGTACGTCTCAAAGAAGGGTGTTAAGCAAGAGAATAGATTATCCGCCACCAAACAGATACATCATTAATAACAACTAATCGAATATGTGATGAACTATAATGTAAAACCATAATACATTTCGAAATCCTTTCGATAATATCAGGTTTAGGCCTCGAAATCCTTTCTGTTTTATAAAACATTTTTATAAAATATTCCCTGTCCAAAATCGGGAATACATTTCTTCACTTAAAAAAAATATCATTTCAAAATCATTCATTAAATTTGAAATGAACTCAACAACATCGCTAAACATCTCATAGTCAAATCGTGAAGTGTTTCACAAGACGTTAGCATACAGATATTTCTACCCAACCCAATGCTAAATATAAAAGCATATTCTGCACATAAACTGGTCGAGCACAATCCAAACAATCAATCAATCCCAATCAATATCAACAACCAAGTATATTTGGTTTAACCATGTTTTGGTAATTTATTTATTACCATTTATTCATTTACAATCTAGTTAAAGATTTATTCAAACTCCAATTAGTTTCAAACTCTAAAATCATTACTTAATGATTATTCAACTTTTAGGAATATTAATCCTGCTTTTAACTGGGTTAAAGAACCAATGTCATTTAAACACAATTCACGACAAACCCCAAAATCCAACTTGACAAGGATCTCAAATCAAATCATTTGGAAATATGAATTCCAAAGAAAATGCATACAAATAAGTATGCAACCAAATATCGGGCTCCCCTCGGACAAGGCAAAGGGCACGTACCTAAGCAACTCGATATATATATATATATATATATATATATATATATATGTATATGTGTGTGTGTGTGTGCACCTCCCACACATGAAGCATGCTACACACTGACCACTCACCCTAAGGCACTGGATCTCACCCATACTTTTAGTAGACCGGGTTACCAAATTTTTAGCCACATACCAAATCATTTCATATCCTGAAGTAGGGAAAATCATTTCTTATTGATTGTTCAACTTTCTGGAAATTAAAGTGGATTTGGAAAATCTACGTGTGGTGATTAATCTAAATGGGTAGATTGGAATATTGCATGTTGATTGATGCATAGTAGATCCATATATCTATATTGATTGTTGTTTATACACTGGCATTCATGGGGATAAACCCGTTCCGCGTTAGCGGTGTGGTCCTGTGATTTGCCTTATCATTTATATAAGTTTATTACTGTTTTAAGTTTTCACACCAGTCTCATGACTGACCTGTAGTTTGCTTTTCCCTTGCAAACTCGAGTGCCTTTATTTTCGACACGGGCAGTCGAGTAGTTTATTTTTCAGATATATTTAGCAGGATTCTGGATTGAAGCTTAAAGTTGTGTCCAGAGCGTTGATAGTCTTTCGCTGTGTTACTTTATTTATTTTCCGCTGTGCGTTGTATTACATTTACTGTAAATTAATCTTCCGCTGTATTATTATTTTTCGATATACTCTGATATTCTGTACTCTGATGTAACATTACTATGATATTTATAAAAGTCTTCTGTTATTTGTTCTGATATGTTGTATGCCCAGAGTTAGCGTATGCAAAATTCAAACGGTCTTGGTCGGTTTAGCGATCGATTAGGTCCGGGCGAAATCCGTATCGTTACATATATTTATTTTCTAATGTCGATTCAAATAAATATATACGTTCTAATTCTATTCAAAATAAATTTCTCGTCGTAATTATTTAAAATAAATCATTTTAAATATTCAAAATTCATTAAAATTGCTAAAATAAAAATTTTAATTGGTTCGGATTTTCTGGATTATTATAGTTGTTCCGACCGTCGTTACATAACACTTGTAAGACCATATCGCACATAAACACAGATGGATTTTTTACTTTATGATTACTTTTTTGTTATAAAATCCTGCGATATTTTCATTTTCTCAAAGTCATCTCTCATGTCTTCTCATGATTATCTCTTGTCCCGTCCATCCATCCCTTCTCCACCTTCTATACCTGACACCGCCGCTCCCCTCTCTCTCCTTTCTTCCATTGTCGCTCCTCCGATTCCCTTATCCAACCCTATCTTTGACCCAACCCCTATCCCACCTTCTCCTCCCATTCTTCCTCTGCCCTATCGCCCTTCTCCCCCTCCTCCCATTCTTCCTCTTCTACTGTGAAATTTTCATCTCTCTTTTACTCGAAACCTAGGAATGCGGGTGAGTATGTCCCTATTCAATTTGATGTCAATTATGAAGGTCGTTATGTCCCTCCTCCTAAGGTGGTCATGGAAGAAGGTGAAAAGTCTTGGACGGATTGTCTGGTAGGCTCTTTTCTAGCTGGAAATGTTAACTATATAGTGATTAAGGAGCACTTGGATACGATTTGGAAGTTGAAGGGAGAGTACGAAATGTTCTACGACAAACATAAATATTTCTTCAAATTTGTCAATCTTGAAGGCAAGCTCACGGTATTAAAGAGGGATCCTACGTTCATTAAGGGACAGATGTTCGTCAGCTCTAACTGGACTCCCTCTCTACCCTCGGCTCAAGCAACAGTAAGAACTGTTCCAATTTGGATTCACTTTTACCGTATCCCTATAATGTTGTGGTCTTTAATTGGAATTAATTGGATTGCGTGTCATATTGAGAAGGTGTGCTTTCTTTACCTTGATAATGCCACTGAGTTTACATTTGATCAAGTTGTGCTTTCTTTACCTCCTCATAAATATCCAATATTTCCTCATCTGCTGTCAAAACTAGAGCTTCCTCTTCATTATCATCTCAATGATAGACAAAATAGCATTTTGGAATATCAGGGGTTCAATTCCCCTGTCCAAGCAACTTGAAATTGCTCACTTGATTTCTTCTCACAATATTCATCTAATGGCAGTAGCTGAAACTAAATTGAATCACTTTACCATTAAGAAAGTTATCCACAACATACATCCCACCTGGAACTACATTCACAACCTTTCTCAAGCTCCATTTGGTAGATTATTGATCATTTGGAACCCTTTTTCCTTTTCTCTAAAACCACTAATTGTTCATAGACAGTTCATTCACTATGAAATCACTTATACACCTTCCAATGCTTCTTTCATCTTAACTGTCATTTATGCTGAAAACAGTGTGGCAAATAGACAACCTCTTCTTTATATCCTTCCCTCTCTTCATCAATCTTCCCTTCTATGGTTATGCTTTAGTGACTAGAATTGCATGCAACTCTCATCTGATAAAATTGGAGGAACTCCCTTCACTTTTAGACAAATCAGGACCCTTAATAATGCTATTTTTGACTTCAATTTGATTCCTATTCCATCTACTAGAGCTTCTTACGCATGGAATAATTGTTCTAGAAATGATTTAAGAAAATATTGTAAGCTAGATAGATCTTATCAAAATTTCACTTATGTTACTACTTGGCCTTCCCTTAGTACTTTTATTCCTCCACCATCTTATTCGACCATTCTCCTCTTGTCGCTACAACAAATATGCCTACTCACAGCATTAGTTAATTTTTACAACAAATATGTCTATTACATAGCATTGAAAAAATTAAATAGCTGTTATAAAATATTACCAAGTATGCCCATCTCCTTGATATTAACAAATATGTCTATTCACTACAACAACATAGCATACTTGGTAATATTTTATAATAGTTAGTTAATTTTTATAATGCTTAGTTAATTTTTAATTATTGCTATTATTATTATAAAATACTTGGTAATATTTTATATTTTTGTATACTTAGTTGGCTTTTATAAGCTACTACTTTGTTTTTATAAAATTAGTAAACTTAGTTAAATTTTTATACTATTTAGTTAATTTTAATAATACTTAGTTAATTTTTAATTATTGTTATAATTATTATAGAGTACTTGGTAATATTTTATATTTTTATATACTTAGTTAACTTTTATAAAGTAAACTTCTATTTTTTTATAAATTTAGTAAACTTAGTTAATTTTTATAATATTTAGTTAATTTTTATAATACCTAGATAATTTTTATAATAGTTAGTTAATTTTTATAATAATCAGTTAATTTTTTATAAAATTAGTAAACTTAGTTAATTTTTATAATAATTAGTTAATTTTTATAAAATTAGTAAACTTAATTAATTTTTTATAATAGTTAGTTAATTTTTATAATACTTAGTTAATTTCATAATACTTAGTTAATTTTATAATGCCTAATACTTAGTTAATTTTTAATTATTGCTATTATTATTATAGAATACTTGGTAATATTTTATATTTGTATATACTTAGTTAACTTTTATAAACTAAAATTCTTAATATTTATAAAATTAGTAAACATAGTTGATTTTTTATAATACTTAGTTAATTTTATAATACTTAGATAATTTTTAATTATTGTTATTATTATTATAGAATACTTGGTAATATTTTATACTTTTATATACTTAGTTAACTATTATAAACTAATACTTCGTTTTAATAAAATTAGCAAACTTAGTTAAATTTTTATACTATTTAGTTAATTTTAATAGTACTTAGTTAAATTTTTATAAGTTTATTTAATTTTTTATAACTCTTAGTTAATTTACTACTATTATAAATCTTATTGTTATTACTATTATAGAAGTTTACTTATGTTTGTATTCTTTATGTATTTTGTTAATCCTACATGAATGCCATGAACATGTAGTGTGATGAATATAATTACTTACAGTAAAATATGTAGAAGCATCGTCATCATCGTGGTCATTGGAAAAGCTCAAGGCATGTATCATTAACAAAAGAGCCATAAGCTGCACAAAAAAAATAAGTAATAAGTTGACATCGCATACAACCAACCGTTGATAGAAGGAAAACTAGAAACAACAGCAAATTCCAAACATCTGGACCTATTTTCAAACGTCTGACCTGCTTCAGACGTTTGAAAATAAGTTCCAGACGTCTGAAATGGATTTCGGCCAACACCCTGAGACCATTTCAAACATCTGAAATTAATTTCAGACATCTAAAAATGTTCTCGGACAATTTCTAGGTTTGGTACAGACATCTAAAATTTATTTTAGACGTCTGACCTGTTTTGTTATTGTTTTCCAATGGGCTTTGATATATGTACCTGCTAATGAAGGGCATACTAAACACTATGTTTGTTCATCTTGCTATAAGGTACATGTTGTTATGACATCAAGTTTAATGTTGTTTTAAATGCAGCTCCATAAGCTGATAAGTTGAACACAGCATGATGTGATTGCATAAAGTAATCTTATCTAAATATTAATGGATATTGAATAACTACCCTTCATGTATGCGAGATGGTATAGTCATGAACAACACTTATATTTGCAAAGCAACCTCAAATTTGGAAGAAGGGTTATTGATAAATAATCAAACGGAAAAGGTATTAATGTGTGCAAGTGTGCATGTGTGCAAGTGTGCACCTAATACGAGTAATTATCATTTACATGTCACAGACACAGATATGAGTATGGTCTCACTTAGATTATAAAGAAAGGAAAGAAAATATAAAACTTTTTACAAACCTGGTTCCAGAAAATGGCGTGAACGCCTAGCAATGAGTGTTATGATCAACTCCTTCCAGATACTGAAATCTTGGTTTGAATTTAGATCAAATATATCTAAAGTTTACTTAAGGATAATCATTAAACATGATGATGTGCAGCAGTCCTAATACATATTGTAATACACTGATACACATTGAAATCACGTCATGTAACATAAACTTCGCTATGCCA
This sequence comes from Allium sativum, assembly GCA_030737875.1. Taxonomy (NCBI): domain Eukaryota; kingdom Viridiplantae; phylum Streptophyta; class Magnoliopsida; order Asparagales; family Amaryllidaceae; genus Allium; species Allium sativum. The sequence continues at coordinate 105,812,156 of CM060909.1, forward strand.
AATGACCTACATGAAAGACATTGAACGCGTGATAAATCAATAGAAATTCATAGTTACTGGGTGTTAAAATACTAACATATAGATAAACATCGAAATTAACCCTATGTTAAAAATTTAAAATTATGAGAATAACTGCCACTTCTTATACAACCTACAAACTGTATTTAAATATCGCTGTAAGATGTTGTGTGACACCCCATGTCTGTTAATGTCACTTACTAAGGGAATGCATTAAGTTTCGTGAAGCGTTATAGGTAAACAGAAACAAAAATATTACAAAACAGATATAAAAGCAACAGGGGAATTTAAATTTTTGTTTTAAACGTAAATCATAACATCGTGGTCCAAAATATCACAAGTCTGAAACTATATGAAGCCATCACAAAAATATAAAACTTTCTGTCTTGTTTCATCAGAGTACATAAAAAGCATAATTCCCCAAAAAGAGACAAAGTCATAGTAGAGATAAGAACTTGAGCAATACTTCAGAAGTTGCTCCAAGCAAGATGATAACTGAGTCCTGACTAAGTCTGAGAATTCCCACCCTACGAAACCGGGGGGTGGGGGGACGGAATAAAGAAAAGGAAACAAAAAGGGTCAGACATAAAGTCTGGCGAGTCCGTTTACTTTTAGCAAGTAAATAGGTAAAAGTAGCATGACAGGCATATAAGATGGACAAGAAAGATAATATCATAAAAGGTAAGTATGACAAGGTAAACATGATAGAGTTTATATGCTTCCCTAATGATTACTCTGTTTATTCTCTACACCAATACTGGTATAACAGATATGTAACAGGATTACATACTCCCTAATTGCTTAACAGAAACAGGATGATCCCAACAGAAATATAATGGTAGTTTTAGGTGTACTCTAGTAACGGATTTTAACCCAAACAGAATTAGCCGGTACCTAAACAGAAATAACGGGTGGTAGCCCAGACAGAAACACAGGTACCCTACAGAAACAGGCAAGACTAGATGTACCCTATTTACTATACCCCCAATTAATCGGCTCCCTATTTCGTAAATACCCTATGTCAGCCTCATAGTAGGGTGTATTAGTTCCTAAAGTGGCAACCTACAGAAGGACACAGACCTATTTACTGGTGCTACAACGGCTTATTTTCCCAGATGCAGGCCGTACTCATGCACGCACATGAGTCTGTTGGAACGCGCCAGTACACACCTCCTCTCAGATGAACCTCTTACAATCCGTTCAGTAAGCGTGCCCTAAACCCTACATAGCGCGGGGTCCCCCTTTAATACCAGAATGGGTTACTGACTAATATTGGTCCCACACAACAGATGACACAAGCCAACCCTTACAAATCTTGTGTCCTTAACTAACTAGGATTTTAACAGGTTATGCCTAACAGATTTAACAGATTCACATAACTCCCTATAGATTTATTGGTTAAACTTTACAAGTTAACGAGTCCATTTAACCCTAACATATTTAAACAGGTTTAAGTTTTCTAAATTAACAGGTTCGTATAACCCTTACAGATTTAACAGGTTTACTTAACCCCACAGATTTAACAGGCTTACTTAACCCCACATACTTAATAGGTTTTTTAACCCCACAGATTCAACAGGCTAATACATTCCTTATGGATTTAAACTGGTTAAGTATTACAGACTAATAGGTTATCCCCATTCCCATTGACTTCTTTTCACTTGCCAAAATTTCACTTGCTTATTAATTTCATATAAATATAACTTAATCCATTTAAAATTATTAATAAGCCCCATCACATGTTTTTCTTTAGATTGTAATTAACGGAAGTAATCTTATAATATTTCACCCCTGGATTGTAATTAACGGAAGTAATCTTACAATCCCTTTGTATTATTCATTATCTGATTCTATAGTTACAATAACATGTTCTACTTAGCAGGTTATTATGTACATCTCAATTCACATGTTTGTTACTTAATATGTCACTTACAGTTTATGATTAAATATAGCTTATTTCATTTCATAAGTTTTCCTCATCCCTTCTTATTTAATCATAATTCCATCTTATACTGTCAACACAACTTATCATTGTTTACTTATTAACTTAGTTCACTAACTAAGGTTTACTAATAAGTCCCTTTCCCTATTTGTAACACTTATGTTGTAACTTCCAATTGCCCCCAGGACAAGTCAACCTAACATATTTTCATGTTCATACATGTTAGTGCCCCAGACCTCTCACATTAAGTCAACCACTTGAGGATGCTGGATATGCCGGGCGGTTCCGGGCAGACTTAAACCACAAGTTTAGACTTACCCTCGTGTCATGGTGTGCTTACGCATTAGACCCCTCACATTAGATTAACCACTTGTGGTTGCTGGATATGCAGGGCGGCTCCGGGCAGACTTATACCACAAGTGCAATCTAACCTCGTGTCTAAGTGTTATTACAGTTCCATATATTAATAATTTCCCTATTTAAATTATGAATTTTCATGCCCCTTTTCAATTCATATTTTACTATGCACAATATGCTCTTTTTCCCAAGTCATAAATCAAGGCACACACACACACACACACACACGCACACACACATATATATATATATATATAATGCACAAACCCATATCCACATATTTTCCAATTGATGCCCCAAGTCCATATTCACCCATTTCAATACAAGTTATACCCAAATCCATATTCACATATTTTCCCATGTATGCCTAAAATTCATATTCACATATGTTCCAATTTATGTATCAAATCAATATTTGCATATGTTCCAATTTATGCCCAATTTCATATTTACATGCGTTCCAATTTATGCCCCAAATCAATATTTTTTCCAAACGATTCCCAATTTCTCGTGTTCGCATATTTCAGCGTTAGGCCTAGGATAGAAGGTAGCCTGGCTATATAAAAATAAAAAGGGAAAAGAGGGAGATAAGAGAATAAAAAACAAGCATAATAGCGAATCAATAATTAACTGGCAGGAATAGGCATAAAAAACTGAATAGGCATATTATGACAAGATTTTACATGGTGACGACATAAACATATAAGAACAGATCTGGTGAATATGTCATAATAGAACTGATTTAGGCATGATTCAAGATCCAATTTGTACATACATATCAAGATTGCCTCTAAATATTTAGATCAAAAAATAACATTGACTCACAGTGAATAGATCTAAGAAAATAGATCCAAACTATAGTCATATCACGTTTATTTTTAATCATTTAAATCTAAAAGTAACTTAGAACTCACAATGATCGAATCTAGAAAAATAGAAGGAGAAAAGTGGAGATTGAATCTCAGATCTACACTTGAAACACTTGAATCTCTAAACTTGATTTATTTGATTGCAGAAGAAGGGAAGAAGATTTGATTCAGTCCAAGCACCGACAACATTTGGACTCCAATATTTTTGGTGTGCAAAAACATGAGAAATGACAACTTATTTATAGCATAGGGTCAATGAATCAAGTCACAAAACAAGTCCACGTTCGAAAATATGAATCTGCCCAGATCTGTAGGGGGGTCCCTTTGGGTGCCAACCCCGGGGTCGACCTCAAGGAGCCTGGGTCGACCCCTAGATCGACCCCTGGGTCGACCTAGCGGGGCCTCGGGTCGACACTCAGAAACTGTCGGTTCTGCTTCTGGGGCTCCCAGTTCAGTGGTTTGAATTTATTATTTTTGATTATTTAATTTGTTTGTATATATATAATTCTCTTGTGCGTATAAAAACTTCAAACCTTAATATCTTCTTCATACGGTGTCCGTTTTATGCAAACCAGGTGTCTATTTTGACCACAATTCTGAGCCGGACGCAATGAAGCAATATGTTTTACTTAGATCTGAATATTAAATTAAGTTTTCCTTATTTTATCATTTTAATGTGTTGTTAAAATTACGGGGTGTTACATGTTAGGAACACCATCCAAGGACTGTATAATAAAAATCAAGTTAAATGGTTTGTTTCATGGATAAAAAATTAAAAGGAGGCAGAAATCAAATGAAAACAGGAGAAACTCACAATCCAAGGACACACAGATATATGGAGTAGTAAGGATAGCTTACTTGTTTGTAAAATCCATAAACCAATGCAACAATCCAAGGACACATACACACGCACAAGTGCACTAAAATAACCGGTGCACTAATCTGCAATCACCAATCTCCTCAAAACATTTCCCATATTGTTATATTCAGTAACTTATAGGATATGTTTCTCGTAATATCTCACTTGAGTGATTCACTTGTTTACGACTAAGCTTGCAAGTAATTTTGATCAAGAAAATGTTTAAAATAACAACATGATTTCATACTTTTATGGACAGTCACATATGTAATTATGCCTATTATGTAACTTGTTAAATGCTAGTTACATTAATTTGTCCATACTGCTGACCTAATCTTACCTGCATCATTTTCTCCTTTATTTACCGCATCTTCTAAACCTTGATACAATATAGGCTCAATAAACGAACGCACAAAAATATCAGTAATTATATAATGACATTATGTGTATGTGTGTGTGATAAAATAATTTACTGTGAAAGACGAATGTGTTAAACTGATAGGCTTACTTCATTTCTTCCTGTCATGATAAGCCACCTATAAGTAATTCAGCAAGAATACAGCCAACACTGCATGGATAAAAAACTGCAGGTGGTTGAACTGCATCCACGCCTAGACCTGGAATTGTTGCTAGTCCCGGAAACTCAATGTTGAGAACACGGCCTGCTCAAACCTAACAAGTTAAGTCCCCATTTGTAAGTGCACCATCTTAGAAATCCCATCTGCAAAAATAACAAACAATGGGTTTAATTGGAGGACCTGCCATGCTTATGCACCAAAATTTACCTATCTATCCCTCTCACGTTGGCGGGGATAAAAACATGTCACAACCTTGCACGGTCTTCTTTTCTGGAATATGCCACACGCAATGTATTCTCAACGGCCATCTCAAACAACAACAAAAAAGACTCTGCCACTGCCAAAAAGAAAAATCATTCACAAAACATCGGACACTGGAATATGCCATACAAAATATATTCTCAACAGCCATCCAATAAATCAATCAAAGCAAGCCTATGCTATGCAAGTAGCTAAGGAAGAGAGGATTTTCGTTATGTAATACAGATGTACATGTAAGCTTTAGAAGTAATATCAGCATACTCGAATTTTAGCCCATAGCAATGTTTGAGTGTAACAGTAAATATACATTCACTATTCCTTAATTTAATGCTTTTCCCTCAACTAAAAAAATGCAATAAATATGAAACTTATAAATTCCCAAAAAATTGTTCATGTATTACATTTGCAAAAATCTCTATGCTGTCACACTTTTAATGGAACTTGACATGTACTTAAATCCAAACCTCCATTGTTAAAAACCGAAGTTCATAAAACCCAAATCTGACATGTACGCAATTGTCATTTATATCCAATATAAAAGCGATAGAACACATTTTGGGCATGTACATATAATATTTCAAGTGTTAATGTTTTTGCACATGCATTAATACATCTACGGGCGATGCAAAGGAGAAGGCACTACCATTGGGTTTCAAGGGCTGCTCTCTGCATCAAATAATACATTTCGATGTGGCATGAGTAACTTCATCCTCAAAACCATCTAATTTTGGCAACACGGTTCTCGCATTTCTCTTGTAAATAGAGTTAGCATACCCAAAAATGCACTAAAAAATATCAACAAATTATAAAATAAATTTATTTATTTTCTTTTCCTACGTAAAAAGAACTGAAAAACGAAACGAAATTAGTTTATCACTAATCATATCTTTTGTAATATGCTTGGAAAAATCAAATGAAAGCGATTAATTTGTAGATTAAGAATTATCAAAGCATTACTATTTTGAAAGATTGTGAGTTGTGAGAACACACTCAAGTGTGTCTATATATAGAGCATTTTAAGATGCACTAAGGCCACTAAAATACAACATTTTAGTAGATATATTCTTAAATTGAATAAGATATGCATTGCCGGAATAAAAACAATAAAATAAAATATGGTACAATTAAAATAATATTTCTAAAACCTCCAAAAAACACTTATCTAAGTGTATCATCTATGTGTAGCTATAAAACTAAATGGATCCTGTAGTAAGTCCTAGTAAAACATATATAATTATTGCATATGCTAAACACTAGCATGCATAATTAAAATACATACTAAAAGCTAAATACTCAGTAAATTAACTAAATAGTACCTACAGACTGCATAACCATACAGATCTCTACTTGGCATCAAACCCAACCCTTTATTTTTGTCAGCTCTTAGATCATAATCTAAGGGAGTGGGAGCATGAGCGGGAGCAGCAGGTGGAGAAATATAAGGCAATAGAGGAAGCCCATAAATACCCCCCAGAATATTCGTTATCACCACAAATATAAATGATTTTTCCATTTTCATCTATGTCCCTTAATACAACCTCTCTTAGCCTAAGAGTTATCTAAATAGTGATACAGTAATACACCAATACCTCATTAACAAGTGTATCCATTCAAAGTTAAAAGATGAATCCCTGTATCGCGTTTAAATGCAATATATTGGTTAATAAGTAGATTAATTCACAAATGCAGGCTAAATTTTTTTAATCTTATTTTAAAACAAATGGTTAAGATGTTCGATTTAAAAAAAATACTGTAGTTTAGTGGCTGATGTTCTCAAATGAAAATTGTTAATTAGAGATAGAAATAAGGACATAGCAATCAAGACAAATATGCAGCTACCAACTCAGACTTAACCATATGACTGACCAAACTAAGACTGTCTTGATAACAAGCACCTATAGAACAATATAATTCAATAGAAGTGAATGGCAGTACCAAGAAATATACGAATAAGATAATTCATAAGCAACTAGAACAATAAGTCTCGACCTTCACCATGCACAGTTAAGGACATAGAATGATTATCAATGGCTGATGCAGAGATAGACCCATCTGGTAAATCTTTTTGCGACTCTAAAGGCAGAAGCTCGTTAATACGAAACCACATCTATTTATATTTTTACATAAAATAAACAATCATAAAAAATAAAAAAAATAAAAGGGTATATTTTCCAAATTCAAATGGAGTTGGCCAAAAACACCGAACCTGATGGATTAAAGTTGGAGCTTCTGACGTACCTCTTCAGAAAGAGCGGAGAAAGGAGGTAGTATAGGTGCGATGGTCGCTTCCAGTGATCCTAAAAGAGAAGGCTTGCCCTAGGAGAACCACGTTGGATTGCCAGTTTTTCCCTATTTAGGAATTCACGATACCCAAGTCAGAATTTGATTCGTCGAAATCGATGGCTGTTGGAGGAATTAGGGGACGAACAAAGTTCCATTGGAGATTCATGGAAACTGTCGATTTCAATTAGGTTTTAAAAGGATATTAATTTGGGTTTAAAAGAATTTTGGGGGAAACTGTCGAAGTTTATTGAACGAAGCTAAAAGAAAAAAACGCGTCGAAATTAGTAGAAGTGGAGGGAAGAAAAATAATTTCCTGCCTTGATTTATTTTAGCGTTTTAGCTTTAAAATCACTTATTAATGTTTGTTTTTTACAATAAGGAGAAGAAAATGTTGTCTTTTGCAATTGTAGATAACCACTTTTCTTGTAGTGTGTGTTGGATTGGGGCAAGGAAATCATTAGAAAACAATCCTCATTTTAATTTTTTAACTATTCATCTGATCATCCTAATTATTTAAACATTTATCTACTAACCAGAACATTCATGTTCATGGTAACTCAATGTTCATTGTGCATGAGAAGCTTAAAAGACTTAAGTTTGTATTGAAGGTTTGGTCTAAAGAAAACTATGGAAATGGTGTTAGCTTATCTAATTCAATCAGACAGTCATTATTTCAGATTCAAAATGATACTATGTGCTGCTCTGATAGCTCTGTGATTAGTACCCTATCTACTCAAGAAAGCACTTTCTGCTGATCTTGCTAAAGCTATTCTGGAAGAGGCTAAGATGGCAAAGCAAAAGAATAAGATCAAGTGGAATTTATATGGTAATAAGAATACATCTGCCTTCCATAATTCTCTGAAAATACAACAATATGCTTCCAATATCTCCACTCTTTTAGACAAAGATGGAAGTCTGTGTACTGATACTGATGTTGCACATTGTGCATTCCTGGATTACTTCACTTCCTTACTGGGTAATTTCTCTAACTCTCCTGTTCATCTTGAATCTTTTTCACATGTTAGCTTTCCAACCGTTTCGGATGAACTGAAGGTTAGCCTTATTTCGGTGGTCTTAGATGAAGAAACAGTTAGCTCCATTTTTTCATTGAAATCTACAAGCTCTCTTGGTCCTGATGGTTTCAATGCACTTTTTTTTTAAAAGGAGTTGGCTGGTGGTAGGTGGGGATGTCATAAAAGCCATTTTTTTATATGTAGTAAGATGTTAGGTGGTATTAATGCTACTAGGCTAGAACTTACTCCCAAAGTGTACGTGCCTGACTTTGTTACCTAGTTTCGCCCAATAGCTTGTTGCAATGTATTATACAAATGTAGTGTTAAAATTATGGCTACACGTATGAAGAAAGTTCACTAATGTTATCTCTCCAAACCAAAGTGCATTCCTGGCAAACAGAGGTATTGCTGATAACATCCTACTTGCCAATGAACTAATAAGAGGGTATAATAGAGTTTTTATTTCTCCTAGATGCGTGCTTAAACTTGATATATAGAAAGCTTAAGACACTGTTAGATGGGACACTATTATATATATTCTATTCAAAATGAATTTCCCAGTTCCTTTGCTTAGCTGGATTTACACTTGTATCTCCTTAGTTCATATTTCTCTCACTGTTAATAGCTCAACATTTGGTTATTTCAAAGCTAATAAAGGATTAAGGGAGTGGGATCCCATATCCCTATATTTATGTGTGTGTCATGGAATATTTCACTATATTGTCCAATGAAGCAAGATTTCAAAACAGATTGATTATCATCCTTTTTGCAAAAGTTCAAACATTTATGCTCTTCTTTTTGTTGACGGTCTTCTTCTGTTTACCAAGCCGAATACTAAATCTATCAACGGTAGCTTGGCAATCCTTGAACCTTTCAGAATGTTGCTGGCTTGGACATAAATAGGAGCAAATCCAAAATTAAATGTGCTGGTGTTTCTAATCAAGTAAAAATATATATGTATGCTCTTTCTGAAGTTACCCTTTGTAGGATGATGAATAATACCTGGGTGCTCTGTTGTGTACATCAAGATTGAAGGCATCTCTATGCTTACCACTTTTTGAGAACACAATCTCCAAAATATCTAGTTAGCCTTGTTCTAAATTCTCCATGGTAGGAAAATTGGTTATTGTTAAGTCAGTGGCAACGACTATGTGTATTTACTATGCTAGGCTATTCATTCTACCTTCCAAAGTGATTGACATGGTTAATTATGCTTTTTGTCATTTTTTGTGGCATGGTAATCCCTTCTCAAAAAATTAGTACCTGTTTCTTTTAAGAAAGTGTGATGTTTTAAAGCAAAAGGTGGCCTTGGAGTCATGAATTGAAATCTTGGAACAGAGTTGCCCTATCTTCCAGAATAGACAAATTATACTGCCATGACTTTAATCTTTAGGCTACATGGTGCAGAAATAACTTGATTAAGGAACAACATTTCTGGACAATGGTTACTCCCCATGATTGCAGCTGGACGTGGAGGAATTTGTTGAAGCAGAGAGTAAATTTTCTTCCAATGTTTCAATGTGAGTTCAAGCATATTACGCAAGTCTCGTTCTAGTTTGATCCATGGTATGCTAGAGGTAATATCCTTGCTAATGTTATAGATTATAATAATATGACAATGTCTGGAATAAATAAAAGAGCATCAGTGGCAACTATCTTTGTTAATGGCTTATTATGTCTTCCACCCTGCAATACGGTCTGTATGGGTGCATATTTTGAATTCTCTTCTCCCTTCATTAATTTTACATGCTTCCTAGAAAGGGAAAGTTCATTCTATTAGCACTGTTTATGATGACTTGGTGGTGAATAATACCACATTCCCTTGGAACACAAGAATTTAGATGTCGAACTCAATTCATAAAGAGAATTTGTTCATGTGGAGAATTTTACAGAATGGGACTCATACTAGGAAAAGGTTGAAGGAATTGGGCATCATTGATTTTGATGTTTGTATTTTTTGTAATAGTCAGCCAAATACCGTTTCACATTAGTTTTTCGAATGTGAATACACCAACTTTGTATGGAAGCATGTTCTATTAAACTTTGGTTTACACTCCCCTACTAGTGGGTCAGCAAAAGAATGGTATCCCATTTACAAGTTTACTAGATGGAAGAGTATAAGTGGTTGTCTTCTATTGAAAGTTTTGAAGAAGTCATCACATCTCCTATGGATGGAACGAAACACTAGGGTGTTTAGTGCTGTATCAACCTCTAAACATGTATTGGTCCGATCTATTGTTAATTGTATTTGATTTGTCTTTTTCTTGTAACGGTTCTTTGCGCTTATTTCGTGTTATAATAAAGATGGTATGGGACATTCAACCCCGCTTGCTATGCAAAGAAAAATCCTACAATTTTATAATATTGTCAAGGGTTTCTAGTAAATATATAACATAGCTGAAATGCATGCATCTCATGTTTTAGCATATTTGGGCACATCTAAGTTCGTATAGTGCATATTGGAAGATCAATTCTCACAATAACCTGGTTGTAGGTAGCATCCGCCATAATACATCTATAGAAGAATGTACGAATAGCCTAAAATGGACTCCTGCCAACATAGGACCAGCATACCTCTTGCTGAATTATACTGAATATTTCATCACCCCAGTAGCTTAGCGACCTTTTCCAAGAGCTCACATGTAACAAAATGACGACTGTGCATATATCTAGAAAGGTGAAGACAGTATGCTATTTGGTAGTGATTTGTTTATCCCTGTAGCATATTATGTTTTATTCTTTCGATTGATAAGGATTATGGCTACGATTTAACTTGGAATGTTAACATTTCCCTCTAGCAATAATGTATTGATAACATTTGTTCATATAAGCCATTCTAGGTTCAAACAAATGGTAGGCTCCACTTCTGCCACATTTTTTTAGAAATACACTACGATTGGCAACAAGTAGCCCTTGCAGTTCGAAAAGCTTTATCTCTGATCCCGTCATTTTAAATCTAATCTTCCAATTCAAAATGCTAAGCTGGCTCGAAATGGTTTTCAAATAACTCTCGTATCTAAACCCTATCTCTCTGGATTGGGTACAAATGGAAAATACATAAAAGGAGGGATCACCTCCTAACCATTTAAAAATATGGGTCTTATTATAATTTATCCTAGATATTTTTAGAATAACGATCTATATTTTAATAGTCGGTTATTTAACTATCAAATAAACACAATCCAATCAATCACTTTGTTTCCATTAGATCGACTAAGCCTTACTTAATTAATATTTTATTAATTAAATTTATTAAACTTAGTACTAAACTGCTTATATACTTATCTCATAGGACAAAATACATCCAAACTTATTGACAAATTTTACTTATTTAAATTTCATTAAATGGGCTAGATGAATATCATTTGAAACATCATTTACTATAAATCCAAATAGTTATCTTTCAATGTTAAGTATGGAGAGGCTATACCCATGTTAAAATTGGACGAATTAAATGTTTACCAATTTTATTATGGAGAAGATTTTAATTGATACCTATAATCAATTAATTATGGGCAACTGTAACGATCTGCTCTTCGATTTAAAACGAGGAGATAGAGAGATTGGGGTCACTGATCGAAGTGGAGAAGCCGGAGGTTCGCGTGATGCATGGAGGTGAAGCGAGATGATTCTGGCAATGCCTGAGGGGTCGGCCACCGGAGGACGTACGTGGAGCTTGAACGCGTGTTGGAGTAGGGATGGATTTCGGTAAACTAGGGAAGAAGGATTGCGTTGATTTCCTTGCTGCCAATGGATTTGGTTTCTTTTTCTAGGGATTCACTTTTTCCAATTTGAAGCTTTTAAGTTTTTTTTGGCTTTACTTCTGAGAAGCTACCTAAATTGCCACGAAGAAGGTAAAGTCAGGGATATGTAATAGCACGTGTAGCCCATTCAGAACAAATTAGACTAATGTAAAAAATTTCTCTCCATTTGAAACAAGTGTTGAAATTTTGTTCCTTATTATACAAACATCTATATAACTTTAAAATTAATTTAAAATTCTAAAACTTTTTTTTATAAAACTATATATATCTATTTGGAGAACACAATGGAGATATAGAAACTATTTACAACAATCAGTTGTTCCCCCTTTTGCGCATTTCTGACTTGAAACTAAAGATTTGGACTCATAGATGATCGAATTTCAAAACAGAAAATGGAGTTCTTCGTAGAATACCATCTGATATTTTTAGGAGAAATTTGCCTGAATTCCGCTGACATTCCAATTCTTAACTATTTATTCAATGTCCAATTAAATCTGATACGCATCAAACAAACTTGCAAACTCGTATATTTTTTTTGAAATTAATTCTCTTGCTATATCTAGCTAAACGCATCCCAAATATAAAATTTCATAATTTAATTTATATTTTAAAATTTTAATATTATTATCGATAACTGGTTACCGCTACCGCAAATCGACCGTAAAATCAATACGAACAGAGCGGGCAACTAGAACGCTTTCATTATAAAATTATTTAGATTACTTCACAATAATATATTTAATTCAAGAATTAACATTTTTATAAGTTGACAACTTCATGTTTGTTTGTTTATTTTTTTTGAATAAATTATGAATTAGTTATCATTTAAAATTCTATGTTTCAACATAAAATATGCATTCAAGTTTACATTTGGAATTCAAATTCATACATTACAATTTATCTCAAGTTTTCTTACTAAAAATCCAATTAAATTCGAAACTAAAGACGTCTGAATTATCAGTTCGTTATAACAACAAATTGGAAAATATGGGAGAGATTATTTGATTTGATAAATCAATCAAATCTTGATATATATGGCAACAAATTTGGATGGAATGAGAATTTATATTATTTCATTTGATAAACCAATCAAATATATTTATATGGGAAACAATCACAAATATGCAAGATTTGCGTTGAAATCAAATCAAGAAAATACGGAATTTTTTCATGCTTATCTTTTGGCCAATTTTCATCTTTACTCTTATAAATATGGGGAATTTATTCATCTTTATCATCACAAGCCAACATCGCTCTCTTCAACATATCCTCAATAAGATCCTTATTTTTGTATCAATTATAGATTGAGAAATATATATTGAGTGTTTATATTCTTCTATTATTGTACTCCCTCTTGAATTGAAGAAGAATAAAAGAAGTCGTTGGGCCTCCGTGGATGTAGGATATTCAGATCCGAACAATGCTAAGTCTTATGTATCTATTATTTCTGCTATTGTTTCTTTGAGGCTGCATAATTGATCCTTGTTCTTTTGTTTTGAGTTCCATTGGTATCTAAGTAGACAATATTCGATCCTGATAAAATACGTATCCGCTAAAATTAACAAAAATTTCACTACATTTTGGTATCAGAGCTAGTGTTATTGTTCTTGTTTAGGTATTAATGGCTACTTCTAGTAAGTCAACTGGTAGATCTGGTGTCAATTTTGGAGTAAAATGTTTTGACGGAAAGAGATATTTTGGTACTTCGAATATGAAGATGGAGGTTGTATTGAAGAAGGAGAAGACTTATAAAGTATTTCTACGCTTGAGAAATTGAAAGATATGGATGTAGTTGATTTGAAATAGATGGAAGATGAAGCTCTTACAATGATTCAACTGAATCTTTCAGATGATGTTCTTAGAGAATTTTCTTAAAAGAAGACGGCGAAGGAACTATGGGATGCATTATCAGATGCATATCATGACAAGTCTCTCACTAATTGGATTATTCTTCAACAAAAAGTTTATTCATTTAAGATAAAACCTGGAGCCGATCTCATGGACCATGTAGATGCTCTGACCACTTTAGTTATGAACTTGAAGGCATGAAATGTTGATAATACTGATGAGGCTCAAACTATGATCCTCTTATGTTTCTTGCCTAAGGAGTATACTGCTTTTGTTAATTCCATGATTTATAGCCGTAGTAAAAATTAGTCTTTCTGATGCAAAGATAGGTCTTCATAATGAAGTGTTAAGATATAGATTGGTGAGCATTAGCATTGATAGTGATACCGAAGGCTTATATGTTCAAAGAGGTAGAAGACAAAGCAAGTTGAAGAAAGGTGGAGGACGAAATTCTTCGAGGTCTCAGTCTAGGAGGCCTAAGAATTTGACTTCTCATTATTATAAGAAGCTTGGGCACTTTATTGCACAATGTCCATTGAAGAAAGAAGAAAAGATCCAAAGCAAATTTCAGCATCTACAGTAGAGAAATCGGATACAGAGCGTGACATTAATGTGTTTACAGCTTCTGGCTCTTTCGGGAAGAGCCACCTATGGCTAATTTATTTTGGCACATCATATCATGTGACACCTGATATGAACTCTTTTTCCACTTACCATGGGATTGATGAATGAGAAGTTATAATGTGTAATGATGCTTCTTGCTCTATGGTTGGTGTTGTAAGTGTTAAGATCAGGATGTTTGACGGTGTTTTTCAAACCATATTAATGTTAGACACGTACCTGATTTGAGGAGAAGCTTGATTTCTATTAGGCATTGAGTAGACTAAGACTAAATATTGTAGTTGAAGAAGAGAAGATGAAAATATCTAAGGGTTCCATTATTTTTATGAAAGGATTGAGGGTAGGAAATCTCTACCTACTAAAGGGCACTATTGTAGTTGGTGAATCAGCTTTAGTTACTTTGGTTGAATTGGATTCTTCCAGATTATGGCACTTGCGGATGAGTCACATTGGCGAGTGCAGCATGGATGAGCTAAGAAAGAGAGGTTTGACCGATAGAGTTCAGCATTCAAAGCTTCGTTTTTTGTGAAGAGTGTGTTCTTTGTAAGCAAACAAAAATTTCTTTTGGTGTTGGTGAGCATAAGGCAAAAGCTATTTTGGATTGTGTTCACACAGATGTTTGGGGACCTTCCCCTTGCCCATCTTTGGGTGGAGCCTGGTATTTCGTTTCATTTATAGACGATTTCTCTGTAAAGTTTGGGTGTACTTCCTAAAGTCTAAAAGTGAAACCTTTGCTAGATTTCGTAAATGGAAATTCATGGTGGAGAAGCAGTCAGGGAAGAAGCTGAAAGTTCTCCGTTCAAATAATAGTGGTGAATTCATATTATAGGAATTCATCGATTATTGTGAGTCCAAAGGGCTTTAGAGGCGTTACAACACACCAGGTGACACTCAATCCAGTGAAGTTGCAGAAATGATGAACCAGACATTATTGGAGAGAACTAAATGCCTCAGATTGACTGCTAAGTTGAAAAGGGGATTTTGGGTTGTATCTTTATCTATGGCGGTTTTCCTCATCAACCGCACACCTTCTACTGCCATAAACATGAAGATCCCTAAAGAAGTATGGAAAGAAGAGCCTGTTAGCTATTTACTCCTCAAGGTATTTGGTTGTCCAACTTAAGTACATGAGAGTCGAGGAAAGATGGAACCTAGAGCTAGCAAGTGTATCTTTCTAGGTTATAAAAGAGGAGTGAAGAGATATAGGTTGTGTTGTCCTATTAGCAAGAAACATATTATAAACAGGCATGTAACGGTTGATGAGGAGGCTATGTTGAAGGTGAAGCCTTCCTCATCGGATGACAATGAGAGGAGATGTGAAGAATACTAGACACAAAGCAAGTCATCTTTTGATTCTTTTCATACACATTCAAATGGTTTTTCCGTTGGCGCTGTGGTTGATAAGGATAGTATAGGTACTGGAACAGAAGATCGGACTCAAAGTGGAGCTCATACAGAGATTAGGCATGTTAGAGAAAGAAGAAAGCTTAGATGGCTTAATGAGTTTGTTGGTTTGAGCATCAAAGACATTGACTTTGATAATGTAGCAACATACGCATTAATGTTGTCCATGTTGAGCCCAGAGATTATAGAGATGCTATTGCATCAGTTGATCGTTCCAGTTGGTTGGTTGCTATGGAAGAGGAGATTGAACCTTTAAAGAAAAATCACACTTGGGATTTGGTGTCACTTCTTACAGACAAAAGAGCTATTGGATGTTAGTGGATCTATAGAGTGAAAGACGGTGGCAATGGAAATTTCATATATAAAGAAAGATTAGTGGCAAATGGGTATGTTCAGAAGAAGGGAATAAAGTATCATGGCATCTTTGCTCCAGTTGTCAGGCATAATTATGTTCGTATTCTCTTGGAACTAGTTGGTCATTATGATATGAAATTAGAGCAACTAGATGTCAAAACTGTTTTCTTGCATGGTGATCTGGATGAGGAGATTTATTTATGACAGCCAGAGGGGTTCATTGATAGTAGCGGGTCAGATTGTGTTTATAGACTTAACAAATCTCTATATTGACTGAAGCAGTCTCCTAGACTATGGTACAAGAGATTTGATAAGTTTATGATTTCACAAGGATACTCCAGAAGTTTCAAAGACCAGTGTGTTTATTTCAGGAGGTATGACGGTGATATGATTTATGTCCTGTTATATGTTGATGATATGCTTATTGCATCTCGGAGTACGATGAAAATTAAGGAGTCATAAGAAGAGCTCAGTAAGGAGTTTGACATGAAGGATTTATGGAAAGCATAAAGAATTCTAGGAATAAAGATATACAGAGATAGGTCGCGGAGAGAGTTAAGGCTCACTCAGGCACTATACATCGATAAAGTCCTCGCTTGATTTGGAATGGAAAAAGCCAAACCGGTTGGCACTCCATTAGGCTCTCATTTTAAGTTGTCGAAAAACCAATCTCCTATATCGGAAGAAGATAAAAGGTATATTGTCAATATATCTTATTGTAGTGTCGTTGGTAGTCTTATGTATGCAATATTGTGCACAAGACCAGATTTGGCCAACGCAGTGGGTCTTATGAGTCGATATATGTCTAACCCAGGCAAAGGGCATTGACAAGCAGTGAAGTGGATTCTTAGATAGCTTCAAGGCACTTCTTTAGTGGGCTTGTTATATGGTGGAGTAGATGGTGACATCTCTCTTAGAGGATACTATGATTCTGATTATGCTGGGGATAGATATGCTAGGAAGTTAGTGTCGGGCAATGTTTTTACACTTGGCATAGGCTTGATTTCATGGAGATCAAAGCCGCAATCTATCGTATCTTTATCGATTACCGAAGCAGATTTGATATCGATTGTGGAAGCATCAAAGGTAGGATTATACTTACTTCAGTTATTGGATGATCTTTCAATGGTGCAACAGACAGTAGAGCTATTTTCAGATAGTCAGAGTGTGATTCATCTTGTAGAGAATCAAGCTTATAGTTCACAAACGAAGCACATTGATGTCAGAGGTTTCTTTCTTATGCTTGAAGGAGAACGAAACATGATCAAATTGGTGAAGACGAGTACTTTGGATAATCCTTCAGATATGATGACAAAGTTACTTCCAAAAGACAAGTTTGAGCATTGCTCAAACTTGATCAGTTTGCTTCCTGCTACTTGAGCGCCATGAGACAATGACCCAATAATTAATTCTGTTGATTGATGAATATATTTAAATCGAGGTGGAGAGCTGAAATTGGACGATTTAAATCTATGCCAATTTTGTTATGGAGAAGATTTTAATTGATTCTTGTAATCAATTAATTATGGGCAACAAATTGGAAAGATATCGGAGAGATTATTTGATTTGCTAAATCAGTCAAATCTTAATATATGTTGTAACAAATTTGGATGGATTGAGAAATTATATTATTTGATTTGATAAATCAATTAAATATGTGTATACGGGAAACAATCATAAATATGCAAGATTTGCATTGAAATTAAATCAAGGAAATCTAGAAACTTTTCATGTTTATCTTCAGGCAAGTTTTCATCCTTACTTTTATGAGTAGACAGACATTTGCTCATCTTTATCATCACAAGCCAATAGCGCTCTCTTCAACATATCCTCAATAAGATCCTTATTTCTGTATCAACTATAGGGTGAGAAATATATATTGAGTGTTTGTATTCTTCTCTTATTGTACTCCTTCTTGAATTGAAGAAGAATAAAGAAGTTGTTGGATCTCCGTGAACGTAGGATATTCATATCCGAACCATGTTAAATCTTATGTGTCTCTTATTTCTACTATTGTTTCTTTTAGGATGCATAATTGATTCTTATTCTTATGTTTTGAGTTTCATTGGTATCTAAATAGACAATACTATATCCTAATAAAATACCCTTCCACTAAAGTTAACAAAAATTTCACTATAGCACATACCACCAAAGTAAAAAAGGATAACAATTTTATCTAATGAATCTTGACTTTAACAAGTATGAAATTCTATATATGGAAATAATATATTGCGTTCTGACATCATCCCTTGATTTTAATATAATATTGTTTGTCATATAACAATAAAGCTATTCAAGCTGCAATATTATTACCTCTCAGAACTTGACTCACCAACCTCATTATCTTCTAAGTAAGTAATTTAATAAATCCCATTTCTATGAATCTCATATTTATATACTCCCTTTGTAAACAAGGTCCAAATAAATTTTCTCTTTAAGTTTCAGGTCTCTTTACAAGAGTAAGCTCCTTTACTTTCTACTTATTATGTAAAATAAACCAGCACTTAAACTAATAATTACTTAATTAAGATTTCAAAACATCATTGTTGGGAAATTAATCCATGTTTAAATTTGTCATTTATAAGTACTTAAGAATCGTAAATATTGTTAATTAAAACTTACTAATTAACTTTAAGTATCTTAAATTTTTAAAATAAATCAACTTATACAACATCCTTATTTATAAGATTAATCAATTGAAACATCAGTAATTAAAAGGATCAATTCCTTACTTATTAAAATAATAATTACAATTAACTTATAAGAATTTTTATTAGTCAAATAATTAATCTAAAATGCTTGTTAATTAGATAATTAACCCACTCAAATGTTTTCAAACTCAAATGGAAATTTACCTGGAAATCCCTTTATTCTTAAAACCAAAATTATATTTGATAAGCTTTGGTTACTAACATTAACCACTTAACTAATAATTCCCTCAGACTGTTATACCACTTAAATAGACTTCCAATTCATACTTGTCACTTTTTGAAAGAGACTTAGCAATCTCAAAGAAACTTAGTAATTACCATTATCTCAAACAACATTTGAATCTCCGCACAGATATTTATATAAACAATTGATACATAAACGAATCCATACTATCAATCGATATATCACATGCCATATAATCCACTAGCAAATAAATAATGTCTAAATTGGAAAAATAGTAAAATGGTAATCTATTCTGCTAACTAAATGTCCCATAAAACAAATTCATTTTAAATATAATAGAATGTTGATTTATTCTATTAACGAAATGTCAATAATAATATATAATTAATTACAAATAACGTAATGAAACATAGCCATTATTATTTTATCATAAAAATATACTATCACATTGGGTCCAACAATTTCACAACTGTTTTAGATTAGCCAACGGGAGTCCAGCACCAGAAAACACACACGAAATCGATTATGAATGGAAAATTTATGTAATTTCCAAATATAAAGTGAAAATATCCACTTTTTTATTAAAAAAGAGCCTAAGCCCGTTACCACCTCGGCCCACCTATCTCACTTTCATATAGTCCATAAAAAATTTCTAGGTTGCTACATCCCTCTCATTTCTTTTATACAATACTTCACATACTCACACACACACACATATAAATATATATAAATCAAATTTATGTTTTTTTCTAAAATGGAGCGAAGTCCATTCATTAAAGAAGACCCAAACAATCTTCCCTCCGCGTTCTGATATGTAAGCATCTGGTAGAAAGAAGGGAACACAACATAAAACAAAACCCTAGCTTCATTCCTCCTCCTCATGCATGCGTGTGCGTTTTCACATGGCCGCCATTGCACCAAACCCTATTGTGGCACTTGTATCAGTTCATCTATAAGCATCCAATCATCATCGATTATATACTTGCCACCAACACTCATTTAATTCCACTTGCACTTTACAACCGAAACATTACATTATGAATCTAAGCGACAACCGACCACTAACTCCTCTTTCAACCACCGACCTTAGTTAGGCCTACCGCTACCATAATACTCTACTCACACATACACCCTTGGGACCAAATGCAGGTGGTGCATATCCCCTCCTGCCTCCATATGAGCTCCACTAAACCCGAGAACTCAAAACAATCCTAAACTTCAAATCCACATCAATTTAAGTGATGTAAACATAAAAGTGTGTATTTTTACTCTAGTGCTTAATCTTATTTTATTTAAATAGTTGGCATATTAAGGTATTTTTATATATTTTTTATCAAAATACAAAAATGTTTTCAGTTCGTCGCCCACTCATCTACCTTTGAGTAAAATGGTCATTTTGTGTATTTGTTGATTTTATGAAAAAAACTATTTGCATATTCTAATTTCAATTTGTAGTAAAATGAGTGAAGAATGGAAAAGTTTTATAGATGTGTTTATTCACATACAATGAAAGTAAAACAAAGGACAAAAGAAAAGAATACATGCTTCATGAAGAGCCCACATACTCAGTTACTCATGGACTATATTAGAAAGCAAAATTACAAGCTAGTGAAGGATTAATCGATTTTTAATAATGATTTGGAGGCCACACAATGTCAATAGTATTGTTGATACTCATTATCACTACTACAAAAGTGGGCATATTCGACACTAATGTGTGTGCGTTGCATGAAAAGTATGGTGAAGAAAGCTATGCTTTCTTTGATCTTCTACAACAATATTCATATGTTGTTGCATTAGAAGTAAATGCACTGCTGCGGTTGGAATTGTAGTGCTGTGACGTGCAACACCAGTTCAAAGCATAGCTTTACATAAATAGAATCCAGGTCAGCGATCTACGTTATCAGAATCAACAAATAAATAACCGTTGATGATGATTAATCCAACGGTTCAAACCGATCCCCGGTTCAGTTATATGAAATTTTGGCGTGACGTATTCCCCCCACCCCCCCCCCCCCCCCAATTTCTCCCTCTCTACTCTTCCATCTCTACTCTTCTCTGTCCACGAAATCCATTAACAAACACCTCCAAAGCACCTTTAATTGCTACTGTACCTCCGATTACAAATACCTCCAGTTGCTCCTATTTTACAAACTTACACCTCCGATCTAGATCATTTAGGACAATTACAGGTAATCAGGGTTTCATCATTTGGGTTTCATTTAGGTGATTTCATCTCTAACTTATTTTGGTCTACATTCAAAGTCTCTTTGTGATTTGGGTATACCAATTGCATTAAATTCGGGTTTTTCTGCTCATTTTTATTTGAACGTATACATATTTGGGGATTTTTATCTGAATATTTCTGGTTTTTTATACTTGAAGTGTTGTATTTATATGTTTGCATGTGTTGAAATTGTGCAAGTTTTATATTTTTCTATTTGTCAAACCATTGATGTATTAGTAAATTAACACTGACTTAATATGTTTAAATGTCAAATTGCCAAAAGTGGAAAAAACTTAGAGGACAAAAGAAAAAAGAAATCCAATTTAAATGTTTAAATGTCTATTTTTGTTTGTAGTAAAACGATGTATATTTGTCTTCCTACATCATATGACTATGAAGATAGCCTGGGCATGGGTGATCTAGGAATGTCAAAACCATCATCACTTGAAAGTCCTATTGATTTCTACATAGAGATGCAGGAAAGACACTAAGAAGATTTATGTGAGTATGAACTAGAGCAAGAAGAATTCCGAAGACAAAACCGACAACAATAACGATGTGAAGAAAGGCTACATCGACGGCAAAGCCGTGCTTCCTTGTGTCGTCAGCATCAAAACAACCAAGTGGTTAATGAACAGTAAGTTGACTCACCATTCATAATATGCGAGTGTGGGTATGCAGCTGTTGAAGATGTTATTTCGATTGGAGTTAACATTGGTCATCGTTATTTTAGATGTCGTGTTTATCCCACAAGGTGTACCATTTGGCAGTGGATTGACCATTGGTTTCCAAGTCGAGTCGCTGAGTACGCAAATGAATTACAACATCAATTTACAACATTGCAAACTCGATTTATTGGTTTTCAAAATGAAATTAGTAGACTTAACGACCAGCTTCATGGGCTAAACATTAGAAGACAAAATTAAATTATTGTATCGTTCTTTGTATATGTACAACTGTATCGTCTTCGTATCACCTGTATCGTCTTTGTATCTGTACTTTTTTGTTTTGGTGCAGCAATGTAATGTTATGAATTTGTGTTCAATATCCTTAGTTGCTTGTTTTATGTACTCTCCTAACAATTCAGTTCCAAAAGTTAGTGATAATTCAAATCTAAACAATCACTGATTTGCCCACACACTGATTTCACCACACCGATTATGTATATTTGTGAATTATTAACTTGTTGTGTTTTTATTTCTAATTTAATCAAACCTCACAGGCTAGCCCATGTTCGTGTCTTCAAACTGTTAGTGGTATCAAATTTAGTCTTATTAGGCTATGGTTAGATTGTGGCAATGGATAATTAGTATTACATATGGATATGGCTTCCAAGATCGAGTGCAGAATATGTAAGAGGGGCAAAAGAATTTCTAAGAAATGCATTTCCTATTCATAAAGTAGGTAATGAGATGAAGTTCCCCTGCAAAAAATGTACAGAACATAATTCGTATTGTGAAAATGTCATATACAATCATCTTATTTTTAATGACCCTTTTCCAGTACATACTGGGTGGATTTATGAGGTTTCACAGACGAAATTAATAGGTGTTGATGACTATATGGATTGTGAAATAAATTTGGATTTTGAGGATAATTTAGATGTGATGTTCAAATGTGTGGCTTACAAATTTGATCAAAATCCAGGGGACTTTGAAGTTGAACCAAATCCAAAGGCTGAGAAATTTTATCGGCAGGTTAAAGAAGGAAAACAATCGTTATATCCTAGCTGCACTAAATTTTTTTACTTAAGTTTCTTGATCAGGCTTTATCATTTAAAGTGTGCTTATGGAGTTAACAAGCCTGCATTTGGGGAATTACTAAAGTTTGCAAAAGAAGCCTTTCCTGATGCCTAGCTGCCTTTGTCTTCCTACGCTTCAATGAATGTGAAGACCCGCAACTTCCCCGTAAAGGAAAGCGTCGGATAGTTCGAGAACAAACCACAACCGAACGCATATAAAAGAACATTTCATTGCTTATTACAACAATGCATCAGATTACAAGAATATACAGAGTAACAATGAATATTACACAGAAATATCAGAGATTTAAATTACATTTAAATACATAGCAGCGGAAAATAATACAATACACAACTAGAACTAGATATACGGATACAAAGCTTTCCGGATATCGTTCCAGCTGTAAACCAGGATCCTGTGAATATAAATCTGCAAAACCAAAACTACTAGCTGCCAGTGTCAAAATAAGGGCACCCAGAGTTTAGGTTAAAACAATAAACTCCAGGTCAGTCATGGGACTGGTGTGAGAACTAAAACAGTTATTAATTCTTTATTTTAAAGTTAGGCAAATCAAGGGACCACGCCGTATAACACGGAACGGGTTTCCTCCCAAGAATACCAGTGCATAAAACAAACAGCGCAATGCTAAATAAAGAAGAATGAAGCTATTATAAGACCCAGTTCCCATCACACAATGCAACGCAAGCCGGAGGATAGGGTTTTTACCTTATAATAGCCAAGAATGCTTGATACGTTTAAAAGAAATCATTTGATACTATTTTAAGTGTATAGTGTATAAAACAACTTCAAATCATAAGTATCAATCATAGGCGGCATGAATGCCCCATACCACTATGTCGCCATATATAGCTTATACAATCAAAATCGCAAAGTCACGTATTTGGAAATTGGATTTCCATCTATGAACTGAGGCAAAAGATAGTCCTCAACCGATTCGAGACGCTCTAGCCCGTGTCTCAGGCAAGCGCGCAGGCAAGCCTTGGATCGTCAGGGCCGGTCCACCGATGTGGATTATTATGCCTGAACACTACGTCTCCCCACCCTATGGGGTGTAAGTCTGGTCCGTCAGCCGACCAGAATGCATCGGCCGAAACCGATATAACCGAGGCGCCTCGCAACAGCAACAACCACATAAGTCAAACTCGTCAGGGCGTGTAAAACCACTGACGCCACTTCTAGCTAGAAAGAAACGCAAGTCCTCCCTGAGGTCCGTCTCCCGTTTTTGGTTCATACCGGGTGTGAAACACGCGAGGTAAACGTTACACAAAGCTACGCCACAAAGGCCGTGCTTTGATCATCACCACAAGACTTTGCTTTTCAACAGAAGCCTCGATCAATTGCCACTTAGGCATGCCACACAGGCAATTCACTCCATGCGTTTGATATCCATCAATATATAACCCCTGAGCTCGTACGTCTCAGAGAAGGGCGTTAAGCAAGAGAATAAATTCTCCGCCGCCAAACAGATATATATTTAATAGAGATCAATCACACGGACTAAAATCCAATGTCAGACACACAGTCCATTTACATGTCCGTTCCGGGTCTGAACGAAACCGGAGGCACCTAGTACCCCGCATATCCATCGATCTCCAAGTACGTCTGAACGATCACTAACTGTTTCCATCTTCTTGGGTGTACAGCCCAATCAAGATCATCAGTTATCACCCAAACGACGTGAAGACCTCCGGTCTTCGACCATCGTCTTCATCTTCGACTTATCATCGTATCAGTTATTCAGAATGGGATAAACCCGGTCTTTCCGAATAACTCGCGTATATTTTAAATAAGTGTTACACAAACACAACATACGCCTCATTCCAATTCATCAGTCACTAACCGTAAATTAATCAAGAGAATAATTTCCCAAATATAAACCCCGAAGGCCGAAACCAACATCAGATCAATATCCAGAAAACCATTCTGCTTGGCTAACCGACAGTTAGTTTCTAAATTTCACATTCATAGGGAAAGGTTCCCATTAATTTTATCAAAGATAAATTCCTTGAATTTATTCTTTAATCTATTTTTGAATCTCAATTCAAACTAGTCGGGATTAACGAACCTTACCGAAGTAATCATTTGTTTTAATTTCCCAATCCCAACCTATTCATCCCATGAAGTAAAACTGGTAATACTTCATATCTAACACCACAGTGTTATCGGTAAATTCAATTACCATTTCACGTTCAAATCTAATTAAAGATTTAACTATCGCCTGGAGCAAAACTGGTGATACTCCATTTTCGATCATTTCAATCTAATTAAAGATTCATTAAAACTCCACTTAGTTTTAATCTTCGACTGGGTTAAAGAATCAGTGTCATTTAAAACACGGTTCACGATAAACCCAAAATCACATTCATTAATTATCGGGTTAAAGAACAAGTGTTATTTAAAACACTGTTCACGATAAACCCAAAAATCAATACCAATTCAATTCCAATTAAATATCGTTTAATTGGTACATTTCATTAAATCTAAATAAAAAGATTTAATCTTTTCACAACTAGGTTCAAGAACAGTGTTAGTGAAGA
Organism: Allium sativum; assembly: GCA_030737875.1. Classification (NCBI taxonomy): domain Eukaryota; kingdom Viridiplantae; phylum Streptophyta; class Magnoliopsida; order Asparagales; family Amaryllidaceae; genus Allium; species Allium sativum. The sequence continues at coordinate 105,837,749 of CM060909.1, forward strand.
CACCATTCGCGACAAACCCAAATCACATTTGATATTCAATACAAGGCTCTGAATAGAAAATATATCGGCTTATATTCAATATCAAATTCTACGACTAACAAATGTCGTATTGGAAATAACGATATAAATATATATCTTTCAAATTTCCATAACAACATCTGTATAATCACGAATTCCAACATCGAAATATTCCGAAGACAATTTCGATTCAAATCCACTCCAATGCAATCATTGGAAATTTTGGTTATTTTCAAAACCCTTTTCAAATTCAATTTATTTATTTAAAAATAAATAGAATTATAATTCTAGTTCAAAACTAGTTCATTTCGATAAAAATCTATTTTTATCTTTTCAAATATGGAGTTTTTCATCCCAAATCTTCACAAATCGTTTCTTATGATTTTACACAAATTATTACTATTTTTAATAATTTTATCAAGGCCCGTACAGTCGATTTCCAATAACGGCCATCGAACTGCACTTACAGCGACCTTTTTCCAATTTGATTTGGACATAATTCCAAATCCAACCGTTAGATTTCTAATTTATCACATTCGTTAGAAAGCTCTTTTCGATACGAACCCAACGGTTCCGGTTTTAGGAGAATCCGACGGTCGGATCTCCCGTAATGTCCGTTTGAAATAAATGGTCGAAATTCACGAACTGCCGCGGCGCGGCGCGTTCTATTCAGGCCATTATATTATACATATAATATATATATCGTCGACTTCTATTTAAAACGAATTATATAAATAGTTTTGAATTCGTTTCAAAAACTTTTTCAACTTCCTTTTCAATTCAAATCACAATTGAATTCTTCTTTATAAATTCGTTTGAATATTCATTTCTATTCAATTCAAATTTCAATTCAAGTTGAATTCATATTCAATTCAATTCATTTCGAAATCGTTTTCAATTCAATTCATTTCGAAATCGTTTTCAATTCAATTCATTTCGAAATCGTTTTCAATTCAATACATTTCGAAATCGTTTTCTATTCAATTCATTTCGAAATCGTTTTCTATTCAATTCATTTCGAAATCGTTTTCAATTCAATTCGTTTCGAAATCGTTTTCAATTCAATTCGAATTCGTTTTCAATTCACTTTGAATTCATTTTCAATTCAATTCATTTCGAAATCGTTTTCAATTCAATTCATTTCGAAATCGTTTTCTATTCAATTCATTTCGAAATCGTTTTCAATTCAATTCATTTCGAAATCGTTTTCTATTCAATTCATTTCGAAATCGTTTTCTATTCAATTCATTTCGAAATCGTTTTCAAATCGATATAAATATCGTTCACGTCAAAATGGCGTCAATCTAATCATCACGGCTTCACATATTTCTATTTTCAAATATTCTATTTCAAATATTTCTATTTCAAATATTTTCATTTCAAATATTTCTTTTTCGAAACTGGAATGAGGCCCAATCAATTACCATATAATGTTAATTATATGGATTTTCTACAACACATGTACATATCAACAATGATGAATAATCAACCATCATCCAAAGTGCATTCTACACTGTATAAGCATCAAATATAAATATTCAACGCTTATAACAGTCTGTCAATCAATCGATCGACACACAACTAAACAATCGGGATTAGTGTACGTCAAATATCATCCCAACACCCGTGTAGGGTTTCAAACAATCAAACACAGATTTTATTTGTGCAGTTGGGCGATGTGTAAAATTTATCGTCCCAATCAATGTCCTTCAAATAGGTGTACATAAACAAACCATCTGGTTTGTAAATGAATATTTATTTTATTCCCTTCACGTTAAAAATTATATTTTTAACGACAAAACATTTTATTCCAACATATGAATTTCTATTCAGTTCATTCTTTAAATAAAATGATATTTTTATTTTTCTAACTTATTTTAGAAAATTTCGGCGGCATAACGGCACGATACTAGAAACGGGACAAGGCCTAGCCTTATCCCCGGTCTAGTGAAGGCCCACGCCATTCACACATCAATCAAAATCACCAAACAACCAAATTCAAATCAAATCATATAACTAATCTATGCAACCAAACAAACAAGTCCATGGTCTATGGACGATTGTGTCGGGTGCTACTAAGCACCGTCTGCATCCTAGTATATATATATAAATAGAAATGAAATTGAAAGGTGAGAAATTCTCACCTATAGCTATCCAAACATCTTGACTTTTCTTTTAAAGAAATCTTCTTCATTCTCGTCTGTTTATCATCTTCGTTGCCCGTAGTCACTACATATATAAAAATCACACATTTTTATATTTTGATGTCTTTAAAATAAAAATCACATTTTTATTTGTTCACTTTCAATTTAAAAATCATATTTTTATAATCACTTCATATATTTAAAAATCGAATTTTTACTATGCTATTCAATATATAAAAATCATATTTTTACTTCGAAGTTCAATATATAAAAATCACATTTTTACTTTCACGCTATATGGATAAAAATGCTATTTTTACACCGCTACTATATAGATAAAAATTCTATTTTTACATCGTTTTTCTATATATAAAGATCTCGCCTTTTCAACTATAAAGATTTCATCTTTATAAAAATCAGCATTTTATTTCGACGTATAGAAAATAAAAATCAGATTTTTATTTTGCTACATACACAAAGATGATATTTTTATATTCTCTATCCTATAAAGATTATATTTTTAATACTTTAAAAATATAAAAATCATATTTTTAATATTTCTATATAGTAAAGATCATATTTTTAATACTTTAAAAATATAAAAATCATATTTTTATTAGTTTAAAAATATAAAGATCATACCTTTAACTGAATAAAATCTTTTCTACTTTCTTCACATAAAAATTGTTTCTTTCTTCATTTTTTTATTACTTCAAAACTGAAAATAAATCATGGTTTTATATAAAAACAAACTAAATAAAAACCATGTTTTTATATTTAAAAGATCTGAATTTTTATAAATTAAATTAATTTTTTTTATAAATAAAAAAAACCTAAATTTTAAATAACTTAACCTAAATAAACTAATAAACTAATTAATTAAACAAAAACAAAAACTTACTGTTATTGGTTTCTTCAGCGAAGAGGGGGGGGGGGTGTTCGACGTCGGACTTGGAAGTGGGGGAGGGGAGCTCGCGCTCGTCACGATGGTGGTGGGTGGCACGGTTCAAGAGGTGGCGGGCGGGGGTTCTTCGAGCGACGCGTGGTGAAGGCTGGGTTGTCGGGTTCGGTTTCGCAGTCGAGAAGGAGGTGAAGCAGAAGGGGATTGCGGCGGATCGGTAGTTGGGCGCGCCACCTGGAGGCGCGGTGGGGGTCTGGACGTGGGTGGCGATGGAGGGCTTCCGGCGGTTCAACGATGGATCCATCGTTTTTTTTTTTTTTCTGAAGATCTGATTTTTGAAGAGGGGGGGACAGCGGGTTAAAGGAGAAAGATATTTTTTTTATTAATTTAATTATTTTATTTTTCAAAAAGTTGACTTTCACATACGACCTCTAAACGAGGCCCTCCGCCCGTCGTCCATAGCGTTTTATCCCCATTCCGAACACAATGGGATATGTATCGCAAGCTGATTCGATTTTTACAATCAGTTTCCTTTTGAATTTTCATTTAAATCACTATATTGAATTTTAAACGTACATTTCAAATTACCGGGACCACATACTAACTCTATAAATTCCATAAAAATATTTTCTAGCTTCGTATTGACGATACGGTCCTAACAAAACTAGTTTCGTCGAATTCTGAGACCGTTGGAAAAATGGCCATTTCCCAGTCGATTAAAATCAACTGAAACTGGTCAAACGCGTTTTCCTTTGCCACGCTCACATATTGATTCGAAAAATTATGAAATTTGGAATCTAGCAATAACTTTACACTGCGGATCCAACAAAAGTGGTTTCGTCGAAATCCGAGGTCATTTGCAAAATGTCCATTTTCAAGGGCCTGAATTCCATAGCGACTATTCAGAATTTTCAACTGGACATATCTTTTGATTCCCGATATGAAATCTTAATTGGTCGGATTCGTTGGAAAGATATTACCAATTAGATCCTAATGTTTTTGGTTTCACTAAAATCCGGATTGTTTTGCACCCGGTACATTCAATTGAAGTTTGAAATCGAATTATCGAACTACCGCGCCATTTTCAATTCTATTTATAATTATATATAAATATTTATATTCTAACGACGACGCGTATATAATATATACGATCGAATTCTATTCAAAATAAATTTTTCGTCGATATTATTTAAAATAATTCATTTTAAATATTCAAAATTCGCTAAAATTGCCAAATTAAAAATTTTAAACTGGCCCAGATTTTCCGAGTTGTTACAATGAATGTCATTAAGGATTTAGGTCTTGATTACCAAAAAATACATGCATGTCCAAACAATTGCATGTTATATTAGGCAAAGAATAAAGATAAAGAGGCTTGTGATGCTTTTGGTTTTTCTAGATGGGTTGTAAAAGAAAATGAAGACATCGCTGATAATAATGATCCACCAAAGTTGATTCCCAAGGTGCCGGAAAATGTTATGAGGTACTTTCCACTAAGACCAAGGTTACAAAGGATGTTTATTTGCAAAGAATTTTCCAAACTTATGAGATGACACCAAGTGGAACGAAAAGAAGATAGAAAACTAAGACATCTAGCTGATAGTGTGGCATGGAAGATAATGGATTCTCACTATCCTACTTTTTCATCAGAAAATCATAATGTTAGATTAGGTCTAGCATTTGATGGATTTAATCCATGTCGTTCAATGAATTCAAGTTATAGTACATGACTAATTGTGTTGGTAAACTATAATCTTCCACCTTGGTTATGTATGAAACAAGATAATTTGATTCTTTCAACATTAATATCTGGTCCAGATTCTCCAAAGAACAGTATTGACATATATATGCAGCCTTCAATTGCGGAATTAAAAGCGTTATGGAATGTTGGCGTCAAAACTTATGATTCCTTGACTAATGGGTTTTTTAATTTAGTGCAAGCGTTTTATGGGCCGTTAGTGATTTTCTGGGATAAGCCATGTTGTCAGGTTGGAGCACGAAGGGAAAACTAGCATGTTCAGTATGCCATTATGAAATTTCTTCAAATTATTTAAAGCATAGAAAAAAATGTGTTATATGAACCACATAAATTTTCTTGATCTAATACATAAGTGGAGGCGGGATAAGAGGAGATTTAATGGCGAAATTGAAATGGGGAGCATTCCAGAAATATTACCACGAACAAATATTGAATAGTTATTCAGGGGGTACAAAAATCAATTTGGGGATAAAATCAAGAAAATAAATAAAAGTGATGGCCTTTTAAAAAACTCAATACTTTTTGACTTACCATATTGGTGTCATAATCTTCTTAGACATAACCTAGATGCCACGCACATAGAGAAGAACGTATGTGAGGTTCTTTACTTAATGTAGGTCGCATGTCGAAGCATCACCTAAACGCTCATTTGGATTTACAGGAGTTGAGTATAAGGAAGGCCCTTCATCTTATTGGATGTAGTGATGGAAAGCATGTTGAAATTAGAGCTGCAATATTTGATATGGCAAACAAGGAAAAAGAAATCTTTTGTTCTATATTGAAGAATGCCAAAATGCCCTGCGGTTGTTCCTCGAATGTTAGTTGGTACATGCACATAAAAGAGAGAACGCTTGTGGAATATAAGAGCCATGATGTTCATTTCATACTCCACTATTTGTCACAATTTGCCATGAAGAAAGCATCAAAACTGGAGTTACGTTATCAATGATCAGATTTCGTGCATTCCTTAGAGGACTATGGAGCAAGGTTATCGAAGTGGATGATATAAAGAGGCTGCAAAAACAATTTGTTGAGATACTTTGTCATTATGAAATGATTTTTCCATAGGATTTTTTCGATATAATGATACACTTGTCTATTCATTTATGCAGAGAATTCGAATACGACGGGCCTGAACACCTTAGATGCATGTATCCAATTGAGCGATATCTAGGAAAGTTGAAATCTTATGTTCAAAATAGAAACAGACCAGAATGTTCCATTGCAGAAGGTTACTTGGTAGAAGAGTGTGTGACCTTCTATTCAAGATTTTTAAGCGTTGATGGAGGAACATAAAACATGTCGATTGTTTTTAGAAGATGTCCAACAAATTTGGAATATCATTTTGGAACAAAGAAGAATAAAGATGGAAAGATGTTCAATTTGAAAGATGCAGATTAGAAGGAAACACGTCACTATATTCTGTTCAATTCTGGTAATAAAGAAATTAAGAGTTTGATCGAGTAAGTTCTTATAATCCTAGATCATTTTCCTTGACTATAAATTAATATATGCATTTCGTAGTTTTTTGACATTAATTATTATTTAGGGTTCATCGAGCTTTTTTGGATGGTCTTGCATATCCAAGAAGATACAAGAGGGAATGAAAACATTTCGAAGAGTTTTGGAGTTGGCTAAAGAAAGAGGTTCTGAAAAAGGATAATATTTAAAGAGATTTAAATGTGTTTGCATTAGGTCCTAATCGAGTATCTAGGAAGTTTACCGGTTATGTAATAAATGGATATAGATGCCACAAAAAATTTAGAGATTCTCGATGTACCACATAAATAGTAGTGTATTTTTGACTGCCAAAACCACCAGCTTTGCAAGTTCGAATGACCAAAACCCAATAGTTGGTGTTGTCAATTACCACGGATCAATTGAAGAAATTTTTGAGTTTTATTATTAGGGAGCTTTCACAATGGTCCTTTTTAAGTGTTGCTGGTACCAACAGGAAAAAAATTCATATGGTCTTACTCGAGTAAATTTTAGTAAGTGTCATAAAACTGATCCTTATGTCCTATCTTCGCAAGTGCAGCAAGTATTTTATGTGGAAGATGCAGTTGAAAAGAACTGTCATTATGTTATTCAAAAATTGCTGAGAGATTGGTATGATACTGAAAATCAGAATGCAACTGAAGAAGACATAAGCAATCTGCATTCACATGATATTGGCATAGGTGGTGAACTAGAACCAGAAGTTGTTGATAGGGATTGGATTAGGGATGATGTCCCCATAATACAACTAGAAACAGAAGTTCCTACGGTTCCATCTCCTTAGGACAAAAAAAAATCCTCAATATTATTTCTTTATTTTGGTCTAATCTATTGTCTAATTTATGATGTATTTGGCACTTTTTTTAAGCTGTAAATTATTATCTTTGATTAATGTATTTGGCACTCTTTTTTCATAATGCAATTTGCACTGCTCACGTGTTTTATGATTTAATGTCTTTCTCTGTTGTCATCTAAATCTGTTATAGTCCAAAATGTTAATTGTTGTTTTTTGTCTACTTTAACATGCATGTACCTTGTTCTAATGTATTCATTTTGTACAGGATGGTTGAACTTATAAATATCCGGCTGCACCATGACGGAGAGTTTCAAAGGACATGTTATATGGGTAGAAAATCCTTCTTAGTAAAATAATATGATGTAGACTTCTTTTCTTACAGTGTGCTTATGGAGTTTGTTAAAGATTGCCTCCAGTACATTGAAATAGGAGGAGTTTATGTCCGCAAAGGAAAGTGGGATGGCTGGCAGCTGATATTGAATGACAAGGACGTAAACAAATATGTAGAGTGTTGCAATAAGGAAGAAGAAATGGATTTTTACATTAACAACTCCGTTGACAAAGACAGTGAGCCGTTGATTCAAATGCAGCCATATGTAATTATACGGCCAAGGGAAAACGTAATTTAAGGTATATATGTATATGTAATATAGATTCATTCTTGTATATATATCTCTGTGTGTGCGTGTGTGTGAAGAATTATGAAGGCCACCGTTATTATTTTTATTGTTATAGGTTCTGTTAAGAAACCTGTTGCAAAGCGCATGTATATTACTGCACGTAGACTTCAGCAGCAACGCAAAATGATGAAAAACAATCAACTCAAATAGGTCATAAGAAGCTATCGCCGGAGCCTGATATGAATAATGGTAAAGAAGATGTTACTATGATGGACAAAGGAACCAGGAGGAAATTAAATATAGAACATGAAACAAATAATGATGATGATACTCGGCAGAATGAAGCTGATGTTGAGGTATTTTTCAGTTTTATTAATAAGGTTTTCAAACGATTTTAAAAAAAAAAATTCTACATGTAAAAGCAAGAACTGCATTTTAATGTTTTTTTATTACTGTATCGATTTCCTATTCCGACCACGAAGGTTGTAGCTAATTTAAGTAATTATTGGTTCTTTGTGCCTGCATTCCATCAAAAATGCAAGAAATGTTTATACGTCGACTCTATTTGATTAACTAGCTTAAATTTATCATCGATGGTGAATAATAATGCTAATCTGCTTGCAGTTCTCACAACCACCAGTGTTGACAAAGTAGGAACAAGACTGAATCGCGCGTATGCAAGAAAATGATGCAGTTAGTAGATCACTTGGGTTGCCTTCATTGGTTAATAGTATGAAAGAGGCTGCAACACGAAATAAGAAAGAAAAAGGAAAAGATATTGATGGATGTGATGAATACATCTCAGAAAAAGATGGTGAAGATGACAGTGACGATTCATCGGATTCGGAGGTACAAAAAGTTAATTGTTTACTAATTATTATCTTTGCCTTTATAAACATAAAAAATCTCAAATTAAAAAACTTGAACTTCGACTTAATTGTAGAGATTAAAAGTTGTTAAATCAAAGCAACCTTTATATGGACTGAGAACTCATTCTCGAGCCAATATAGCCCTTGAAATTGAGGAAGCTATGACCCACACCCCCTCCAAAGAAAGCTGGCTCTAACAAGGGAGTGATGACACACACTCCTACTCCCACTCCCACTCCAAAGAAAGTCAGTAAGCTGGATAAAACTGTAGGAACATATAGGAATTGAAGCAACCTATAATGTCTCATCCAACATTTTTAAAACCTTCAAAGCCTCGTCCACCAGTTTTAAAATCTACATGTCGCAAAATGTTCGAACAGTCAACCAATTATGAGCCTACTGGTTCAGTTGCTACTTATTTAGTGATGTAGGAATGTCAAAAGCAGAATGTTGCAGCTACAACAATGGAAACTGTTACTGATCAATTAGAGAAGGAATGGATTGCAGAGGAAGATGAAGCAGGCAAGGTTTTAAATCTCAGATATCGGTCGTGTTTCGTCTCGGAGATTTTAGAGGGTTGATCTCGTATCGGGGGAGATCTCGAATGAGATGAGTCTAACTCGGGGGTTCGCCTCAGATTTCCATCTCGGGTCTGAAAGTTCATGTCGGAGCAATCTCTGGGAATATGATATATTAAAAACTAGTATTCTTACAAAATGATTTTTATGAATGTTATTAAAAACATAGTAACTAAAACTTGAATCACAAAATTACTTTATTATTCTTAATTTATGAAATATCAGCATACTCTAAATCGTAATATTCTTAAAATAGAAAAATAACACAATGCAAATATATTAGTGCTTACAACATGTGATCCACGAACATGAATCATTTTAAGACATAAAACATAAAACATAAAAGTTGAACATGAGTATAACATAAAATACATAATTTTAGAGGTAACATGTATGTAAAAAAAAGACGAATGTGAAAATCATGAGCATTGTAGAACATATACGAACATACAATATGGTCATTTAACATGCAAAATGTAAAGTAGCAGGAGATTATTGTGGATAGATTTGGGTTTTTTAGTTTTTGTTCTGGTTTAGGCACGAATTTAAATTTTGACCAAAAAAGCCAAGATCTCGGACGATATTCCAATATCTCGTCCCGATCGAAATATCGTTTGATATCGCAGTATCTTGGGCCATATATTTGGAAGAAGATTTATTGTGATATTTGCTATTTCGTTTTGAAAGGAGCCCAATACGAGATCTCGGAGGAGATTTTAGGCGATATTCTCGAGATTTGAAACAGTGGAAGTAGGTACAATGTTTCTTTATCTGTGCACTATATTGCACTGTTGAGTGTGTCTATTATAAGTTTTGCATGCATATTATATGTTTCTGTAAGGCCATACATTAATTTTTTATTCATTTTTTTGAACTTGGTATATAAAGTACATACTAGAACTTGGTATTCAAAAATGACCAAGGTGCATGCTAGAACCCCTGATGATAAAGTAGTCATTGCTTTGAATGAGGATGGTTAACCAGTTTCTGATAATTTAAGCAATTTTATTGGGACACTAGCAAAGGATAATGTGTCTCTTACTTACATCAATTGGCATGTTGTTCCTGGTCAATTAAAGTAGCAAATGTTGGAGTATGCTGCAGTAAAATCTATCACCCTAAACCATAGTTCAACTGATTTCCTAAATGTTTGGTTTTAATTAATTAGTTTGTTTCCTGAATTTTGTGTTTGATATATTGTAGGACAGGTATTTCATTCCGGATGAAGGACGCAAGTGGGTCTTGAACACACTTAATGTCTCTTGGAGGCAGTACAAGTCTCGTATGAATACAATGTGTTATAAAAAAATATTCAACTAATGAGACGAGGAAAGGCTTGCGAATAGACCAGTACAATTTTGTTGGAGGATTTTAAAATGCTCTTGAAATACTGGGGGGATGAAGCAGTTTAGTATGGCTTAAATGTAACCACAAAAGAAAACTAATTTGTATAATGTTAATTTAATAATCATGCAACAAATGGTAAAAAATAAATAAAATAAATTAATGATATTCACATTTTCTTGTTTAGTGCTAATCTTTTCTTGTTTAGTGCTAATTTAATAATCATGCAACAGATGGAAAAAGTAAATGAAAAAATAAATTAATGATATTCGCATTTGTATAATGTTTAGCAGTTCACATTATCTTGTTTGGTGTTAATCTTTTCTTCAGTAGTTCGCATTATCTTGTTTAGTGCTAATCTTTTCTTTAATAGTTCGCATTATCTTGTTTAGTGCTATTTATTTTTTATTTTTTTGGATTTCCAGGCCCTAGCTGAGACTAATTCTGCTTATCGTAATTCATTAAGTGTGATGCATACCATGGGTCCCAAAACTCATGCACTAGCTAACGAAAAGATAGTATGTGTTTTTTTGAACTTAAGTTAAATTTTTTTATGACTGAGTTGAATTGGCCACATGACAATTTTAATTTGTTATATCATTGAATTATAATTTATATCATTGTCACAATGTTCATAGGCAGCAACCAGATTTGTAAATTCTTAAGATTGAATGTTAAAAATTCTGTTTAATTTTTTATAATCCTAATTCTTGATAGAGAAAGGAGGACCCAGAAAAAGCCAGCCCATCTGTTGCCTTGGTTTATTTGAAATGTATAAACGAGAATTGTGGAGAACTTACAAGACAAATACGGATGAACTAAAAGCCAAATATGTAAGTACATTAGATACTGAAATAAAAATTTAATAGTTAGTTTGAAAGATAACCACATTGCAGCTGAAACTTCCATATTTTAATACTTAGTTTGAAAGATAATCAGTTCTGTTAATAAATTTTTTTGAGTAGCTTATATAAAGTATTTGACCCAAGATCAATTATGAATCAATACTTGTGTCAGTATAGTAGGCACATTGTACGTTTGTTGGAGCTGCTTATTAAATCGAACAAATAGTTAGTTTAAAAGATAGCCAGTTCTGTTAATAAATTCATTCCTACCTGCCTGTGTTTGGCGTATCTTTTCATTATCTGGTCTACTGATGAAACTCAAAACATCTATATTTTTTTTGTAATTTTTGTTTTCCCTGGTTTTCATTTTATATGCTTGACTAGTTTTCATTTTGTAGGCGAAGATTCAAGCAATGATGGATGAAGGAAATATTGTTGAGGCAGATGCACTTGTCTCTGGTGGGAAGAATTATGGATGGAACTAGCTTGTGGGAAGGAGAGGTAAAAAGGCTTAAAAGTCTCCAACAACTTCGGGTTCTTCAGACAGTTATGTCCAAGAGCTGACCAAAAAATTAAGGCAAGAGATTGAGGCTGATTTGGAAGCAAAGGTGAATAGAAAAGTGAAAGAGAACATGTCATGGGTGTTGACAAAGCTAGGTGAAGTTAATCCAAATATTAATTTATATGTCGGAGACTTTTGTTTCACCACAACAAGTGATGAAGACAACATTGGTTCTCCTGGAACCTTTGCAACTGAATGAAGTTCTTGGATGGTATGTGTTAGCACTTGTGGTATATTCGAATTGTACTTTTAAATTATGTACTTTTGGTATGTGTTGGTGATGGCACTTGTGGTATGTGTTGGTGATGGCACTTGGTATGTGTTGGTGATGACACTTGTGGTTTGGTATGTAGAATTGGATAATCTTAATGTAGTGATAAAAGTTTTGGGTGATTTATCGTATGAATATTTGATATGTTTGAATGTGGTACAATGTTTAGGATTGTATGTACCATAGAATTTGTAATCACAGGGTTGTATTTTCCCTCTTCCAATGTAGCATTTGCCTTCTTTACTATTGCATTTGATTTTTTTCTAATGTTGCATTACAAGATAATGGTGTTGCGTTACATGGAGTACTGGTGTTGCATTAAGTACAACATTTTTAATTCCACTATGGTGCGACACGTGGGACCCACAACTGACATGGTGCCATGTGGATAGCTAACGTGGCATGTGACACATGGGCAGCTGACGTGGCGTGTGACATGTTTGTAGCTGATGTGGAAAATGCATGTGGGCCCCACTATCGTGACCTGGAAGCAAGACTCTGACTTCTGCTTAAGGCAACGCTGTATATTGTTGCATGACTCACAAATACTATTGCAATACAGTTATAATGCAATACTTTTTTTTCTGCGGTAGTAGATGGGAAAAAGTGTTGCCTTAGAGGGCTACGGCAATGACCACAGATGTTACGCCTCTATGGTGTTGCCTATTTGAAAAAATGGCTTAAGGCAACGCTTTTTCGATCTATGACTACATAAAACTAGTGTTGAATATGCCCACTTTTGTAGTAGTGTTAAAAGAGATTATGGTCTTAGGCATGTACAAAAAAACCCTTATGTTCATATATAGTCTAAACTTCTTTATGCTTATGTAATAGATCAACAATCAAAAATAAAAGCTCCTTTTACTAGCTTATTAGCTTTGCTCTTTTATTTTATGCAACTTTCTTTTGTGTTTTTATTCTTATGTTCTCTTCTATGCTTTTCTTTCCTTTCATGCAATTAGCTCAACTTCATTTTATGCAATTAGTTAGATTTTGTTTTTTTATTAATTAGTTTACATTTCCTTCATGTTTATGTTGAAATTTTCTTATTTATTTTATATTTAATATGATTACTTAAACCCCTTCAATATAAGGGTATAACTAAGTCTATACATCCCTTAAAGTTTGGATTCCAGACAATGATTGGATATCAGGGTACCACCTTCCATGGTGTACGTCTAAAAAATGTATTGAGAACCAACCTATGGTTCTCCATGAACACAGGACTGGACTATCGCTTAATATTGATCAAATAGAATATAATATCACCTTGATCACTTTTCATCCCTTCACCGGTGGCACCACACATAATCAAAAGACACAGGCATGCATCTAGAAAGGTGGTGAAATACTTTTTAACTTCTGATTCAAATATTTCTTATATTTCATACTAATTATTATATTTAGTTTTATAATTACTTATGCTTTAAATTTCCTTACTTATATTTATATTAAGTTCTAAAGTATTTCTTATAATTATAGTTATATATATATATGCTTTAATATAATTTTATATATATGTTTTTAATTATTTCAAGTCATCCTAATATATATTTACTTGAAAAACTCTATTTTAATATAAAGGAATATAATTAGTTTTAACTCAAGAATCATCTTGATTTATTTTAACATTATTTTCTTTAATTCAAAATTTTATTTTTTTGAAAAGTTTCTAAGGTATGTCAACATATACAAAAAAGTATGTCGACATAATTGCCATTTTTTCAAATTCAAATTTTGAAAAGTTGCGTCTTTTGAATTGAAAACTATTTTGAATGGATTTGACTGCTAAGAGACTATAAGTAAGCTTCTAAATTCAACTTTTTAACTAAATTTTCATTATCTTCTTTTCCATTTCTTCTCTCTCCATTAATACTCTCAATTTCTCAAATTACATATTTATACTCTACCGATTTTCAAAGAGAATTATATCAATATCTTTCTACTTCAATTCTCCATCAAACTCTCTCAAAGATTCAAGTGCTACTCAAGAGTTATAGGCTTTATGTAACCAAAGATTGCAAGATCAAGTTATATCGAGTCTTCCCTCCAAAACTAATACTGAAAAGGTGTGGTCGTGTCCCGTATAAATCGACTGGGTATGATTGTGTCCCTAAAATCAATTGGGTGAAGGTTGTGGCTCGGAAATCAACTGAGTCATCGTACTTCAGAAATCAGTTGGGGTATGCCCTTGTAGCCCATAAATCAAGGATTGCAATTCGAATATTATTGGAAATAAATCCACATCAACCCAGCACTCGTGGGACTCGATATGGGGTAACTCTGAACTAGTATAAAGTCCCAGTGTGTTCTTTTTTTTGTGACGACCCAACTTTTCGGCTGATTCAAATCATTCGTCAAACCAACTTAAACCAATCAACAAGATATATCGTTTGGGATTACGACTAATAAGAACTGAACAATATAGACTTTTTCATTAACATCATTTCAATGTTACATCAGACTACAAGATATATCAAAGTACATCGCAAATATCATAGAATAATACAATACTATACACCACGAAAACATAATTACATTCAGCAGAAGAATATCAAATACTCTGGAACAGCTTTAGCTTCAATCTAGAATCCTGCTCTATAAAAATCTGCAAAACGAAAACTACTTGCTGCACAAGTTGAAAATATGGACATCTAGAGTTTAGGTGGGAAACAATAAAATCCGAGTCAGTCATGGGACTGGTGTGAGAACCAAAATCAATTATTTACTTTATTTTAAAGTTGGGTAAATCACGGAACCACGCCGTATAACACAGAACAAGTTTTCTCCACACGAATACCAATCATAAAACTTGCAATGTTTTTCTAAAAATGAAGCTATTATAAGACTCAAGTCCCATCACACAATGCAACGCAAACCGGAGGAAAGAGTTTTACATTATAATAGCCTAACATGCTTGATACGCGAAATTTATCTTTTATTATCACTAGGGCAGAGTGTAGAAATCATTTTCATAAATAAATGTATCAATCTTAGATGGCATAATGCCTCATCCTACAACGTTGCCATATAGGTTTACAACTGAAAATGCAGAGCTTGTATTGTAAGTTGGATTCCATCATGATGGCTCCTTATTCGAAAGATCGATCATGGAAGTATGTATCTCCATGTTTAAGTCCAGACATTGGAAAGCACCGTAATATATGTAACAACCCGAATTTTAATTACATGTTAAAACTAGAAATCAAGGTATAATTAATTTTTAAAATATGAATCAAGGGAAACGGGTTGTGCCAATGTGTTCGTCTCAGAATTCTACATGAAATTGAGTCCGAGTTTTCGAAAATCGGAGTCCGTATGACTGAGTTATGATCTCTAGAAGTTTCACGAATTTTTTGAATCAAAAACAGCTCAGAAATTCGAATTCAAATTCGAATTCAAGACCCAGAAGCGGGCTGGGCGGGAAAATTCCTGCCCAGAGCCCAGGTCGACCATAGGGTCGACCTAGGGGTCGACCTGGCCAGACCAGGTCGACCATAGGGTCGAGCTGGGGGTCGACCTCCCTGGTCGGCCTGGGTGCGACTGGCTAGCTGGGTGGGTCTGTTTGCGGGCCTGTGACGTTTTTGATGGCTCAGATCTGTTCTAGGGTTTATCTAAGGGCTTAAACTAGTTGCTACACCTATAAAAACACCCTTAGAACTAACCTAATTCACAACAAATCATTCATACACCAAAATGCTGTTGAACTCCCTCTTGAACCGTGGCCGCCACCCCCAAATTAAAGCTTAACATTCAAACTCAAATCAATTCTAAGGACAAAGCTTTTATACACAATTTAATTCGAAGATTTAGGCTTCAACAACGATTCAAGACAATAAATCAGCATTCTACAACAAATTCAGTTCTTAATTCATTAGCCACGATCTGTAAGTTCTAGTTACTTTTTAGATTTAAACATGTTAATTATAGTATGGCCATGGAATAAAGTGGAATTGGATTTAAGTATGTTTATCGATTCAGATCTATTTCTATTGCTACTTGAATCTTGAGTTTTGGGACTTTTCTATTTTCATTCTCATGTCAAGCTTATGATCTATTCAGCTTGTTGTAAATCAGTTTTCTTGATTCATGTGATATTATTATCAAGATCTATCTTTTATGCCTGAGATGATGTTCTTATGCCAGTTTTCTCTCTATATTTATTGTTATACCAATTCTACCTCCCCCTATTTATTTTCTTTTGATGAATCTAGGTCAATTTCGGACCTAAGCCTAAACCACGATTTGCGTATGATTGAATACGTAGAAATATGGGAATATTGTCTATATTGGATATATGTTTGGTAAAAATTGACGGCATAACATGAAATTGGGATTTGAGTATTATCTCTATAATTAAAGTTTGTAAGTTTGGGTAAATTGGTGTAAACAAGGAATACATGTAGTTGGGTATGAAACTTGACTAGGTAAAATGGCAAGAATATTGATATATGTAAAACAGCATGAATTGAACATATGTAAATTTGGTAGGAATTGGGCATATGTAAAACTGACATGTAATCTAGAACTTGGGCATATGTTAATTATGTAAAATTTGGAGTTGAGACATATATGATAATTTATGACTTGGTAGAGGTTGAATACGAACGTGCCTAAGTTGGGTTTTCGGTAGTTGGCTTGTATTGTAAATAAAAGGCTATAACTTGGCATAACCTTATAGTAAATTATGATAATAATTTGGGAATACGTTTTGGGGCAAAAACGTGAAGTATGAACTAGATAATTGGCATATAACTGGAAATATGAAAGTGGTTGAAACATGAACATTTTTATATGTTAAACACATGAACTGATATTGGGGTTTTGGATGGAATACGACCATTAATAAACCTTTGACATGAGGTTAGACTTAGTTTGTGGTGTAAATCTGGCCGGAACCGCCCGGCAAATTGAGTAGCCATAAAGTGTCGGTCTAATGTGAGAGGTCGAAGGCCAAATTATAGGCGTAACGGTTTATGACACGAGGTTAGACTCAGTTTGTGGTGTAAATCTGCCCGGAACCGCCCGACAAATCCAGTGGCCACGAAATGCATGGTCTAATGTGAGAGGTCATGATTCGTTTGTCATAATAAATGAATTAAGGAATACTAACCATAATAAGACGTGGATATGGTTAGAGGGTTAGGTGGGATGACATGGAAATTTGACATGTAAATGTGGACCTAGCCTGTATGAGTTAAGAACATGTAAAACTTATAAATGTGGGCTTAACTAACATAACTGTTAATCAGACCAATGGGTGGGTTAAGTAATATGACTAGACTAATGACACTTAACAAATATAACATAACACGTGGCAGGATTAAGTCAACTTGAATATATGGATAATACTTAACCAACTTAGCATGAGACGTGGGTGGGTTAAGCCATGAATTACTTGAAAATACTTAACCAATGCAATCTGACGTATGGGAAGGTTAAGTTAAATGGGTTGGTTTAACTTGAATGGGTTGATAACACCCAACCGATATAACCTGATGTGTGGTAGGGATAAGTAAATACACGAGGGTAACACTTAACCGTTATAAAATGGCTAGTGGATGAGGTTGAGTTAACATACACTTAACCATTCTAACGTGAGGTGTGGTAAGGGTTAAGTTAACACAGGGGAGAACGCTTAACCAATATAACAAGACATGCGGTAGGGTTAAGTAACACAAGAGAGAACCCTTAACCACGGTATCATGGTGGGGGTGGGGTTAAGTTAAATAGATAACACTTAACCAACCTGTGGGGTATACGAATAGACCCTAGGAAAACCCTAGTAGCGGGACCCATTTCAGCAGTAAACCACATTAGGTATCAACGGTACCCTGAGCTAGGCAGGGTGGGGCACGATTACAGGGCTGATTGTAAGCAGTCAAAATGGCGGCAGGGGATGTAGCAGTGTAGGTTCTGATGGATTACGGGCGTGCACGTATTCCGAAGTGGAAAATTTAGCCACTGGGAATCAGTAGATATAAAGTTGTGCATCAAAAAGGGTGTCGGGATTGCCATCCTAGGGATTGATACACCCTAAGGTGGGACCAGCACAGGTATCTACAAGTAGGGGGCTGCAAGAACTAGGTCGAGTAGGAGCCGATCGATTAGGGTAGTAAGGATACATCTAACACATTCATGGTAATTGGGTTGGTTGAGGAAAAATCCTCATATTAGATGTAGTCCTGAAGGCTACCACAACTTCGGGGTTGGGATAACCTTAGTATATAACACATGTGAAACATGGCAAGTAAGGGCCTATCAATTAAGGTAGGTACGGTGGGGACATAAAGCTGTCAATATGAGGGGGGACCCTCATCATGGGATATGTACCTATAAAACTATCATATTAGGGTATGGGGGATCACTTATCTGGTGATAACAAGTAAGCAAACTAATTAGAACGCTAGTTAGGTAGTGCAGATAATATAGGAAATCAAGGAAAATAGGGTAATGGTGAAACTTAGAAATCTTGCGACGTTATAGAAACCTTGCGATATGATACTTGGTAGGAACCTTGTGATGCTACCCTTGATAGGAAGTATGGGATGTTATGCTTGATTCATCGTGCCTGTAGCTTATCTTATCATCATGCTTATGTTTACTTTCAGTTTATTCATGCCATGTTATCTTTACCTGTTTTTATGTTGAAAGTCACTAGGACTTACTCAGTCTTTATGACTGACCCGTTTTGTTTCGCCTCTTTTTCTTCCGTTCCCCTCCCCCCCCCCCCAGGTTTACAGGGTGGGAATACTGCTTAGTTCTGATCTTACCAAGCTCCAAGGCTCTTTCATGTGCGGCTTGGATCTCTCTTGGTTATGGCTTGCTTTGCTTTATTGGGGAAACTACAATTTATTTTCATGCTTCTTTGTTTTTGAGCAAGACAGATATTTTAGCTACGTAATTGGGTATTGGAAGTTGATGGGATTTTATTGTAAACAATTATATTTAATAAATGATTTGAAATACTTCTACTTTGCTTTCCGTCATTTTATATATGTCTGTCTTGTAATATTTCTGTTCCAGTACCCATAATGCTCCATTGAAGTTAAGGCATTCCCTTTGTGAGTGACCTTAATGGATGTGGGGTGTTACATTTGGTATCAGAGCCGAAGGTTACCAGACTGGGCAAAAGCTTTTAAAAACCTTCTGAAATTATTTTCAAAATGTTTACAAAGAAGCATTTTCTAAGAAAAGCTTTGTTTTACGAAAGGCATATTCCCCAAAGCCATATGCACTATCTTTTGATCCTCTCCTTGAGTCTTTTCTCTCTTTCTTTTACACCATAGTTTAGTAGGTGTACAACACACGTAAGAGGGCAAAGAAGCGCCCAATTTCCAATTTCCATCTGTAGCCCCAGTAGTTCCATCTGCGTCTAATCTTATTTCAAGCTTTGTAGAGTTCCCGTGCGATGGAGGTAGCTTTCTAGAAACTTGTCAACAAACTATACAAGGATAGTAAGAATAGGGATAAAGAACACAAGCCTAAGGATGAGGAACTTGTTGATATGGCTTAACCCACGAAGGAGGAAAAGGTGAAAGGAAAGAGGTCAAAATAAAAGAGTAATAAAACCCATGACAAGAAATAGCATCGTTGGTGTGGTAAAAAGGGGCATGTAGTTAAGCATTATAGGACAAGGGCAAAGAACAAGATCGTCGAGAGGGCAATTGTATGCTCTCAATACTAGCATACCTAAGAGAGGTGGTAACGTTTCTGTTAAAGGTTTAGCTTCCTTTTCTATCATCCCGTTAGAACTTTGTTTTTGTACATCGCATCCTTTTAATTCTACTTCGGTAGTTGAGTCTCTGCACCTTAGTACTAGCGTAGTAGAAGATCCCGTTTTTGTCTCAAATCCTATAGGGGAATCGGCTCATTTATTCATGACTTGTTTGGATTTGAGAGTCTATGCTAAGTATTAAAGTAAAGCTTATGTCTTTGGGCTAGGGGTTAATTCTAGGGATGGAGTGGTTATCCAGAAATGATACCATTCTCGAGTATGAAAAGAGGGTAGTTAGGCTCTTGACTCGCCTCGGTAATGCCCTCGAAGTCTAGTGTAACCCTTAGGGTCCTGCCATGCTTAGTTACCTAGAATCTCTTGGTACATTTATTGATCTGCTCGAGTAGTGTTCGCCACTAAGGCGGATGGTTCATCTCGCTTATGCATGAGTTATAGAAAATCACCTTAGTAAGTACACTTGGCAACATGATTGGCATTCGTTTATTTTCAAGAGATAATACGTTTATGTGGAATACCTTCTAGTAAGTGAACGAGATCTGAGATTCACTAGTGAATTTTGGAGAGCTTGCATGAAACATGAGTACGCAGTTATGTTTGGGCCGAGTATATTAGAAGGAGAATAAGTGAAAGTGAAACGAGAGGCTACAGTGGAATGATTTCCAACTCATATTTTGGAAACAAGAACTAAGAAGCTACGAAATCATGAAGTTAAAGAAGGTTAAGGCACAAGGGAGTTAAGCTCAAGGAAATGCGGCTTAGAAGATTGAAGACTATATACGCACATCATATCTCTTTTTAAGAGTATATCCTTGATCCCTCTTTTCCTGAAGAGCTTATTTGCATGTTATCTTTTAAGTATATCCTCTCGGCCCTATTCTCAATCCTATTTCTGTTGCAAAACCCCATATGGATCATCTGTTAGTAATACATGTTGGGGCTTGAGGGTGTCCGTTGGGTTGAGTAATTCTTTGAGTATCATTCTGATGTTAATTTCGGTCTTTGGGGCTGGTGCTTAGGGAATTCTTCTTCTAATCAGTATATATGTGACAAAGATTTCCAGTTTTAACATTGCCTAATGGGCACAAAATTTTTACTTGCTCCTATCATTCGACTATATCTTTAGGCAGGAACAATTGGGTGTAAACATGTGTTTAAGACATGTTATGATTGATTGTTGCAAGTGGCTACTAGTGGATGCTCGTGAATGCATATACACGCACATTAGGCACTAGATCGGCTCCGTCACCTTTCATACTGCATATGCATGAGTGTTTATACTTGTTTATGAATAAAATTGAATGTGTTATCATGTGGATGTTGCATATGAATGGATGTTTGTGAACACATATAGTGTTTATGTGACTAGGACTATTTGCATACATGTTGGACTCATGGCACTAAACATATTTTGCATTAGAAAGATTAATCAGGCCTGATCATTTGCATTAAATAAGAAACATATACACATACTTTCTGCATATGTTCATACATCATTAGAAATCTCTTAAGGAAAATGGATGCATGTGATTGATGATTGAGTAGATGGATGATTGGATGGTAGGACACATTCTTCTTAACTTGAAGATTTCAGGGACGAAATCCTTTACGGAGGGGAGAATGTAACAACCCGAATTTTAATAACATGTTGAAATTAGAAATAAAGGTATAATTAATTTTTAAAATGAGAATTAAGGGAAACAGGTTGCGCCAATGCGTTCGTCTCGGAATTCTACTTGAAATCGAGTCCGAGTTTTCGAAAATCGGAGTCCGTATGACTGAGTTATGACCTTTAGAAGTTTCACGAATTTTCAGAATCAACAACAGCTCAGAAATTTGAATTCAAATTCAAATTCAAGACCCAGAAGCGGGCTGGGCCTGAAATTCCCGCCCAGAGCCCAGGTCGACCATAGGGTCGACCTGGGGGTTGATCTGGCCAAACCAGGTCGACCATAGGGTCAACCTGGGGGCCGACCTGGGGGTTGACCTCCCTGGTCGGCCTGGGTGCGACTGGCTAGCTGGATGGGTCTGTTTGCGGGCCTGTGACGTTTTTGATGGCTCAAATCTGTTCTAGGGTTTATTTAAGGGCTTAAACTAGTTGTTACACCTATAAAAACACCCTTAGACCTAACCTAATTCACAACAAATCATTCTTTTACCAAAATGCTGCTGAAATCCCTCTTGAACCATGGCCGCCGCCCCCAAATTAAAGCATAAGCATTCAAACTCAAATCAATTCTAAGGACAAAGCTTTCATTGTAATAACCCGGAAATCCGAGCCAATTTAAAAAATTTATTTTGGCAATTTTAGCGAATTTTATTTAAAATGAATTATTTTAAATAATAACGACGAGAAATTTATTTTGAATAGAATTCGAACGTATATATTGTATAGATCGTCGTTAGAATATAAATATTTATTTATATAAATAAAAGGAATTGAAAATGGCGCGGTAGTTCGATAATTCGATTTCAAATTTCAAATGAATGTACAGGATTCAAAATAAACTGGATTTTAACGAAACCAAAAATATTTGAATCTAATTGAGAATATCTTTCCAACGAATCCGAAAAATCAAAATTTCATAGCGGGAATCAAAATATATGGCCAAATGAAAATTCAGAATAGTAGCTATGGAATTCTGGCCCTTAAAACTGGAAATTTTACAAACGACCTCGGTTTTCGATGAAACCACTTTTGTTGGATCCGTGAGGTCAAGTTATTGCTAGATTCCAAAATTCGTAATTTTTCGAATCAGCATGTGAGCGTGGCAAAGGAAAACGTGTTTTGTCAATTTCAATCGACCTGAAAATGGCCATTTTTCAAACGGTCTCAGAATTTGATGAAACTAGTTTTGTTAAGACCGTATCGTCAATACGAAGCTAGAAAATATTTTTTCGGAATTTTTCGAGTTAGTATGTGACCCCAGTAAATTGAAATACGCGTTCAAATTCAATATAAAGAGTTATATGTTGATTTGGACAAAAACTGATCGAAACAATCGAATCAGCTTACGATACATGTCCCATTGTGTTTGGAATGGGGGTAATTAGCTAGGGACGACAGTCGGTGGGTTCGATTTCGAGTTGAAAATAAAAGGTTGCTTTAAGAATTTAAAATAAATTAAATATTTATAAATATCTCACCCCACCCCCCCTTTTGTCTTCTCTCTCCTTCTTTATTTCTCAGATCGATTTCAAAAATAAAAGAAAACGAAAAAGAAAAAAAACCCGCCGCTCATCGCCAGCCCTTCCCCCTTCCACCACGCCACCAACCGGGTCCGCCACCTCTCCGTTCAACCGCCCTCCCCTCCGAGCGACGACAGCTCCAACTGCCCGACCCCCAAATCATGACCCGTTACTCCCTCGAACCCTAGCCCCGCGAACCCAAAACAGCCACCGCCTCCACGCCTTGATGCCTGCTCCGACCCTCCGACCACCATGAACCCCCAGCTCCCCCCCCCCCATCAGTAAACGCCAAGTGTAAGTGTTTTAATTGGGTTCTTTATGTATTTTAGGTGGTTAAAACTATAATTTCTGAATGAGATGTCATAAGATGAGGACCATAGGATTTTTACCATATTCAAAGTTTGCATTTTTATAGTAGATGAAGTTAAGATTTTTATGATGTTAAAATTTAGATTTTTAAACAAAGAAAAGATTCGATTTTTGTTTAGGAAAAGGAACGATTTTTATTTATGCAAAGATTTGATTTTTAAATATAATGAAGTAATGAGTATAAAAATATAATTTTTATTTAAGTAGTGAAGTAAAAATATGGTTTTTACTTCGATAAAAATAGGATCTTTATATGTGGCGGATTAAAAATATGATTTTTATATAGTAGCGAATATAAAAATATGATTTTTATATTATAAAAATAATAAAAATATAATTTTTATAGGAGTAGAAAGGTTCGAATTTTCTAAATAAAAAGATTAGATTTTTGGAAAGTTAGGATCTTTATAAAGGAAGGATTTTTGTAATGTAAAAAGGAATTATTTTTATTTAGGTGGAGATAATAAAAATATAATCTTTATTATATGAATACCGTTGTAAAAATAGAATTTTTATTTATATAGTAGCGAAATAAAAATATCATTTTTATTTATTGAAATGAAGTAATAAAAATAATATTTTTATTTGAACAGCGTGAAAAGGACTGCAATGGTCATTTCAAACCGATCCAGACGAGTCAGCAGTTCAACAGCAAAGCACGGCGGAGTGGAACCCTCTGTGAGAACTTCTCACCTTTAAATTTTGTTTTCTAGTTAATAATATATACTAGGATGCAGACGGTGTTTAGTAGCACCCGACACCCGTCGTCCACAGACCATGGACGGCTTGTATGCTTGTTTGTTTGATTTTGATGTGTAGTTGATTGTGTGATGTGATGTGAAATGAAATAAAATATTTATATAGTTAAAAATATTTTATAGTTAAAAATAGAATTTTTAACGTGTATATGAAATGAAATAAATATATCGGACGATTTGTTTATATACACACATTTGACTGATATTGATTGGGATGATAAATTTTACACATCGCCCAACTGCACAAATAAAATCTGTGTTTGATTGTTTTAAAACCCCACACGGGTATTGGGATGATATATGACATACACTAGTCCCAATAATTAGTTGTATGTCGATCGATTGATGGACGGACTGTTATGAGCGTTAAATATTTATATTTGATGCTTGTACAGTGTAGAATGCACTTTGGATGATGGTTGATTATTCATCGTTGTTATTGTATACATGCGTTGTAGAAAATCCATATAATTAACATTATATGGTAATTGACTGGGCCTCATTCCAGTTTTGAAAAAGAAATATTTGAAATAGAATATTTGAAATAGAAATATTTGAAAGGAAATATTTTAAATAGAATATTTGAAAATAGAAATATATGAAGCCGTGTTGATTAGATTGACGCCATTTTGACGCGAATGAGATTTATATCGATTTTATTCATTTTTCAATGAATATTGAAAAGAATTGAAATTCGAATTATATTGAAAAGAATTGAAATTCGAATTAGATTGAATTGAATTGAAAAGAAAATGAATTCAAATTGAACTAAAATCGATTTGAATTGAAATCAATTTGAAATGAATTTAAAACGAATTTATACTGGAAAATTCAATTTTGATTTGATTTTAAATGAAGTTGAAATTGTTTCGAAAACGAATTTAAAACGATTATTAAAATACATTTTAGAAGGAAATCGATGATGTATATATTATATATATATTATATATATATAATATAATGGCCTGAATAGAACGCAACGCGCCGCGTCGGGGTAGTTCGCGAATTTCGACCAATGACTTCGAACGGATATTACGGGAGAACCGACCGTCGGATTCTCCTAAAACCGGAACCGTTGGGTTCGTTTCGAAAAGAGCTTTCTAACGAATATTAGAAATTAGAAATCTAACGGTTGGATTTGGAATTATGTCCAAATCAAATTTGGAAAAGGTCGTTGTAAGTGCAGTTCGATGGCCGTTGATGGAAATCGACTGTACGGGCCCTGATAAAATTATTAAAAATATCAATAATTTGTGTAAAATCATAAGAAATGATTTGGGATGAAAAACTCCATATTTGAAAAGATAAAAATAGATTTTTATCGAAATGAACTAGTTTTGAACAAGAATTATAATTCTATTTATTTTTAAATAAATAAATTGAATTTGAAAATTGGTTTTGAAGGTAAATAGAATTTCCAATAATTGAATTGGAATGGATTTGAATCGAAATTTTCTTTGGATTATTTCGATGTTGGATTTCGTGATTACACAGATATTGTTATGGAAATTTGAAAGATATATTTATATCGTTATTTCCAATACAATATTTGTTGGTCGTGGAATTTGATATTGAATATAAGCCGATATATTTTCTATTCAGAGCCTTGTATTTAATATCAAATGTGAATTGGGTTTGTCGTGAATGGTGTCTTCATTAACACTGTTCTTAAGCCCAGTTGAGAAAAAGATTGAATCTTTTTATTTAGATTTAATGAAGTGTACCAATTAAATAATATTTAATTGGAATTGAATTGGTATTGATTTTTGGGTTTATCGTGAACAGTGTTTTAAATAACACTTGTTCTTTAACTTGATAATTAATGAAATGTGATTTTGGATTGTCGTGAACGGTATCTTCAATAATACTGTTCTTAGACCCAAAGGAGTTAAGAAAATTCAGAAACTAACTGGAGATTAGTTAAGTTGAATGGTTTATGGGGTATTGATCTGATGTTGGTTTCGGCCTTCGGGGTTAATACTTAGGGAACTACTCACTTGCTAACTTACGGTTAGGGACTGATTGAAATGTGATGTGATTTTGGGTTTATCGTGAACCGTGTTTTAAATGACACTGATTCTTTAACCCAGTCACAGATTTAAACTAAGTGGAGTTTTAATGAATCTTCAATTAGATTGAAATGATCGAGAATGAAGTAACACCAGTTTTGCTCCAGGTGTTAGTTAAATCTTTAATTAGATTTGAACGTGAAATGGTAATTGAATTTACCGATAACACCGTGGTGCTAGATATGAAGTATTACCAGTTTTACTTCCTGGGATGAATAGGTTGGGATTGGGAAATTAAAACAAATGATTACTTCGGTAAGGTTCGTTAATCCCGACTAGTTGAATCGAAATTCAAAACAAAATTAAAGAATAAATTCAAGGAATTTATCTTTGATAAAATTAATAGGAACTTTCCCTATAAATGTGAAATTTAGAAACTAACTGTCGGTTAGCTAAGCAGAATGGTTTTCTGGATATTGATCTGATGTTGGTTTCGGCCTTTGGGGTAATATTTGGGGAATTATTCTCTTGTTAATTTACGGTTAGTGAATGATGAATTGGAATGAGGCGTATGTTGTGTTTGTGTAACACATGTTTATTATATACGCGAGTTATTCGGGAAGACCGGGTTTATCCCATTCTGAATAACTGATACGACGATAAGTCGAAGATGAAGACGGTGGTCGAAGACCGGAGGTCTTCACGTCGTTTGGGTGATTACTGATGATCTTGATTGGGATGTACACCCAAGAAGATGGAAACAGTTGGTGATCGTCCAGACGTACTTGGAGATCGATGGATATGCGGGGTACTAGGTGCCTCCGGTTTCGTTCAGACCCAGAACGAACTTGTAAATGGACTGTGTCTCTGATATTGGATTTTAGTCTGTGTGATTGATTTGTATTAAATATATATCTGTTTGGCGGCGGAGAATTTATTCTCTTGCTTAACACCCTTCTCTGAGACGTACAAGCTCAGGGCTAATATACTGATGGATATCAAACGCATAGAGTTAATTGCCTGTGTGGCATGCCTAAGTGGCAAATGATCAAGGCTTCTGTTGAAAAGCAGAGTCTTGTGGTTGTTGATCGAAGCACGGCCTTTGTGGCGTAGCTTTGTGTAACGTTTACCTCGCGAGTTTCACACCCGGTATGAACCAAAAACGGGAGAGGACATCAGGGAGGACATGCGTTTCTTTCTAGCTAGAAGTGGCGTCAGTGGTTTTACACGCCCTGACGAGTTTGACTTATGTGGTTGTTGCTGTTGCGAGGCGCCTCGGTTTGATCGGACGATCCGGGTCCGATGGAGTCATTTGTTGGCTCATTTGCACCCCATAGGGCGGGGAAACGTATTGTTCAGGCATAATAATCCACTCCGTGTGGACCGGCCCTGACAATCCATGGGGCAGTTGCGGCTGTTCCTGAGACATGGTAGGCTAGATTGTCTCGAATCGTTAGAGGACTATCTTTTGCCTCGGTTCATAGATGGAAATCCAATTTCCAAATACGTGACATTTACGGTTTTGATTGTAGAACTAGTATGGCGACAAGATATATGGTACCCATGTCGTCTATGATTGATATTTATGATTTGAAGTTGTTTTATACACTTATAGTAATAATAAATGATTTGTTTTAAACGTATCAAGCATTCTTGGCTATTATAAGGTAAAAACTCTATCCTTCGGCTTGCGTTGCATTGTGTGATGGGAACTGGGTCTTATAATAGCTTCATTGTTCTTTATTTAGCATTGCGCTGTTGTTTTATGCACTGGTGTTCTTGGGAGGAAACCCGTTCCGCGTTAGCGACGTGGTCCCTTGATTTACTTAACTTTAAAGTAAAGTTTAAATAAATGCTTTAGTTCGCACACCAGTCCCATGACTGACCTGGAGTTTATTGTTTTAACCTAAACTCTGGGTGCCCTTATTTTGACACGGGCAGCTAGTAGTTTTGGTTTTGCAGATTTATATTCACGGGATCCTGGTTTACAGCTGGAACGATATCCAGAAAGCTTTGTATCCGTATATCTCCTTCAGTTGTATTTTGTATTATTTTCCGCTGCTATGTAATGTATTGTAATCTCTGATATTTTATGAACTGATATTTATTTTTACTCTGTATATTCTTGTAATCTGATGGAATTGTTGTAAAATACAATGAAATGTTCTTCTGTCTGCGTTCTGATTTGTCTTGTCCTCACAGTAATTCGTTCTTTCTCTTCTCTTCGGCGACCGGGGAAGTTCGGGTCGCTTCATTTGGTATCAGAGCTTTGGTTTACAAAGCTCAGAGAACAAGGCACATTAGAACCATACGAAAGAATTCATCAGATATTGGATTAGTATATCCAATGAGAATGACTCGTTAGAGATGAGATCAGTAGTATCCTAGAACGAGTGTGAAGAGTAATGTTTTTAAAATAAAAGTTGACAACAAGTTTTGTTTTGAAAATTTAATTCAATTATACGTATTTTATTTGTATTGATTTTGGACAATCCAGTATATAAAAAATTTGCATATACGCCTTGCAAACGTATATTCGAAGTTTTAATATATTGGATAGATATAGCATCACACTCTAGTCTCCCGGAGATGATACTGATGATAGCGATCGCATCATCAACATTTAGGTTCGAGTTTTGAAGGTGGGATTTCTATATATTTCCATGACTGGTGTGAGAACCGAGACTAGATAGGGCTTATTGTTGTGATCTGACATCAAAAATCTGATTTTTGACTATGTATCAAAGTTATGAATTTGAAATGATAATCAACTAATTGATTAATGGTTGTGTTGTTTGATTAAATTAAATGTTGAGCGTTTAGCCAAATTGTATCAAATAGTAAATTGTATTGAAATTTGTCGCATTTGCTTGTATATACATGTACTTACATTGAACAGGTCATAGCAAGGAGGCTAGAGCAAAGAATAAAATTTGTTTGCCCGACAAATAGGTACATGTTTATCATAATTTACTGTTTTGTTTGGGTGATGATGATTTTATGAGCCAATTGGCTAGCCGCTTGGCTTTTTCTTTTTCTTTTTGAGATCAGAGGGCCTGTATGGCAATTTCGAGGTTTTCCCGGTGCTCCCGGTGCAGGGGAGGTTACGGCGAAATTTTTCGAAGATTTAGGGTGTTAGCCAAATTTTTGAAAAATTTGAGAAGTTCTTAGAAACTGAAAAGTTGAAGAACTTAAGCCGTAACGAAAATACTGGAAGTTGAGTTGAATTGTTAAACAACTTTCGGCTTCGTTCCTTTTCGGGGACAAAAAGTTTTAAGTGGGGGAGATTGTAATAACCCGGAAATCCGAGCCAATTTAAGAAATTTATTTTGGCAATTTTAGCGAATTTTGATTATTTAAAATGAATTATTTTAAATAATAACGACGAGAAATTTATTTTGAATACAATTCGAATGCATATATTGTATAGATCGTCGTTAAAATATAAATATTTATTTATATAAATAAAAGGAATTGAAAATGGCGCGGTAGTTCGATAATTCGATTTCAAATTTCAAATGAATGTACAGGATTCAAAATAAACCGGATTTTAACGAAACCAAAAATATTTGAATCTAATTGAGAATATCTTTCCAGCAAATCCGAAAAATCAAAATTTCATAGCGGGAATCAAAAGATATGGCCAAATGAAAATTCAGAATAGTCGCTATGGAATTCTGGCCCTTAAAAATGGAAATTTTACAAACGACCTCGGTTTTCGACGAAACCACTTTTGTTGGATCCGTGAGGTCAAGTTATTGCTAGATTCCAAAATTCGAAAATTTTCGAATCAGTATGTGAGCGTGGCAAAGGAAAACGTGTTTTGTCAATTTCAATCGACCTGAAAATGGCCATTTTTCAAACGGTCTCAGAATTTGATGAAACTAGTTTTGTTAGGACCGTATCGTCAATACGAAGCTAGAAAATATTTTTCTGGAATTTTTCGAGTTAGTATGTGACCCCAGTAAATTGAAATACGCCTTCAAATTCAATATATAGAGTTATATGTTGATTTTGACAAAAACTGATCGAAACAATCGAATCAGCTTACGATACATATCCCATTGTGTTCGGAATGGGGGTAATTAGCTAGGGACGACAGTCGGTGGGTTCGATTTCGAGTTGAAAATAAAAGGTTGCTTTAAGAATTTAAAATAAATTAAATATTTATAAATATCTCACCCCACCCCCCCTTTTGTCTTCTCTCTCTCCTCCTTTATTTCTCAGATCGATTTCAAAAATAAAAGAAAATAAAATAAAAAAAACCCGCCGCTCATCGCCAGGCCCTCCCCCTTCCACCACGCCACCAACCGGGTCCGCCCCCTCTCCGTTCAACCGCCCTCCCCTCCGAGCGACGACAGCTCCAACCGCCCGACCCCCAAATCGTGACCCATTACCCCCTCGAACCCTAGCCCCGCGAACCCAAAACAGCCACCGCCTCCACGCCTTGATGCCTGCTTCGACCCTCCGACCACCACTCCGACCACCATGAACCCCCAGCCCCCCCCCTCCCCCCCCCAATCAGTAAACGCCAACTGTAAGTGTTTTAATTGGGTTCTTTATGTATTTTAGGTGGTTAAAACTATAATTTCTGAATGAGATGTCATAAGATGAGGACCATAGGATTTTTACCATATTCAAAGTTTGCATTTTTATAGTAGATGAAGTTAAGATTTTTATGATGTTAAAATTTAGATTTTTAAACAAAGAAAAGATTCGATTTTTTTTAGGAAAAGGAACGATTTTTATTTATGCAAAGATTTGATTTTTAAATATAATGAAGTAATGAGTATAAAAATATAATTTTTATTTAAGTAGTGAAGTAAAAATATGGTTTTTACTTCGATAAAAATAGGATCTTTATATGTGGCGGATTAAAAATATGATTTTTATATAGTAGCGAATATAAAAATATGATTTTTATATTATAAAAATAATAAAAATATAATTTTTATAGGAGTAGAAAGGTTCGAATTTTCTAAATAAAAAGATTAGATTTTTGGAAAGTTAGAATCTTTATAAAGGAAGGATTTTTGTAATGTAAAAAGGAATGATTTTTATTTAGGTGGAGATAATAAAAATATAATCTTTATTATATGAATACCGTTGTAAAAATAGAATTTTTATTTATATAGTAGCGAAATAAAAATATCATTTTTATTTATTGAAATGAAGTAATAAAAATAATATTTTTATTTGAACAGCGTGAAAAGGACTGCAATGGTCATTTCAAACCGATCCAGACGAGTCAGCAGTTCAACAGCAAAGTACGGCGGAGTGGAACCCTTTGTGAGAACTTCTCACCTTTAAATTTTGTTTTCTAGTTAATAATATATACTAGGATGCAGACGGTGTTTAGTAGCACCCGACACCCGTTGTCCACAGACCATGGACGGCTTGTATGCTTGTTTGTTTGATTTTGATGTGTAGTTGATTATGTGATGTGATGTGAAATGAAATAAAATATTTATATAGTTAAAAATATTTTATAGTTAAAAATAGAATTTTTAACGTGTATATGAAATGAAATAAAAATAAACAATCGGACGATTTGTTTATTTACACACATTTGACTGATATTGATTGGGACGATAAATTTTACACATCGCCCAACTGCACAAATAAAATCTGTGTTTGATTGTTTGAAAACCCCACACGGGTATTGGGATGATATATGACATACCCTAGTCCCAATAATTAGCTGTATGTCGATCGATTGATGGACAGACTGTTATGAGCGTTAAATATTTATATTTGATGCTTGTACAGTGTAGAATGCACTTTGGATGATGGTTGATTATTCATCGTTGTTATTGTATACATGCGTTCTAGAAAATCCATATAATTAACATTATATGATAATTGATTGGGCCTCATTCCAGTTTTGAAAAAGAAATATTTGAAATAGAATATTTGAAATAGAAATATTTGAAAGGAAATATTTGAAATAGAATATTTGAAAATAGAAATATATGAAGCCGTGTTTATTAGATTGACGCCATTTTGACGCGAACGAGATTTATATCGGTTTTATTCATTTTTCAATGAATATTGAAAAGAATTGAAATTCGAATTATATTGAAAAGAATTGAAATTCGAATTAGATTGGATTGAATTGAAAAGAAAATGAATTCAAATCGAATTGAATTGAAATCAATTTGAAATGAATTTAAAACGAATTTATATTGGAAAATTCAATTTTGAATTGAATTTGAAATGAAGTTGAAATCGTTTCGAAAACGAATTTAAAACGATTTATAAAATACGTTTTAAAAGGAAATCGACGAAGTATATATTATATATATTATATATATAATATAATGGCCTGAATAGAACGCGCCGCACCACGGTAATTCGCGAATTTCGACCATTGACTTCGAACGGATATTACGGGAGATCCTACCGTCGGATTCTCCTAAAACCGGAACCGTTGGGTTCGTATCGAAAAGAGCTTTCTAAAGAATATTAGAAATTAGAAATCTAACGGTTGGATTTGGAGTTATGTCCAAATCAAATTTGGAAAAGGTCGCTGTAAGTGCAGTTCGATGGCCGTTGATGGAATCGACAGTACGGGCCTTGATAAAATTATTAAAAATATCAATAATTTGTGTAAAATCATAAGAAATGATTTGGGAAGAGTTGGGATGAAAAACTCCATATTTGAAAAGATAAAAATAGATTTTTATCGAAATGAACTAGTTTTGAACTAGAATTATAATTCTATTTATTTTTAAATAAATAAATTGAATTTGAAAAATGGTTTTGAAGGTAACTAGAATTTCCAATAATTGAATTGGAATGGATTTGAATCGAAATTTTCTTTGGATTATTTCGATGTTGAATTTCGTGATTACATAGATATTGTTATGGAAATTTGAAAGATATATTTATATCGTTATTTCCAATACAATATTTGTTGGTCGTAGAATTTGATATTGAATATAAGCCGATATATTTTCTATTCAGAGCCTTGTATTTAATATCAAATGTGATTTGGGTTTGTCGTGAATGGTATCTTCATTAACACTGTTCTTAAGCCCAGTTGAGAAAAAGATTGAATCTTTTTATTTAGATTTAATGAAGTGTACCAATTAAATAATATTTAATTGGAATTGAATTGGTATTGATTTTTGGGTTTATCGTGAACAGTGTTTTAAATAACACTTATTCTTTAACCCGATAATTAATGAAATGTGATTTTGGGTTGTCGTGAACGGTATCTTCAATAATACTGTTCTTAGACCCAAAGGAGTTAAGAAAATTCAGAAACTAACCGGAGATTAGTTAAGTTGAATGGTTTCTGGGGTATTGATCTGATGTTGGTTTCGGCCTTCGGGGTTAATACTTAGGGAACTGCTCACTTGCTAATTTACGGTTAGAGACTGATTGAAATGTGATGTGATTTTGGGTTTATCGTGAACCTTTTTAAATAACACTGATTCTTTAACCCAGTCACAGATTTAAACTAAGTGGAGTTTTAATGAATCTTCAATTAGATTGAAATGATCGAGAATGGAGTATCACCAGTTTTGCTCCAGGCGTTAGTTAAATCTTTAATTAGATTTGAACGTGAAATGGTAATTGAATTTACCGATAACACCGTGGTGTTAGATATGAAGTATTACCAGTTTTACTTCATGGGATGAATAGGTTGGGATTTGGAAATTAAAACAAATGATTACTTCGGTAAGGTTCGTTAATCCCGACTAGTTGAATCGAAATTCAAAAGAAGATTAAAGAATAAATTCAAGGAATTTATCTTTGATAAAATTAATGGGAACCTTTCCCTATGAATGTGAAATTTAGAAACTAACTGTCGGCTAGCTAAGCAGAATGGTTTTCTGGATATTGATCTGATGTTGGTTTCGGCCTTCGGGGTTAATATTTGGGGAATTATTCTCTTGTTAATTTACGGTTAGTGACTGATGAATTGGAATGAGGCGTATGTTGTGTTTGTGTAACACATGTTTATTATATACGCGAGTTATTCGGGAAGACCGGGTTTATCCCATTCTGAATAACTGATACGACGATAAGTCGAAGATGAAGACGGTGGTCGAAGACCGGAGGTCTTCACATCGTTTGGGTGATTACTGATGATCTTGATTGGGATGTACACCCAAGAAGATGGAAACAGTTGGTGATCGTCCAGACGTACTTGGAGATCGATGGATATGCGGGGTACTAGGTGCCTCCGGTTTCGTTCAGACCCAGAACGAACTTGTAAATGGACTGTGTGTCTGATATTGGATTTTAGTCTGTGTGATTGATTTCTATTAAATATATATCTGTTTGGCGGCGGAGAATTTATTCTCTTGCTAAACGCCCTTCTCTGAGACGTACAAGCTCAGGGGTTATATACTGATGGATATCAAACGCATAGAGTGAATTGCCTGTGTGGCATGCCTAAGTGGCAAATGATCAAGGCTTCTGTTGAAAAGCAGAGTCTTGTGGTTGATGATCGAAGCACGACCTTTGTGGCGTAGCTTTGTGTAACGTTTACCTCGCGAGTTTCACACCCGGTATGAACCAAAAACGGGAGAGGACATCAGGGAGGACATGCGTTTCTTTCTAGCTAGAAGTGGCGTCAGTTGTTTTACACGCCCTGACGAGTTTGACTTATGTGGTTGTTGCTGTTGCGAGGCGCCTCAGTTTGATCGGACGATCCGGGTCCGATGGAGTCATTTGTTTGCTCATTTGCGCCCCATAGGGCGGGGAGACGTATTGTTCAGGCATAATAATCCACTCCGTGTGGACTGGCCCTGACGATCCATGGGGCAGTTGCGGTTGTTCCTGAGACATGGTAGGCTAGATTGTCTCGAATCGGTAGAGGACTATCTTTTGCCTCGGTTCATAGATGGAAATCCAATTTCCAAATACGCGACATTTTCGGTTTTGATTGTAGAACTAGTATGGCGACAAGATATGTAACGACCCAGGAATTTTCGGCCTCGAAAATTGACATAAATACCCTTATCGTATCTTATGCCGATCCTCCAAGCACCGAAAACACTGGAACGTTTAGAAAGAAATTAGAGGGTGAGATAAGAAAGAAAGAAATATTAGAATAGAAGAAGAAGTATCAACACAGAGTCTCACATCGCAGCGGAACAAAATATAATACAGAAATAAATCTTTACTGAAAACTTTAAAATACTTACAATATCAGAGTACAACAAACAGCTGGACAGTTTTGATAATCTATCCACATATACACAGCGGAATAAATACTAGATTTCATATGTCTGAACATCTTCAGCTTGTCTCTGGACTTCACAGTATCTGATAACCTGAACCTGTACACTCCGGGCTAACCCGGGCATTCACAAAACACCGGGTCAGTCTGGTGAACCAGAGTGAGATAAACTCGCACAACATTAAGGTATCACACAACTTGATTTTAAAGTTAAAATAATTTCGAAAGAAAAGGATAATCGTAAAACCATTCCACACATAAATACGGACGGTTTTTACCTTACGATAACCCAAAACAGTTTTGAAATCAATATCTTATCTGATATTATCATAGTGTCTAAATACAAGTAAATATCAATCTAGTGGAACGCTTGCATCTCATGCTCCACGTATATATATACAAACAAAACCGCGGGCACTTAGTGGAGATTTGGATTCCAACTATGACAAGGTATGGGACCACCTGCCGATCGTGTATCTCTAGAGGCGAATACACTGGGTCAACAAGAACGTCTTGCAACCCGGCCCTCACATGACCGACCACTCATTTCGCTTGAGTGTATCGAATGTATATCACCAACGGTTGGGCTCAAACCACCGTTTCCCGAATGGGCAGAATCAATAAAGTAAGAAACAAAAGGAATTTCTCTAGATAGGTGATAGGAAGTATGGCATGTTATACTTGATTCATTGTGCCTGTAGCTTATCTTATCATCATGCTTATGTTTACTTTCAGTTTATTCATGCCATGTTATCTTTACCTGTTTTTATGTTGAAAGTCACTAGGACTTACTCAGTCTTTATGACTGACCCATTTTGTTTCGCCTCTTTTTCTTCCGTCCCCCCCTCCCCCAGTTTGCAGGGTGGGAATACAACTTAGTTCGGATCTTACCAAGCTCCAAGGCTCTTTCATGTGTGGCTTGGATCTCTCTTGGCTATGGCTGGCTTTGCTTTATTGGGGAATACTACATTTATTTTCATGCTTCTTTGTTTTTGAGCAAGACAGATATTTTAGCTACGTAATTGGGTATTGGAAGTTGATGGGCTTTTATTGTAAACAATTATATTTAATAAATGATTTGAAATACTTCTACTTTGCTTTCCGTCGTTTTATATATGTTTGTCTTGTAATATTTCTGTTCCAGTACCCATAATGCTCCATTGAAGTTAAGGCATTCCCTTTGTGAGTGACCTTAACGGATGTGGGGTGTTACAATATGCATCCACACTACATCCAGGAATCGAGTATCACACCCCACGGATTTAGTCTAGGATGGAACACCTCTATACTCTATCCCTTTAAGCGTGGAGCGACCACAACTTAAATCATCTCGGTTGAGTGAATCCATTATAACTGCAAAAGTAGTTCAATCTCAACCCGCGGGTTGTTCATTCTCAACTAAAGGTATACTGATCAACTCATCAGTTCACCATCATACCGGGGTGTGAGGCATGTTGAAGTCTCGTTACACAAAGCCACGCTTCAATAAGCCATGTTTGATCATCATCCATAAATCTCTGGTTTTCAACAAGAAGCTTTGATCTATCTGCCAGCAATACTCAGCATGCCACATTGTCAATTCATAACATATAATAGATATCTATTAATATATAACCATTTGAGTACATAAGTCTCAGAGGAAGGTGTTAAGATAAAAGAATAAATTCTCCGCCACCAACTGATATAACATCAATTTATTATGTCATAACTTACAATGTCAGACACACATCCATTTACAAGTCCGTTCTAGGTCTGAATGATACTGAAGGAACCTTATTCCTCGTCCAATAAAGGAGAGAGACCCTTGTATATCCGGTGAATCTCCAAGTACGTCTGGACGACTGCCACTTATAACCTCATCTTGGATCGTACACCCCAATCGAGACATCAACAATAATCTAAACGATGTGAAGATCTCAGATCTTTAACCACTGTCTTCAAGTATCTTCAATACTCATCGTATTAGTTATTCAGAACGGGTTAAAACCAGGTCTTTCCAAGATAACCATCGCAGCTTTAAAATCAAGTGATATATAAACATATCATAAGTCTAATTCCATTTCGAAATATTCAGTTCACCCAAATTATTCTTTACATTGGGAATTACTCCCACAAATCTTATTAAGAATTTA
This sequence comes from Allium sativum, assembly GCA_030737875.1. Taxonomy (NCBI): domain Eukaryota; kingdom Viridiplantae; phylum Streptophyta; class Magnoliopsida; order Asparagales; family Amaryllidaceae; genus Allium; species Allium sativum. The sequence continues at coordinate 105,875,341 of CM060909.1, forward strand.
CATTTTTTAAACTTATTGTTTAAATCTTTCTTGGAAATCATTTCAAAAGTTTACATAATATCTTTTCACAAACTTAACTCAGATCAAGGTTTATAAGCCTTATTGGGGTTATCGAGCCTTACAAAAAGGTAATCTGTCATATCATTATCCCATTCCCATCCTGTTCATCTCATGGAGAAAAACTGGTGGTACTCCATATCTAATAGCCATTGTGTTTTGGTAAATTTGATTACCTTTTCCATTTTCAAATCTTTGTTGAAAGATTTATTAAAACTCGAACATAGTTTTAATCTCTATTTCATTTAATCAAATCTTTGTTGAAATATTTATTAAAACTCTAACATAGTTTTAATCTCTATTTCATTCAATCAAATTTTTAGTGAAAGATTTATTAAAACTCTAACATAGTTTTAATCTCTATTTCATTCAATCAAACCTTAATTGAAAGATTTATTAAAACTCTAACATAGTTTTAATCTCTATTTCATTCAGTCAAATCTTTATTAAAAGATTTATTAAAACTATAACGTAGTTTAATCTCTATTTCATTCAATCAAATCTTTATTGAAAGATTCATTAAAACTCTAATATAGTTTTAAGACTCCAAAAATAATTATTCAATGATTACTTAATCTATGAAATAAATCCTGTCTTTCCCAATAACTATTCAATGACTGCTTAACTTTGGAAGCTAATCCTGCCTTTAACTGAGTTAAGAATAAATGTTATTCAGGAACTCATTCACGACAAACCTAGAATCCAACTTGATATCAAATATAAGGCTCCAAATAGAAATCATATCGACTTATATTCAACATCAAATTCATAAATCAACAAATACATAAGGGAATAAGGATATCTTCTAAATTCTTCAAACAGTATCTGTATAGTTACGGAGTCCAATGTCGAAATATCCAAAGATTATTCCATTTAAATCTAGTGAACTTAAATTTGATAACTTTTAGTTTATTTTCAACCTAAATTTCAAAATATTTATTTACTATGTTAAGTAAATCAGGTCAAAAGTCCAAAAATTCGAATCATAGTTCAAAACTTCACAATTTTACTTAAATCAGTAATTATGGTTTATCATGATTTTTCCATATTTTTAATAATTTTTATAAGGCCCTTTCAATCAGTTTCCAATTCCTGTCACAGAACTACATCTATGGCAACCTTTTCAAAAATAGATTTGTACTTATTTTAAAAAATAACTATTGGATTTTAAAACTTTCTATTCCATTTGAAAATTCTTCTCATTTTGAACCCAACATTTTTTATTTCGGGAGAATCCGACGATCGGATCTCCCAGTACGTCACTTTGAAGTTAATGGTCGAAATTCACGAACAGTCGTTGGCTCGTTGCACTACTCGTCCTATTCAAACCATATTATTATTTATAATAAAATTCATTGATTTAGTCCAAACGTATTTTATAAAATGTTTATAAACTTGTTTAAAAATGATTTCAATTTTCAATTCAATTTTAAATCAAAATTGAATATTCTATATTATTATAATATTAAAATAATAATATTTTTCAAAATATAGTATTTTAAAATCCAATTTTTTTTACATTCATTATAAAAATAAATAAGATTAATGGAATAATCCGTTCGAGTTTAAAATATTGTTTATATACCTAACTCCAATTCACTTTTGAATTTACAATTCAAAATCTAATTTGAATGAAAACAAGTCATTTTTAATTCAATTCTCTTTCAAATCCATTTCAATCTTTTCAAGTAGTTGTTTGAAATCATACCAACTTCATTTTCAAATCATTTATGATTTAAAAATCCAATTTCCATTTTCCTGTCTGATTTCACTTAAATGAATGCATTTGAAATTATGATGGAATGAAACTCAATCAATTTCCAAATTATCTATATTCGTGGTGTAAATTTTTGTGTCAATGGTATCAATACATCCATAACAATTAACATCCATCAACCAATAGTTATAATATAAGTGTTTCCATCGTCAACACTTATATTCACAGTTTAATAATATTAACCTTAATAACTGTAAATATAATCCATCAACCACGAAGCAAACATTGCAATCAGAGGTAATCAATACATATTCAGGAATGATTGTACTAATTTATAAAATCAGTAGAGGGAGTTCTCACATTGATCGGTTTTGAAATCGTTATAAAATGATCATTTTTAATTAAATTAAAAGGGAATTTAATTTAACCAAAATTTCTCATTAGCTCCAAATCTGTCCGAATTAGTTTCACTGCGAAGCTTTCGTCTCCATGATTCCAACAAAACTGGTTTCACTCAATTATGTTTTTGCATGAACAAGATACGGTAGTTTAAACACTAATTACATTTATTAAGCTAATTAAATATATATATATAGTTACTTGATTAATTTTACTAAACCTTGTTTAATCTCCTTCCCCTTCGTAAATCTCCAGGTCGCGAAATCAAACCGTGCTCGCACACATTGCTCCACCACGCGCGCCGCCACCATCATCCCACCGCCAATTAGAACCTCCCACGTCAAGGTGCTTCACCTCCTCTCCACATGCCTAGATTCATGTGCCTCTCGGCCTCCTCTTTCTTCGCAAAAAGCCACCGAACATAGCACATTTGAGCTCCCAATCCGATCACCAGGCAAAACCAGCGACGAAATTGACCATTGAAGTGATATAGCTCGTGGAGCTCTACAATATTGTGGTCGGAAATTTTTTGAATCGAGGCTTGGGTTGGGAGAAATAGGAGGAAGGTGGGAGCTTCCTTGCCATTGAAGCCCATTGGTGACGGTTGCGTTAATATGAGGCTAGGGTTTTAGTGAAGAAAAAAGGGTTTTTATATTATATATTATTAATATTTTATTCAAATGTTCCTTAGTCTTGAAGTTTCACGCCTGAACTCCAAACAAATCCCAACGACTAACATTCCTAGCTAAATACCTCTACTTCGAACACAATGGAATAGGTTACAGAAGCCGATTCAATTGTTTTAATCAGTTTTTCTCAGAATCAAAATATAAGTCAATATAACGTTTAAAAAAAAACGTTCAATATTGATTTTCAACGTGCGTTTTAATTTGCTACAATCACATACTTACTCCAATTGCTACGAAATTTGAAACCCTCCTGCGTTTCAACAATAAGGTTCCAACGAGCTTGTTCTTATCAAATTCGGAGACCGTTTGAAAAATGACTTATTTCTAGCTATTATTGAATTTTAACTGATTTTCAACATGCGTTTATATTACATATGCTTACATACGAACACTGATTGATATGAAATTTTAAAACTAACAATAGTTTAACGTTTCGGATCCGATAAAATTGGTTTCATAAAAAATGGAGATCGTTTGAAAAATGGTCATTTTTAAGGCTTCAATAAAACCAACAAAATATTAATAAATTCAAAAACAGTTCAATTTAATAATAATAAATTAATATTATCATACATATTCAAATAGAGTGTCATATAATTCCAAAATAAACTATATTGGGTTTATAACTCAATATTTTTTTGAAAAGAAAAAGGTAGTGAATCATGTTGATTCATGCCTTCATAAATATCATCCTTCAAGTACAGAGTTACATAAGAAATACATGATAGACAGCATAGACATAATACATAGTACTAGAAAAAGAACACAAAAGTATGGCAGCACTGATAAATCTTTCACTGAAGCATCAAACAAACTAGTCTCTAGAGCGTCTTCGATCATGTACCCTAGCAGCAATAGTATCCACTTATATGCAGCTGCCTTTGCCTGCCCACGTGAAAACATGTTTAAGGATGATGTAAATGAGTTTTTTAGCTGTACGTCTTAAGGACTTGAATTTTCTACAGTTGCGTTCATGCCATAATGTAACGACCTGAACTTCCCCATGAACGAAAGCCCGGATTGAATTGAGGACAAGACGAATCAGAACATAAACAGAAGAACATTTCATTGCTTATTACAATAATTCCATCAGAATACAAGAATATACAGAGTATGAATAATTATAATATAACAGAAAAATATCAGAGATTACAATACATTACATAGTAGTGGAAAAATAATACAATACAAACTGAAAGAGATAAACGGATACGGAGCTTTCCGAATATCATTCCAGCTGTAAATCAGGATCCTGTTAATATAAATCTGCAAAACCAAAACTACTAGCTGCCCATGTCGAAAATAAATGCACCCAGAGTTTAGGTTAAAACAATAAACTCCAGGTCAGTCATGTGACTAGTGTGAGAACTAAAACAGTTATTTAAAACTTTACTTTAAATCAAATGTATCAAGGGACCACGCCGTATAACACGGAACGGGTTTCCTCCCAAGAATACTAGTGCATATAACAAAACAGCACAATGTTTTTGGAGAAATGAAGCTATTATAAGACCCAGGTCCCATTACACAATGCAACGCAAGCCGGATGATAGGGTTTTCCCTTATAATAGCCAAACATGCTTGGTACGTTAAAACAAATCATTTGATACTATTATAAGTGCATAGTGTATAAAACAACTTCAAATATAAATGTATCAATCCTAGATGGCATGGGTACCATATATCATGTCGCCAATACTAGGCTCTATAATCAAAACCGTAAATGTCACGTATTGGAAGTAGGATTTCCATCTGTGAACCAAGGCAAGGGATCGTCCTTACCGCTTCGAGACTCTCTAGCCCGAGCCTCAGGACCCAGACTTAAGTGGGCCCTTGGATCGTCAGGGTCGGTCCACACGGAGTGGATTAAAATGCCTAAACATGTGTTTCCCCGCCCTATGGGGTGTAAATGAGCCAAATGACTCCATCGGTCCCGAATCGATCGATATAACCGAGGCGCCTTGATATCCATCATCCACATAAGTGAAATGCCAGGGGGTGCAAAACGCTGACACCACTCCTAACTAGAAAGAAACGCATGCCCTCCCTGAGGTCCTCTCCCGTTCCTGGTTCACGCCGGGGTGTGAGGCTCGCGAATTAATGCTACACAAAGCTACGCCACAAAGGTCGTGCTTTGATCATCAACCACACGACTATGCTTTTCAACAGAAGCCTTGATCATTTGCATCTCAGCATGCCACAAAGACAATTCATGCTATGCAACCAATGTATATCAATCACACAGAATGAAATCCGATGTCAGACACACATCCATTTACAAGTCCATTCTGCGTCTGAACGAAACCGGAGGAACCTTTTTCCTCGCATACCCATCGATCTCCAATTACGTCTGGACGATCACCAACTGACTCCCTCCTCTTGGGTGTACAACCCAATCAAGATCATCAGTAATTATCCAAACGATGTGAAGACCTCCGGTCTTCAACCACCGTCTTCATCCTCGACACCTCGTTGAATCAGTTATTCAGAATGGGATAAACCCGGTCTTTCCGAATAACTCGCGTATATAATAAACAAGTGTTATAAAAACACAACATACACCTTATTCCAATCTAGAATATTCCTTTATTCAAATATTCCTTTACTTTGGGAAAGGATCCCATTAATTTTATCAAAGATAAATCCCTTAAATTTGTTCTCTAATCTTCCTTCGAATATCAATTCAAACCAATTTATGGTTTATCCAAACTAGTCGGGATTAACGAAACCTACCGAAGTAATCATTTGTTTTAGTTTCCCAACCCAACCTATTCATCCCATGAAGTAAAACTGATAATACTTCATATCTAACACCACGGTATTATCCGTAAATTCAATTACCATTTCACATTCAAATCTGATTAAAGATTTAACTATCGCCTGGATCAAAACTGGTAATACTCCATTCTCGATAATTTCAATCTAACTAAAGATTCATTAAAACTCCACTTGGTTTTAATCTTCCCAAAAATCAATATTAATGATTATTTAACTTGGGAAATCATAACCTGTCTTTTAACTGGGTTAAAAAAACCAATGTCATTTAAACACGGTTCATGATAAACCCCAAAATCACATTCCATTCCATCAGCTCTTAACTGTAAATTAGCAAGTGAACAATTCCCTAAGTATTAACCCCAAGGACGAAACCAACATCAGATCAATAACCAGAAAACCATTCAACTTAAATAATATACAGTCAGTTTCTGATTTTCTTAACTATGTTGGGTCTAAGAACAGTATTATTAAAGATACCATTCACGACAACCCAAAATCACATTTCATTGACAATGGAATCTTCATGGAAAACAAATCGATAGATATAATCGAAACAAGCTTCCATATCTAATCGATAATATAAATGGAATAACGACAAGGCCTTTTAAATTCCATATATATTAACCGTCTTCCTCTATAGAAGCTTACTTCGATTATCGCCAAATCGAATTCCATTCAATTCCAATTTAATATGTTAAATTGGAAAACTTTACTTTGGAAAATATTCTTTAAATCTTAAAAAATGATTTATAAATTTCAATTCTCATTTCACTGTAAATCGGGTTAAAGAACGAATGTCGTTAAAACACAATTCACAATACCAATTCACATTCCATTAATTATCGGGTTAAAGAACAAGTATTATTTAAAACACCGTTTACGATAAACCCAAAAATCAATTCCAATTCAATTCCAATTAAATATTATTTAATTGGTACACTTCATTAAATTTAAATAAAAAGATTTAATCTTTTTCTCAACTGGGTTTAAGAACAGTGTTAATGAAGACACCATTCACGACAAACCCAAATCCCATTTGATATTAAATACAAGGCTCTGAATAGAAAATATATCGGCTTGTATTAAATATCAAATTCGACGACCAACAAATATTGTATTGGAAATAACGATATAAATATATCTTTTAAATTTCCATAACAATATCTGTATAATCACTAAATCCAACATCGAAATATTCCGAAGACAATTTCGATTCAAATCCATTTCCAATTTATTTTATTGGAAATTCTGATTATTTTTAAAACCATTTCAAATCCAATTTATTTATTTTAAAAATAAATGGATTATAATTCTAGTGCAAAACTAGTTCATTTCGATAAAAATCTATTTTTATCTTTTCAAATATGGAGTTTTTCATCCCAATTCTTTCCAAATCAGTTCTTATGATTTTACACTAATTATTGATATTTTTAATAATTTTATCAAGGCCCGTACAGTCGATTTCCATAAAAGGCCATCAAACTGCACTTACAACGACCTTTTCCAAATTTGATTTGGACATAATTCCAAATCAAACCATTAGATTTCAAATCTCTTATATTTGTTAGAAAGCTCTTTTCGATACAAACCCAAAGGTTCCGGTTTTAGGAAAATCCGACGGTCGGATCTCCAGTAATGTCCGTTCGAAGTCAATGGTCGAAATTCGCGAACTGCCGCAGCGCGACGTGTTCTATTCAGGCCATTATTTACAAATAATATATATAATATATATTTCGTCAATTCCCCCTTTAAAATGTATTTATAAATCGTTTTAAATTCGTTTTCAAAATGATTTTAATTTCATATTCAATTTCAAATCAAAATTGAATATTCTAGATCATCGATATATAAATGATAATATTTTCAAAACATTATATTTTGAAATCAATTCCTTTTCGATATTCATCATAAAAATGAATAAAATCGATATAAATATCATTCACGTCAAAATGGCGTCAATCTAATCAACATGGCTTTATATATTTAAATATAATCGTGTCCATCCCAAATCGGACATCAAAATCACATTTTGATTTATTACTGAATATTATTTTAAAATATTCTTTATTTTGAAATAATCGTTATTTCAAAATATTCATTCTTCTAAACTAGAATCAGAAACAGTCAATTACCATATAATTTGACTATATGGATTCAAAAAACAAATGTGTATAACAACAGTCCATCATCCAGAGTGCATTCTATACTGTATAAGCATCAAATATAAATATTTAACGCTTATAACAGCATGTCAATCAATCGATCGACATACAAATAATTACTGGGATTAGTGTATGTCCAATTTCATCCCAATACCCGTGTGGGGTTTCAAACAATCAAACACAGGTTTTATTTGTGCAGTTGGGTGATGTGTAAAATTTATCGTCCCAATCATTATCAGTCAAATCAGTATACATAAACAAATCATCTGATTTGTAAATGAATATTTATTTTATACACGTACACGTTAAAAATTATATTTTTAATGATAAAACATTCATTCAGTTCATTTACACAATAAAAATAAATTTTTATTGTTATAATATATTTTAGAAAATTTCGGCGGCATAACGGCACGATACTAGAAACGGGATAAGGCCCAGTCTAACAATGGCCCACGCCATACACATACCAATTCTAATCAATTTCATTTCATTTCCCCAAACTAATCCAAACAAACAAACCAATCAACCCAAAAGCCACAACACAATATAACCACACAAACACACAAGTCGTCCATGGTCTGTGGACAACGGGGAAAATAGTTCATATATGCAGTTACATAATAAATAACTATATAAAGAAAATTACAGTGAGGGGTTCCCACCTTGGAGTTTCCACTCCGCCGTTCTTTCATTGTCAATCTAGATTGCATCCCTACATTAAAAATCATATTTTTAACCCATTAATAATTATTTTCTTCCATATGATAAAATTCTATTTTTATCTAACTATAAATCATATCATACATACTATAAGAATAATATTATTATTTTATCGAACTAAAATTTTTATTTTTCATAACAAAGAAAGTTGATTTTTTTTTCATATCAAAGAAAATTATATTTTTACATGCCTAATTCCTATACAAAGATTATATTTTTATAGCTTAACTATTTCATATACGATGAAATCATATTTTATTTCAATGAAAGAAAATATATAAACATCACATATTTCTCTCGCCATTCTTTATATAAAAGTCACATCTTTATATATAAAGTTCGTACTTTTATATCTCTAATACCTACGTAAAAATCGCATTTTTATATTCTCAATCATATAAAAATCATATTTTGATTATCTCTATAATATAAAAATCATATTTTTATTACTCTACTAATATAAAAATCATATTTTTTTATCTCTATAATATAAAAATCATATTTTTACACAAACAAAATCTAACTGTTTTATATAAACAAAATGAAATCTTTTTATTTTAACCAAAATCAAGTCTTTTTATTTTGTTATTTATATGATAAAAAATTATATTTTTATCACAATGCTTCATGTATAAAAATCACACTTTTATACAATGTCTTATATAAATTAAAAAATCATATCTTTAAACAAATAAAAATCTAATCATTTTCTACATTAAAAATCACTTCTTTTATATATTGAAAATCGCTTCTTTTCTATATTGTTGTACATATAAATAAAGATCAAATCTTTGTATGTATATATATATATATATATATATGTAATCTTTCATATTATAAAAATCTCCTCTTTCATCGTTAAAAACCATGTTTCTACATCGTAGAAAATAAATTAAATAATGAAAATTAAAACCTCGCTTTGATAATTGAAGGATGGGGTTCGCTATCGAGACTCGGGTGGTAGGGAGGCTCACAGGTCGACTGAGGGGGTGGGGACCCACTGACGATCACGGATAGGGGTTGGCGGCGGTTTAGGGTTTGGGTTGGTGGCCATAGGAAGAAAGGGATTGGGGCTACAGTTCAAATCAGAAGCGGGGGAAGGGAGTAGGAGGTCGGAGGAGGGGGGATGCGGATCCGGCGTCAGCGGCTTCCCAGGGGCGGCGCGTGACAAACTGAGATGGGGGAGAGCGGCTGAACGAACGGGTTCTTTTCTTCTTCTTTTTTTGTTTTGTGTTATGCGTTGACCTAATAAAGGAAAAAAAAAGTGGGGAGAGAAAGGTATATATATATATATATATTATTTTATCTCCATTTGATTTCAAAAGGGAAGTTTTTATTTCGAACTCCACTTCGAGCCCAACGACTGTCGCCCCTAGCCAATTACCCTCATTCCGAACACAATGTGATATGTTTCCTAAGCTGATTCGACTGTTATGATCAGTTTTCATTGAAATTAAAATATAAATCATTATATTAAATTTTAAACGCACATTTCAATTTATCGGGGCCACATACGGACCCCAAAAATTTCAGAAAATTTATTTCTAGCTTCGTATTAATGATACGGTTCTGACAAAACCAATTTCTTCAAATTCTGAGACAGTTTGAAAAATGGCCATTTTCTGGTCGATCGAAATTGACTGAAACTGTCAAAACACGTTTCCTTTTGCCACGCTTACATATTGATTCGAAAAACTATGAATTTTGGAATCTAGCAATAACTTGACATCCCGGATTCAACAAAAGTGGTTTCATCGAAAATGAAGGTCGTTTGCAAAATTTCCATTTTCAAGGGCCAAAATTCCATAGCGACTATTCTGAATTTTCAATTGGACATAACTTTTTATTCCCACTGTGAAATTTCAAATTTTCAGATTCGTTGGAAAGATATTCTCAAATAGATTCAAATATTTTTGGTTTTGCCAAAATTCGGTTTATTTCGAATCCTGTACATTCATTTGAAATCGAATTTCCAGACTACCGCGCTATTTTCAATTCCTTTTATAATTAAAATAAATATTTATATTCTAATGTCGATTCAAATAAATATATACATTATAATTCTATTCAAAATAAATTTCTCGTTGTTATTCTTTAAAATAAACCATTTTAAATATTCAAAATTCATCAAAATGGCCAAAATAAAAATTTTAAATTGGTTCGGATTTCCGGGTTATTACAATCTCCCCCACTTATAACTTTTCGTCCCCGAAAAGGAACGAAGCTGAAAGTTGTTTAACAAATAAACTCAACTTTCATTATTTTCGTTATGGCTTAAGTTCTTCAACTTTTCAGTTTCTAAGGATTTTTCAAATTTTTCAAAAATTTGGCTAACACCCTAAATTTTCGAAAATTTTCACTTTAACCTCCCCTGCACGGGAGCACCGGGAAAATCCCGAAATTGCCATATTGGCCTCTCCAATCCAAAAAGAAAAAGAAACAGCTAAACGGCTAGCCAATCGGCTCATAAAATCATCCAAAACCCAAGAAATACAATAAACATGTACCTATTTTTCGGGCAAACAATTTTATTCCTCTTCTTAGCTTCCCTGCTATGACCTGTTCAATGTATACACATGTATATGCATGCAATTTCAAACAATTTTCAATACAGTTCAATATTTGGTACCATCTGGTTATATTTACCGTTCTTTCACATAATGGTTTTATTAGATAACAACTAATCATACAATACAACCATTAATCAATTAATGAATTTAACGTTTCAAATTCATAATTTTGATACATAGTCCAAAAATCAGATTTTTAATGCCAAATCACAACAACAAGCCCTATCTAGTTTTGGTTCTCACACCAGTCAATTGGAAATATATAGATATCCCACTTTCGAAACTCGAACATATATCCACTGATCATGCAGCTGCTATCATCAGTGTCATCTCTGGGCGACTCGAGTGTGATTCTATATCTATCCAGTATATTAAAACTTCGAATACCCGTGGATCAGACGTATATGCAGAATCTTTATATACTGGATTGTCCAAATCAATTTAAAATAAATATTCAAATACGTATAATACAATTTAAATTTTCAAAACAATATTTGTTTTTATTTTTATTTTAAAAACACTACTCTTCACACTCTTTCTAGGATGTTACTGATCCCATCTCTGACGAGTCATTCTCATTGGATATTGCTAATCCAGTCTCTGATGAATTCTTTCGTATGGTTCTAATACGTTTGTTCTCGAGCTTTGTAAACCAAAGCTCTGATACCAAATGTAACGACCCGAACTTCCCCGTGAAGGAAAGCCCAGATTGAATTGAGGACAAGACGAATCAGAACACAAACAGAGGAACATTTCATTGCTTATTACAACGATTCCATTAGAATACAAGAATATACAAAGTATGAATAATTATAATACAACAGAAAAATATCAGAGATTACAATACATTACATAGCAGCAGAAAAATAATACAATACACAACTGAAAGAGATAAACGGATATAGAGCTTTCCGAATATTGTTCCAGCTGTAAACCAGGATCCTGTGAATATAAATCTGCAAAACCAAAACTACTAGCTGCCCGTGTCGAAAATAAGGGCACCCAGAGTTTAGGTTAAAACAATAAACTCCAGGTCAGTCATGTCACTGGTGTGAGAACTAAAACAGTTATTTAAAACTTTACTTTAAATCAGATATATCAAGGGACTACGCCGTATAACACGGAACGGGTTTCCTCCCAAGAATACCAGTGCATATAACAAAACAACGCAATGCTTTTTGGAGAAACGAAGCTATTATAAGACCCAGGTCCCATCACACAATGCAACGCAAGCCGGAGGATAGGGTTTTCCCTTATAATAGCCAAACATGCTTGGTACGTTAAAACAAATCATTTGATACTATTATAAGTGCATAGTGTATAAAACAACTTCAAATATAAATGTGTCAATCCTAGACGACATGAGTACCATATATCATGTCGCCAATACTAGGCTCTATTCTCCACCTTTTTTGATTGATGACAAACTCTTGCAATCTTGTAAGTTATTTATTTTCTCCCCCTGAATGTATACAACAACAACAAAGCCATATATCCCAAACAAGTTGGGGTTGGCTAGATATGGAACCCAAAATTAAAATAAAATAAAATTAATAATGATGATAATAATATATGTATGGTTTAAAATAACCAATCAAATAAAAAGTCGTCCGATAAAGGGTTTTTTAAAATAATAATAATAAGTAAAAATGTTCAATAAAAGTGAAATAAAATCTAAAATAGTAATAAAAAGTAAAAAGGTTCAGTAAATGTGAAATGAAGTCTTTAAAAAAAACCCTATGGTTCTGGTACATGGATTACCAATTTCCATGCACTCCTATCAACTACCAGCTCTTCCGATAAACTCCAGTTACTTAAATCTCTCTTTATTATCTCCTCCCATGTCATTTTAGGTCGACCTCTACCTCTCTTAGGGCCTTCGGCGCGACCTAGAATTCCAACGCGTACAGGTGCATCGTATGGTCTACGTTGGATATGTCCAAACCATCTCAAGTGGTATTGGACTAACTTCTCCTCAATAGGTGCAACTCTAAGTTTTTCTCGAAAATCCTCATTTCTAATTCGATCTCGTCTGGTATGCCCACAGCTCCAACGCAGCATTTGCATCTCTGCTATACTTATCTTCTGGACATGTTGCCTCTTAGTAGGCCAACATTCTGCCCCATATAACATTGCAGGCCTGATTGTTGTCCTATAGAACTTTCCTTTAAGCTTCTGAGGAATCTTCCGATCACAGAGAATGCCAGATGCTAGTCGCCATTTCACCCATCCGGCTTGAATTCTAAAACTAACATCCTTATCAATCTCTCCATCAAACTGCAACATAGATCCTAAGTATCGAAACGATTCCTTCTTGGGTACTACTCTACCGGCCAGGGTAACATCTCTGTCATTTGACCTGACACTGCTAAACTCACACTTCATATACTCTGTTTTAGTTCTGCTAAGCCTGAAACCCTTTGATTCCAAGGTCTCCCTCCACAACTCCAGTTGTCGATTAACCCCTATTCTACTTTCATCAATCAGCACAACATCATCGGCAAAGAGCATACACCATGGAATCTCCCTTTGTATATCTTTTGTGATTTCATCCATCACTAATGCAAAAATATAGGGGCTCAAAGCCGAACCTTGATGTAACCTTATGTTAATTGGAAAGTCTCTGGTCTCACCATTGCATGCTCTAACACTAGTCACAACCCCCTCGTACATATCCTTAATAAGGGTAATATACTTTGATGGCACTCTCTTCCTTTCTAGCGCCCACCACATAACCCTCCTCGGCATTCTGTCATAAGCTTTCTCCAGGTCAATAAAAACCATGTGGAGATCTTTCTTCTGCTCTCTGTATCTCTCCATAAGTTGCCTAACCAAGAAAATCGCCTCAGTGGTTGACCTTCCAGGCATAAAACCAAATTGATTCCTAGAGACACAACTCAACCTCCTCAAACGCTGCTCGCAAACTCTCTCCCGAAGCTTCATGGTATGACTCATAAGTTTAATTCCTATATAGTTTGTGCAACCTTGAATATCATTTTATTATTGAAGATTGGAACTAAAATGCTTCTTTTCCACTCATCTGGCATTTTGTTTGATTTGAAAATATTATTGAACAACTTAGCTAGCCATTTTATCCCTGCATCTCCAAAGCATCTCCACACCTCAATAGGAATATCATCAGGCCCTACCGACTTGCCTGATTTCATACGTTTCAACACCCCTTTTACCTCAGCTTCTTGAAATCTCTGCACAAAATGTCTAGTGGTGTTGTCGGCTAAGTCTTCCAACTCGATCGAAGAGCCATCACTTTCTTCATTGAAAAGCTTATCAAAGTATTCTCTCCACCTATTCTTTATCTCATCTTCCTTCACCAAAAGTCTATCATTCTCATCCTTAATGCATTTAACCTGATTGAAGTCCCTTGTCCTCCTCTCGCGTAGCCTAGCTATTCTATAAACGTCTTTTCACCCTCCTTTGTACTTAGCCTTTGATACAAATCTTCGTACGCTCGTTCCCTTGCTTCACTCACTGCTCTCTTTGCAGTCTTCTTTGCCACTTTGTACCTGTGCATGTTCTCCCCCTGAATGTATGCTTGCATATATTTATCTCCCCCTGAATATAAAGCTTCTCTGCAACATTTTGTTAGTGCATACGTAAAAGTACTTACCATTTGTTTCCCTATAACAAAATGTTAGTGTATAATGCATATATATTCTATAGTTTTTCTCCCCCATTGTCATCGATTAAAAAGAATATATAACATGATAAAGCAGTAATCGAGAACAAGTAAGAGAAAACAAGCATAGATAGTTTTCAAAGAGCATACGAGACTATTTATTATACGTCCATAGAGATACCGAAATAGTCTTCTCTTTGTTATGGTGTACCTGCAAAAAAGTATGATGTATATACTTTGATACCCTCTTGTTTCGATTGGGTCCAGGAGTTAGATAGAAGGTAACCATACCCAAAAGGGTTTAATGGAACCTTTAAAGATAATATTTTCATTATTAACTACTGAATCAAAATAATCATCAATATATTTTTCTCTGTTCCTCCAATCTACAGCAACCCAAATACTTAAGTGGTTTCTATTGATATTTCTTTTCATACTTCTAGATGTCATAGAAGTATTTGAATAATAATTGGATCTAGGATGTGTATTAGTACTAGAAGTGCTATTCTTATTGTACATAAAAGTGTATCTAGTACTATTTCTATGATTGGTTTTATTATATCCTAAACCACTTTTGTCATGTAAAGGTCGAGATCTAGATAAAATCATATTTGAATCATTTTGACCTTTATTCAATTTCGCGAACTTATTTGTACATTTTTCAAATTTTATTCCAAAGTCGCGATTGGTATTTTCAAAAGAAATTTTGGTAGTTTTTACGATATCAATTTCCTTATTGAATTCAGAATTCTCCCTTTCTAAGGTTTCATTCTCATTTTTGAGATCAAAAATTTGAGATTCTGAATTATCTAAAGAAGATTGTAATTTTTCGGAACTTTCTTTTGAGTTAGAAATTTCATTTTGCAAAATATTACTATTCACCTTTAAAAGCTCATATTCTTTAAATAATTCTAGATTCTTTTCGATTAAAGCTCCATTCGTCTTTTCAAGAGATGAAATTAAAGAACTAGAATTATTTAAAGAATCTTCTAATGTTGTATTTTTATTTTGTAAACCATAGATTTCCTTTAAAAGAACATTGTATTTATCTTCTAGTCGCTCATTTTTTTTGAAGGAAATCTTTATGAAAAACAAGCTCTTTTAAGGAATTTTCAAAATATTTGTCTTGTTTAACTAAAAAATTGATTTCCTCTTTTAGTTTGGAATTTTCTTGCTCACAATCTTTATACTTGGCTAAAATAATTGCATTAAGTTTACCTAAACTTTTAAAATCTTTTAACAATTTTTCATGGTCTAACAAAAGATCTTTATATAATGAATCTACACATACCGATTGTGATCTAACTTTAGCCATGAGACATTTGCTTCCTTGCTCTCTTGATTCCGCTTTGTTGCTCTTCCACTTTCTAATTCGTTGACTAGATTTCTTTATTGTCATTTGTTCTAGGATGTTGTTATGATCTCTAGAACACCAGGCTCTGATACCAATTGAAAATGTGTGTGTGCTTGCTAAGTATAATACACACAAGGATCGTGTAATATGACGAACAATAGTCAAGTATGAAGTAATAGATAATCACAGAACTGTAAATGCAGTAAAAATAGAAAATCACACCAGGGATTTTTATACTGGTTCGAAGCACCGTCCTACGTCCAGTCCCAGACTTCTATCTGGATTTTCACTAATCAACAACCTCACTTCACCAGGAGGAACATGTATACAACACCCGAGCAGCCGAACGAGATTTCACGCCTCTATAAACACGAGGACTTCACAACTTGCCTCTTACAACACGGAGGACTTCAAAAAAGATGAGTAGAATTGTAATTTGATAATGTGTGTTCTAAATAACATGAATTTGTCAATTCTTGTACAACCTTCCTATAATCTTATCCTCAAGTATATAACGTGTATGTGAAGATTGAAGGAAGTATATTACTTATTGAATCAAGAGATATGAAATAATTTCAATGATTCAACAAGTAATTTGAATAATGGAGAGCTTTTTCGTATGCAAGAATGTATAGAGTTTAAGATTAGAAAATATGAGAAGATTCGGTGATGTGAAAAAAATGCTTTGATGTATATATAATCGTTGAAGAGTTGTCAACTTTCATGAAGAGTTTTATCAAAGAGATGCACCCATTTCCTTTTAGAAATGAAAAGGAATCTCTTTATGAAATATGATGCCTTTTAGAAAATATGACCGTTGTAAAATATGACTGTTGGAAATATGACCGTTAGAAAATATGACCGTTTTAAAATATGACCGTTGGAAATATGGTATGTCTCTTCATGAAGTGTCTTTTCAAGAAGTGTCTTTTCATGAATTGTCTTTTCGAAGTGTCTTTTCGCAAAGTGATGAAGTGTCTTTTCGTGAAGTGTCCTTTCATGAAGTGTCTTTTCGCGAAGTGGCAAAGTGTCTTTTCGCGAAATTTCTTTTCATGAAGTGTCTTTTCGCGAAGTGTCTTTTCGCGAAGTGTCTTTTCACGAAGTGGCGAAGTGTCTTTTCACGAAGTGGCGAAGTGTATTTTCACGAAGTGTCTTTTCACAAAGTGTCTTTTCGCGAAGTGTCTTCTCATGAAGTGTCTTTTCGCGAAGTGTCTTTTCGCTAAGTGTCTTTTCGTAAGTGCATTTTTTTATGCTATATATTTGAGGACAGATTTTAACAATATATAACACCTCTAAGACACAATTAAATAGATAATCATAACCTATATCACTTTTCCTTTGATCTTCTCTTCTTCCTTGTCATGAATCAAAAACTTGTGATCTAACACTCTACAATCAAAACTGTAAATGTCACGTATTGGAAGTTGGATTTCAATCTATGAACCAAGGCAAGGGATCGTCCTTACCGCTTCGAGACTCTCTAGCCCGAGCATCAGGACCCAGACTCAGGTGGGCCCTTGGATCGTCAGGGCTGGTCCACACGGAGTAGATTAAAATGCCTGAACATGCGTTTCCCCGCCCTATGGGGCGTAAATGAGCCAAATGACTCCATCGGTCCCGGATCGACTGATATAACCGAGGCGCCTCGCTATCCATCATCCACATAAGTGAAATGCCAGGGCGTGCAAAACGCTGACACCACTCCTAACTAGAAAGAAACGCATGCCCTCCCTGAGGTCCTCTCCCGTTTCTGGTTCACACCGGGGTGTGAGGCTTGCGACTTAACGCTACACAAAGCTACGCCACAAAGGCCGTGCTTTGATCATAAACCACAAGACTCTGCTTTTCAATAGAAGCCTTGATCATTTGCATCTCAGCATGCCACACAGGCAATTCATGCTATGCAATCGATGTATATCAATCACACAGAATGAAATCCGATGTCAGACACACATCCATTTAGAAGTCCGTTCTGGGTCTGAACGAAACCGGAGGAACCTTATTCCTCGCATACCCATCGATCTCCAAGCACGTCTGGACGATCACCAACCGATTCCCTCCTTTTGGATGTACAACCCAATCAAGATCATCAGTAATTATCCAAACGATGTGAAGACCTCCGGTCTTCAACCACCGTCTTGATCCTCGACACCTCGTCGAATCAGTTATTCAGAATGGGATAAACCCGGTCTTTCCGAATAACTCGCGTATATAATAACCAAGTGTTATAAAAATACAACATACGCCTTATTCCAATCCAGAATATTCCTTTATTCAAATATTCCTTTACTTTGGGAAAGGTTCCCATTAATTTTATTAATGTTAAATTCTTTAAATTTATTCTCTAATCTTCCTTCGAATATCAATTCAAACCAAATTATGGTTTACCCAAACTAGTCGGGATTAACGAACCCTACCGAAGTAATCATTTGTTTTAATTTCCCAACCCCAACCTATTCATCCAATGAAGTAAAACTGGTAATACTTCATATCTAACACCACGGTGTTATCGATAAATTCAATTACCATTTCACATTCAAATCTAATTAAAGATTTAACAATCGCCTGGAGCAAAACTGGTGATACTCCATTCTCGATCATTTCAATCTAGTTAAAGATTCATTAAAACTCCACTTGGTATTAATCTTCCCAAAAATCAATATTAATGATTATTTAACTTAGGAAATCATAAACTGTCTTTTAACTGGGTTAAAAAACCAATATCATTTAAACACGGTTCACGATAAACCCAAAATCACATTCCATTCCATCAGCCCTTAACCGTAAATTAGCAAGTGAACAATTCCCTAAGTATTAACCCTGAAGGCCGAAACCAACATCAGATCAATACCTAGAAAACCATTCAACTTAACTAATCTCCAGTTAGCTTCTGATTTTCTTAACTCCGTTGGGTCTAAGAACAATATTATTAAAGATACCGTTCACGACAACCCAAAATCACATTCCATTGACAATGGAATCTTCATCGAAAACAAATCGATAGATATAATCGATACAAACTTCCATATCTAACTGATAATATAAATGGAATAATGATAAGGCCTTTTAAATTCCATATATATTAACCGTCTTCCCCTACAGAAGCTTACTTTGATTATTACCAAATCAAATTCCATTCAATTCCAATTTAATATGTTAAATTGGAAAACTTTACTTTGGAAAATCTTCTTTAAATCTTAACTAAAAATTTATAAATTCCAAATTTCATTTCACTGTAAATCGGGTTAAAGAACGAATGTCGTTAAAACACAGCTCACATAAACCCAATTCACATTCCATTAATTATCGGGTTAAAGAACAAGTGTTATTTAAAACACTGTTCATGATAAACCCAAAAATCAATTCCAATTCAATTCCAATTAAATATTATTTAATTGGTACACTTCATTAAATCTAAACAAAAAGATTTAATCTTCTTCTCAATTGGGTTTAAGAACAGTGTTAATGAAGACACCATTCACGATAAACCCAAATCCCATTTGATATTAAATACAAGGCTCTGAATAGAAAATATATCGGCTTATATTCAATATCAAATTCTACGACCAACAAATATTGTATTGGAAATAACGATATAAATATATCTTTCAAATTTCCGTAACAATATCTGTATAATCACGAAATCCAACATCGAAATATTCCGAAGACAATTTCGATTCAAATGTATTTCCAATTTATTTTATTGGAAATTCTGATTATTTTTAAAACCATTTCAAATCCAATTTATTTATTTTAAAAATAAATGGACTATAATTCTAGTTCAAAACTAGTTCATTTCAATAAAAATCTATTTTTATCTTTTCAAATATGGAATTTTTCATTCCAATTCTTTCCAAATCATTTCTTATGATTTTACACTAATTATAGATATTTTTAATAATTTAATCAAGGCTCGTACAGTCGATTTCCATAAACGGCCATCGAACTGCACTTATAGCGACCTTTTCCAAATTTGATTTGGACATAATTCCAAATCCAACCGTTAGATTTCAAATCTCTCATATTCTTAGAAATCTCTTTTCAGTACGAACCTAACAGTTTCGGTTTTAGGAAAATCCGACGGTCGGATCTCCCGTAATGTCCGTTCAAAGTCAATGGTCGAAATTCGCGAACTGCCGCAGCGCGGCGCGTTCTATTCAGGCCATTATATTATATATATAATATATATAATACATATTTCGTAGATTCCCCCTTTAAAACGTATTTTATAAATCGTTTTAAATTCGTTTTCAAAACGATTTTAACTTCATATTCAATTTCAAATCAAGATTGAATATTCTGTATCATCGATATATAAATGATAATATTTTCAAAACATTATATTTTGAATCAATTCCTTTTCGATATTCATCATAAAAATGAATAAAATCGATATAAATATCTTTCACGTCAAAATGGCGTCAATCTAATCAACACGACTTTATATATTTTAATATAATCGTGTCCATCCCAAATCGGACATCAAAATCACATTTTGATCTATTACTGAATATTATTTTAAAATATTCTTTATTTTGAAATAATCGTTATTTAAAAATATTCACACTTTCTGAACTGGAATCGGACACAGTAAAT
This sequence comes from Allium sativum, assembly GCA_030737875.1. Taxonomy (NCBI): domain Eukaryota; kingdom Viridiplantae; phylum Streptophyta; class Magnoliopsida; order Asparagales; family Amaryllidaceae; genus Allium; species Allium sativum. The sequence continues at coordinate 105,896,023 of CM060909.1, forward strand.
TACCATATAATTTGACTATATGGATTTCACACAACAAATGTGTATAACAACAACGAAAATAGCAATGCATCATCCAGAGTGCGTTCTACACTGTACAAGCATCAAATATAAATATTTAACGCTTACAACAGCCTGTCGATCAATCGATCAACATACATCTAATTACTGGGATTAGTGTATGTCCAATTTCATCCCAATACCCATGTGGGATTTCAAACAATCAAACACAGATTTTATTTGTGCAGTTGGGCGATGTGTAAAATTTATCATCCCAATCAATATCAGTCAAATTAGTGTACGTAAACAAATCGTCTGATTTATAAATGAATATTTATTTTATTCACATACACGTTAAAAATTATATTTTTAACGATAAAACATTCATTCGGTTCATTTACACAATAAAAATAATATTTTTATTGTTCTAATATATTTTAGAAAATTTTGGTGGTATAACGGCACGACAGTAGAAACAGGATAAGGGCCAGCCTTATCCCCAGTCTAACAGTGGCCCACGCCATACACATACCAATTCTAATCAATTTCATTTCATTTCCCCAAACCAATCCAAACAAACAAACCAATCAACCTAAAAGCCACAACACAATATAACCACACAAACACACAAGTTGTCCATGGTCTGTGGACGACGGGGAAAACAGTTCATATATACAGTTACATAATAAATAACTGTATAAAGAAAATTACAGTGAGGGGTTCTCACCTTGGAGTTTCCACTCTGTCGTTCTTTCATTGTCGATCTAGATTGCATCCCTACGTTAAAAATCACATTTTTAACCCATTAATAATTATTTTCTTCCATATGATAAAATTCTATTTTTATCCAACTATAAATCATACCATACATACTATAAGAATAATATTTTTTTATCGAAATAAAAATCGTATTTTTCATAACAAAGAAAGTGGATTTTTTTTTCATATCAAAGAAAATTATATTTTTACATGTCTAATTCCAATACAAAGATTATATTTTTATAGCTTAACTATTTCATATACGATGAAATCATATTTTATTTCAATGAAAGAAAATATATAAAAATCACGTCTTTCTCTCGCCATTCTTTATATAAAAATCATATCTTTATATATAAAGATCGTACTTTTATATCTCTACTACCTATGTAAAAATCGCATTTTTATATTCTCTATCATATAAAAATCATATTTTGATTATCTCCATAATATAAAAATCATATTTTTATTACTTTACTAATATAAAAATGTGAATATTAGGCACACATCCCTAAAACGAAACTTAATTAGGCTCACCCCCGGTCATAAAATTATTGTAAATTTAGTCCCTATTTTTTGAAAATTCATCAAAAAAATACAAAAAAAATATTAAAAAACCATGTAAATTCGTATTTAATTAAAACAATTAATCGTGAAAAAAATCAGATCCAAAAAACATTAAAAACAACGTCAAAATCATGAAATACAGAAAATCAACGAAATGCAGTAAATTGCATCAAAACATGCATATAAATCGATTAGTTGCATACATGTATGCATTTATTTCAAATCTGCGTCAAAACTGCAGTATAAATGCATACATGTATGCACATATTGTTAAAACATGCATCTGCTGATGCATTTATTTAAAAACAGCATACCTACGTTTGCATATATTTTGACATATATGCACACATGTATGCAGTTATATAGAAAAACTGCATACATGTATGCAATTTTTCAAACAGGCGTGCATAAATATATGCATGTGTATTCGAATAGTTGCATAAATGTATGCAACTATTCGTAAAAGTTGCATACATTTATGCAACTTTTTTTTTTTTAATTTCTGTGGACTTCCGAGAATATTTATAGATTTTAGAAAAAAAAAAAAAATTTAAGTGATAGCGCCTGAAAATTTGGACAGAAAACGAAAGAGGCGGAGGTATGGAAAGTGGCAGGCGGAAGATTCCAGGCGGCAGCTAAAATAGGGGGCGGGTTTACAGAGAAAACATTACAGGGATGTGGTGTGAATTTAAAACTTGCAAATAGTTGCATACATGTATGCAACTTTTGCCAATAGTTGCATACATGTATGCAATATTTCTGAAGCTGTTTTAGTTTGAAATGTATGTAGAAACTTGCATATATGTGTGCAACTATTTGAAATACTTGCACACATGTATGCAAGTATTTACATGCGAAAATAAAATGTGTGCAGAAACTTGCATACATGTATGCAACTATTTTAAATACTTGCACACATGTATGCAAGTATTGCATGTAAAAATATAACAGATAAATACTTGCACAGATGAATGCAAGTATTCCAAATATGTGCATGATTTGATACAAATTACTGCATTTTTCGTTGTTTTCTGTATTTCTTTGATTTTGATGCATGTTTTGATTTTATTATGATCTGAATTTTTGGGCGAGTACATGTTTAATTTAAATATGAATTATCGTGATTTTTTTATATTTTTTTATATATTTTTTTTATGAATTTTCGAAAAATAGGGACTAAATTTACAATAAGTTTATGACCGGGTTTTTTTTATATTTTGAAACTTAATAGGGACCTCTAAAAAACGCACCCTATAAAAATCATATTTTTATTATCTCTATAATATAAAAATCATATTTTTATACAAACAAAATCTAACCCTTTTACATAAACAAAATGAAATCTTTTTATTTTAACCAAAATCAAATCTTTTTATTTTGTTATTTGTATGATAAAAAATTATATTTTTATCACAACGCTTCATGTACAAAAATCACACTTTTATACAATGTCTTATATAAATTAAAAAAACCATATCTTTAAACAAACAAAAATCTAATCATTTTCTACATTAAAAATCACTTCTTTTCTATATTGAAAATCGCTTCTTTTTTATATTGTTGTACATATAAATAAAGACCAAGTCTTTGTATGTTAAATATATATATATATATATATATATATATATATATATATATAATCTTTCATACTATAAAAATCTCCTCTTTCATCGTTAAAAACAATGTTTTTACATCGTAGAAAATAAATTAAATAATGAAAATTAAAAACTCACTTTGACAATTGAAGGAGGGGGTTCGCTATCGAGACTCGGGTGGTGGGGAGGCTCGCAGGTCGACTTTGGGGGTGGGAACCCACTGACGGTCACGGATAGGGGTTGGAGGCGGTTTAGGGTTTGGGTTGGTGGCCAGAGGAAGAAGGGGATTGGGGCTACAGTTCAAATCAGAAGAGGGGGAAGGGAGTAGGAGGGGGATGCGGATCCGGCGCCAGTGGCTTCCCTACGGCGGCGCGCAACGAACTGAGATGGGGGAGAGCGGCTGAACGAACGGGTTCTTTTCTTCTTTTTTTGTTTTGTGTTATGCGTTAACCTGATAAAGGAAAAAAAAGGGGGAGAGAAAGGTAAATATATTATTATTATTATTATTATTATTATTATTATTTTATCTCTATTTGATTTCAAAAGGGAAGTTTTTATTTTGAACTCCACTTCGAGCCCAACGACTACCACCCCTAGCCAATTACCCTCATTTCGAACACAATGTGGTATGTTTTGTAAGCTGATTCGACTGTTATGATCAGTTTTCATTGAAATTAAAATATAAATCATTATATTGAATTTTAAATGCACATTTCAATTTACCGGAGCCACATACGGACCCCAAAAATTCCAGAAAAATTATTCCTAGCTTCGTATTGACGATACAGTTCTGACAAAACTAATTTCGTCAAATTCGGAGACCGTTTGAAAAATGGCCATTTTCTGGTCGATCAAAATTGACTAAATCATTCAAAACACATTTCCTTTTGCCACGCTTACATATTGATTCGAAAAATTATGAATTTTGGAATCTAGCAATAACTTGACATCCCGGATCCAACAAAAGTGGTTTCGTCGAAAACGAAGGTCGTTTGCAAAATTTCCATTTTCAAGGGCCAAAATTTCATAGCGACTATTCTGAATTTTCAATTGGACATAACTTTTTATTCCCGCTATGAAATTTCAAATTTTCGGATTCATTGGAAAGATATTCTCAAACAGATTCAAATATTTTTGGTTTCGCCAAAATCCGGTTTATTTTGAATCTTGTACATTCATTTGAAATTTGAAATCGAATTTTCAAACTACCGCGCTATTTTCAATTCCTTTTGTAAATAAAAATAAATATTTATATTCTAACGTCGATTCAAATAAATATATACGTTCTAATTCTATTCAAAATAAATTTCTCGTCATTATTCTTTAAAATAAACCATTTTAAATATTCAAAATTGCCAAAATAAAATTTTTAAATTGGTTCGGATTTCCGGGTTGTACACATAACATATAAGTGTAAGCGAAATTTAACAAAACAAACAAGTGGCGATTTGGTGTGTTATCAAGGGAAGGAAACATGTGTTGCCAAAAATTAAATTGATCTTTGATATACTCTCCCCAATCCAGATCCACATGAAGAAAAACCATGCACTTCATCCGTACATAGAAAGCAAAGTCACAATGCCAAAATAAATGGATGTAATCTTCCTCAACCCCATGACAAAAAACGCAGCCATCAGTTAAACCCAATCCCTTTCGACACAACAAACTGCTGGTGTTCAACCTCCCATGTATTAGAATTCACATATGAATCCTAACTTTCATTGGAACGGTTGAAAAACTCCACATATCATCGAAACATAACCATTTCTTCCAATGAAATTCATTCTCTTGTACAAACTGCCAACTCGAAAAACATTTTTCTCGCCTTCCATACTCCATACAAATTCGCCATCTTCCTCACTTAATACAATATTTTCGAGCATCATGAACAATTGACACAACTGGAAAAGGGAATTTCCTATTACAATTCTGCAAAATGTTAATCTCCATTTAAATCCGACGGCCTCCCAGTTGTACATATCACCAACAGTGGATAATATGTTGCAAGTGATGTCAAATAGGTCATCAAATTCATCCTTTAATGGTATAGGAAGTAGCCAACAGTTATACCAAAATGAAACGTTGATTCCACTCCTTACAACAATTTTTGTACCCATTTTGATCCAATGAAAATTGCTCATAACTCCTCTCCAGAAAAAAGAACAGTGTGATGAATCTCGATTCCAATCAAATCGACCATCATAACAAGTATTAACTATCCATTCTTTCCAAAAAGCTTTTTTTTATCACTGATCATAGCCCACAGCCACTTGCAAAGAAGAGAAGAGTTCATATTTTTCAAATTAAATACACCCAGGCCTCCCTGATCTTTAGATTTGAAAACTTGATCCCAACCTACAAGACAACTGAGTTTTTTAGTCTCCTTATCCCCAGTCCAGAAGAAATTTCTTCGAAGTGCATCAATTTTATCAATAACTCATCCCAGGCATTTGAAAAATGATAGCCAATATAAAGGCAATGAAGAGAGCACCGAATTCACCATCATCAGTCTTACCGCCTTTGAAAGAGAGTTCTCTTTCCATCTAGCAAGTCTGATGTCAACTTTCTCAATGAGATGCTGCCAATCTTTCTTCATCAACTTCTTTGGTCGTATGCACATACCAAGATAGTTAAATGGGAACTTTTCCTCCTTGCAATTGAGAAGTGTCGCACAGTTTCTGCTTAACTCTTCACCACAACCAAGGGTGTAAACATTGCTTTTGTGAAAGTCAATTTTCAAGCATGATAAACTCTCAAAAGCATACAACAAAAATTTAAGTGCAGCAATATATTTACATTCAGGTTTACTAAAAATTATAGTATCATCGACATAGTGTAAAGAATTGATATCCCCAACCACGTGCTCACTCCCAAAGCTTTTGATAATGCCATTGCTGCAACTGATCTTCAGAATTTGAGAAAATACATCTGCTGCCAAATCAAAAGGAAGTGGTGAAAGGGGGTCCCCCTGCCTCAATCCCCTCTTAGAGAAAATGGTGCTGCCAACAACTCCATTGACATAAATATTCGGTCTGCTCGATGATAAAATCATGTCAATCCACTTCATCCACCGTTGGGGGAATCCTCTTGCCTTCAGTACATCAATCATAAACCGCCAGTCTACTGTGTCAAACGCCTTGGCAAAGTCACGTTTGATAATGGCACATGGAACATCAAAACGGTCACAATGCAAAATGACTTCTTGAACCAACACCGCCCCATCCAAAATAAATTTTCCTTGGATGAAAGCCGTTTGAGATTTATCAATTAGCTCATCCATCTTCCCTTTCAATCAATTGGCCAAAACTTTAGTGATCAGTTTGAAAGTACTGTTCAATAGGTTGATTGGTCTAAAATCAGATGCCGATACATTTCCTTCTTTCTTCGGTATTAAAACCATATTTGCATAACTTAACTTCTCCAGCTTAATTGTACCGTCATAAAATTCATTGAACAACCGCAAAACATACTTTTTAACCATATTCCAATATTTCTTAATGAAGAAATTAGGAAAGCTGTCAGGTCCAGGTGCTTTGTCTCCATGCACTTCATTAAGGGCAGCCACAATTTCCTCTTCTGAAAAGACACTATCCATCTTTGTTAAGTTTGTTTCAACGGGATAAAGTTTTTTCCGGTCAATCAAGAATCGACGATCAATCCTGTCTCCAAAAATTCCTTTGTAAAAATCAGTAAAAGCATCACTTAACTTCTGTTGATCAGAAATTTCTTCCCCATCCTTCCAAATGCTACTAATCAAGTTAGTTCTTCTCCTGCCGTTTGCAACTCGATGAAAATAGCTAGTATTTTTGTCACCTTCTTTGAGCCATTAGGATCTTGATCTTTGCATCCAATAAATTTCCTCTTGATTCATCACTTTATTCAATTCTTTCACTTTTATGTCAACAGCTCCTTCTCTTCTTCAGTTAATCTACGCTGCTCCTCCAAAATATTGAATTCTAGGGTATCTTTCTGAAGCTTTCCTTTTTTAATGCTAAAGTTGCCAAACACTTCCTTGTTCCATTTTGTCAAGAATTTTCTTAACGGTTTGAACTTCCTGCAAATGATGCTAGCAGCATCCCCATTATCTCTAAAACTAGCCCATTTTTTATTTAATATGTCATCAAAATTATCTTCCAAGCACCACATCTTTTCAAATTTGAAGAAAACCTTTTTCTAATAAACTCCCCCGTATCCAAAAAAGGGACAGTGGTCAGAAATGATCGAGGATATTCCTTTTTGAAAGGTGAGAGGGTGTAAATCTTCAAAACTGGAGTTAATGAAAAAGCGATCAAGTTTAACTAATTTTGGTGGGGATCTACCATCACTCCAAGTGAAGCATCTATTAGACAGGGGTAGGTCAATTAAGCTGCATTCATTCACAAATTCACAAAAATCATCCATGTCACCCGCATAATTGTCCTTTCTATTACTCCTCTCGAAGGTAAATCTGGTTGCATTAAAGTCCCCACCAATAACCCAAGGGCCATACATCAATTTATGAAACTCAGCTCCCTCATTCCAGAGAACCTTTCTTTCAATTCTGGTGTTCGGCCCATACACATGTGAAATGAAATAAAGAGTCTTGGATTCTCTACATTCCAGTGCAACATGAAGGCAGTGACTTTGCTTAATCTCTTGTTTCAATGTCCAAAAGTTACTGTTCCACCCCATGAACATACCTCCTTTACTTCCAATAGCGGGAATAAAGCACCAATCGTCAATCACTCCCTAACCCAGGCATCTAAAGACTTTATTTTCTGGGTGTTCAAGTTTGGTTTCTTGTAACATAACAATCTCATATTTAATGGATTAAAAGTAATTTTTGACCCTAAGACACTTATCATAAGTTCCTAGGCCTCTAACATTCCATGAGACAATAATCATGGGAAAACATTAGTCCTCTCTAGTTCCTTATTTTTAATATCACTAATTACTTCAGCATTTAACATAAAACCAGAATTACGGGCTAAATCATACAATTGGTCACTAGATAAATTGTTAAGTAATGCAGGGATAAACGCACAACCTTCCGCTTCTACGAAGAATGACCACTCCAGAATCCAGAGCTTTCTTTTTTCCTTTGTTGGTTGCAGAGCATTCCCCCGAAGCAGATAGCGCCAATGTTTTGTCTCTCATTAGATTCAGGTCTTGAGAAGCATTTTCTTGTTCGTTCCTCCCCCAATCATCATCATCGCCATCGCCAAAGGAGTTACTATCACCAAATCACCGCAGTCTTCCAATCCGACCCCATCATACTTTGGTACATTACCAACTCCAACAATGTTTCCTTCAGCATCAACTTCTACCTGAGCTCCATCATCATAATTGACAATATAATTTCCACCATTCCCACCATCATTCGCGTTCATCTCATCATATGGAACCACAATTGGATTGCCAGCAACTCCATCATTCACCACCGCCCTTGGTTCGTTATCGTTATCAATCGTACCCCTGCTAATTAAAACTTTTAGTTTTCCATCGGAACCCTTCGCAAAAACACGCCGCTTGAAACTTTGAACATCAGAGCTAACAGCGAGTCTCCATCATAACGTTCAATTTGCACTTCATGAGTAAACCCTTCAACAGGAACAGTAATCGAGGGGGGAATCATAGCCGCTTCATCAATCTCCAACTCCGCTCGTAAAGAGGTGAAATCAGTCACATGCAGCTCTCTAAATTGCAACTTTTTGACATATCCAACTTCAACCAAGGCAGCGCGAAGGACATCAATTTTACGGCACACAAGAGGTGCGTTCTTCAAAGATACTCAAATCATCTTCTTCGTCTTGGTCTTACTGCCTAATTGTGCACTCCAACGCTTTAGATTAAAAGTTCATTGCGTAGTGATTATAGCGTTGTAGAAATTCTTAGTGAGGAATTTAGCTGGGAATCTGACTACAAACTCCTTGCCCAACCTCCTAACGTTCTAGTTCCAGAAAGGAGCAAAGCTACCAAATCTGGATTTTATCAGCTCTTCCATATGCGCAACAGTGAAGGATCTGTTTTCAATTAAGATGATAACCATCAATCTTTCCCAATTGAATTCTTCTGGAAAGTTTCTGGCCGAGATCTGAGAGCGATTTGTCGACGTCGCCATCTTTGAGGAGGGGAACGTGAAAGGATTTACAGTTAAAAACTTTATGGCCAGATTTATTGCATTTAAAACATAAGATCAGATTTCGACATGATCGTACTCAGTGATCTGTCGATCCGCATCTGAACCAACCATTATTCGATTTGATATTTCTGAGTTTAACATCATAAGTGTTAATTATACAAGGCGCCGGTTGGGGATTCGTGGTATTAGATCTACTAAAATTTACGTTTCGCTTTACAGCTGGACGTAACAGAATGTCCTTGTACGATGGATCTGGATCCTTGTCTTTAGTTACGTTGTCATTATGCGGAGAAATATGGTTTGCAAGAGATGCCAGAGAAGAAAATGCATTTTTTGAATTCGCCACAAAATGTTTGAAGGACGCCATTTTCCGATGTATATATAACTCAATATTTTTAAAATCTAGGTTAAATTGATATCCAATTCTATAATAAACCCTTTTATTATATTTAATAAATCGTTATAATTTGTAAACGATTTCATATTTGAAAATTTGGTTTGGACATAACTTACAATCTATACGACGAAATCTCGATTTTTCACTTTCGTTAGAAAATTAAAATTTAATAGATCCTAACGTTTCTTGTTTCAGGATTTCGACTTATATCGCATTATGTTTATTCAATTAAAATTCAAAACACTAAATATTTTGAAATACCGTGACATTACGAGTTCGTTTTATTATTAATATAAACTTATATGTTCAAACTTTGTTTAAATAAATTCAAGTCATTGATCCTTAAAATAAATCGTTTTAAATATTTAAAATCCATTAAATATTTCTTAATAAATTTAGGGTCGTTACATTTTTACCACTTTTTATTTTTATTATCTGCATCTGTGATTGATTCTGTGATTATTTATATTTGTGATTTGCATAACATTTTGATAAACTTCAAAAGACTTCAAGAAATTCATAAAACACTATTCACCCCCACTTTAATGTTTATTTTGCCTTAAGATCCTTAATCTGCATTCCCCAACACTAGCTACCTTCGCCTACATATATTAAAGTACTTGTCAATGGCCATAGTGGTTTGCAATGGTATGTCATTGATAAGGCTAATCATAAACTTGTTGGATTCAAATATATAATTTCTATTTTATTTTTGTAGATATAAATAAGTACACATAACCTTCTTGGCGATAAACCAATCAGTTGAAAATATCATATTTCGAATTTATCAAAGTTTACACTCCTCTGTATATTTAACGAACAAAAAATGATGTAACATGTAACTCTGTCAATTATTTCTATATAAAATACATGAAATTACATCATGTTCGTTTAAAAGCTACTCCTTAATATCCTGTGCTTGTACGTTTGTAATAATGTTCTAATTATTCTTACCAACTACAAATTTTACCTCCATACTGATCAACATAAAAAACCTACAATTTTTTGACCATCTACTTACTCTCTTAAAAACAAAAATAAAAAATATGTGTAACGCTTCCCATGTGGGAAGCATGGACCATTCACAAGTTACATATAAACAAAGGAAGCCCAAATATTGTATTCCAATAAGTTGCAACTCATTCTGATTGCTTAAACAGATATTACAAATTTGTCAAAGCATCTTAAGCTTTGCAAATTTATAAAAGATCACATGATCATATTCCAATACGAGGTCCAGCATTGACATCAGTGCATAGCTGGACGCATCAACCCATTATCTCAACAAACAAGTTCTTCAAAATATAATCATATTAAACAGACATGCCAAAGAATAAAAGAACTTTTGACTGAAAATAGTCCAATTTCTACTACCCACCACTAAAATCACAATATCAAACACAAAATATAATTCCCTAGTATTCCAATTCTGTTAAACCTGCGCGACCCATTCAATATATGCAGTGGTAATAGCAAACCCAAAAAGTAAAACATTGATAATATACAGATGCTGACAACCAGCAATACTACGAACTGATGAGTTTACTGCAAGCTGATTTCCCAAGATGATGCTAATTGCACCATTATTTGTTCAACTGTTGCACCATCCCAGTCTTCAGGTAAGTCTACCCCTTGAACTTCTTGTAAATTGAACAGAATTTCCCTTTTCACATCAGGTATAATGTCGAAATACTCTGCTCCATGTTCAACTATCAGTTCTGTTAGCTGTAAATCAATTTATAAAATAAAGCATTAAATTTCAATATGAGCATGGTTTTATAAGATCACATATATGATTCATAATTGCAAATTCATGAATGACTACCAACAAACCATTTATTCAAGCAGACTAACATTTAAAGAATAGCATAAATTCTGCAGAATGAAAGTGAAATCATGCATATGAAAACATTAATGGGGTTATTTGACAAAAACAAATAGGTTTAGGTTAGTATCATTAGCAACAGTATAGGCTGCCTAACATTTGAGCTAATAATTCAAACTTTGTGTTTGTTCAACATCAGTATACTGTAAGGAAAAAAAATTGTTTACTGAAATTTAGTTAATATGTAAGCCTAGAGTTCAAACCCATTACAGTTAATAAAATTGATAGTTACCTAAATTCTTAAATACGTACAATGAATGCATATCTGTAAAAGTAAATCTCTATATGCAAGCGTTGTATGATTGTGATGGCAATGAGTTACAGTTTCAGATATCAGCTCAATTGAGAATATAATTGAAATAGACGATAGAGCATTAAATAACACATAACAATATCCATGGAAAAATATAAATTACCTGTTGAATCCAAATTAAGGCAAGATCAAACAAACTTTGCTCGCCCAAAAACTGAGCAACAGCATGCAACACCTCACTGGCCACCTCATTAGAAAGCTGCTCCACAACAGGGCCCGTCTTCTCCATAAGCTTCACAAGTAAAGCATCATCGCCCATAGACAAAATTTCTGCATATGCCGAATCCACATCACCAGCATGGATCGAATCCATGGCCCGAGTCCATGAGGCCCACAATGGCCCCTTGTCCTGAATAGTGTTATCATCTGTTAAAGCTTCAGCATCCAGTACAGGCACGCGTGTTGCTATTCTAGAAGAAGTTTCGCTGTCTTCCCCAGCTACACGAATGGCTTCTAGAGTGGCCTCGTCCTTTGATGCTTGCCAAACACTTCTTGCTGATGGGCCCTCCCCTAGCCTGAATGGCCCTTGGGCCTTGTCCCAGGCCCTTCGACTGCCGGGCTGTTCGGGTTCGTGTTCGTGTTCAGTTCTGGAAGATAAGCCTCTTCTAGAACCTATGAATCCGTTTCTCAAAGATGAGTAGTTGTATGGATTCATATTGTTATCGGGTGAAAGATACCTCTCTGCAAAGGGCATTCTACTGCTTCCGAATTTTGAGCTGGAATAGTCGTTAAGACCATTATATTTGCCTGAAGATCTACTTGGCGATCCATCGAATCCAAGCATCATGCTATTGCTTCTTCTACTGGATGATAATGACAAATCACGTGCCATTTCTTCCACTACTCTTTCGAGCCCATGCACTCTATTTTCCAGAGTTACCATGCTATCATGAGAGCCTCCCATGAAATCCTAAGTATATGTGATAACGCATATATAACTGTTAATTGCATGGAAGCATAACCGAGTACATATTATTTGAATTAAGTAGCAACACGAAAATTTGAAGCACTGAAAACTGTAAATTGAAATAGACGATAGAGAAGGGTGGAGCATAAATAGACGGTTAGCGTGAAAATTTGCAATATGTTGTTCATGGGATGTTTGACGTTCAACCTAGATTAATTGGTCAGGCATCCCATTTTATGGGGAAGTACTAAAAAACATGTTATAATGTAAGCATACTGTGAGCATTTGGTCTAATGACCCAGATTTAACAAAATTCTCTTTAGTAATGGATTAAGTCTACGTACAACTTATCCACCTCAAATTCAGTCCAAGCAGCAGCCTTGCGCACTGAACAGAGAATGAATGAAATGAATGTTGTTTATCAGATGTTTATAAAATTGCAATATGTTGTTTATGGGATCCAACATTGCATAGAAATTCCTAAATTTACTTAATTACGCTTTGACAGTTAATTACAACCATAAACATAACTAGTATGAGCATATAAATAAATTTCAGGTTAAAATTCCTACAATGAACTTAATAAAAAGAGTTTGGACTTCAAATGCAGCAATTAGGCATAGGTAAGGTACGAAAAATTCATACCTGAAGCATGTTCATGAGATTAGCTTGTTGTCTTTCTAACTGCGATAACTGTCTTTGAATTATCAACCAGTTCCCTTTACTATTCATGAATGAATTATCATTACTTCCATCTGTCCTTGTGAAATTTGAACGAGCACTTGATATATCTCTTTGCATCATTTCAGTTCTTTCCTCAAAATCATGACATCTTGATTTCATATCTTTGCTCCGAAATGTTTTAATTTCCATCAATTTATCACGACCAGAATCATTTAATTTTTTCTCATTGTTGAAGTAATTAACTTCAGTGTGTGCTTGCAATTCAGTTGGCTCCTTAACTTCAGTTCTGGTACCATTGTCATTCAGATGTTGCTCTACGTCTTGTGAATGAGAGGAATGTGTATGCCTTTGTGGAACAACTACTTCTACAGGCAAGTCATCTGTGATCCTTTTTTCCAGCTTTTGGAAAAATTCTGGATTCATTTCTTTGTCAGTCAGAGGTAGTTTTTTCTTTAATATTTTTTCTGGTATGCTACTGCTTCTTTCTTTTGAAACAGAATCAGGACCTTTAGGCGAAGTGCTAGAAGACAAATCTTTGAGGGACTCTGATTTTTTTCGACCAGGTGTCAACTTCGTATTCTCCATTTTCTCTTCAGTGTCAACTGAACCACGAGCTTTCTCTTCTGAGACATATCAAACTTAATTTAGTATTGTAGTTAAGTAATGACATGCTTTCTTTTTATGAAGAGTCCGCTGGAAACGAATGGGAAGATAGAGAAAAAAGAAGAAGAAAGGATTTTTTTTAGGTTTGACGCATGGAATTAGCTAAATATTTTATCTGAACAAATGTAGAACCAGGTGATTGGTATGGTAAGGCAAGCAACTTCTTTTTCCGAGGAATTGAGTATAAGGAATGCATGCATGGTAGCAAGCAATAGTGTATGTACCTTTTGGATTTTCTGATTGATCATCCCCCTTTTCAGCAATATTTTTCCACAGTTGCAGAGCTTCCATCATGCTATCTCTAACCGGTTTCACCTGAGGCGGCCATTTTCTACTGTAAATAATATATTAATATATAATATAGCTAGGGGACCAACAAGAGAGAACAATCAATGTATCTAGTTATGGACATAATCTCTTATCGAAAGTAAGAAAATTTCAAAAGCATAGTGGGAAAGATTGTGCACTGACTGGATTTTGCCTTCGTTTTAAGATAAATTTGCTTCACAAAATGCTCTTATAAAGCCCTCCTATAAACCATGAATATCGAATATTATGTAGCTCGATGTAAAAAAGCTATCGTCAGATAATACAAGCAAAGTGTAGAGAACTAGGGCTCGGCATCTTTGATAAAATTACCTTATCAAATCGACAAGTTTCCAAAGCAGCTACTGTTGAAGCAGCTCCATCAACAATTAACTGACTTGAGTAAGATGCCAGAACAATCAGTGTATCTGCTGCAGCCTTACGTGTTGCCCAATCGCTATTATCAAGACAATCTCGAATGCTTTGTAAGACAGCCGGCATGCTTTGAGGCCCAATTGCCCCTACCTATAATAACAGTTACTATAAATGAATATTTGGAATAATGGTTAACATTTTCGAGAATGTCGACAAGAGCTGGTTTGTATTTGGACATTTAACTGACATAATAAAGAAATAAGTACATAAGAAAATATTCCATCACCAATTCAATTTACAGAACCAACGAAGAAAGCATACGGTTACCAAATTATGTTCTATGTTATTTCCCTTCTTTTCTTTTTTCCTTTTCCTTTTATTGATAAAGGAGTAAGTTCTATCGTTTGAATTATTATTGGGCATAACTAATTTGGCTAACAATATTCAAATTTCTTAGTGAAAATATGAAAAATAAAAGATTTTATTAGTAAAAGAAAAGGATTTTTTATCAGCTGCAAATATACATCATAATAATTCAAATACAGTTTAGATGCTATGAAGATTTGAACTAAACACATGTTTCTTATCTTAGTTATTTTGCGGACAACAAACAGGACTACTACTTGAAAGTATCATATTATATTGTCCAAATATATTGAAGATATTTCAGAAACAGATTGAACAGTGCTGGAGACCCAAATAAGATCAGGGAAGTCATGTTAGACACAAGCTCTTAGAAGCAAAAATAGGAATTCACAGATTCATTTTTTTTTTTTTTTTTTTTTTTTTTTTTTTTAAGTTTAGCGAAATGCCCTACATTCCTTGACTTCTTTGAATTTTTGAAACAAATATTGGCAATACTTCAATAAAACTTGTTGATGTTTGGTTCCAAATCCGGCAATATTTTAACAACATTAGAACATTCTTATAACTTTTTTACAAATTCTAAACATCAAATAACTAGAAAAACAGTTCCCTTCTAACACGAAGAAAAACATTATTTCAGAAACAACAGCCAGACAAACATATAACATAAGTAACTTTTCTCCCTAATCAGCTTTGCAACTAAATTCTGGGCTACTTCAACTCAACTATCAATACTCTATCAATACTTTTTTGGTTGCTATTCACTTAAAATTCGTTAAAATCTGTAACTCCAACCTACTGGAGTAGTTATGAAAATAGAACGTAACCACATATACTCGGCAAATTTACAGCCCCAATGCTCCCATAATATAGCACAAAGAGCAAACAAATCCACAAAAATCACCTGAGAAAGGCTAGAAAACACATAAAGTAACGCCCCTTTAGCAAGTACACCCTGACCACCAACAAGCTTACAAATCCTAGGACAGAGCCTCTGAAACATGGCCCCTGCCTTGTCTCCACCTCCACTCGCCTCCACCAGCCTCCCCAAACACGCTGCAGCCCCTGCTGCCACATTCTTGTTATTGCTCTGTTCCCCAATCACCTCCAACAACGGCTTCACAAAAATTCCAACTATCATCAAACCACCTCCATCGCAACCACCATTCTTCAAATATACTTCTCCCAGTCCCCCAACACAATCTCTACAAGCGTCTCTTACAATCGAATCCGACCCGTTGTTGTCTTTTAACCTTTTCACGATGTGGGACATGATTTTGGGTAGGTGGGTGGACACGGGCTCGGGGTGAGTGGACGCGACGAGGTTTAAGACGCGGAGAGATTCGCGCTTGTAGATAGAGGAGGGGTCGGAATGCGGGTCTTGAATCAAGGCGTTGATGAACATGGGGATGCATTCTGAGGGCAGATTCGTGATTATGGAGTTAAGATCTTCAGATGCAATTTGGTGAGTGTCGCGATCTGCGAGCTTGGAGAGGGAAGAGAGAATTCGGGATTTGAGTTCGACCATGGCGAGGTGAGAGGTTAGGGTTGGGCTATGTTTGGGTTGACTCTGCGGTCTTGGGTTTCGGGATTGAGATTTGGAAGCTGAAGCCGACATTATTTTAGTTTAGATCTTAGGCAAGGTTAAGTTTTTGCAACTGTGTAAAAGTATGAAATGTAACTTTGCGAGGTTTGGTGAGAAAAATGTTTGAAGATTGGAGGAGGAAGACAAGGGGTTTTTCGGAAGGAAGGATGGAGTCTGGAGGAACAAAACATGGAATAAAATATGAACACTGTCTTACTGCAGTTCGAATTATTAGCAATGTAGTCAATGCTAAACAGATTCAATTTGAATTTTGAACCCATTAATAATACACTTGAAAATATTTTGTACTACATTTATATTTTTACTTAAAAAAATAGCAAAAACTAACCAAATTGGAGTATACTTTAACGCCCTTCCGGACGGAGCCCCGGGGCAAGCAGGGGCCTCTTCCCCCTCCTTCCTCCCTCCTCCTCCAATGTTTATAATAAGCTATTGCACAATATTCTTGACTGAGTATATCTATTGATGTAATGCATTTTTTGTTGTGTTTCTGAATTCTGATATTTCTTTTGCTGTGTTGAAAATTTATCAACTATTGTTCAGGAACTAGGCCCATTGTTATGTCAGAATTATGACATTTTTATTATAAGTTATTGCACAATATTCATAAACAAAATTATTAAGCCCTCTCTCGTACGTTTTCTGGCTCCGTCTCTGGCGCCCCCTAAAAATTCTTGTTTACACCCCTTTTTTCCTCAAAAAAATTACCATGCATATTAACCTTTTTATTTTAGCCTTCGATTAACTCTAATCAGTGGCGGATCCAGGAGAAAAATTCAATGGAAGCAAAAAAATCTCAGTGGCAAAACGGAACCAAAATCGATCATGGAAGAAGAGGCACTGAATGAAAAAAAGTAAGGCCATTGTAGATAAAGTATCCATAAAATCAAGGTCCTGCCTTTTTACATCCAAAAAGTAAGGCAGTGAATGTAAAGGTAAATAAACACATTTCGTTTGTAAAAAAAGTAAGGCCATTGTAGGCATAGTTTTGAAAACCAGACCGTGAACCGAACCATAATGCTTTAAAGTCGAAGGTTTTAAAGGTCCGATCGGTCGAACCGTTACAACCGTATCAATTCTATATATATTTAATTTCATTAAAATTAGCATTTTCCCTAAAATGAGTAAATTTATTTTTGATAATATAACAAAAATAAACAAATAGAATTTATGACTTCAAATTTGGCATGTTTTCAACCTCCCTTGCTGCTGTATCCGTTAGATACAAATTAATGCACCATACTTCCAATACCAAGGTACGGTAGAAAATAGGTTGTCATGATGGTGAACAGCTGTGAACTAGCCTAAGTCTGCATCAGCTTTAACAGAAGTTAATAATATTTAAAAAGCTTCATTTCTCTACTCACGTCTATATCTACCATTTTTTGTGCTCAACACCGCTGAAAGCCATCACCATTCACCAGTATCATTTTTCAACAAAGAATTCTCGATTTTCATATGAAATCTTCCCTTTTTTTAGCCTTTTCTCGGTCGGCATGGCCTGGACCGCGGTTTGTTGGGAGAAAAAAAACTCAGTAAGGGCAGCTGACCCCACTGGTCCCCACATGGCTCCGCCAGTGATTCTAATACTACCTTTTACAAAACATTAGAAGAATCAAAGTGAATTTTGGTTGTTTGAAAGTTTAGTGTTTCAACTAGGTGCGGTTCTTTTACAAACCTTACTCAAACCAAACTAGGTTTCTTGAAGAAAAAAAACTCGTTTAATGCATTTGGGTTTACATAAAAAACGAAGTTACTTCTCGTGACACTCCATTTAGGGCTCAGTTCATTTCATACGAGTTTGTTTAAATGTTATTTTTAGAAAAACCCCACACAAATCAAATTCTATTGTAACAACCCAGAATTTTAGAACCAAGTTAAAATTTATTTTTAATTGATTTTAATGGAAATTCAATATTTTAAACCAATTATTTTGAGAATAAACGATTTAAAATTTATTTAAAGATGAGGTTAGAACGTATAAATTAATGTTAATTATAGAACGAGCTCGCAATACCGCGGTAGTTTGAAAAATTGGTTTTAAACTTTAAATGAGTATACAGAACTCAATATAAATCAGAATTTGATGAAACAAGAAATGTTAAGATACTTCGAATTGTAATTTTCTAGCGAATGTGAAAATTTGATATTTTGTATTATAAATTGTAAGTTATGTCTAGATTATAGTTTCAAATAGTCGCTATGAAATCGTTTATAAAATATAATGATTTATTAAATTAAATAAAAGGATTTTCTTGTAAAATGGACACGTTTGATTAGAAAATTGTAATATCGAGTTAAAAATTCAAGTATGTTTATTTTGCAGTTATATGACATTTTATTGGGATATATATGGGATAATAATAATTATTTTATTATTCATTTGAATAATTTGGGAATTTAATAATATTATTATAATTAATATTACATAGCCCTTAAAAATGAACATTATGCAAACGACCTCCGTTTATATTTTTAAGTCAATTGGAATTAGTGTGTAAGCGCTCAAATTTAAACATGTGTTCAAATTTTAGCTATAATTTAATAAGCTAGTTAAAAGGTCATTTTTCAAGCGGTCTCCAAATTCGACGAAATTAGTTTTGTTGGAACCGTATTTGAAAAACATAGCGAGATTTCAAATTTAATAATTTTTGGAATCAGTATGTTGTCGTGGTAAATTAAAACGTACGTTCAAATTCAATATTTCGCGTTGTATTTATTTAAATTTTAATTTTGATAAAAACTGATCGAAACGATCAAATTAGCTTACGAAACATATTCCACTGTGTCTGAAAGGGGGTATTTGGTTAGAAACGTCGGTTATTGGGATTTTTTTGGAGTTCGGAGCGATAAACAAATAATATTGTAATTAAATAATATTAAAATACATATAAACTTATTTTCACCAAACCCTAACGCATTAACAGCAGCGGCCACATACTAATTTAATGGCCGTAATCATCGCAAACCAATCCCTTAATCTCCCACAGACGGTTTCGAATTATCTCATGATTATAAAACAAAAATTGTAGATCTATATGAGAGCTTTAAAATGAAATGTAGACGACGAGATTTCATTGAGTAATTATTCGAATTGGGTGCTCGAAGGTGTTGTGTTCAAGGCCATTTTCAGGCCGCTGAGGGGCATCAGAATCGCCACCAAGGGTGGCAAAGGGGAAGGATGGTCGGGGCTATGAGATGGCGACGTTTGATCGAGGCCTTGTGCCTCATACGGCATGCGATGTGTAGCCTTACGGAGCGCAATATGGGTTCAATTTTCATGAGCATTTTGTAGGAGATGACAGGGAGGAAGATGTATTGTTTAAAGTTAATTATAATTTTTATTATCATTAAGTAAGTTAATTACATGTTTAATTATCCGATTTTTAAATAGCTATAACTTGTTAAACAGAAACAGAATCGAATGATTTCATATGCGTTGGAATCATGACAACGAGAGCTACGCTATAGAATTGACAGGGAAGAATTTGGAGCGGTTGAGAATTTTGGTTAAATTAAACGTCTAGTTTAATTTGATTAAAACAATCGTTTGATAAACGATTTTCTAACCGATCGATGTGAGAACTCTCTCACTCAATTTATTTGTACAGTTATTCCATTTATAACTGAATATATATTGATTGCCTAAGTTGATTTTTATTTGATTTAATTATCACAAATTATTATACGATGCATGGTAGCTCACATCACAATTGTTTGCAAACCAGATGGATGAATGGATGATTATTTGTGTTATGTTTTGAATGTGATTTAGAAATAATTAACATGTTAAAAACGATATTAAATTATTTGTGGTAGTTGAAATTTGATTAAATATCCATTTTCAAGTCGAACGACTTGTTTATGTTCACTATTTAAATGGTATCGGTTAGATTGAATAAATACTTTATTAATTTATTATTTATTGGTTGAAAACACCACATGAGTATTGAGATGATATTTAATTTACACTAATCCTAAGTGTTTAGGTTGAATGTTAATCGATTGGTTGACAGACAATTGTAAGCGTTATTTAATTGCTTAAACAGTTGTAGATGCACTCTGGATGTGAATTGAATGTTTAATAGTTGTTTATAACTATTGTTGAATACACGTGATGTACAAAATCCATATAACTAAAATTATGTGGTATTTGATTAAGTCTCATTCCAATTTGGAAATAACGAATATTTTAATATAATGTTCAGTGAAGAATTAAAGTTTCGTTTTGATGTCCGATTTTGGGTGGACACAAAGATTACAAAATTATAATGAATATTCATCGTTGAGATGAATTGTTTTGAATTAAATTTTCATTTAATTATGATTTGTTCAAGTTTATTTTGAAATGAATAGCAATTTCAAAATATGAAGCCAAGTTAAGTAAACAAACGCCATTTTAACTCGAACGGATTATTTTATCGGTCTTATTTGTTTTATAATGAATGTCGAGAGAATTGGAGTTCAAAATCTGATATTTGAAAAGATTTTTTTAATATTATAATAATATAGAATGTTCAATTTTGATTTAAAATTGAAATGGAAGTTGAAATCATTTTTAAAACGAATTTATAAATGTTATAAAATACGTTTTGAATGGAAATAGACGAAATTTATTATATATATAATTTAATGGTTTGAACGGAATGAGTTCCTAAGTGACATATCGTGAATTTCGACCATTAACTTCAAATTGACGTACTGGGAGATCCGATCGTCGGATTCTCCTGAAACTGGAACCGTTGGGTTTGTATCGAAAAGATATTTCAAACTAATATAAGATATTCAAAAATCCAATGGTTAGATTTTAAAATATATCCAAATCAGTTTTTGAAAAGGTCGTTATGGATGCAGTTCGGTAGCCGATATTGGAAACCGATTGTAAGGGCCTTAATAAAATTATTAAAAATATGAATAAATTATGATAAACCATAATAAATGATTTGAAATGATTTTGGATGAAATATTCCACGTTTTGAAAAGATAAAAGATATTTTTATCTGAATGACTTAGTTAACAACTAGAATAAAGAATTGAAAGGAATCGAAATGGTTTTAATATAACCAGAGTTTACCAATATATAACTTGGATTGGATTTGAATGGAAATCATTTTCAGATGTTTCGATATTGGATTCCGTTATTATATAGATATCGTTAACGAATTTGGAAGATATGAATTTCGTTAGTCCCAATACGATATCTGCTGGTTTCAGAATTTGATATTGAATATAAGTCGATATGATTTCTATTCGAAGCCTTGTATTTAATATCAAATTGGATTTTGGGTTGGTCGTGAATGGTATCTTTAATAATACTGTTCTTAAACCTCGTTGAGAAACGAATTTATAAATCTTTTAGTTAAGATATAATGGTATTTTTCCAAAGTGAAGTTTTCCAATTTAATAAACTGTATTGGAATTAAATGGAATTCGATTTAATAATAATAGAGATGAGCTTCTGTGAAGGAAGACCGTTAAGATTTATGGAATTTAAAAGGCTTTGCCTTTATTCCATTTGTAGTATTAGTCTGATACGAAAATTTATATCGATTATATATTGATACAATTTCCATGAAGTTTCCATATTAAATGGAAGATGGTTTTGGGTTTATCGTGAACTGTGTTTTAAATGACATTCGTTCTTTAACCCAGTTAAAGACAAGATTAATTTCCTAAAAGTTGAATAATCATTAAGTAATGATTTTTTAGATTAAAATTAAGTGGAGTTTTAATGAATCCTTAATTAGATTGAAATGTGAATAGGTAATTAAATTTACCAAACACGAGAAGTGTTTGAGAATGGAGTATCACCAGTTTTACTCCATGCGATAGTTAATTCTTTAATTTGATTTGAAATGTTAAATGGTAATTAAATTTAGGGTGCGTTTTTTACAGGTCCCTATTAAGTTTCAAAATATAAAAAAACCCGGTGATAAAAATAATATAGAATACATCCCTATTTTTGAATTTCCGCTAAAAAAAATCCAGATCTACCCTTACACACCTAAAAAACTATCCAACAACAGTTTGTCCTCATTTACTCAGTCTATCGCTCCTATTATCTCGCTCATAAACCTAATCCTACAATTCTGGAAAACAGTCGATCACTCCAACAGCGATTTTTTTATTACCTTTTTTGATTTTTACAAAAAAACTACACAATTATATGCATATATTACGTAAAATTGCATACATTTATGCAACTAAGTGTAATAATTGCATACATATATTAATATTATGCAGAAAATAATTATTAGTTTTGCGCAACAATGAAGTAGACGTGTGTACATTAATATTATACAGAAATAAATAATTACTTGAATGTAGGGACTACAATTTAATTACTAAGATTTTGGATTTTTACGAAAAACTAGACAAATAGATACAAATATTACTTAAAATTGCATACATTTATGCAACTAAGCGAAATAATTGCATACATATACAGAACTGTACTGCATAATTGCTGAAACAAAAGAAATGACAAAAAAGTAAATACATATAATTATAACAAGATGCATATATATATATATATATATATATATATATATATATATGCAAATAACAGAAATATGTGCATACTTACATGAAAATTTTCATAACATTTACATGTACTACATCAAAAAATAAGTACAGACCACATTTACATGTACTACATCAAAAATTTCAGAACATTTACAAAGCAGAGATGATGGTCTTTTGAAGAACAAATAATTTTGTTAAGACCCAGCTTATTGCGCAAACCACTTCTAGTAGTCTCTGTAGAAACACATGCAGATTTCAATCATTTGGAAAAAGATGGACGACCAAGCTTCAACAACACGATAACACCAATATCCGCCGGAACATTGTTATAAAAAAATGAAAATCAACATTAATAAGCTTAATGTCAGTAGCCTAAATTACAAAAACTGCTTCAGAATAATATAAATACATGCGTACAATTCAGCAAAATAACAATAATTTCTGAATATTTATATGCAAGTATTCTACATATATGCATAGAAATATGAATATATTTGTAAAATAATATGTTTTTCTGATTGTTTGATAAAAAATTGCATACAGATATGCATATATTTAGAATAGATGCATAATTGTCACATGTGTAGCTATGTGCTTTTAGAATTAACAAAAGGTAAAAGAAACAAACGAAAAAAATATTTTGCAATTAAAAAACAAAATCACAGTACATCTGCAATTTTTAAAATTAACAAGAGAAGGTAATATTCAAGAACTTTATAATGGAAATGTGCAAAATAAGCACTTTCCGATAGTTTCAAAAGCACAACATTCTCCATTTTCTGAAATATAAGTAAACAAGTATGTAATTGTGAAATTGCATAAAAATCTAAAGTAAACACTTTTTTCAATTCCACAAAATAATAGAACAGTGACTTTTCTCAGCCCTAATTGGATCGGATCTGAGATTTACCTATAATCGGATCTGAGATTTACCTACAATCGGATCGGATCTAGTAGTTCCCAAACGCATGAAAGGTCATTAATGTCGCCTCCAGATCTGCCTTTCTCAACCCTAATCCACTTCCAATCCGCTCAATCGCCACCTTCCCAGGCTTCGAATGCGATATGCAGCGCTTGTTCTCCTCTTAGTTTGTGTGCTTCGCCTTCTTCCCCAACGCGCGATTTAGTTTTTGGATCCAGCCGCCATGGATTCTGGTGCTGGTTGGTGGATTTTGGTGCTGGAGCTGGAGCGGCGGTTTAGGTGCTGGAGCGGCGGATTCTGGTGCTGGAGCGGCGGTTTAGGTTTAGGTGGAGCGGCGGTTTAGGTTTATGTTTTGGAAAAATAACCTAAATGACGGCGCCGCCATGATTGAGGAATATAAGCTTTTGGAAAAATACAAATCCTAATACGTTTCTGGATATTTTAGATCCGTATAAAATGGATTTAGGACCACGTTATACGCACCTTAAATTACGAAAAGGGAAGTTTTGTAAAAAAATTAGCCGCTGTTTAAAATTAGGGATGTAATTTATATGTTTTGAAACAGGAGGATGTGAGCTTAATTAGGATTAATTCTAGGGATGTGAGCCTAATTTTCACTTAAATTTACTGATAACACGATGGGTGTTAGATATGGAGTACCACCAGTTTTGCTCCATGGGATGAATAGATTGGGATTGGGATAATGAAATAATGATTACTTTGGTAAGGCTCGATAATCCCGACTAGTTTTATAAACCTTAATCTTGTTTATGTTGTGAAAGATATTATAAAATCTTTTTAACTAATTTCAAAGGAATGGATTAAACAATAAGTTTAAATGAGATAATCCGTGATAGAATTAATGGGAACCTTTCCCAAAGATAAGAATATTTGTATAAAAGAATATTATGGATTGGAATGAGGAATATGATGTGTTTTTATATCACTTGATTATAAGATACGCGAGTTATTCGGGAAGACCAGGTTCAACCCATTCTGAATAACTGTTACGACGACTGAAGGTCGAAGATATGAAGAAGGTGGTTGAAGACCGGAGATCTTCACATTGTTGGAATGATTGTTGATGTCTCGATTGGGATGAACACCCAAGACGAGGTAATAAGTGGTGATCATCTAGACATACTTGAAGATCGATCGAATATGCGAGGACCTCTCTCCTGTATTGACATATGGAACAAGGAATATGGTGCCTCCGGTTTCGTTCAGACCCAGAACGAACTTGCAAATGGATTGTGTGTCTGACACCATAGTTTGTGCTATATTAATTAATATCTACTAAATATATATCTGTTTGGTGGAGGAGAATTTATTCTCTTTTCTTAACACAGTTCTCTGAGACGTATGATCTTACAGGTTATATATTAACAGAAATCTATGGTATGGTACGGACTGACAATGTGGCATGCTAAGATGCAATTATCAAGGCTTTATTGAAAAGTGGAGCCATATGGATGATAATCAAAGCAGTACTTTAATTCATCACCACTTTGTGTATAGCGTTAATTCACGAGCTTCACACCCCGCATGAGTCAAAAACGAGATTAGGGACAATAAGGAGTGCATGCGTTTCTTTCTCTCTAGAGATAGTGCCATGGTATGGAGCCTACGTATATTTACTTGTGTGGATGATGGATAGCGAGGCGCCTCGGATATGGTCTCACAAGGCCAAGATGGTCGATGTACTGACCAGATAGTAGGTCTGATAGGACCGGGAAACGTATTGTTCAGGAATAACTAATCCACAAAGGTAAGTGTGGACCGACCCTGCAAGATCCAAGGGTCACGTATGTTGATCCTGGGAATCCGCTAGAGGTGGCCCGAAGTCGGTGAGGAAGATCCTTTGCCTCGACTCATAAATGGAATCCAATTTCCAATACGCGACCTTTTGATTTTAGTTGTAAACCTATATAGAGACATAATATATGGTACCTATGTCATCTATGATTGATACATTTATATTTGAAGTGTTTTTCTACGCTATGCACTTATAATAATATCAAATCTGTTTGTTTTAAAACGTACCAAGCATCTTTGGATATTATAAGGTAAAACTCAATCCTCCGGCTTGCATTGCATTGTGTGATGGGACCTGAGTCTTATAATAGCTTCATTTTTCCAAAAAGTATTGCGTTGTTTATTATTTGTTTTATTTCAAAGTATTCATGGGTGTAAATCCGTTCTCTTTTTTATGACATGGTGTTGTGAGTTACCCTATTTTGAAGTAAGTTTTAATAACTGTTTTAAGTTCTTACACCAATCCCATGACTGACCTGGAGTTTATTGTTTTCACCAAAACTCTAGGTGCCCATATTTTCCACACGGGCAGTCAGTAGTTTTGGTTTGTAGATTCTTTTCTTTCACACGATCATGGATTATGGCTAGAGCTATATTCGGAAGGCTTTGTATCTGTGTATTGCCTTCAGCTGTATTAGTTGATGTTTTTTGTTGCATTGTTATTTACATTGTATTTATATAACTTTTCCACTGCTATATTATTTATTTATTCTCTGATAATTGTATTTCCATTGTATATTTATTTTCCGCACTCTGATATTCTTGTACTCTGATGTAAATTTTTGTGAAAGCAATGAAATGTTCTGATGTTTCGTGTTTCGATGCGTCGTGTTCTCAAACCATCCGTCTTCTCGTTCGGTCTAGGCCGGGTCGGGATTTCGGGTCTTTAAAGATTGGTATCAAAGCTTGGGTTTACAAAGCTCGAGAACAGGACACATTAGAACCAAACAAAAGAATTCATCAGTGATAGAATTAGTAATATTCTATTCAAGAATACTAGGATCAGTAGTGTCCTAGAATGAGTAACTCATTAGAGATGGGGTTAATGATGCCCTAGGATTAGTTGAGAGTTATATGTTTATAAGTAACGTATTTGTGATTATTATATATAATTTGATTTTCAATTATATTTTATATATGAAGAAAATGTATGTTTTGAAAATATACGGATAACCTATCTGATTATTTTATAATACGATTTTGAATAGTTTATTTTGACGCTGAGGTAGGACTATCAAGTATAAGAAGATTTTGCATATAAGCCTAGCTAGCGTATATCCAAAGTCTTAAATATACTAGATTGATATAGAATCACATTTTAGTCGCTTGAGGATGATTCTGATAGTTGTAGTTACATCATCAGTGTTTATTTTCGAGTTTCGAAAGTGGGATGATTATATAATTCCAATTGAAACGTCGAAATATACTTAAACTAATTTAAGTAAATATTTGGAAATGATTTGAATTTTAAATTTAACTAATACAAGTTAAATTGATTGAAAATATACAAGTAAATGAAATGAATTAAAATTTAACTTAAGGGAAGTTAAATAAATTTGGAATAATAAAATCAATATGAGAATAGAAAGATTAAATTGAGCCAAATCAAATTTAATGTTCAATTAATTTGGAAACTAATCGGAGATTAAATACATACATACATACATATATGTGTGTGTGTGTGTGTTTTAGACAGGTTATGGAAGCTAAGAAGAGGAATAAAATTACATGCCCGACAAAATGATACTTATTTTGCATATTGATTGGGTTTGATAATTTTATGAGTCGACTGGCTAGCCGCTTGGCTTTTTGATTTTCTTTTGATTTATAAGAGCCTGTAAAGGCCGTTTGTAGTTGTACCGATCAACCTGTACAAAGGAGGTTACGGCGAATTTTTTGGAAATTTAAGGCATTAACCAAATTTCGAGAAATTGGAAAGTTCTTACAAACTGAAAAGTTTAAGAACTCGAATTAGGATGAAGGTTGAGTTGGTTAAGTAAATGACCTTCAGTTTCACCTTCCTTTTCGAGGACGAAAAGTTTTAAGTGGGGGAGATTGTAATAACCCGTAATTTTGGGACCAATTTAAAATTTATTTTTAATTAATTTTAATGGAAATTCAATATTTTAAACCAATTATTTCGAGAATAAGCGACTTAAAATTTATTTAAAACGAAGTAGAATGTATAAATTTATATTTATTATAAAACGAGCTCGTAACGTCATGATAGTTTGAAAATTTAGTTTTAAACTTTAAACGAGTATACATAATTTAATATAAATCTGAATTTAATGAAACAAGAAACTTTAAGATATTTAGAATTGTAATTTTCTAACAAATGTGAAAATTTGAGATTTCATATTATAAATTGTAAGTCATGTTTAGATTAAAATTTCAAATAGTCGCTATGGAAACGTTTATAAAATATAACGATTTATTAAATTAAATAAAAGGATTTTAATGTAAAATGGAAACCGTTTGATTAGAAAATTGTAATATCAAGGTATAAATTCAAGTATGTTTATTTTATAGTTATATGACATTTTTATTGGGATGCATAATAGATGATAATAATTATTTTATTATTCATTTGAATAATTTTTGGAATAAATAATATTATACATAACCCTTGAAAACGAACATATTGCAAACGACCTTCATTTTCGATGAAACTAATTTTGTTGGATTCGGAGCATCAAATTATTGTCAGGTTTATAATTTCAAGTCAATTGGAATTAGTGTGTAAGTGTACCAAATTTAAATGTGTGCTCGAATTTCAGTTATAATTTAATAAGTTAGTTAAAAGGCAAATCTTCAAACAGTCTTCAAATTCGACGAAATTAGTTTTGTTAGAACCGTATTTGGAAAGCATAGCGAGATTTCAAATTTCACAGTTTTTGGAGTCAGTATGTGGCATGGTAAATTAAAACGTACGTTAAAATCAATATTTAATGTTATATTGATTTATATTTTAATTTTGATAAAAACTGATCGAAACGATCAAATTAGCTTACGAAACATATTCCATTATGTCCGAAATAGGGGTATTTGGTTAGGAACGTCAGTCATTGGGATTCGTTTGGAGTTCGGAGCGAAAAACAAATAATATTGGAATTAAATTATATATATATATATATATACACACATATATATAAACTTATTTTCACCAAACCCTAGCGCATTAACAGCAACCGCCACTAATTGATTAAAAGGCCAAAATCATCCCAAACCAATCCCTTAATCTCTCACAAACAGTTTCAAATTAGCTCATTATTATAAAACAAAAATTGTAGATCTATGTGAGAGCTTTAAAATGATACGAAGATGATGAGATTTCATTGAGTAACTCGTTCGAATTGGGCGCTCGAAGGCGCTGTGTTCGAGGCCATTTTCAGGCCACTGGGGGGGACCGAAATCGCCACCAAGGCCAGCGAAGGGGGAGGATGATGAGGATACGAGATGGCGGAATTTGATCGAGGCCTAGTGTGTAACAGCCCGCACCTCCGTTCACGCAAGATATTGTCCCCAACTTAGCCACCGTAGAGGTGTGAGGTTTTGTTCCTCAAAAGGACTCGGCTTTAGTAAGAGATGGGCTCTACTATATAAGTACCCACTTCACACAGGCTTCCACGATGTGGGACTTAGGAGTATTACATTCTCCCCTCCTACAGAGCCTAACGTCCCCGTTGGTTCACAAACACCTCACCCAGGCGTTGTGGTCCACATAGGAGCCACAATTCCGGCTGGGTATTGACTCTGATACCACTGTAACAGCCCGCAAATCTGTTCATGCAAGATATTGTCCCCAACTTAGCCACCGTATAGGTGTGAGGTTTTGTTCCTCAAAAGGCCTCAGCGTTAGTAAGAGATGGGCTCTACTATATAAGTACCCACTTCACACAGACTTTCACGATGTGGGACTTAGGTGTATTACATTGTTCCTCGTACGGCGTGCGATGTGGAGCCCTAGGGGGAGCAATATGGGTTCGATTTTCGTGAGCATTGCCTGGAAGATGACGGGGAGGGAGATGTATTATTTAAAGTTAATTATAATTTTAATTATCATTAAGTAAGTTAATTACATGTTTAATTATCCAATATTCAAACCACTATAACTTGTTCAAACATAAACGGAATCGAACGATTTCAGATGCGTTGGAATCGTGACAACGAGCACAACATTGTAGGATTGACCGAGAGGAATTTGGAGCTAGTTGAGATTTTTTGGTCAAATTAAACATCTAGTTTAATTTGATTAAAACAATCGTTTGATAAACGATTTTCAAACCAATCGATGTGAGAACTGTCTCACTCAATTTATTTGTATAGTTATTCCATTTATAACTGGAATATATTGATCGCCTATGTTATTTTTATTTGATTTAATTATCAAAAATTATTATACGGTGCATGGCAGCTCACATCTTATTTTTTTGTAAATCAGATGGATGAATGGGTGATTATTTGTGTTATGTTTTGAATGTAATTTTGAAATAAATGACATGTTAAAAACGATGTTAAATTATTTATGGTGGTTGAAATTTGATTAAATATCCATTTTCAAGTCCAAAGACTTGTTTATGTTCACTATTTAAATGATATCGATTAGATTGAGTAAATACTTTATTAATTGATCCTTTATTGGTTGAAAATACCACATGGGTATTGGGATGATATTTGATTTACACTAATCCCAAGTGATTAGATTGGATGTTAATCGACTGATTGGTAGACAATTGTAAGCGTTATTTAATTATTTAATGCTTATACAGTTGTAGATGCACTCTGGAGGTGAATTGGATGTTTAATAGTTGAATACATGTAATGTATAAAATCCATATAACTAAAATTATGTGGTAATTGATTGAGTCTCGTTCCAATTTGGAAATAACGAATATTTTAATATAATGTTCAGTGAAGAATTAAAGTTTCGTTTTGATGTCCGATTTTGGATGGACACAAAGACTATACAAATATAATGAATATTCATCATTGAAATGAATTGATTTGAATTAAATTTTCATTTAATTATGATTTGTTCTAGTTTATTTTGAAATGTATAGCAATTTCAAATTTGAAGCCGAGTTAAGTAAATAAACGCCATTTTTACTCGAACGGATATTTTATTGATCTTAATTGTTTTATAATGAATGTCGAGAGTTGGATTTCAAAATCTGATATTTTGAAAAGATTTTTTTTTAATATTATAATAATATGGAATGTTTTATTTTGATTTAAAATTGAAATGGAAGTTGAAATCGTTTTTAAAATGAATTCATAAACGTTTTATAAAATACGTTTTGAATAGAAATCGTAGAAAATTATTATATATATAATTTAATGGTTTAAATAGAACGAGTCGCGCAACGACCGTTCGCGGATTTCGACTATTAATTAACTTCAAATTGACGTACCAGGAGATCCGACCATCGAATTCTCCTAAAACCGGAAATGTTGGGTTCGTATCGAAATGATCTTTCAAATAAATATTAGATATTTAAAAATTCAATGGTAAGATTTTAAAATATGACAAAATTGGTTTTGGAAAAGGTCGCTATGGATGCAGGTCGGTAGCCGATATTGGAAACTGTCTGTAAGGGTCTTAATAAAATTATTAAAAATATGAATAAATTAAGATAAATCATAATAAATGATTTGAAATGATTATGGATGAAATATTCCACGTTTTGAAAAGATAGAAGATATATTTATCTGAATGAACTAGTTAATAACTAGAATAAAGAATTGAATGGAATTGAAATGATTTTAATATATCCAAAGTTTACCAAGATATAAATTAGATTGGATTTGAATGGAAATCGTCTTTGGATGTTTCGGTATTGGATCCGTGATTATACGGATATCATTAAGGAATTCGGAAGATATAGATATCGTTATTCCTAATATGATATCTGTTGGTTTTAGAATTTGATATTGAATATAAGTCGATATGATTTTTATTTGAAGTCATGTATTTAATATCAAATTGGATTTTGGGTTGGTCGTGAATGGTATCTTTAATAATACTGTTCTTAAACCCAGGTGGGAAAGGAATTTATAAATATTATAATTAAGATTTAATGGAATTTTTCCAAAGTGAAGTTTTCCAATTTAATAAACTAAATTGGAATTGAATGGAATTCGATTTAATAATAATCGAGATTAGCTTCTGTGAAGGAAAACCGTTACTATTTATGGAATTTAAAAGGCTTTATCTTTATTCCATTTATAGTATTAGTCTGATACAAAAATTTATATTGATTATATATTGATACGATTTCCATGAAGTTTCCAAATTAAATGGATGATGGTTTTGTGTTTATCGTGAACTGTGATTTAAATGACATTCGCTCTTTAACCGAGTTATAGACAGGATTAGTTTCCTATAAGTTGAATAATCATTAAGTAATGATTTAGGAGATTAAAACTAAGTGGAGTTTTAATGAATCTTTAATTAGATTGAAATTTGAATGGGGTAACTAAATTTACCAAACACGAGAAAATTTCGAGAATGGAGTATCACCAGTTTTACTCCATGCGATAGTTAAATCTTTAGTTTGATTTGAAATTTTAAATTGTAATTAAATTTACCGAAACATGATAGGTGTTAGATTTGGAGTACAACCAGTTTTACTCCATAGGATGAATAGGTCGGGATTAGGATAATGAAATTAATGATTACATCGGTAAGTCTCGATAATCCCGACTAGTTTTATAAACCTTAATCTGGTATATGTCGCGAAAGATATTATAAAATCTTTTTAAATGATTTCTAAGGAATGGATTGAACAATAAGTTTAAATGAGATAATCTTTGATAAAATTAATGGGAACCTTCCCTAAAGATAAGAATATTTGGAAAAAAGGAATATTCTGGATTAGAATGAGGCGTATGATGTGTTTTTGTATCACTTGATTATAAGATACGCGAGTTATTTAGGAAGACCGGGTTTAACCCATTCTAAATAACTATTACGACGATTGAAATTCGAATATATGAAGATGGTGGTTGAAGACCAGAGATCTTCACATCGTTGGGATGGTTATTGATGTCTCGATTGGGATGTACACCCAAGACGAGGTAATAAGTGGTGATCGTCCAGACGTACTTGGAGATCGACCAAATATACGATGACCTCTCTCCTGTATTGGGAATTTGGGACAAGGAATAAGGTGCCTTCGGTTTCGTTCAGACCTAAAACGAACTTTCAAAGGATTGTGTCTGACATCGTAGTTTGTGCTATATTAATTGATCTCTACTAAATATATATCTGTTTGGTGGCGGAGAATTTGTTCTCTTTTCTTCACGCCCTTCTCTCAGACGTATGAACTTAGAGGTTATATATTGGTGGAAGTCAATGATATGGATTGACAATGTGACATGCTAACATGCACTGATAAAGACTTTTGTTGAAAGGTAGAGCCTTATGGATGATGATCAAAGCATAACTTTAATTTAGCACCGCTTTGTGTATAGCGTTAGTTCGTGAGCTTCACACCCCGGTATGAGTCATAAACGGTATCCGGGACAACAGGGAGTGCATGCTTTTCATTCTAGCTAGAGGTAGTGCCATGGTATGGAGCCTAGGCATATTTACTTATGTGGATGATGGATAGCGAGGCGCCTCAGATATGGCCGCACAAGGCCAAGATGGTTGACGTACTGACCAGGTAGTAGGTCTGATAGGACCGGGAAACGTATTGTTCAGGAATGACTAATCCACAAAAGTAAGTGTGAACCGACCCTGCAAGATCCAAGGGTCACGTGTGTTGATCCTGGGCATCCCGCTAGAGGTGGCCCGAAATCGGTGGGGAAGATCATTTGCCTCGGCTCATAGATGGAATCTAATTTCCAATACGCGATTTTTCGATTTTAGTTGTAAATCTATATGGCGACATAATCTATGGTACCTATGTTGTCTATGATTGATACATTTATATTTGAAGTTGTTTTCTACACTATGCACTTATAATAATATCAAATTTATTTGTTTTAAAACGTACCAAGCATCTTTGGATATTATATGGTAAAACTCTATCCTCTATCTTGCGTTGCATTGTGTGGTGGGACCTAAGTCTTATAATAGCTTCATTTTTCCAAAAACATTGCATTGTTTATTACTTGTTTTATTTCAAAGTATCCATGGTAGTAAACCCGTTCTGTTTTTATGGCATGGTCCCGTGAGTTACTCTATTTTAAAATAAGTTTTAATAACTGATTTAAGTTCTCACACCAATCTCATGACTGACTTGGAGTTTATTGTTTTCACCTAAACTCTAGGATGCCATATTTTCCACACCGGTCGTCAGTAGTTTTGGTTTGCAGATTCTTTTCTTTCACAGGATCCTGAATTACAGCTGGAGCTATATTCGAAGGCTCTGTATCTTCAGCAGTATTAGTTGATGTTTTCCGCTACATTGTTATTTACATTGTATTTATATAACTTTTCTGCTGCTTTGTAATTTATTTATTCTCTTATAATTGTATTTCCACTGTATATTTATGTTCCTAAAATGACCCAGACTTCCCCGATCCCCGAAGAGACAGAGGAGCCCGGATTGTTTTGAGAATACAACGCATCAAAACACAAATAGAAGAACATTTCATTACTATTACAACAATTTACATCAGAGTACAAGATATCAGAATATAAATAAATAATATACATTGAAAAAAAATCAGAGATTTAAATTGCACAGTAGCGGAAAAATAATACATGAATAAAATGTGCAGCGGAAAACATCAACTACCACAACTAAATGAAATGCACGAATACAAAGCTTTCCGAATATAGCTCCAGCCATAATCCAAGATCCTGTGAAAAGAAATATATACAAACCAAAACTACTAGCTGCCCGTGTGGAAAATATGGGCACCTACAGTTTAGGTAGAAACAATAAACTCCGAGTCAGTCATGGGACTAGTGTGAGAACTAAAATAGTTATTAACTTTATTTTAAAGTTGGGTAAATCAAGGGACCACGTCGTATAACATGGAACGGGTTCACTCCCATGAATAATCTGAAATAAAACAATTTATAAACATCGCAATGCTTTTTGAAAAATGAAGCTATTATAAAACTAAGGTCCCATCACACAATGCAACGCAAGCCGAAGGATAGAGTTTTACCTTGTAATAGCCAAACATGCTTGATACGCTTTACAATGAATCATTTTGATATTACTATAAGTGCGTAGTGTCAAAACAATTTCAAATATAAATGTATCAATCACAGATGGCATAATACCTCATCCTACTATGTCGCCATATAGGTTTACAACTAAAACCGAAAAGTCGCGTATTGGAAATTGGATTTCCACAATGAGTCGAGGCAAGGGATCTTCCTCACCAATTCGAGCCACTCTAGCAAATACCTTAGGATCACACCTACGGGCAACCCTGGGAACGATAGGGCCGGTCCACACATACTTTAGTGGATAGGTTATTCATGAACAATACGTTTTCCGGTCCTATCGGACCTATAAACAGGTCAGTACATCGACCCTATGAGCATATAGCCCTATATCCGAGGCGCCTCGCAATCCATCATCCACATAAGTAAATATGTCTAGGCTCCATACCATGACACCACTCATAGCTAGAAAGAAACTCAAGTTCTCCCTATGTTCCCTAATCTCGTTTTTGACTCATACCGAGGTGTGAGGCTCGCGAATTAACACTATACACATAGCTATGCTAATTAAAGTCGTGCTTTGATTATCATCCACAAGACTCTGCTTTTCAATAATTAGTCTTGATCATTCGCATCTTAGCTATGCTAATTAAAGTCGTGCTTTGATTATCATCCACAAGACTCTGCTTTTCAATAATTAGTCTTGATCATTCGCATCTTAGCATGCCAAATTGTCAACCCATACCACACCACTGATTTCTACCAACATATATAACCTCTAAGCTCGTACGTCTAAGAAAAGGGTGTTAAGCAAGAGAATCAATTCTCCGCCACCAAACAGATATATATTTAGTAGAGATCAACGAATACATCATAAAAGAATACGATGTCAGACACGCCATCCATTTGCAAGTCCGTTTTGGGTCTGAATGAAATCGGAGGCACCTATTCCTCGTCCCATATGTCCAATACAAGAGAGAGGCCCTCGCATATCCGGTCGGTCTCCAAGTACGTCTAGACGATCATCACTTATTATCTTGTCTTGGGTGTACAGCCCAATCAAAACATCAGTAATCATCCATACGATGTGAAGATCTCCGGTCTTCGACCACCATCTTCATCGTCGACTTTTAGTCGCCGTATCAGTTATTCAAAATAGGATAAACCTGGTCTTTTCGAATAACTCGCGTATTTTATAATCAGTTGTAACGACCCGTATTCTTCACATCATAGGATTGTAGAATATTTATTTCTTTCCCGTATGAAGTTGTATGGTCATGTAACTTTGGGAAACATCCATTAGAGTCATTTCCCATGTTCATGATTTTTGTTGATTTTTGAATGACCATTTTGCCCCTAGTCGGTACTGTTTTGGCCATAACTTTTGATTGGAAAGGAATTTTGACCTGAAACCACTTCCATTTGATTCGTTTGATGGGTTCTCTTTCCGTAGAGTGGTCATAATAGTCAAACGGACTTACCGTTTGGGAGATATGGCCGAAACAAGGTTTGGAGGGTGAAAAACTGCTTAACCGGGCCAAATTGGGTGATTAGCGAGTAGGCCCATAACCCATTTCGGGATTAGGGTTATGGGAGGGCTGAAATGAGATGGAGAATCATTCCATTTCAGTTTTCTAGCCTCCACTTATCACCAAGAATCCCTAAAAATGGCCTCCAACCTCTAAATCACCTCCAAATCATCTTTTGGTCAAGGATTAAGCTTAGCAACCCCTAATCAAGGAAGATCTTCACCAAAGCAACAAAGGAGCTGCTGTTTGGCACTGAGATTCACATCAAATCAGAGAATTATTTCAGATCTTAGTTTATTTTGTGGCTAAGGTGAGTGATTTGCATAGTTTTACACTAATTATGGCTAATTAGGGGTGATTAGTGTTAATTAGCGAATTTAAACATGATAAAATTCTGGAAAAATGTTTATAAAATTCGGAATGATGTTTTAGACCTCTGATATGAATTTGGGTTAATTTGGTTAAGTTTTGTTAATCCTATCACTAGTTTCACCTAAATATGCTTAAGGGGAAATATGGGGTTTTGGGTATGTTCGATCAATTTTAACCTATTATGTTGATGTTTGGATGTTTGGGGTTGATTATGTATGTTGCTATGACTGTATGAAATGCTTTGTGACTGTTTAGAATAGTTGGAATGGTCGAAAACGCCGTCGAGGGCGTAAACAGCTCGCTGGACAAGGTGCAGGGGTTCGGATCGCATAGGGGATTGAGGGTCGATCGGATCGCCCTATGGGACCGTGGGACATCCCCACGAGTCGAGTCATCTCCTCCGAATCGAACCTCCTGCGCAAGGCCCACGAGCAACAATCGTGAACTGCTACCCGATCCGATCCACTCGTGCTTCGTATCACGATCCGACTAGGGGAAGGCAGCATCCACGATCCGATGTACAACGAGACGATGGAGGAGCGCGATCCGATCCGTATGGGGTATTCACGATCCGATCAGAAGTGGAGACCCGACCCGATGGAGACTGGATTCACGAGACAATGGAGGAGGGCGATCCAATCACCTGGAGGATCACGACCCGATCCGATGCAGGAGGCGCGACCCGATCCGAATGCCAAAGGCCGATCCGATCCGATGAAGGATATGAAGGCTGATCCGATCCGATTCGATGGTGATGACCAATAACCCGAGATGTAAAGATAGTCCAAATGGAAGTTAGAGCTCAGGATCCCGGAACCAGTTGGGAACCAATGAGTTCACTTCATGGTTGGACTTTGCTGCGGGACGTGTGCTAAGGAGTTGTCGACGTTCATAACTTCGATTCACCACTAAAAATGGATGATGGGCTACTTATCAGTGCAGTAGGGTCATTATGACCTGAGGGGCAAGGTGATGGTAGCAAGACTACGTTATCAGTGCAGTAGGGTCATTACGACCTGAGGGGCAAGGTGATGCGTAGTAAGACTATGAGCCAGTGCAGTGGGGTTCTTGTGACTCCATGGGGCAAAGTGGACATAGTAAGGATTGGTAAGGCTATGAGCCAGTGCAGTGGGGTTCTTGTGACTCCATGGGACAAAGTGGACATAGCGAAGGATTTGTGGCTACGTTATCAGTGCAGTGAAGCCATTTATGACTTCATGGGGCAAAGTGATCATAGCAAGGAATGTTGGGTGATCGAAGTGGTGAATATCGTATGCTTTATGCACTGAGTAAGAGATGTGAGGATGGATGCTATGCTTGATTGTTTGCCATCATTATGACATGCACACCTCCCCCACCTCCGTATCTTTACACTGTTTGATATGATACCTTAGAGTGTTGTACAGTATGTAGTGCTAACTCTTTGGTTGCAGGTCCAGGTTCAGGTATGTTTTAGTCTACCTGTTATTGTTCACTTTAGATGCTTATCGCTCATACCAGGCTTTATGTCTGGCCCAGAGTTTTATGTCTCCTCTTATTACTCTGGGTGCTCACACGAGCAGACTAGAGACAGGTTAGCTGGTGATGCGCGAGTGGCTGATTCGGAGGCGGGCAGGAGGCTTCCACGTATGATATATATATACACATTCTCCTTGTGTCGTTGGTGGTCACTACTTGGGGCATTAGTAGTGTACCTCATTTATCTTACTTTTTCTTTGAGACAGTTTGAAAGTTGTAATAAGCTGTATTCTGGATTTCCGCTGCTATGATGTTTAGTTCTGATTTTCAGCTTATGCACTGTCTCTCCTGTTTTATGTCAAGTATGTTATTATTATATTTTGTTCTATGCGCTGTGAGACATTCTACAGGTTCCTTGTATGTTCATTTCCTTCTGGCGACCCGTTCCGTGCTAACTGGACATGTGTGCAGCGCACTTTTGGAGTAAATGTCGGTTGGTGCGGGGCGGGCCGTAACATTTGGTATCAGAGCCATAGGTTGCGTAGTTAACCTAGGGAAAGACACTAGGGAGAGTTAGTACGTATATGAGAGCGCGTATTTGTGATTACTTTGGTTTTCAAAAGCTATGTATATATATACTATTAGTGGTATAAGAATGAAGTCGCACTGCACTAGCACCACTATGGGGTCGTTAATCGTTTCCTTTTTACAGATTAACGATGAGCCGAGACACGAGGGGTGCTGGTAGAGGGACCAACCAAGGGAATGCCGCTGACATGAGGGCAATGTTTACTAACCTCATGAGAGACATGCTTAGAGAAGTGCAAGGGGCAGTTCCCAATCCGGAGTTGGTGTTGGCCAGTTAGTGCAGGCGCCTAGGGTCGATTTCGCCAAGTTGTGCAAAGATTACACTAATCTTGGTGGAAAGCCGTTCCACGGAACGGAGTCGGCCACGGATGTTCAGGACTGGATGGATAGCTGTGACCGTATCTTTAATGACTTGGGTCTTGAGGATGCGATGAAGAGAAGGCTAGCGTCTCGTCAGCTGCAAGGGCGAGCGATGAATTGGTGGAATGCCATTAGAACAGCTACTCCAGAGGATCAGGTTACTTGGGATCAGTTCAAGGCTCGCTTTAGCGAGAAGTTTATCCCAGCTACCCAGAAGTCAGTGTTGTTTAAAAGGTTCTTGGAACTTAAGCAGAATGGAAGGGCAGTTTCTGATTATATTGCTGAGTTCGACACTTTGTCGAAGTATGGACTGTCTCTTATTGATACTCCTGAAAAGAAGAATGAGAAGTTCATTACTGGTTTGGATGGATACTTGGGGGAAAGGCTTATCAACCACATCGATGAGACTTTTGAATCGATCGTGGGGAAGGCTTTGAGATCAGAGAGTCTTTACCCTAAGTCAAAGACTGAAGCTGCATCTGCAGAAGGGCCAAAGCCGCAAGCAGGCGGTGGAGGCAAGAATAACTCTCAGAATAAGAGGAAGCAGGACCAATCAAAAGGTGGCCAGAAAAAGAGCAAGAAGGATGTTGAGTGCTTCAGCTGTGGAAAGAAGGGCCATTATGCTAAGGAATGTCGGGCCAAGCCAGCGGAAAGGAAGTGCTACAACTGTGGTCAAGTGGGACATCAGAATGACAAGTGTCCGCAACCTCTTAAGGAGAGCCAGATTGTGAAAGCATATGCTATTGATGCTGTTCCTTCTTCGTCGAATGCCCCAACTGCGGCGGAGAAAGGAAAGAATGTTGTTATTCAAGGTATGCTTTCTATTTATGATATACCAGTTCGAGTTTTGTTTGATACTGGGTCTTCCCGTTCCTTCATATCTAGTGGCCTGGTAGATAGGTTGGGACTGGAACCGGAGATAGTCGATAGACCATTGGTTGTGACGAACCCGATTGGTGGTTCGACTAGTCTTAGTATGATTTGCAGGAATTTTGTCTTATCGAGTCATGGATGTATGTTTGTATGTGATTGCTTTGTTTTGGGCTTTACTGGGTATGGCATTATATTGGGAGTCGATTGGCTCCAAAGATACGGGGTGGTGGTAGACTGTGAGGGCTTTTTGGTGACAGTGAGGGCGGATGATGGGCGGAGGGTAGTGTTTTGTAGTCTACCTAGTGATGGGGTTAGGCTAGTTTTGTAAATTCCCTCGACATCCCACAAGATGAGTTGTCAGATGTGCCCGTGGTTGGCCAGTATCCGGACGTCTTCGAGGAGGTGACCGGGCTTCCACCACACCGAGAGATTGAGTTCCGTATTGATTTAGTGAAAGATGCCAGACCTATAGTGATGCCACTTCGTCGTATGGCACCAAGGGAGCAGCGAGAGCTCGGGGTGCAAGTCAGCAATCTTTTGAAGAAGGGATTTATTAGAAGGAGTGTCTCCGAGTGGGGAGCACCAGTTGTGTTTGCCACTAAGGCAGATGGTTCCCTTCGTTTGTGTGTGGACTATCGCGAGTTGAATAAGGTGACGAGGAAGAATAAGTATCCTCTAACACGGATAGATGATTTGTTTAATCAACTGGAAGGAGCTAGAGTGTTCTCCCAGTTGGACCTCGCGACAAGATTTCATCAGCTTCGAGTAGCAGATGAGAGTGTTCCGAAAACGGCATTTAGGACGCCGTCTGGATTTTATGAGTGGTTGGTCATGCCATTTGGGTTGACCAATGCACCAGCCTATTTTGTGGACCTTATGAATCGAGTATTCAGAGATCAGTTGAATAAGTTTGTTCTTGTGTTCGTGGATGACATCCTTGTTTACTCAAGGACAGAAGAGGAACACAAGGGGCACTTGAGGATAGTGATGGAGGTGTTGAGGAAACACCAATTGAAAGCGAAATTCTCTAAGTGTCATTTTTGGAGAAGGGAAGTAAGATTCTTGGGTCATGTTGTTTCAGAGGGTGGTATTGCCGTGGACCCTGCGAAGGTGGCTACGGTATAGGATTGGCCTACACCCAAGAATGCAACAGATGTAAGAAGTTTCTTGGGATTAGCTGGATATTATCGTAAGTTTATCCAGGACTTCTCCAAGATAGCAGCACCGTTGACTCAGTTGACTAAGAAGAATCAGTCCTTCGTCTGGGACGGAGTGTGTGAGGATGCCTTCAAGAGTCTAAAGGAGAAGTTGACGCGTGCGCCAGTGTTAGTCATTCTTAAAGGGAATGAAGAGATGACGGTATACATGGATGCTTGTGGTACCGGACTGGGTGCTGTATTGATGCAAGGAGGTAGGGTTGTAGCTTATGCTAGTCGACAGCTAAAGCCGCATGAGAAGAAGTATCCTACCCATGATTTGGAATTGGCAGCGATTGTATTTGCGCTGAAGATGTGGAAACACTATCACTTGGGAGAAAGATTTGAGTTGTTTACCGATCATAAATCGTTAAAGTATCTCTTCTCTCAGAAAGATCTGAATCTCCGTCAGCAGAGATGGTTAGAGTTCTTGGCTTCGTATGATTTTGATATCGCATACACACCTGGGAAGGGTAATGCAGTAGCCGATGCCTTGAGCCGGAGACATGCCAGTTTAGGGGCAATATTTCTTGAATGGAAGCAACTGGAGTTTATCGCGGGGTTTGATTTCAGACCAAGGTGCGAATTGGATCCAGTTATGCTAGCTAGTTTGACGATTAGACCCACTTTGATAGAGCGGATTGGTTCTAATCAGAGGGACGATCCTAACCTATTGGAAATCATCTCCAAGTTAGAGATGGGTATCGATGAGGAGATGAATGTGTATGGGCTTGATCGAGATGGATGGCTTCGGAAGAATGGAAGACTAGTTGTGCCCAACGTGAATGGTTTGAGAGATGAAGTGCTTAGAGAATGTCATCACTCAAAACTAACTATACATCCCGGTGGTAATAAGATGTATCGAGACATGAAGCAGACTTACTACTGGGAAGGGATGAAAAGAGACGTTGGGAAGTTTATATCCAAATGCATGAATTGCCAGCTAGTTAAAACTGAGCAAAAGAAGCCTAGTGGGTTGTTGCAACCATTAGAAATTCCCGAATGGAAATGGGAGCAAGTTTCGATGGATTTCATCGATGGTTTACCAAGGACTAGATCGGGACATGATAGCATTTGGGTAATTGTGGATCGATTGATTAAGAGC
This sequence comes from Allium sativum, assembly GCA_030737875.1. Classification (NCBI taxonomy): domain Eukaryota; kingdom Viridiplantae; phylum Streptophyta; class Magnoliopsida; order Asparagales; family Amaryllidaceae; genus Allium; species Allium sativum. Next base: position 105,938,440 of record CM060909.1, read on the forward strand.
GCAAGATTTATACCCGTCAAATCGACCAGAACGGCAGCCAAGTTGGCAGAATTGTATATGAAGTGGGTAGTGAGATTTCATGGAGTACCCAAAAGCATTGTGAGTGACCGAGACCCGTTGTTCACTAGTGGGTTTTGGAAGAGCTTACAAGAGGCTCTAGGGTCAGGATTACATCTCAGTACCGCATATCATCCTCAGACCGACGGTCAGACGGAAAGGGTGAATCGTATATTGGAAGATCTCTTGAGGGCTTGTATATTGGACTTTGGTGGATCATGGGATGACCATTTGCATCTAGTGGAGTTTGCATATAATAATAGCTACCAATCCAGTATTGGTATGGCTCCATATGAAGCTTTGTACGGTAGACCGTGCAACTCACCATCCTGTTGGATAGAGACTGGCGAGAAGTTTGTGCTTGGACCAGATGTGGTGAGAGAAACTTCAGATAAGATTAAGATCATTCAGCAACGAATGAAAGCTGCCCAAGATAGGAAGAAGAGTTATGCTGATAAGAGGAGAAGAGACTTGAAATTCTTCGTTGGTGACTTGGTGTTTGTTAAGATCTCTCTGTTGAAGAGCGTGATACGATTTGGCAGGAGAGGCAAGTTGGCACCAAGATTTGTTGGCCCGTTCCCCGTTCTTGAATTAGTCGGGAATTTGGCATATAGAGTTGGCTTACCAGAGAAAATGGCGGGAGTTCACAATGTGTTTCATGTTTCCCAACTAAGGAAGTTCGTTCACGACTCAGATGTGACTATTTCACCTGATCAGTTAGAGGACTTCGAAGTAGAACCCGAGGCGGTTGGGAACCGCAAGCCGATTCGTTTTGTGGGGCACGATACAAAGCAACTTCGAAGGAAGTCGGTGAAGCAAGTCAAGGTTCAGTGGGGCGAGGACGAGAATGATTGTACTTGGGAGACAGAAGAAAGCATTAGGAAGGCATATCCAGAACTCTTTGTCTGGTAAGATTTACTTTACGATTTAGTTTTCCGCATGCTAGGGTAGACTTGTTTTGCTTGTTTTGCATGTTGATTGTTGTTTTATAATTGATAGGCATGCGGGACCTTTGTGTGTGTTTGGATTAGGGAATTTCGGGGGCGAAATTTCTGAAGGGGGGGAGAGTGTAACGATCCGTATTCTACACATCATAGGATTGTAGAATATTTATTTCTTTCCCGTATGAAGTTGTATGGTCATGTAACTTTGGGAAACATCCATTAGAGTCATTTCCCATGTTCATGATTTTTGTTGATTTTTGAATGACCATTTTGCCCCTAGTCGGTACTGTTTTGGCCATAACTTTTGATTGGAAAGGAATTTTGACCTGAAACCACTTCCATTTGATTCGTTTGATGGGTTCTCTTTCCGTAGAGTGGTCATAATAGTCAAACGGACTTACCGTTTGGGAGATATGGCTGAAACAAGGTTTGGAGGGTGAAAAACTGCTTAACCGGGCCAAATCGGGTGATTAGCGAGTAGGCCCATAACCCATTTCGGGATTAGGGTTATGGGAGGGCTGAAATGAGATGGAGAATCATTCCATTTCAGTTTTCTAGCCTCCACTTATCACCAAAAATCCCTAAAAATGGCCTCCAACCTCTAAATCACCTCCAAATCATCTTTTGGTCAAGGATTAAGCTTAGCAACCCCTAATCAAGGAAGATCTTCACCAAAGCAACAAAGGAGCTGCTGTTTGGTACTGAGATTCACATCATATCAGAGAATTATTTCAGATCTTAGTTTATTTTGTGGCTAAGGTGAGTGATTTGCATAGTTTTACACTAATTATGGCTAATTAGGGGTGATTAGTGTTAATTAGAGAATTTAAACATGATAAAATTATGGAAAAATGTTTATAAAATTCGGAATGATGTTTTAGACCTTTGATATGAATTTGGGTTAATTTGGTTAAGTTTTGTTAATCCTATCACTAGTTTCACCTAAATATGCTTAGGGGGAAATATGGGGTTTTGGGTATGTTTGATCCATTTTAACCTATTATGTTGATGTTTGGATGTTTGGGGTTGATTATGTATGTTGCTATGACTGTATGAAATGCTTTGTGACTGTTTAGAATAGTTGGTATGGTCGAAAACGTCGTCGAGGGGCGTAAACAGCTCGTTGGACAAGGTGCAGGGGTTCGGATCGCATAGGGGATTGAGGGTCGATCGGATCGCCCTATGGGACCGTGGGACATCCCCACGAGTCGAGTCATCTCCTCCGAATCGAACCTCCTGCGCAAGGCCCACGAGCAACAACCGTGAACTGCTACCCGATCCGATCCACTCGTGCTTCGTATCACGATCCGACTAGGGGAAGGGAACATCCACGATCCGATGCACAACGAGACGATGGAGGAGCGCGATCCGATCCATATAGGGTATTCACGATCCGATCAGAAGTGGAGACCCGACCCGATGGAGACTGGATTCACGAGACAATGGAGGAGGGCGATCCAATCACCTGGAGGATCACGACCCGATCTGATGCAGGAGGCGCGACCCGATCCGAATGCCAAAGGCCGATCCGATCCGATGAAGGATATGAAGGCTGATCCGATCCGATTCGATGGTGATGACCAATAACCCGAGATGTAAAGGTAGTCCAAATGGAAGTTAGAGCTCAGGATCCCGGAACCAGTTGGGAACCAATGAGTTCACTTCATGGTTGGACTTTGCTGCGGGACGTGTGCTAAGGAGTTGTCGACGTTCATAACTTCGATTCACCACTAAAAATGGATGATGGGCTACTTATCAGTGCAGTAGGGTCATTATGACCTGAGGGGCAAGGTGATGGTAGCAAGACTACGTTATCAGTGCAGTAGGGTCATTACGACCTGAGGGGCAAGGTGATGCGTAGTAAGACTATGAGCTAGTGCAGTGGGGTTCTTGTGACTCCATGGGGCAAAGTGGACATAGTAAGGATTGGTAAGGCTATGATCTAGTGCAGTGGGGTTCTTGTGACTCCATGGGACAAAGTGGACATAGCGAAGGATTTGTGGCTACGTTATCAGTGCAGTGAAGCCATTTATGACTTCATGGGGCAAAGTGATCGTAGCAAGGAATGTTGGGTGATCGAAGTGGTGAATATCGTATGCTTTATGCACTGAGTAAGAGATGTGAGGATGGATGCTATGCTTGATTGTTTGCCATCATTATGACATGCACACCTCCCCCACCTCCGTATCTTTACACTGTTTGATATGATACCTTAGAGTGTTGTACAGTATGTAGTGCTAACTCTTTGGTTGCAGGTCCAGGTTCAGGTATGTTTTAGTCTACCTGTTATTGTTCACTTTAGATGCTTATCGCTCATACCAGGCTTTATGTCTGACCCAGAGTTTTATGTCTCCTCTTATTACTCTGGGTGCTCACACAAGCAGACTAGAGACAGGTTAGCTGGTGATGCGCGAGTGGCTGATTCGGAGGCGGGCATGAGGCTTCCACGTATGATATATATATACACATTCTCCCTGTGTCGTTGGTAGTCGCTACTTGGGGCATTAGTAGTGTACCTCATTTATCTTACTTTTTCTTTGAGACAGTTTGAAAGCTTTAATAAGCTATATTCTGGATTTCCGCTGCTATGATGTTTAGTTCTGATTTTCAGCTTATGCACCGTCTCTCCTGTTTTATGTCAAGTATGTTATTATTATATTTTGTTCTATGCGCTGTGAGACATTCTACAGGTTCCTTGTATGTTCATTTCCTTCTTCCTTTTCCTTCTGGCGACCCGTTCCGTGCTAACTGGACATGTGTGCAGCGCACTTTTGGAGTAAATGTCGGTTGGTGCGGGGCGGGCCGTCACATCAGTAATCAAGTTCTATAAGAACACATCATACACCTCATTCCAATTTAGAATATTCTTTTATTCAAATATTCACATCTTAGGGGAAATACTCCCATTAATTTTATCAAAGATAAGTTCTTTTAAACTTATTCTTCAAGCTTCCTTTGGATATCATTTTCAAAGGATTCTATTTTATCCTTTAACAATTCTAAACCAAATTAAGGTTTATAAAACTAATCGGGATTATCAAGCCTTACCAAAGTAATCATTTCCTATTTTATTATGTCTGATCCCAATTTGTTCATCCCATGGAGCAAAACTGGTAGTACTCGATATCTAACACCCACTGTGTTATCGGTAAAATTAATCACCGTTCCTCGTTTCAAATCTAATTAAAGATTTAACTATCACATGGAGTAAAACTGGTGGTACTCCATCGATCATTTCTTGAATTCAGTAAATTTATTTACCTTATTCACATTCCAATCTAATTAAAGATTCCTTAAAACTCCATTTTAGTTTTAATCTCAACAATCATTACTTAATGGTTGTACAATTTTTAGGAAATAAATCCTGCCTTTCCTTGGGTTACAGAACAAATGTCATTTAAAACATTATTCACGATAAACCCAAAATCCTCTTCCATCAAAATGGAACTTTCACATAATTCATAATAATATATAATCGATATAAATTTCCATATCGTACTAGTACTATAAACGGAATAATGGCAAGGCCTTTTAAATTCCATAAATAGTAATGGTCTTCCTTCACAGAATCTCATCCTGATTATCAATAAATCAAATTCCATTCGGTTCCAATTTAATATATTAAATTGGAAAACTTTACTTTGGACAATTTCCATTAAATCTTAATTAAAAGATTTGTAAATTCTAGATTATAACTTCACTGTTGATCGGGTTTAAGAACTAATGTCATTTAAAACATCGTTCACAATGAACCCGTAATCAACTACCATTTAATTCCAATTATATTAATTAATTGAAAAACTTCATTAAATCTTGGTTAAAAGATTTATTCTTTCCTCAACTGGGTTTAAGAATAATGTTAATAAATACATCACTCACGAGAAACCCAAAATCCAATTTGATATTAAATACAAGGCTCTGAATAGAAATCATATCGGCTTATATTCAATATCAAATTCTGAAACCAACAAATATCGTAATAGGAATAACGATATCTATATCTTCCAAATTCCTAAACAATATCTGTATAATCCAAGAATCCAATATCAAAATATACGAAAGATTATTTCCATTTAAATCATTTCCAATTCATATGTTGGAAAACTTTGGTTATATTAAAACAATTATAATTTCTTTTTGGTCTTTACACAAATCGGTAAATAACTTATTCTAATAAAAATATATTTTATCTTTACAAACATGGAATATTTCATCCAAAACTCTTTCCAAATCATTTATTATGATTTTACATAATTTATTCATATTTTTAATAATTTTAATAATGCCCTCACAGTCAGTTTCCAATATCGGCCACCGAACTGCATCCATAACGACCTTTTTTGAAATTGATTTGGACATATTTTAAAATCTAACACTACAACAAATTGACCATATTACAAAGGTGGAAAAACGTTGTAAAATATATTTTACAACAGTGGAGTAACCGTCGTGTATTAAGAAGTTGTAATAGACTAAAATCTTTTATAACTGTTTTGCACAGTTGCAACACCGTTGTGATATGTATATTTTACAACTATTTTTCGCTGTTGTAATAAACTTTATTACAACTGTTATGCACCGTTGTTGTTATAATTTTTACAACTGTTAATAACCGTTGTAATATATATTTTACAATTGTAATATGTCCACAAATTATATACATATTACTAATAATGAATTCATTTCAGAACATATTATCTATAAAACTGAAAATATTAAACAAACTTAAAACATGAATCAAAACAATATATTAGTTTTTTCAAACTCTCATTGTTTTCAAACTAACAACTTATTGCAATGAGAACAACACATTTCACAATTCTGTGTCAATATTATTCCAAGCAATAATGTCGTGGGTACAAGTCTTTTTTTTTTTTTTTTGCAACAGAAAAAATAATGTGAACTTGTACTCGTCCTGCAATTAGATCAAGATCATTGCCCCATTGAGATGTTATTTTCCTTCCTCCGATATTATCTTTCTCAGCAATGCTCATGGCTTCTATTTTGTGAAGAATGTTGCAAGCAACAACGCCACTCGACTTGCAGAAATGTGATGGACAACTTCGATTACTTTAACTGCCACCATTAATCTTTTTAAAGCCCTCAAACCCAATTCCCTACAAATATTTTCAGAGGTTTCCAATGCAACTTAAACAAATCTAAGGACTAACCAGTTTCCAAAGAAATGATACAAAACAGGCTTATCAACTCTAATGAAATACCATCAGGATCCTATGGAGTAAGTTCCTTATACTCTCATTTTCACAATGTCAGTCCATTGGAGAAGCACCATCTGTTGAAATTAACAATGATCAAACAGGGATATCAAAGTAATTTTGAATAATATGTCAGTACATCAGCAGTCTATCGACATTAAAATAATTGAGTACATTTTGGATTATGGCCAAAGAAATAATTCAATAACAATGCAAGGAAATATGAACTAAAGAATTAAATAAAGTAACTTTTCTAATGGAATTTAAGCTTAGTTTATGACAAATTCTAGCATGGTACAAACTAAATTAAATTTTACTAGGCACGCAACTATCATTGCTTAGATTCATTACTCATGATAAGCACATATCCTTGAAACCATCTATAGTCATGCCATCTGCATTGCATAGTATTCTTACTTCACATAGTATAAAAAGGCGTTCAAGTTTCACAAACGTATTAAGGAACACCCAAAATCTCAATAATTATTATAGTAAATAATCAACAAACATTTCAATTAACTGAAAAAAGCTTATGATCTTTAAACTAATTAGGGCTGGATCCGGGTGCAGTTATGGCAATATACGATGAATTTACATTCGAGCATTTCTCAAATTGGAGGTGTATTTGTTAGCTATTTTTTATGTTCAGTTATGCAATTTGCAGGTTCTTGCTAGTATAGAATGTTATTGCCTATTAAATCAAACTTTCGAGTAGCTAATTACAAATGCAAGTGTTGGTTCCAGTGTCAGCATTTGTGTATATGAATTCAAAAACTTATCGTTGGAGCAACAGTGCAGGGCTGCAAATTAGAAAAAAGACGAAATAAGAAGAAAGAAAATCAGGCTAATGAACTGGAAAAACATTGTGTTTTGATAAATTGAAAAGCATAACAAAGTAATTATTGTACTTTGGATTTATAAATTTTGCATGAGTTCTTCCACCAAATTTGGCCATTTCCATTGATAGTTCCTCTACCTCCTACTTGAAGATTGTTTACACTTTCAAACAATATCCAGTGCATCGTGTTTCTCCCCCAAATTGATCGGTTGGTAGGAGCCTGTATTGCTCCACTTATTTGTAATTTTCTCCCCATTTAACTCGAGTAAATATTCAAATACACGCACATGTACACCACATATGTACTAGTTAAAACTTACAGTTACTGTGACATTTGATCTGCATGCACCAAAGAAGGTTACTAGTTTAAGAAGGTAAGTTTTCCCTGATGGCACCACCAACGTGGTGGGAGCGGTGCAGGAGCATATTTTTGACCAAGCACCCTGAAATGCCTGGAAAGTTAAGATACATATATTAATCATCACATTTTACTCAACAATGTTGCACTCTTTTTACTGGAGTTATGCTTAAAAGGGTCAACATCTTTATCACTTCACTATAGGAAATGTCAGTCCGAGGATTACATCTCACTTACGCAGACAATTTCACTACCATATTAATCATTACATTTCCTGTAGTGACCCTTTAGGTCAATTTCCTATAGGCAGATATTAATCATCACATTTCCTATAGTGAAGTGAAAAAGATGTTCACCCTTTTAGATCTATTTTTTGTAGTGTAAATAAAATTTGGGTTTGACAAGAAAGTAATAAAGAAATTACAGACACTTACCCAGATAAAATAGAAGGAACAATCTATAAGAGAATGAGGGATGAAAACGAGTCTGCCAAAGTGATTGAAGAAGAACAGGAACAATTGATCTGGTTTCCAGAAAATTACAGCTTTAGGTGCAGTCTTTAAGGTAAAATCATCAATAGACTTCATGTCCACTATAGAAATTCAAATCGCTGCAGTAATCTTTAAGGAATTCAACATAGTTCATGTCTATAAACAAAATCAAACGCTACAAATAAATGAAACCCCGAATTTAACAAGAAAAATAACTCACCAGTAAATGATTCGGATAATAGAAAACTTCCTAAAATCAGATCGACTAGAGACAGCGAATAGATCGCTGGAGGTTGATTGTGAACAAGCAAAACCGTTTGGGTTTTTTGACTAGGATGTATTCAGAAGTGGCAAATGACTTTTTTTTTTTTTGAAATCTAGGGTTCTGTAGGCAGAGGTCAGAAACTTAATTGATTTTAGACTTGGGGTTTTGACTTTAGATGAAAAACTAGTAAGGTTTACGTTGGGACAAATAATATTGAAAAGGGCGGAGGGAAAAGAAATACTTGAGCCAAAACAATTCATCTCAGTGGCAAAAAATTTGTTTTAAAATCCTTTCATTCGTTGTAATCAGCGAAGGCGAGGAGTTGCTGAAAATCAGCATCTCTTAAAGTAAAAACAAAAATAGTTGTAAAATACTTCAAAGCCAAAAAGTATAATAAAAGATAATAATCCAGGTACACTATAAATTTGAAGAAAAAGGCCTAAAATAAATGTTTTTCGGGGCCGATGCCCCCGAACCCGTGCCGTAGCGCAGTGCCCAATAATAATCATCAAGGCTTGATAGCCAAGATTCAATGGTTAGTCCGAGAACACTAACAACTAAATAGCAACGACTGGGATTATTTCCAAAGGCATGACTTATTCACAGACTTTATTCAATGCATGGAGACTTCAAGCAGATTCAACATATCGATAATAACAACGAGGCGAGAAGGACCAATTCCTGACAACCTCTATTAATTAGAAGTGATGGTGAAGTCTGACTTCCATTCTCACAAGAAAGCAAAAATTAATCACTACTTATTACTAATTCACAATATATTATTACTTCTTAATTACTAGTCATAGTTTGGAGCTATTTTATGTCAGTTTGGAATTAAAAGGCGCAACATTTCGTCAAAAGAAGAGAGGGAAATCTAAAAGGCCGATGGCTAAAGCGAAAAAGGAGAGGGAAATCTAAAAGACTGATTGGCTAAAGCAAAAAAGGAGAGGGAAATCCAAAAGGCCGGTGGCTAACCAAATTAAACACCATAGTCAAAAGGTGCAACATTTCATCAAAAGCGAGCATATTGAAATCGATGAAATTGTTGTTAACTGCTGAACAAAGTGCTAGTGAAAGCATCAAGGTCAGAATCAGTATGGAGTTATGTTTGAGTATCCTCAAAAAACGTTTTCAAATTTATGCTTAGCACTGTGCTTGTGAAATTAGTAGTAGATTAAATTACAATATACAAGTGTGAAACATCTTGTCGATACTAAAATTGTGTAGGCGAGACAACTTATAGCTCACAGTGTGAATTATGCCACATTTCAGATTAACAATTATTATTTAGTCTTAGTTATTAATTATTATATATTTAATTTTAATTTTAATTTTTTATTAAAATCTTATTTATTAATTATTATAAATGTTGTCTATTATTAATATTTTTATGAATTATTATATAATTTAATCAAAAGCGGGCAGATCAAAAGCAATGCAAGTGACTACTTACAATATTAATTTTACACGCAACAATTAGTTTACATTAACTATTGATTATTTAATAATAATTAATAAATATTATTGACTCTTAAGTTTATTATTAATTATCATTAAATATTAATATAATTAGTTATTAAATATAGTTTGTAATAGGCATCTATTACAACTGACAAAATGAAAAGTTGTTAAAAATATGTTTATTACAACTTTGTGGAATTGACAGTTGTAAAAGAAATTATTACAACTGTGCTTTTCTGACAGTTGTAAAATTAAAGTTGTAATATGGTGTTTTTGTTGTAGTGTAACCATTCAAATTTAAATCTCATATATTCATTTGAAATATCTTTTCGATACAAACCCAACGGTTCCGATTTTAGGAGAATCCGACGGCCGGACCTCCCGTTACATCAATTTGAGGTCAATAGTTGAAATTCGCGAACGGTCGTCGTGCGACGCATTCTATTCAAACCATTTAAATATATATAATATATTTCGTCGATTTCCATTTAAAATATGTTTTATAAATAGTTTACAAATTCGTTTTAAAAACGATTCCAACTTCCATTTCTATTTTAAATCAAAATTGAATATTTCATATCATTATAATATTGAAATGATAATATTTTCAAAATATCAGATTTTGAAATCAAATCTTTTCAATATTCATTATGAAATGAATAAAATCGACAGAAAATTCCGTTCGAGTAAAAATGGTGTATATCTACTAAAATCGGCTTCACATATTTTTGTGTCCATCCAAAATTAGACATCAAAATCATATTTTAATTCTTCACTGAATATTATTTTTAAAATATTCATTATTTCTGAATTGGAATTAGACTCGATCAATTACCATATAATTTTATTTATATGGATTTCATACATCGCATGTATTCAAATATTGTGATAAATAACTATTAAACATTCAATTCGCATCCAGAGTGCAATTACAGCTACATAAGAATTAAATAATTAAATAACACTTATAACAGTCTGTTAATCAATCGGTTGACAAACAATCAAATCCAAGGGAGATGTGAATTAATTATCATCCCCAGACCCGTGTGGTGTTTCAACCAACAACAATGAATTCAAATTAATCACTGGTTAATAAAGTTAAACAATTCTAATTTGATTCGAATTATTTTTCTAATTTAGCAATTTTCACTGTTTAAATTATAAACGGATATTTATAATTTAATTTCAACAACCACAATAATATTAACATTATTTTTAATATGTTTAAGTTTAACATCACAATTACAACACAATACAGTCAATTAAATTATTCATGGATTTCAAACAATAGTGAATGTGAGCTAACAGACACTTTACAACATTTGTGATAATTAAAACTAAAAAAATCAATATTGGCAATCTATATATTCAGTTATAAAATAAATAACTATACAAATATTTTAGTGAGAGAGTTCTCACTTTGGTTTCCACTCCGTCAGTATTTAATGGAGGATTTCTGTTTATAAACTAAATTAAAAATGCGTTTAATTTATCTAAAAATCCAACTTGCTCCATTTTCATTCTGGCCAGTTCCAAGTCGTAGAGCTCGATCCCACGATTCCAACGCACCCAATTTTACTGAATTTCGATGTCATATGAAAAAGATACGACAGTTTAAAATTTAATTACATTAAATAATTAACTAATGACACTTAAAAAATTAAATTAACTTAACTTAACTCCTTAAACCTCTCTCCCTCGTCGTTCTTATTCTGGTAACCGAGAAAACCCATCACGAGAATTAGGGCTCCACCGCGCATGACGTACAAGGGACCTGACCTCGATCTGAAGTGACCACCGGAGCCGCCTTCACCTGAGCTTCCTCCTCCGCCAATAGCCTTGCACTCGACGCCCCCTATCCTCCAGAAATTGTGCGCGACTGTCAGTGGTTTGGGCCACGATTTTGCATGCTTCACGAGACAAAAACCGACCTTGATTGTTGAGAACACCTATCTCCCCTAGCCGAACATTTCCCAGTTGGAGGTTTGCCGAATGGGTGAACAGATAAGGAGATCGGAGGGGAAGAAGGTGATGTGCTCGTGGCCATGGATTTAGAGAATGGTGGCTTCAGGAATATTTGACTGTGAACGTGTTTTGACTAGGGTTTGACCAAGGAAAGGAGAATATGTACTCTATATTATATTATATTATATTATATTTAATTCACCTGTTAATTATTTAACGCTCCAAACTGCAAATCAACCTCAACGACTATCGCCCCTAGCCAAATATCCCATTCCGGACATAATGGGATATGTTTCATAAGCTGACTCGGCTGTTTCGATCAGTTTTTATTAAAATTAAAATATAAATTAATATAACGTTCAATAGTAAATTCCAACGTACATTTTAATTTACCATGGTCATATACTGACTTCAAAAATTACAAAATTTGAAATCTAGCTATGTTTTGATGAAACGGTCCTAACAAAACTAATTTCGTGGAATTTGGAGACCGTTTGAGAAATGGTCTTTTTATTAGCTTATTAAATTCAAACTGAATTTGGAAACGCGTTTAAATTTACTAGGCTCACATATTAATTCCAAAAAATATGAAATTTAAAAGCTGACAATAATTTAACATTCTGGATCAAACAAAAGTTGTTTCGTCGAAAATGGAGGTCGTTTGCAGAATGACTATTTTTAAGGGCTACATACTATCAAAATATATATAAATTCCATAGCGACTATTTTTATTCTGGACATAACTTACAATTTATAAAGTGAAATCTCAGTTTCTTACATTCGTTAGAAAGTTACAGTTCAAAATATTCCAACGTTTCTTGTTTTACTGAAATCCGATTTATTTTGAATTATGTGTATTTCATTTGAAATTAAAAATCGAATTTTCAAACTACCACGTCATTTGAGGCTCGTTTTATAATTAAAGTAAATTTATACATTCTAACTTCAATTTAAATAAATTTTAAATCGTTAATTCTCAAAATAAATCATTTTAAATTCTTAAAATTCATTAAATCAATAAAAAATAAAATTTTAAATTGGTTCCAAAAATCCGGGTTGTTACAATCTCCCCCACTTAAAATCTTTTCGTCCTCGAAAAGGAAGATAAAATCGAAGGTTGTTTACTAAATCAACTCCACCTTCGCTTGACTCAAGTTCTTCAACTTTTCAGTTTCTAAAAATTTTTAATTTCTCAAAAATTTCGCTAACACCGTATATTTCTAAAAAAAATCGCCATAACCTCCTTTGTACGGGCTGATCGGTAAAACCACAACTTGCCTTACAGGACTCTCATTAATCTAAAGGAAAAATAAAAAGCCAATCGTCTCATAAAGTCATCAAACCCAATGAATATAGTAAACATGTACCTATTTGTCGGGCATACAATTTTATTCCTCTTCTTAGCTTCTATGCTATGACCTGTTCACCCATATATATGTACATGTATGCAATTCCAATCAATTTTCAATTCAGTCCAAAATAACTTGATTTGACTTAATTTACCTTTCATTCGCATAATGGTTTTATTATTCCAATATTTTTATTAGTTAAACTAATAATCACACATCACAACTAGCAATCAATTAGTTGATTAGTTTTTCAAATATATATACCTTTATATACCCAGAAATCATATTTTCAATGTCAAATCACAAACATAAACCCTAACTAAGTTTTGTTTTTCACACCAGTCAATTGGAATCATATAGACATCCCACTTTCGAAACTCGAACATAAATATTGATGATGATATATCAATCACCAGAATCATCTCTAGACGACTAGAGTGTGATTCTATATCTATCCAATATATTTGAGACTTTGTATATACGTTAATTACGCGTATTTTCAAAACATTCTTATACTTGATAGTCCAAATTCAATATAAAATAAAATACTCAATTACATATAATAAGATATAATTTTCAAAATTAAATTTGTTTTTTTATAAATAATACTCTTCAAACTCATTCTAGGATGCTACTGATCCTATCTTTAATGAGTTATTCTTATAGGATGTTACTAATGCTATCTCTGATGAATTCTTTTGTTTGGTTCTAATGTGTCTTGTTCTCTAGATTTTTAAACCAAAGCTCTGTACAAACTGAAACGACCCAGTCTTCCCCGATCCCCGAAGAGACGGAGAAGCCCGAATTGTTTTGAGAACACGGCGCATCAGAACACAAATAGAAGAACATTTCATTTCTATTACAACAATTTACCTCAGAGTAAAAGATATAAGAGTATAAATAAATAATATATATTGAAAAAAAAACATCAGAGATTTAAATTACAAAGCAGCGGAAAAATAATACATGAATAAAATATGCAGCAGAAAACATCAACTACCACAACTGAATGAAATACACAGATACACAGCTTTCCGAGTATAGCTCCAGCCATAATCCAGGATCCGATGAAAAGAAATATCTGCAAACCAAAACTACTAGCTGCCCGTGTGGAAAATATGGGCACCCAGAGTTTAGGTAGAAATAATAAACTTCGAGTCAGACATGAGACTGGTGTGAAAACTAAAACAGTTATTAACTTTATTTAAAAGTTGGGTAAATCAAGGGACCACGCCATATAACATGGAATGGATTCACTCCCATGAATAATCTGAAATAAAACAATTTATAAACAACACAATGCTTTTCGAAAAATGAAGCTATTATAAGACTCAGGTCCCGTCACATAATGCAACGCAAGCCGGAGGATAGAGTTTTACCTTATAATAGCCAAACATGCTTGATACGCTTTAAAACGAATCATTTTGGATATTACTATAAGTGCATAGTGTCAAAACAACTTCAAATATATATGTATCAATAATAGATGACATGGTACCCCATCCTACTATGTCGCTATATAGGTTTACAACTAAAACCAAAAAGTCGAGCATTTGAAATTGGATTTCGATCATGAGTCGAGGCAAGGGATCTCCCTCATCAATTCGAGACACTCTAGCAAATGCCTTAGGATCACACCTACGGGAAACCCTGGGAACGGTAGGGCCGGTCCACACTTACTTTAGTGGATTGGTTATTCCTGAACAATATGTTTCCCTGTCCTATCGAACCTACAAACAATTCAGTACGTCGATCCTATGAGCATATAGCCCTATATCCGAGGCATCTCACAATCCATCATCAATATAAGTAAAAATGTATGGGATCCATATCATGACACCACTCCTAGCTAGAAAGAAACGCAAGTTCTCCCTACGGTCCCTCATCGCGTTTTTGACTCATACCTAGGTGTGAGGCTCGCGAATTAACACTATACATAAAAGTATGCTAATTATAGTCGTTCTTCGATCATCATCCATAAGACTCTACTTTCCAACAATAAGCCTTGATCATTTGCATCTTAGCTTGCCGCATTATCAATCCATACCATACCACTGTTTTCTACCAATATATTTATATATAACCTATAAGCTCGTACGTCTCAGAGAAGGGTGTTAAGCAAGAGAATAAATTCTCCGCCACCAAACAGATATATATTTAGCAGAGATCAACGAATACAACATAAAGGAATACGATGTCAGACACACCATCCATTTTCAAGTCCGTTCTGTGTCTGAAAAAACCGGAGGCACCTTATTCCTCGTCCCATATGTCCAATACAGGAGAGAGGCCCTTGCATATCTGGTCGATCTCCAAGTACGTCTCGATGATCACCACTTATTACCTTGTCTTGGGTGTACAGCCCAACCAAGACATCAGTAATCATCCATACGATGTGAAGATCTCCGTTCTTCGACCACCATCTTCATCGTCGACTTTTAGTCGCCGTATCAGTTATTCAGAATGGGATAAACCCGGTCTTTCCGAATAACTTGCGTATTTTATAATCAATAATCAAGTGCTATAAAAACACATCATATGCCTCATTCCAATTCAAAATGTTATTTTATTCAAATATTCACATCTTAGAGGAAAGGTTCCCATCAATTTTATCAAAGATAAGTTCTTTTAAACTTATTCTTTAAGCTTCCTTTGGATATCATTTTCAAAAGATTTAGTTTTATCCTTTAACAATTCTAAACCAAATTAAGGTTTATAAAACTAGTCGGGATTATCGAGCCTTACCGAAGTAGGTTTATAAAACTATTCGGGATTATCGAGCCTTACCGAAGTAATCATTTCTTATTCTATTATTTCCAATCCCAATCAATTCATCCCATGGAGTAAACTAGTAGTACTCCATATCTAACACCCACTGTGTTATCGGTAAAATTAATTACTATTCCTCGTTTCAAATCTAATTAAAAATTTAACTATCGCATGGAGTAAAACTGGTGGTACTCCATTCTCGATCATTTCTTGAATTCGGTAAATTTATTTACCTTATTCACATTCCAATCTAATTAAAGATTCCTTAAAACTCCATTTTAGTTTTAATCTCAACAATCATTACTTAATGGTTGTCCAATTTTTAGGAAATAAATCCAGCCTTTCCTTGGGTTAAAGAACAAATGTCATTTAAAACATTATTCACGATAAACCCAAAATCCTCTTCCATCAAAATGGAACTTTCACTGAATTCATAACAATATATAATCGATATAAATTTCCGTATCGTACTAGTACTATAAACGGAATAACGGCAAGGCCTTTTAAATTCCATAAATAGTAATGGTCTTCCTTCACAGAATCTCATCTCGGATATCCCTAAATCGAATTCCATTCGGTTCCAATTTAATATATTAAATTGGAAAACTTTACTTTGGACAATTTCCATTAAATCTTAATTAGAAGATTTATAAATTCCAGATTATAACTTCACTATTGACCAGGTTTAAGAACTAATGTCATTTAAAACATCGTTCACAATGAACCCTTAATCGACTACCATTTAATTCCAATTATATTAATTAATTGGAAAACTTCATTAATTCTTGGTTAAAAGATTTATTCATTCCTCAACTGGGTTTAAGAATAATGTTAATAAAGACATCATTCACGACAAACCCAGAATCCAATTTGATATTAAATACAAGGCTTTGAATAGAAATCATATCGACTTATATTCAATATCAAATTTTGAAACCAACAAATATCGTATTGGGAATAACGATATCTATATCTTCCAAATTCCTCAACAATATCCGTATAATCCCGAAATCCGATATCGAAATATTCCGAGGATTATTTCCATTTAAATCCTTCCCAATTCATACGTTGGAAAATTTTGGTTATATTAAAACAATTATAATTTCTTTTTGGTCTTTACTCAAATTAGTAAATAACTTATTCTGATAAAAATATATTTTATCTTTACAAACATGGAACATTTCATCCAAACTCTTTCCAAATCATTTATTATGATTTTACATAATTTATTCATATTTTTAATAATTTTTATAATGCCTTCACAGTCGGTTTCCAATATCGCCTACCAAACTGCATCCCTAATGATCTTTTCTGAAATTGATTTGGTCATATTTTAAAATCTATCCATTCAAATTTAAATCTCATATATTCATTTGAAAGATCTTTTTGATACCAACCCAATGGTTCCGGTTTTAGGAGAATCCGAAGGTCGGATCTCCCGTTACATCAATTTGAAGTCAATCGTTGAAATTCGCGAATGGTCGCTGTGCAGTGCTTTTTATTCAAACCATTTAAATATATCTAATATATTTCGTCGATTTCCATTTAGAATATGTTTTATAAATTCGTTTTAAAAACGATTCCAACTTCCATTTCAATTTTGAATCAAAATTGAATATTTCATATCATTATAATATTAAAATGATAATATTTTCAAAATATCAGATTTTGAAATCAAACCTTTTCGATATTCATTATAAAATGAATAAAATCGACAGAAAATTCCATTCGATTTATATCTACTTAACTCGGCTTCACATATTTTTGTGTCCATCCAAAATCAGACATCAAAATCATATTTTGTTTTTAAAATATTCGTTATTTCTAAATTGGAATTAGACTCAATCAGTTACCATATAATTTTATTTATATGGATTTCATACATCGCATGTATTCAAAAATAGTGTATACAACTATTAAACATTCAGTTCGCATCCAGAGTGCAATTACAACAGTATAAGCATTAAATAATTAAATAACGCTTATAGCAGTCTGTCAATCAATCGGTTGACAAATAGTCAAATCTAAGGGAGATGTGAATTAATTATCATCCCCAGACCCGTGTGGGGTTTCAACCAACAACAATGAATTCAAATTAATCACTAGTTAATAAATTTAACCAATTCTAATTTGATTCGAATTATTTTTCTAATTAACCAATTTTAACTGTTTAAATTATAAACGGATATTTATAATTTAATTTCAACTGCCACAATAATATTAACATTATTTTTAATATGTTTAACATCGCAATCACAACATAATACATTCAATTAAATCATCCATGGTTTTCAAACAATAGTGAATGTGAGCTTACAGGCACCGTACAACTTTTGTGATAATTAAAACTGAAAAAAATCAATATTGGCAATCTATATATTCAGTTATAAAATAAATAACTATACGAATATTTTAGTGAGAGAGTTCTCACTTTGGTTTCCACTTCGTCTGTCTTTAATGAAGGATTTCTATTTTTAAACTAAATTAAACACACGTTTAATTTAGTTAAAAATACAAATTGCTCCGTTTTCGTTCTGGTCAGTTCCATGTTGTAGAGCTCGATCCCACGATTCCAACGCACCCAATTTTACTGAATTTCGATGTCATATGAAAAAGATACAACAAATTAAAATTTTATTACATTAAATAATTAACTAATTACACTTAAAAATTAAATTTAAGTAACTTAACTGCTTAAACCACTCTCCTTCGTTGTTCTTATTCTGGTAACCGAGAAAACCCATCACGAGAATTAGGGTTCCACCGCGCGCGACGTACAAGGCACCTGACCTCGATCTGAAGTGACCATCAGAACCGCCTTCACCTGAGCTTCCTCCACCGCCAACAGTCATGCACTCGACGCCCCCTATCCTCCAGAAATCGTGCGTGACTGTCAGTGGTTTGGGGCACGATTTTGCATGCTTCACGAGATAAAAACCGATCTCGACCGTTGAGAACACCTATCTCCCCTAGCCGAACATTTCCCAGTTGGAGGCTTGGCGAATGGGTGAACGGATAAGCAGATCGGAGGGAAGGAAGGTGATGAGCTCGTGGCCATGGATTTAGAAAATGGAGGCTTCATTGTGAACGTGTTTTAACTAGGATTTGACCAAGGAAATGAGAATATTGCTCTATATTATATTATATTTAATTCACCCGTTAATTATTTAGCGCTTCGGACTCCAAATCAGCCTCAACGACTGTTGCCCCTAGCCAAATACCCCTATTTCGAACACAGTGGGATATGTTTCGTAAGCTGATTCGGCTGTTTCGATCATCTTTTATCAAAATTAAAATATAAATTAATATAACGTTCAATAGTAAATTCCAACATACATTTTAATTTACCACGGTCACATACTGACTTCAAAAATTACGAAATTTGAAATCTAGCTATGTTTTAACGAAACGGTCCTAACAAAACTAATTTCATTGAATTTGGAGACCGTTTGAAAAATGGTCTTTTTATTAGCTTATTAAATTCAAACTGAATTTGGAAACGCATTTAAATTTAATTCGCTCACATATTAATTCCAAAAATAATGAAATTTTAAACCTAACAATAATTTGACATTCTGGATCCAACAAAAGTTGTTTCGTCGAAAATGGAGGTCGTTTGAAAAATGGCTATTTTTAAGGGCTATATATTATTAATATATATATATATCTATATATTCCATATCGACTATTTTAAACTTTAAACAGGACATAACTTACAATTTATAAAGTGAAATATCAGTTTCTTACATTCGTTAGAAATTTACAGTTCAAAATATTCCAACGTTTCTTGTTTTACTAAAATCCGATTTATTTTGAATTTTGTATATTCATTTGAAATTAAAAATCGAGTTTTCAAACTACCGCGTCATTTTAGGCTCATTTTATAATTAAAATAAATGTATAAGTTCTAACTTCGATTTAAATAAATTTTAAAATGTGAATTCTCAAAATAAATCATTTTAAATTCTTAAAATTCATTTTTTTTGAAATTTGGTTCACTTTATTGCTTAAACCAAATAAAAACCGCCTTTATAAGCCTCGTTAAAACCCTATAATCCCCCTAGTGGGTACCTTATAAGGAAAAAGAGTACTTATAAAATTGATATACATCATATAAATGACCAAAGTCATAAACAAAAGAAGGTACAACAAAAACTTCAGAAAAATACTAAAGAAAACAGGTCCAAACTTCACGGCCCATAGAACAGGCCCATCCACCACTTCCAATTCAAACACGAAGCTTCACTTTATCCAGTATCGTTTAACTCAATACCCCATCTCTGAAGTAAACGTTCGTTCCTCAAAGTACGAGCCGATCTACATCCATTATTTTGAACTAGAGAAACAATTTCTCGTTCAATTTTGAGGAGATTAACTGTTGAATGCTTTTTCTTACTCTGAAAAACCCTCAAATTCCTCTCTCTCCAAATAAAGTAGATGGTTGTTGTGAAGGATCCAAAAGCTAAATCCCTCAATTGATCTTTTGCTGAGAAGTTCGTATGTAACATTCTTGCTTCTTCCTTCAAATTAGAGGAGATTATTAATGAAAGTTCCAATTTTTGTTTCAGAGATAGCTAGATGAAGGAAGAAAGGTCACACTGAAACAACAGATGCTCTATGGTTTCTGGATGATTCTCACATAGTGGACAAAGAGGATTTACTTCAATATTATAGCGCAAAATTCTATCTTTAGTGTTCAACCTCCCCAAAACAGCAAGGTACGATATAAAAGACAATCTTCTACTATTTTTTTTATGCCATATAACTGAATAAGTAGGATCTGGAACTTCATGAGCTCGAATAAACTCCCAAACTTTATGAAAAGAAAAAGTACCCCCTTCACACCATTCATATCTATCTTGATTTAGCTTAGGATAAGTTTTAATTAAGCTGATTTCATCAAGTAATTCTCTTGTTGCAGGATGAATTTCTGGATGAAAAGCTTCATTTCTGATGATTTCAGCTACTCTTTGTTCAGAATGGCCAATGAGGTGCAGTCTATCAAATCCAAGCAAATCTACCATGCATTTGCAGTTTATCCAAGGCTCCATCCAAAGATAATTTTTTTGACCTTTGGCAATTATCTTGTTGAAAAACTGTTTTGATCTAGATCTAGATCTAGATCTAAGTCTGAGAATAGATTTCCAGGTGCTTGATGCATTTAAATCCATTGCCATAGACCAAAAAAATTTCTGTTTGCAGTATCTATTTTGAACCCATTTACTCCATAATAAAGAATTTGATAAGAAATTCCACAACAATTTAATACAGGATACTGTTTTGAGGTCACAAAACTTCTTTAATTCAATGCCCCCTTCTCCTTTGGGTTTGCATAAAGTATCCCATGCTACTTTATGTGCTGTCCCACCCCAGAAAAAATCAGCACATACAGTCTGTAGTTTGTTCAATGTATATTCTGGATTTTGATAGATAAAATCCAATATAAAATAATGGGAGTTATTACTGAATTAATCAATTCTGCACGACCAGCAAAACTAAGAAGCTTTGTTTCCCATCCTTGTATCTTACTTTGCACTCTATGAATCAAAGAATTACATTCTGAATAATGCAAGTAATTAGATGACAAAGGGACTCCAAGATATTTGATTGGCAGTGAACCTTGTTCATACCTCAAAATGTTTAATATCTCTGATGCATTGTTCACTAAATTGCTGAAGAATATCTTTGTTTTAGTTGCATTTACGTTTAAGTCTGCATTTTTGCTTAAATTCTGAAAGATTGCTTTGAGTGCATTTGCATTTTGAATTGAAGATTTGCCAAAAATCATTAGATCATCTGCATATAATAGATTAGAAATAATGGACTGAACTTGACTACTTGGTTGAAATGCATTTGAACTTGTTGCTTCATCCATCATGAAAGTAAAAAACTGCATTGCTATAGCAAACAAAAATGGAGACAGTGGATCCCCCTGCCTCAGCCCCCTTATAGATGATATAAAGCCTTTAGGAACACCCTGAATGATTACAGAAAAGGTAGCAGTAGCCATACACTTAAATATCAAGTTTATAAAATGAGTAGGAAAATTCATCTTTGACATTAAGAAACAAATAATTTTCCTATTGACTTTATCATAGGCTTTTTGTAAGTCAACTTTCACACACATTTTAGGCATACCTACTTTTCTAAAATCTCTCAACAATTCATGTGCCAAAAGAATATTATCCCCAATATATCTGTTTTGAATAAATGCACTCTGATTTGATGATATCAATAAGGGAAGAAATGGCTTTAGTCTATTACATAAAAATTTTGAATTTTTTTTATAATAGACATTGCAACATGATATTGTTCTATAGTGAGCAATTTCTGAAGTTCTGTCATTCTTTGGAATTAAAGTGATAAAAGTATGATTTAATGCTTTAGGAAGTTTCCAGACTGGAAAATATCAGAAATAGCTGCATATAAATCATCTTTTAACATGTCCCAATGAATTTTAAATTTTTTTGCATTCATACAATCTGGTCCAGGGCTTGAATCATCATGAATAGAAAAAACAGCTTCTCTTATTTCAGATAATTCAATTTTTCTTAGAAGAAATCTATGACCTTGCTCATTAATTGTTGAAATTGGCTGAAAACCAGGGAAATCAGTAGAACATGGACCATTAAACATAAATGAAAAATAGTTGATTGCTTCTATTTCTATCTCTTCTGATTTGAACAACAAATTTCCACTAGAATCAATAAGGGCTCTGACATGATTAAAGTATCTTTTATTAGACATTCTAGAGTAGAAAAATTTAGAATTTGTATCACCTTGCTGAAGCCAAGATACTTTTGATTGTTGCTTTAAACCACTGAAATATGATAATTGCAAATTCTGAAAATTTCTTTTAGCTTGCAGGTAATCATCATAGACATGAATATCATCAGGATTAAGGTCTACTACTGCTTCCAATTGTGTAACTATGTGTTCTGCTTGCTCAAGGTTTGATGCATTTTTATTCCTCACTTTGTTTCAGTTATTAAGCGCTTTTTTGCAGTTGCTAAGTTTTTGCAAAAATTGATAGCTATGAAAACCCCTAACATTAATATTCATTCCTTTATGAATTGCATCATGATAACCATCTTGATATAACCAATCATTTTTGTATCTAAAAGGATGTCCTTTTATTTCTGGAGTAGGAGTAATATCTAACAGAATGGGGTTATGATCACTTGATTTTTGAGGAAACGAGAGTGCCTTTATATTAAGAAATTGATGCATGCATATATTGTTCACCAATATTTTGTCTATATAGGTCGCTATTCCTATTCTATGCCATGTAAATTGAAAACCTAGTGGTCTTATTTCATTCAAACCAGTCTATAATAAAAACTTTTGAAATTCTCCGATTTGATTATATGGAATAAGAAGCCCACCTTTTTTATCATGTGATGACAAAACATTGTTGAAATCTCCCATTAGTATCCATGCATTAGAATAATAACTGGATTCATTAATCGATTGGTTCCATAGATTTATCATGTCTCCAAAAGTGTTGCTACCATAAATCACTGTGAAAGTCATAATAAATCCTCCTCTATTAACTGCATTTACTATCAAATGTTGAGGAGATGAAGACAACACATCCAAATCCCATACATTAAAGTCCCATATCAATAATATCCTTCTAGTAGAAATAGAAGAATTATTTGTTAGGAATTTCCAATCATTAGGAAGAAGAGAAGAAAATAACCCTAAATTAGCTGGATTTAATTTTGTTTCCACTAAACCAACAAGAGTTGATTTAGTGGAATTAAGGAGTTTGAGCACTTCTTTCATTCTAAAAGAAGTGTTCATTCCCCTTACATTCCATGCTAATATGGTCATTTAATAGATGAAGAACTCCTCGTTTTTCTTTTAGCAGGAGTAGGGTTATTTGATTTTGCAGCCTGTAAATAACTTGTGTTTTTACTGACATATAAAGAAACATCAACCTGTTTGCCTTTATCTAAATTTTTCACTTTATCTTTCTCAGCAATAACATCTGCAATGTTATTTAAAACATCTGGAAATACCTTATCAGATAGCTTGGAATTTAAAAAATCTAGATCATCTTACTTCTTGAAATTGCTGGATCTGGATTATTAGCTATAACTAGCTCTTCAGGGTGAGTTTGAACATTTGAAGGATTGTTTTCTGAATCAAAATTTTCTGAATTTTCAGAATGTTCTTGTCCACCATTATTTACTTGATTTTCTTCATTTACATCAGGTGGAATCCATCTAGCATCTTTGGATACTTCATGATATTCATCATCATGTCCAAAAAGACTACACTGGGAGCACTTCATAGGTACAAACTCATACTCAACTGATATATTGATCTTTTCACCACCCTGATATTTTAAATCAATAAAAATAAAATTTTAAATTGGTTCCAGAAATCCGGGCTGTTACAGTTCTGCACTCTGATATTCTTGTACTCTGGTGTCAATTGTTGTAAAAGCAATGAAATGTTCTGTTGTTTCATGTTCCGATGCGTCGTGTTCTCAAACCAACTGTCTTCTCATTCGGTCAATGTCGGGCGGGGATTTAGGATTGTTAAATTTGTTGTCTTAGGAAACTCATTCCATACGAGCAGAGGCGTGCTTGTGTTAGGCCCGGTGAAGGCCACCACCCCCACTAGATTTTCGTTTTAATTTTTTTTGTTACCTCTGTAGCCTACCTCGCTTGAGACAAAGGAAAAGGACGCAAACATCTGTCCTCTTCTTCTCACTTCGCTTTGAAACAGAAATGGAGACAAACATCAACTTTCGCTTCTCTTCAAGCTGCAACACAATTTAAATTAAACAAAAATGCCTCCTTTGATTTAATAATCAAATAACTTCAAAGTGGTTTTTCGTTTTCACAATCTTATGCCAAGCAAAGAGGTAATCGTCTATTTTTATTGAAAATCTAACAAAATTTATATTTTGTTTTTCTCAGTTATTAATTATTTTGATTTTGTTTTTATTAAACATCGTATATGGTGGAAAAATCAATGTTATTATCATAAAAGTAGTTAGGAATCTAGTGAATTCAGTCATAGGATGATCCAAAATAACCATCTTTGATTTAAGAAGGTGTTTTGTTCTAAAATTACTACCTTTGAATTAATTTGATGTTTGTGTTCCTTCTTTTATTTCATTTAGTTAGTTTTTCTAAATTGTTTGTTGGTTTGCAATGAATTAAAGAGCTGGTTTTTTTCTTCCTATATTTGAAATTAGTCTATGAATTCACTAGTAAGAACATATATATATATATATATATATATATATATATATGTATGTATGTATATATGTATGTATGTATGTATGCTTTATGCTTTGATATATGTTGGCATAATTTGATCTCATTGTTTGTTTTTGATTGGTTTCTAAAAATTCCTTTAAAGAATATGAATAATAATACATTGAGCTTTTTCACAAAATTCAAAGAAATCAGTTCAAGTTCAAATAGCGTTCTGCCTACACCTTGACCTTCCATTTCTTTATCACTTTCTCAAATATTAGAGGATGATCTAAAAGTGCATCCATCGGATCCCGGGCTAAGGTAAAAATTCATCTCTATAATGTTATTGAAAAGGAGAAGTCCACCAGTTCTATTTACAAAAAAGTCACTGTCAACCAAAAAAACATGAATTACTATTCTCTATCTTTTATATTCGTTAGTGTGCTTGATTCTAAAATTGGCATTATTATTACCTGTAGCAACCGCCACAGTTTAAATAGTATTTTCAGCTATGAAAATAATTAAGACCTTGCATCGTAACCTATTGGGGGATGAAATGATGACTGAATGTCTAGTGACTTATATTGAACGAGATATCTCAAAAGTTGTTGGGATTGATGATGTTATTCAAAAATTTAAAATATGTAACCTAGAAGTGTTTGTTTGTAAACCTTTGACGTAATATTTTATCATATTTTAAGTCGAATATCAATCTATGACTTTAATTTTCATATTAAAGATGTGTTAATTTTTGTTATGAAAATATGGGTGTTATCTTTCTTTCTTTTCGATTAAGTTTCGCCCCCGTTGATTTTGATTTTTCCGTACGTCACTGCATATGAGTGAAATTATCATAGGAACTCTATTTCTACCAAGTGAGGATAAGAACATCACTCGAATCAGTGTGGTTCATCACAAATCATGGTTTGGTATAATAGTATTGGTAGGTAATATTTATCTCTCCAAACTAACATTGCAACCGAATGAAGCATAGGATAAGTTTTATAACAATTACTATTTTAAGTTGTACATGGCTGTTAAAAATAAAAACTAGGATGAACATGGAATTAACCTAAAATTAATTAAATAGAAAATTTTGCTTGTTATTTTCATTCTGTTGTGCAAGTAGGCTATTCATGCATGCCAGTTGTCTCAATGAAATACACAAAAACAAAGTAAGGGAAATAGATATATAAGTAAATGTGTTTGGCCTCATGGACAAGGATTTTTACCTTGGAAGCTAAAAATTAGACCAAATGTTTAGCGTTGTTGAAAACAACATAGATTTTTATTTTTCGGTTGGCACAAAACGCAATGTCAAAGGTAGATAGTGGCCCTAGGGATCTTGGAGACGATGGAAGTTAGACAAAGGCTTATGCCAACAATGAAAAAAGCGTTGGTGGTGGCCATGACGATGGCTAGGCCAATGTTTTTCATGGGTATGAGATTGGAGGTGGTGATTTAATGGAACCAAAAGGGTGGAAGTGCTGCATGATGGAGGTGTAGCATAGATAGTGATAGAGGAAGGGACATCGTTGGTCCTACTTTTTTTCAAGTATCAAGCCAATGATACCAAACGTAAATAGCATTTTTCGAAATGTAAAAATGCATATAACATTTAACTTTTTAATAATAGTTACAATTATTTTATTGGATGTAAAGAAGAATTTAGCATTATATTAATAAGTGCTACTTAAATTTTTCCTTTTTTTTACTATCAAAATTCCAAATGATTGTCAATATCGGTGTGTCAAGTAGTATTCTTGTGAGATAACATGATATTGTAGTTATTCGATTAATGCAGCTGGAAAAATTCAAAAAAAATAAAAATATAATATTTCGTATGCATTATACATTCTTAGTGTTTTACCGTGAATGATACATATTATAGTAAACCATATAAAATGTTTTGTCTTTGAACATTTTTTTATTACATTTGATCCGATTGTAATAAATTTAATGAAAATGCAATGCAAACAGTAATCAGTGTATGTCCATTTTTTTATGATTTTAATGATGTATAGATGAAAAACACGTACATATATTATATGATTTTAAATCTCATTAACTATGGTGTTGTTACCCGGCCTTTTGGTCCGGCTATCAAAAATAATATGGATTGGCACGACTTGACGATTACAAGGCTAAATGGCTCAGAGACGTCACTCGAAGGCCTGGATATCAAGTCTAGATGACACAACATGGCTATAATCACACTCACTCACCAGACCAGCTCCCGAAAACTCCCACATAAAGGGATCAATACAATTCAGATAAAGGGATTGGTACGACTCTGACATGAATTGGTGGAATTCGCTACTTCAACCAACAAAGAAGCATAACTTAAAAACCATAATTCATAACCTAACCAAACTTCATGGAACAACTCAAGGAAGCAAGGGGGCCCACTTGAGGAATCACGAGTGCCATCCCTTAAAATTGAGGGATCAGTACCGATTCGATCATATGTTGATTCTGGGCTTGGGCCTCGCAAAACTCTCATACTAACGGTTCCCTGATTCTCCAACTCGACCTGCAACTATAAATAGCCCATTCACAAATGAAAAATGTACCCTTTTGCAATTCAATTACTTGGAACTATCTTATTTCGGGGTTATACCAATCCGACACTGTACTTTGAGAATTTTGGTAATAAAGTGATCAAATATTCTAAGTGGACGTAGGTTGATCATCACCGAACCACTATAAACAATTGTCTCTCTTTTCTATTGCATTTCTATGTTTTATTCCTTGTTTTCATATACTTTAGTTTAACTGTCATTGAACTCGTTGGGTGTTATACCATTTTTTATATCAACATTCTAGCATTTTCACCGGGAGTGGAAAAACTCAGTTTTTTCCTACCGTCCTACCATTCAAATTTCTGAATTTACTCAAATCTCCATGCAATCTACATACAAAGTTTGAAACCATAGTGAAGAAGAATAAATCCGAAGCTAATATGCCTTCTCATTCCAAACAACAAGAGGCATCGATCCAGAGACAAACTTCTGATAATGTTGATCCTAACCTTCTTGCCACAACCGATGTGGCCACTTCTTCCTATCTTGATGCTCTGGTTACTCATACATAGATGTTTGCTATAATGAAGAAACTAGAGGATAACCAAAGGGTGCTCAACCAATAGATAAGAAGAACCTAGAACTAATGCAGCAGTTACAACAAAACATCTGAAGGGATATCAGTCGCCTTGAGGGAAATAGGAGCGTTCAAGCTCTTAACAACCGTGTCTTCAAAAGTTCTTCATTCAATATATGCCAAAACAACCATAGACGAAGGAAGGACATCTGGTAATGGTGTGGGAGCCATCACCAATCACAGAGCGAATTAATATAATCATTCTCGGCTTGGTACAGATCCCAACTATGGAGTTGGAACCGAACCCCTTAACATGTATCCTCACGTCACCATAATTCAAAACTTGGTTTAAAGACTTCCTATTGTTAACCAGAACCAAGTGGCCCCTTCTCAGCCTTCCTGGAACCAGACAACTAACATTTTCCAACTCGCTAAAGAAGTTGAACTTCCTTTGAGGAGGTGCCAAATTAATTATACTCTAGAGTCGGATCACGACCGCCATAATCTGGTGGAGATCCAGAACCCTAACCTCACTATGACATCCCACGTCCGTTAATGTCACTCACTAAGGGAATGCATTAAGTTTCGTGAAGCGTTATAGGTAAACAGAAATAGAATTATTATAAGACAAATATAAAAGCAACAACGGAAATTAAATTAAATTTTATTTCAAACATAAGTCATAACATCATGGTCCAAAAATACCATAAGTCTGAAACTACATAAAACCCATTACAATAATGTAAAACTTCTGTCTTGTACCATTAGAATACAGAAAATACATAAAAAGAATAATTCCCCAAATGAGACAAGCCATAGTAGCAAAGATAGAAACTGAGCAATACTTCAAAAGCTACTCCAAGCAAGATGATAACCGAGTCCTGACTAAGCCTGGGAATTCCCACCCTGCGAACCTAAGGAGGGGGGAACGGAAGAAAGAAGAGGAAACAAAAGGGTCAGACATAAAGTCTGACAAGTCCAATTACTTTTAGCAAGTAAATAAATAAAATTATCATGACAGGCGTATAAACTGGAGAGATAAATAACAGTAATAAGACAGGTATATCAGACTGAGCAAGATAAGCAGAATGAACAGAACAGAATAGGTTACACTTCTCTAATACTTTTCTTTGCACCAATAATAGTATAATAGATATGTAACAGAATTACATACTCCCTAATTACTCAACAAAATCAAGATGATCCCAACAGAAACATAATGGTAGTTTTAGGTGTACTCTAGTAATGAGTTTTACCCAAAACAGAATTAACCGGTATCTAAACAGAAATAACGGGTGTTAAACCCAATAGATATACAGGTACCCCACAGAAACAGACATGACTAGATGTACCCTAATTACTATCCCCCAATCGAACGGCTCCCTATTCCGTTAATATACTGTGTCGGCCCCATAATAGGGTATATTACTTCCTAAAGTGGCAACCTACAGAAGGACACATACCTATTTACTGGTGCTACATCGACTTATTTTCCTAGAAGCAGGTCGTACTCATGCACGCACATGAGTTCGTTGGAACGTGCCAGTACACACCTCTTCCCAGATGAACTCTTATAATCAGTTACAGTAAGCCTGCCCTGACCCCTACCTAGTGCGGTGTCCCCCTTTTAATACCAGAATGGGTTGCTGGCTAATATGGGTCCCACAGAACAGACGACACAAGCCAACCCCCGTAGATCTTGTATCCCCAATTAACTAGGATTTTGACAGGTTATGCCTGACAGACTTAACAGATTCGCATAACCCCCTACAGATTTATGGGTTAAACTTTACAAGTTAACGGGTCCCTATAATGCCAACAGATGTAACAGGTTAAGTCTTTTAGATTAGCAGGTTCGTATAACCCCCATGGATTTAACAGGTTTACTTAACCCCACAAATCTAACAGGTTTACTTAACCCCACAGATTTCATATTTACTTAACCCCATCAATTCATATAAATTTACTTTACCCTTTATTCCATTTGTTGGGTTCATACATAACCGCTTTTTTTACATTCAAACCGGTTAAGTATTTCAATTTAACATGTTGTCATTATCTTTTTATTTATACATGTTAACACACCAGATCTCTCACATTAAATCAATCACTTATGGCTGCTGGATATGCCGGGCGGCTCCAGGCAGACTTAAACCACAAGTTTAGACTTAACCTCGCGTCCTGGTGTCATTTCGCATTTGACCCCTCACATTAGATTAGCCACTTGTGGTTGCTGGATATGCCGGCGGCTCTGGCAGGCTTATACCACAAGCGCAATCTAACCTCGTGTCTAAGCGTTATTCCGTTCTAAATTTTTTTAGGCATATTAATATTAGCAATTATTCTATTTCAATTATAGGTTTTCCCATGCCCCTTTTCAATTCACATATCATTAAGCCTAATATGCCCTTTTTCCTAAGTCATAAATCAATATACAATTTATGCCAAATTTCAATATTCACATATGCTCCAATTTCTGCCCCAATTCAATATTTTCATATGTTCCAATTTATGCCCCAATTCAATATTCACATATGTTCCAAATTTATACATAAACATTATACAAGTTATGCCAATTTCAATATTTTCCCCCGTTCCCTAACTAACACATTCGTATACATATATAACGACATGCCATGGCTAGAAAGTAGCCTGGCCATAAGCAATAAAAAGGGGAAGGTGATGGGAAGATGACAAAAGTGATTATTCTAACATAACTGGCATAATCATATACTGGCATAGTGATAAGGTGGATATATAAGAATAGATATAGTGAACTTGCGATAATTAAACTGGTACTATCATACTAAGGATGTCATAATGAGTATGATAAGATCTAAATAACAATTTAGATGTCCAACTAGTTCAGATCTAATATGATAAGCACAAGGTGATCTAAATAATAAGGTAGATTTAAAAATCAAAATTAGACCTAACATAATAAAGGTTTTCAGATCTACGTCATAGATATATCTGTATGACATAGATTCACAATTACAATAGATCTGATATGATAAAGATTGAGATCCAAGTTATAACTAATTCAGGAGGTCATAGATTCACAATTTACAATAGATCTGGTATAATTCAGTCATAGGAATGGATCCAAACTATAGTCATATCATTTTACTTTTAATCATTTAAATCTAAAAGTAACATGAAACTCACAGTGTTCGGATTTGAAAATAGAACAAGAACAGATTTACACTTGAATCTCAAATCTTTAATTACAGAAGAAGAAAAGGGTCTGATTCAGTCCATGCACTGATAGCATTTGGTCTCTATTGATTTCTATTGAAGAAACAAGAGAAATGAGCCTGTATATATAGCCGCCTACCCCAGAAATTCGACTGCCACCTCAGCCCCAGGGGGGGTCGACCCTGGTGTCGACACCCCTCTTGAGGGGTCGACTCCCCTCTTGAGGGGTCGACTCCCTAGAGCGGGAATTCTGCCGCCTCTTTTTTTTCGAACTTTGAACTGTTTTCTGACTTTTTGATTTAATATATATATAATTCCTCTACGCATATACAAACTTCAAACCCTCATAACTTCTTCATACGGTGTCCGTTTTACGCAAACCAAATGTTTATCTCGACCAGAATTTCAAGGCGGATGTAATTGTGCAGTCCATTTCCCTTAGTTCTGGATATTAAATTAAATATTCTTTTATCTACCCTCTTTAGCATTGTTAAAATTACGAGATGTTACATTCTCCCCTATTCAAAGGATTTCGTCCCCGAAATCTCCAAGTTAAGAAGAATGTATCCTACCATCCACATCCATCTACTCATCCACCAATCACATGCATCCATTGTCCTTAAAGGATTTCTAATGCTTATATGAACATATGCAAAGGTGTGTGTATATGTCCTAATACTAATGCGAAAATCAATCGATCTACTGATTCAGTTGATCTCCTTAATGCAATGTATGTTAGTGCCATGAGTCCAACATATATGCAACAATCCTAGTATAACATGTAAGTTCAATATGCATGCACAATCATTCGTCCAAGTGCAACACCCATATGATATATATCCATTTTCACCCACAAAAGAAAGAAAAATGCACACACTTCCATATGCGGTATGAGAGTGATTGAGTCGATCTAGTACGTAATGTGTGTATATGCATCCACAAGCAACCACTAGCACACACATGCATCAACTTGCATCCATCAAACATAGCATGTCTCAAACACGGTTTATATCCATGGGATTCCTACCTAAAGGTCAGAGGTTCGATCGATAGGGTACACACAATTGACAGAAGCAAGTATGAATAAAAGGTTTGGAAAAGAAGTTAAGAACATTCCCTTGAAAAGAAAAGGGTATGAAGCGTAAATCTTGTCTTTAGTCTTCCAAGTTGCGTCCTATTGGTCATCTTCCCATTAAACTTTCATCAACTTGACCCCTCGATTTCATAGCTTCTTAACCTGCTATCCAAGAATATGTGTAGGAACTTGTCTAACTGTTGACTCCCATCCCACCTCTACTTCCTCAAGCATACTCGGCTCAACTACTTCTGCTACGTCGTGCAGACACTTTCGTAAACAGGAAATGTAGAAAAACATCATGAATATCCAGACATAAGCGAAGAGAGTTGTACGCCTTAGTTTCAAAGACGATCGAAGCACCCTATTCTGATATGCTTTGCCCAACCAACACCTTTTCAAGTAGCTCCCCTATTTGTTTGCTCAGCTCCCTCCTTTCCCTTGGAGCCATATGGCGCACAGGAAATGCAACTGGCTTTGCATTGTCCACCAAGTATATCCAGAAATCAATCTCGCACCTCGGACGTAAGTCCCTAACCTCCTCAAAACATCTGAATACTCACGGACTACTGATACAGATTGCAAGTCATAAATAGTTGCGTCAAGAGATTCTAGGATACTAAGCATGATAGACTCCTTAGGGTCATAAGAAATTTCGAAGGTCTTCCCGTGGCATGTCAGAAATTTAATGACCCTACTCTAACAATCTGGAATGGCACCATACATAGCTAGCCAATCTATCCCTAGAATCAGATGGTATCCTATAAAACCAAGTACATATGTGTCGTATTTGAATTCGATGCCTAACATAGATATTCTCAAACCCCGACAAATCATAGACAGATGAGTCGTACCCCCAATGGGGTTCGAGATGAAAATGGGATCCAAAACCATACTAGTACTAAGGTACATAGACTTAATCACAAAATCAAATATAAAAGAATGCGAAGCCCCTGAATTAAAAAGTTCTAACAGGATGATTGGAAATAGAAAATCAAACCTTCAACAGAAATTTTCCTACCTCTATCCGATAAACCAACCACGAGAGAGTGCACCTGCCCTTTAGAAGATCCTGCCCTTTGGTCCTGTCCTTAATTCTTCGGGCACTCCCTAGTATAGTGTCCGACTTCACCACAGTTGAAGCAAGCATTCTTCCTTTTTCTGTATCTTTGACCAAATGACACACATTCCCGCAACCATGGCATTTCTTTTTGCCTTGAGCTTTGTCGTGCTTTTCGCCCCCTTGTTGCTGTTCATTCTGGGGCTACACTTTCTTGTTTTGTATTTCCTCAACCTTTACTTCCTTCTTTTTAGCTTTATCTTCCTCATGCATTAAGGCCATATCAATGAGCCTCTCAAAAGTTGCTCCCATTGGAATATGGGACATAACTAACCCATGACGGGGTTCATTCAGTCCTTTACCAAACCGCAAGGCCTTCTTATGCGGAGTGTCTACTAGTTCCAAACCGAATCTAGCTAGCTGGTTGAATTTGTACACATATTCTTTAACAGTCATGTCTCCTTGTTTGAGTGCCAAGAACCTCTCAATTTGCATGCTTTTCTTAGCTTGGGAAAGAAACTTCATTTCAAATCTCATTCTAAAATCATTTCATGTCTCCACCGGACGTCCAGCTTGGGTAACTTCCCACCAAAATGAAGCCTCATCTTTCTGTAGCAAGGCAGCTAACAGAACCTTCCTCCGGTCTTCTACTTCAAAGATTACAAACAAGTCCTCAGTCTCCTTGAGCTAATTCCTTGCCTCTACAAATGTTTCGGTTCCACGGAACGGATTCCCTCCCATGGCATAGAAATCCTTGCAGATTTTGGTGAAATTATCTGCTCTTGGAGGGGGAGGAGGAGGAACGACGGGTGCAGCTGGGGGAGCAACGTCAGCTTGACCACTGGCAGTCGCCGTGGCCTCTAGATACTTACGGAACCAGCCTGGTATCGTAACTCCCTCTGGGATATTAGGTTCCCCGAACATGCTGAAAAAGAAAAGGAAAGAGATTTAGACAAAGGATCGAAGGATATTACATATGGCTTTGGGGAATATGTTTTTCAAAACAGACTTTTCTTTTTGAAAATGCTTTCTTAAAACCTTTTTGAAAATAATTTTCAAAATAAAACCTTTTGTCTAATATGGTAACCTTCAACTTCGATAGCAAGTGTGACACCCCACGTCCGTTAATGTCATTCACCAAGGGAATTCATTGAGTTTCGTGAAGCGTTATAGATAAACAGAAACATAATTATTACAAGATAGATATAAAAGCAATAGCAGAATTTAAATTTTATTTCAAACATTAGTCATAACATCGTGGTACAAAAATACCATAAGTTTGAAAATACATGAAACCCATTACAATAATGTAAATGTTGGCTAGTTTTTGAACCAAGCCTCCAAGGATATGAGGATTTGCATTTGGTGAATAAGGATGCTCACACTTGGACACATCCGGTTCGTGATCCACTTTCCCTATCGGTTCGTGGTCTGCTTCCTCCACTCGCTCGTGACACTTCAGGACTGACCCCGCTCGTGGAGGATGCATCACGACCCGCTCGTGAAGGACCACCACGACCCGCTCGAGGATGACCACCACGACCCGACCACAAACTTAGAAGATTATGGACATGACTTAGTCCTCCATGAGCCGCGAATTCAGGATCTGGTGACACCTGTCCGTAGCTGTAATATTGACCATTTCTCCATCAAACCACGAACCAGTCCAAGATCCTCGGGATCCATGCCACGTGTCCTCACGAACCGCCTGCAGATATCACCTATAAATACCCCTATACTTGGCATTTTTGGGATCTTTTGGCAGTTCCGAGTATTATTTCCACCATTACTATTCCTCCATTATTTCTTATCAGTGTTATCTTGAAATCTCTAAGTGAATTATCATTGTAAAAGTGAGATTGAGAGAAATCATTGATTGTACTTGCATTCAAACATATAATCAGAATCATATAAAGTGGACGTAGGCTCGTTAATGCCGAACCACTATAAATTTGGTGTGTTTGTTGCATTTTCTTTTATTTCTAGTTATTATAATCTACAATTCTAGACAATTTGGGTGTTAGAGCCATAATTTGGTCTAACATTTTGGTGCTTTCACAGAGAACCAAATTATCAGCATATCAGATTATTACTCTACTAGGTGGATATTTGAGTCCGAAGAAAGCATTCCGAACTTCCACTGTTTTGGTTTTTGAAGATTTCAGCAAAGTCAAGACATTATGACTGGAAAGAAGTCCAAGGATTTACGAGCTTCACGAGCAAACGAAGCTGCAAACAAAGCTAACGAGGAAAGTGTTCACGAGAAGGCTGAAGTGGAGTCCCCATCTCGTGGCTCGCGGGGGCGATCTGACCCATGGAAGCGGTCACAACCCGGTCACAGGATGTCATCACGAGCCGCCCTGTAGAGGGTGTCACGAGCCGCCCCACAAATGCCACCACGAGCCATCTTCAGGGAGCCACCACGAGCTGACTTCAGGAGGATATCACAAGCCAAGAACCTGAAGAGGGGATCACGAACCGCTCTCACCATAGGACCATGACTCGACCCGGAAAGGAAATTAAGGCCCATCCTACTTGTACTGGTGCTTCTGCTCGACCTGGCTCGAGCACTTTATATCCAAGAGCTAATGCTGATGATCAGTTACATGTCTTTACTCCGGTAACTAAAGGAGATCTCTCTCGTGTGCTTGATATGTTGGATAGGACGAATGATGAGTTGGAAGCCCAAAGACAAGAGATTTCCTTGTTACGACGAAATATTATTGCACTGGATAGACGAATTGATGACCTCCAAAGGCAGAGGACACCTCCGCTGGCTTATCCTCCTACTTCAGAATACTCATCCTCATCTGAGGAGCCTCCAAGACTTCCACGATGACCGTTGGAAAGGGCTTAAAATGTGGAACAACTTCGATTTGGATCACTTCCTTCTCGAGAAGAGGCGGCCCTCAATCTGGGACCTGATAATTGTAACTTGAATGATCCTGCTCCGTTACCTAGGAATGGAGGCACTGTTGACCCTGTTCAGAATCAACCATTACTACCCTCTCGCCGCGTGATTGACCATGGCTACAGGGGACAGGGAAGCTCTGCTCAGGCCCCAGACTTCGTGGCAGCACGTCAAAGAGACGTTGGAGGGCCCTGCAGGGCAAGGAGTGCTAATCCTGAGTCTACATTGACCCATGTTGATGTTGAAGCAATGGTTAGGAAAGTCATGATGGATAACCGTGGACAGAGGAATGAGGATTGGGGTATAGGCCACAGTCATACGCCCTTTACTGATGACATATTAGACGTCTCATTCCTGAGGAAATTCAACATGCCAACTATGAACCGCTATTCGGGAAGGATGGATCCAGTTCAACATCTAATGAGGTATTCGTGGTACAAGAATGTCGTCGTTGCTCCTGACGCAGTAAAATGTAAGGCATTCCCAATATTCCTAGAAGATGTAGCATTAATGTGGTTCACCCGCTTGCCAGCACGATCTATCTCCAATTTCAGGGAATTGAGTGAGAAATTCGTAAACCAATTCTGGATTCATGCTCAGAGGTCTAAAAACGTCATCAAATTATCTCTTATTAAAGAACGCCCTAATGAAACTTTGAGGTCCTACTTAGATCGTTTTAACTTAGCAGTCACGGAGGTTAGAGATCCTCACGAACAGACTATCTTGATGGCCTTAATTGACGGAGTGGACAAAGATACTGAGTTTGGAAGATATTTAGCCGGCAAGCCGCCCCTGACTAGAGAAATATTCTATGAAAAAACTAACATCCGCCTACGTCAGGAAACTATATATGCCAATCGGAAGAGAAAGGCCATCGATAAAGAAGAAATATAGAGTAATGTAGCCATCAAAACAATCTGGCAACAGTTCAGGAAAGGTAGAGGTTAACGTTGGAAATAAGAATCAGGGCAATGGCCGCCAATCTGGGAATAACAGTCGGAAGAAGAATCAGGGGAACGGTTCTCAAAAGAGACCTCGGTTCAAGGCTTTTGAAAACATCACACCATTGAATGATACATTAGAAAATATTTTCCTGGATACCTACAACGCCCTTCAGTATAAAAGGCCTCCACCGAGAGATTCAACGGAGAAAGAATGTGATACATGAAAGTTCTGCCTTTTCCATCAGACCCATGGTCATTCCACTAATGAATGCCATCATTTGAGAGACGTCGTTAAGAAGCTACTTCGTGAAGGAAAGTTGGACGAATACAAGGTTGCTCCGAGAGACAGCGGGAAAGCTGGGCAGGCCCCGGATCAAAACAAACCTGCTGCTAGGCCTACTGCTTAGCAGAAAGAAAAAAACATTATCATCAACATTATAGTAGGAGGACCTCATCTTGCTGGACATAACTTTAGGGAAATGGATCAATATGTGAATGCGGAGAAACACCTCGAAGTAGGGGAATGCAGTAATCCTGAGATTGCAGCTCCGATAAAGCAGCACAAAAAAAGTCCGACGATGTCATCTTTCATGGTAGAGACAGTGTTGGAGTTCACGACCCCATTGAGGACCCTTTAGTGATCACATCGGTCCTGCTTTGGTCCACAATGTGGTGGTGGAAAATGGAAGTTCAGTAAACATTTTGTTTAAAAAAGTATTTGATCAGATGAAGCTTGAAGCGAAAATTTGAAGCCCTGTGATGGATGGATACATGGCTTCAAAGGAGCCTCAACATCCCCGATCGGATATGTCGAATTGTCAGTAACTTTAGGAGAAGGAGATCGCCGGAGAGTGATAATTCTTCCATTTGTGGTATTGGATATCGAGTCACCTTATAACGCCTTCTTGGACCGACCAGCCCTAGTAGAATTCAGAGCTTGTATTGCACCCTGGTGCCTATTGTTAAAGTTCCCAACAGATGCAGGAGTGGGAATAGTCAGAGGTGACCAAGTCGCAGGACAAACCTTCTACATAGAAGAGTTGAAGTTGTTGCTCAAAGGATTAAACATAGAACCAAAGGGGACTCCTCCACCCGCAAAGAAGGATTTAACATAGCAATTAAAGACGGCCCCGAAGGAGCCGCCCAGAGAACTGCCCGAGGATATAGATCCTAGAGAGGACGAGGAAGCTATGGGCAGAATGGCGACTCCAAACAAAACGATTGAGGATATTCCAATCGATGATGATGACCTAGCGAATATGTTGAAGATTGGATCCCAGTTAGACCCCCTTCGTGCAAAAGAATTGACCGACTTCCTAAAGGCCAACCTGGATGTGTTTGCCTGGACCCATGCTGACATGTGTCGGATATCCCCGTCAATTATGCGCCACTCATTGAGCATCAACCTGAAGCATCCACCTGTTAAGCAGAAAAAGCGAATGCTTGGCCCGGAGAGGTCAACTGCCTTAAAGGAAGAGGTTGAGAAGTTGAGGAGCAATGGATTCAATAGAGATTCAACTTACCTGGAATGGATTTCAAACCCGGTTTTGGTAAAGAAGGCCAATGGGAAATGACGCATCTGCATTGATTTTTCGTATTTGAACAAGGCTTGTCCGAAAGACAGTTTCCCACTTCCTAGAACTGATCAATTGGTGGATTCAACGACGGGTCACGAACTCCTCTACTTCATGGACGCATATTCCAGATATAACCAAATTCCCGTACATGTTCCGGATCAGGAGCATACCAGCTTCATCACAGATTTGGGATTGTACTACTATGTACTGATGCCTTTCGGCTTAAAGAACGCTGGAGCTACATATCAACGACTAGTAAACTGGATGTTCTACAGCCAGATTGGGAAGATAATGGAAGTGTATGTGGATGACATGCTTGTGAAGTTCAGACAATCATCCAACCATACTGCCGATCTAGCAGAATTGTTTGACATCCTTAGGCAATACGGGATGAAGCTTAACCCCCTGAAGTGTTCATTTGGAGTCGCCTCTGGAAAAAATTTAGGCTTTATCGTTAGCTCATGTGGATTTGAAATCAATCCAGATCAGATCGCAGCAATAAGGAATATCCAAGAACCAAGACAAATCAAAGATGTACAGAGCCTCGCTGGGAAAGTAGCCGCGTTAAGCAGATTCATCTCCAAAGCTACAGATAAGTGCATTCCATTTTTTGATTTGATAAAGAGATGGAGGCGCAATTTCAAATGGTCTCCTGATTGTGTAGAAGCATTCCATAATCTCCAGGATCATCTAGAAAAACCCTCGATATTGTCCAAGCCGGTAGATCATGAGGACTTGTTCTTGTACTTGGCAGTACCATCCCACGCAATAAGTTCAGCCCTAATAAGGGAAGAAGATAAAGTCAGAAGACCAGTGTACTACGTAAGTAAGAAGCTAGCGGCGGCAGAGCGGAACTACCCAAAGATAGAAAAACTTGCGTACAGCCTACTGATCACATCTAGAAAGCTTCGCCACTACTTTCAAGCTCATCCTATCATTGTATACACTAATATCCACTCCGAAAGTGTTACAAAGACCAGAGGCATCGGGAAGGCTACTCAAGTGGAATATCGAGTTGAGTCAGTTTGACCTGAACTTTCATCCCCGAAGATCGATAAGGGGGCATATGTTGGCAGATTTAGTAGTAGAATTTACTATCCCAGAGGACGATGTAGTGAATGAAGAAGCTGATACCTCAAAATCACTAGTTGACCCCAATGCCTGGAAACTGTATACAGATGGAACCAGGAAAGATAGACGATCTGGTGCTGGAGTTGTGCTTGTAACCCCTGAAAAATGATCGATATACTATGCTTTGAGAATAGAGTTCCACACTACGAACAATGACTCGGAGTATGAAGCAATGATTGACGGGCTCAGGCTTGCAAAGGAGTTGGGAATAGCGAAATTGGATATCTTTTGTGATTCCAAGATAGTTGTGAACCAGGTCAATGAAGAGATTCAGGCCAAAGGGCCAAGGCTCGTATAATACTTGAAGGAAGTAAGAAAATTGATGAATGGCTTCGAACACTACAACAAACACATATCCCCCGATTAGAGAATCAGAGCGCAGATAAGTTGGCCAAGATGGCTAGTTCTGATAACCCCGAGGACACATAAATGGTCCTGATAGAGGTACTGCAGTCTCCAAGTATCGACCAGATGGAAATTGATCTTGTACTGGAGACTGAGCCGGAAAGGGAATCATGGATGACACCCTTAAAGAACTTCCTGATAAATGGGACACTTCCCACCAAAAAGAGCGAAAGGTGTGCTGTCATTCGCAAAGCCTCCAGATATGTCATGCAAGGCGAAGTTTTATATCGACAAGGGTTCTTAATGCCGCTCCTCCGGTGTATATCCCACGACGACATATATAGAGTGTTGAGAGAAGTTCACGAGGGTGAGTATGGCGACCACATTGTGGGATAAACACTGGCGAAGAAGATACTGCGATACGGCTATTTCTGGCCAACCGTGAACAAAGATGCGGCTAAGTATGCATGACGTTGTGACGCATGCTAGAAGTTTTCGAAGATTCCCAGGGCACCTACCAGCTAGTTGAAGACGATGATGAGTCCGTGGCCCTTCGCTGTGTGGGGAATTGACATTATTGGAAGCCTTCCCATAGCGAAGGGCGGAGTGAAATTTGCCATTGTAGCCGTGGATTGCTTTACTAAGTGGGTCGAAGCCGAACCATTGACCACGATCAAAACCAAGAGGGTGATCAACTTCATCGTGAGAAACACTATATGTCGATTTGGAATCCCGAAAGTCATCATAACAGATAACGGGACCCAATTTGACAGCACCGAGTTCCGGGATTTTCGCCAGAGATATCATATCGAGAAGAGATTCACAACTGTAGCACATCCGCAGTCAAATGGACAAGTAGAGGCAGCGAACAAAGTAATCAAGTCCATTTTGAAGAAGCAATTGAAACGGGCCAAAGCCATGTGGGTCGACAAGCTACCCTTGGCGTACCAAACAACTTTCAAATCAGTTACGGGGCATATACCTTTCTCCCTTGCTTTCATGTTTGAGCCAGTCATCCCAGTCGAATTAGAAGTACCGTCCCACAGGGTCACTTACTACGACCCAATGACCAATAAGGAGTTACTCCTCGAATCCCTGGATATGGTAGAAGAGAAAAAGGATGAAGCAGATCTACGTGCCTTAAGGCACAAACAACAGAAGAGTCCGAGCTCGAACCTTTGAACCCGGAGACTTGGTTGTGAAGCATGTCTTTCCACCCCCAGTACATTTGGGCCCGAAATGGGAAGGACCCTGTACCAACCTACGGAGGCTTGATAATGGATCTTTCAAGCTAGCGACTGTGGGTGGAAAAGAAATTCCCAAAGTGTGGAATGCCCGGCATTTGCGGCACTATTTGACATGAAATTGTCATTTTTACCCTTTTGTTTTTAGGACCATGTAGAAAGGCACGACTTTCCTAAAATAGTCGGGTTATATAAGAAAAAGATTATAAAGTGGATGTAGGTCATGATTCGACCGAACCACTATAAAATATCATGTGTCATTTACTTTTACCCCACCATTTCTTATTTACTTTGTCATTCGTTATTCACATGAATCATTATAATCTTTTAAATTTGTTATGAACCTTGCAATAATCTCGGAGCACATAATTCAAAGTGCCTTCTATCAGATCAGAAGGTCAATAATGTGCAGGACATTGAGGGTGCAATGAAATAAACGACACAACTGCCGACACTCTACTTCTCATGACCTGAGAAAGAGTACAAAGACAAGGAAATGGATTGTCCACGAGACGTGAAGGTGCACCATGATTATAAAGACCGTATCAACTGTACTCTACCCTTGGCACTCGACGGGAGAGTATAAAGGTGCCAGAGACTGGGCATCATAAAAAAACTCCTACCCCGCTGAAGGAACGGGGGGCAGATTGAAAGCTGAGTTCGAACTTTATCCTGGACATGCGACAGGAGAGTATAAAGGCGTTTTGATTAAATGTCACAAAAGGGCTCCTATCCCGCTGCAGAATCGGGAACAAGAATGAAAGCTGAGCCTGACCCCCTCATTTTCGGGCATGGGGGCAGCACATATATGACTCTAATCAATCCTCAATAAGCCCTGTCCAGGCATCACATTAATGATTGATTGGGGCCATACTCATACACATTTATGCATGGTGTAGAGATTTTTTAATTTTCATTGTACATGATTCTAACTTAGTTATGATTCAGATGTTTGTGACTTAGAATGATAAATTTGCAGGTACGCAATAATGCAAAAGAAACAGATTTTCATTTACTAAGTGCAGGTTTACAAGACAAGGCTAGACAAAATATGAGGGCCATACTCGCAAC
This sequence comes from Allium sativum, assembly GCA_030737875.1. Taxonomy (NCBI): domain Eukaryota; kingdom Viridiplantae; phylum Streptophyta; class Magnoliopsida; order Asparagales; family Amaryllidaceae; genus Allium; species Allium sativum. Next base: position 105,981,026 of record CM060909.1, read on the forward strand.
TACATCATAAGGCCAGTGGAACAACTAAAAAGAGAAAAGACATAAATAAACTGGCTTTACTTGGGCTTCGGGAATGACCTTTGCCTTCTCTCCTTCGTCTGCTTCTCTGGTTCCTCCTTATTGGAATCAGATTTATCCTGCTTTTTCCTCTTCCTCTTATCTGAAGGAGGATCCTGTGGAGGGTCAGAAGATTGGGATGCAAGCTGTGTAGGTATCGATTTACTGGACAACTTTATAATTAACCCAGATTCGGGATCAGTTACAGAGATAGGTGGCACATTTAGTGGCTCTTGCTCCTCTATTTTTAAGGCCAGCTATTCATCCTTCTTGGCCTTTAAGTCGGCTATAGTCATGCTGTCTTCATCCTTTGTCTCTCCCGTGATGGTGACCTCCTCTTCCTTGTCTCCATGACCATCATCATTATCCTGTAAAGCTTCGATGATTTCAGCATCCTTGGGAACATCGGTGCTTGATACCAGAATGGCATTTTCGGTTGTTATGCCCTCGGTTTTCCTTGGGACATCATGAACTTCAACACTAGGGGGTACACTGACTTCCTCAACCTCTGCTTGTCTTGCTACATCCTTCTCTGTCGGCTTGACACCTATATTATGAGAAGCAATTGTTATTAGTTTGGGAGATAATGTGGTCTTCTCAGTTGTTTGCTCCACAATGCGACAATAAGTTACAATAGCTTTGACAAATTGTGGAGAGAATATGGAGATACCTTCGGCTGACTCCTCACCCGAAGCCATGGTAGAAACCCCAACTGTTGGAGGAACTAGGACCCCACAGATCAAGGGATCGTCTGGATTATACTCCTTAACCTCAGAAGTCTTGGGCTCTGGTGCTGAGCTTGAACCTTCATCAATTTTGCTCTTACCCTTGAGTTTAAGTCTCTCTTTCTCCATGGCCTCTTGAATTTGATGCCTACCCTCTGCTAAAGCCTCAGGCTCTCCACCTTTGAGAAAATTCTGCATGAGTTGGTTCTCGTCGATTTCCCTCGACCTTTAAGCGTCGCTTCTCACCTTCAACAATCTGCTCCCATACATTAACCAAGGTGGTGGGTTAGTTACTGATCCAAGAGATATCTTGAGTCTGAATGACTTGAACAAAAAAGTCCATTAGCTGCTCATCGAACTCCTCCACCTCCTTCTCGACCGCAGAAAGTTTGGCAGTAGCAGTGGAGGCAGACTCGAGAGCCACATTAGCATTGCCTTTGGCAAGAGCTTCCCGTTCCACGACATGAGCAAGATTGTCCTTTAAGCTTGCTTTTTCCTTCTCCCAAGCATCCTTCTTTGCGGCAAAACGATCCTGCGATGCCTTTAGCTCAGTATTAACCGTCTTGAGATCCTCTATCTCTTTCTTTAGAGCCACCCGCTCTTAGCTGTTTGAATCGAGCTCAAGATGGAAAAGTTTCTTGGCGTTGTCTAACTATGTTTTATAGTTTTCAGCATCTCACTGAGCTAAAGCAAGTTGAGCCTGTGCATCTTCAATTTCCTTCTTATCCTTGCTCCTAGCCTTACCGTCATGATCAATCTTTACTCTAGCCCTGGATGCATCCATTTCCAGATGACGGATAACATCTGACAGATTCTTGGCGTGCTTTTTCATTACTCTATATTGTTTAGCTACGTGACCAATTTGTCCTACAACCTCTACATTCCATTCATCAGGAATTAGTTCAAGATCCAGAACGAAATGCATCCTCTCAAAATAGATATTGGGGAATTCTTTTCGCAAGCACTCCAACTTTGCCTTATTATCGGAGGTAAGGGCCACCTCTTGTACGGTGGTACTGTTCAGGTGGTGCTGACCAGAAGGAACAAGAGTCGCTTTCTCTTTTTCCAAACTTTTGCTTGGGTCTTTGTCTTTGTCTTTGGATTCATGACGCTTCTTGGAAGATTTGCCCTGAGACGTGTACTCTTAGGAGGAGTTAGAACTTTGGGAAGTTGCTTGCCTCCCGCCTGTGGCACTTGACGACTATGGTACTTCCCAGGATCCTGCTTCGAAGGAGAGAGAGACTGTGTAGAATCATGGTGTCGTTGACTATCTCTTACCCGACTGTCACTGCGGTCATGTTCAAATATGGGATTGAGTCTGGGAGTACAGCCATGAAGTTCACGATGAGAATATGAGTGGCGATGAGACATTTTTCCTGCAAAGAACAACAAACAAGTATAAGACCCATGAATACAAATAGAACATGAGTGATGTGGCAAGTGGTGCATGTGATTTGTGTATCCCGTGTAATCCCCCCAATAGACCAGGGCCGGGAGCTAGGCTCGTCTGTACAGTATCTTTCTCTTTGGTGGGAGTGGTTTCTTCATCAGAGACAGGGAAGAATGGTTTCCCTCCGAAGTCCTCAGGTGTGTAGATGTTATCTGGCAGGGGGATTTTTTCCTAACACCCCAAATATCTGCTTCTCTGTCAATGTATCATGGGTGGTAGGCTCTACTGTGGTGGAGTCCTCGAGGGAGACTACTCCTTGGACACTGAAACCTTCTTTGGCTCATCAGCTCGGATTTCATTTCCTTTGTATACATTCAAATCCTCATCATCCTGGTCAATCATTGGCAAAGGACTCTTACGAAATTCGGTCGTCTTTGTAGCTTTCGTGGTCACTTCTCCCTCGGCCGGGGGCATGCTACTAGATTTCGCGACTGTTTGAGTAGGGGGGACGTACTTGTAGGGCTTGCCACCCGGACCAAGCCCGAATCTTACATCCAAAAGGTGGTGTTTGCGAAGGTTCTCGTCAGTTATGCATTTCTTAATTTTACAGAGCTCCGACTTGCTTTTTAAAAGATGAGACAACCGGTCTTCATCAGTCGTCTTTGTAGCATTCGTGGTCACTTCTCCCTCGGCCGGGGGCATGCTACTAGATTTCGCGACTGTTTGAGTAGGGGGGACGTACTTGTAGGGCTTGCCACCCGGACCAAGCCCGAATCTTACGTCCAGAAGGTGGTGTTTGCGAAGGTTCTCGTCAGTTATGCATTTCTTAATTTTACAGAGCTCCGACTTGCTTTTTAAAAGACGAGACAACCGGTCTTCATACACCGAGCCTTCTGTCTTTTGGAAATTATGAGCTGTATAAAGAAAGAGAAATATTAGCACTTCAATCTTATAATTGGAACATGCAATGAAGAATTCGGGACCTACTTGACTGTAGCCACTTCGTCGCACATCCAAATTGGTGTTTTATGTTAAACTAGTCAGACTTTGTATCTCCAAAATTGTTGTGTCCATCTGTCAAGATCTTCCTGGAGGGGATTGATTCAAATAAAATGAAGTTCGGAGTCCTCATGGAGCGATGCTTGAAATAGTAGTAGAAGTTCAAATCTTTGAATGTAAGCTCGGTCTCTAAAATCTCTGCATATGCTATGTACAAGGTATACAAAGCAACAATAGCATTGGGATGGAGCTGCATAGGAGCAATACGTAGTTGCCTCAGAAGATCGACGACGATTGGAGGAAATGGAGGAATGGCCCCACCAGGAACAGGACTCTACTGATAGCCATGTACCCCTTCGGGGCAGAATGGGGTCTATCTCCTTTCTATGGAGTTTTCACATCAACCCAAGGAATCCCATGCCTTAGGCATAACCTCTTAAGTTTTATATCATCTAATTTGCAGACAATAGAATCACTTAGTTTCTCTTTCTCTACTTCTTTAATACCTGGAATCTCATCAAGAACTCGATCGTCTTCCTCTTCCTCAAGTGATGTACTTTCGAAAGATGTTGATTCTGTATTTGTTTCATAATCGGATCCAGATTTATCCCATTCCGGGTCTGATGGGAGTATAATAGGATTATAATAACTTGATGACTCTGGATCCGTAAGCTTTGCTGATATCCTCGCTGAGCGTCTACTAGACATGTTGGCGAATAAACACGAGAGATTAGAATACTACCACCTGTGAACCCCGTTTACATGCAAGTGTTGGTGTGTGCAAGTGTGTACGGTGCTGAAAAGAAAAGTACAAAGTTAATCATATAAGCATAAAATTGGTCATTGTATGCTCCTAAGTTGTGTGGTTATTCAGTTCACAAAGTTTATTTTGAAGGCTCTATCCTAACTGTTCGTCGATGTGTCAAAGTTGTATATAATTTCAGTCAAAATGTAGGTCGGCTCGCTGGTTAAATTGACTCATTGAAGCCCTATGGAGCGGCTCGTGAGATAGGGTTCGGTTCACAATCATAAGGTGGCTCGTGAACTGGTGCGGCTCGTGAGATAGAGGTCCGGGTCGTGATCCAAGCTCAAGTTGAGGGTTAAGACCATAAACCCCTCGACTCGTGAATGAAGGGCTGATGAGCTGCTTCCACGAACCTACTCAATTCACCCTATTCACGACTCGATACCGCCTTCCCCTCTACGAGAGAACCCGTTGTCACGACCCGCAGTCCAAGTTGATAACTTTTGCTCATCATTGTCACGACCCGCATCACATTCTCACTCACAAATCGATCTGCTGAAGCTCCCCTTCCAGTCAACTCTTTCTTCCACCTACAAAAACACTCCTCCTATCTGAACCGAACCCAAGCTCCCATTCCTCTATTCATCGTTACCCAATAGATCACCTCCTCTCTCGGGTCCCAACATCGCAAACTCCACCACCATAGCAGCTAACAACTAGCGATGGCCTCGAGATCGACAGGAAATTCGTCGGAATCGAAGGTGAATGAGAAGGGAACGACATGAAATTCTGAGCCAATGAATGGTAATCGAAATTGGGAATTGCCCTAGCACATTACCTCTTTAAATTGGGTTTCCAGGTGGTGTTGATTTCAGGGGATTGTTCGAACTAGGGTTTTGATATGAGAAAGACTGGGTGGCGGCAGTAAAAGTAAAAGAGGAGAGAAAGGGTAAGATAGAAAAATGGAACGGTTTATATAGCATAGATGAAGGCTCTTGCACTTCCCCTTTTTGTCTCACAAAGTTCGACCTGGTCCAATGGGCCATGAAGGCCTGAACGAGCCCACCCTCTCTCGCGTGAGGGCCTGACATGCTGCCTGATCGTGATATGGATCTTGTAATATGGATCATGGGGGAATGAACTTATGAAAAACTGACTATGAAAGTCTGGAAATTTTGAGGCTTACCTGGACGATAGCTCGCGATGTACTTCTAAATTCAAAAGACTGAGGCCAACCGATAAACGGAACAATAATTGGAAACCCAGCCTGATACTTATACTTGTCAAAGGACACGATTATTCAAAACATCGCAACCGTACAAGCAGATGAAACTGTTGATTCACATCCTTTCGAGAAAAGGTACTTCAGCAACTTCGAAGCTTGTTCCATCCCTGATGAAACGTACTTCGAGGTGGCAAAATGTTGGCTAGTTTTTGAACCAAGCCACCAAGGATATGAAGACTTGCGTTTGGTGAACAAGGATGCTCACACTTGGACACATCCGATTCGTGATCCATTTTTCCTATCGGTTCATGGTCTGCTTCCTCCATCCGCTCGTGACACGTCAGGGCCGACCCCGCTCATGGAGGATGCATCACGACCCGCTCGTGAAGGACCATCACGACCCGCTCGAGGGTGACCACCACGACCCGACCACAAACTCAGAAGATTATGGACATGACTTAGTCCTCCACGAGCCGCGAATTCAGGATCTGGTGATACCTTTCCATAACTGTCATATTGACCATTTCTCCATCAAGCCACGAACCAGTCCGAGATCCTCGGGATCCGTGCCACGTGTCCTCATGAACCGCCTACAGATATCAGCTATAAATAGCCCTATACTTGTCATTTTTGGATCTTTTGGAAGTTCCGAGTATTGTTTCCACCATTACTGTTCCTCCATTATTTCTTATCAGTATTAATATCTTGAAATCACTGAGTGAATCATCATTGTGAAAGTGAGATTGAGAGAAATCATTGATTGTACTTGCATTCAAACATATAATCAGAATCATATAAAGTGGACGTAGGCTCGTTAAAGCCGAACCACTATAAATTTGGTGTGTTTTTTGCATTTTCTTTCATTTCTAGTTATTATAATCTGCAGTTCTAGACAATTTGGGTGTTAGAGCCATAATTTGGTCTAACAGTAAAACTTCTACCTTGTACCATCAGAGCACAGAAAATACATAAAAGCATAATTCCCCAAAAGAGACAAAGACACAGTAGTAAAGATAGAAACTGAATAATACTTCAAAAGTTTCTCCAAGCAAGATGATAACCGAGTCCTCACTAAGCCTGGCAATTCCCACCCTGCGAATTGGGGGGGAGGGGAGGGAGGAAGGGCGAAACGGAAGAAAGAAGAGGAAACAAAAAGGGTCAGACATAAAGACTGACGAGTTCAGTTACTTTTAGCAAGTAAATAAATAAAAGTATCACGATAGGCATATAAACTGGAGAGTTAGATAATAGTAATAAGACAGGTATAGCAGACTAAGCAAGATAACTAGAATGAACAGAACAGAATATGTTATGCTTCTATAATACTTTTCTCTACACCAATACTAGTATTAACAGATACATAACATGATTACATACTCCATAATTACTCAACAGAAACAGGATGATCCCAACATAAACGTAATGGTAGTTTTAGGTGTACTCTAGTAATGGGGTTTACCCCAAACAGAATTAACCGGTACCCTAACAGAAATAACGGGTGTTAAACCCAACAAAAATACAGGTACCACACAGAAACAGATAAGACTAGATGTTCCCTAATTACTACTCCCAGTCGATTGGCTCCTTATTCCGTTAATACCCTGTGTCGGCCCCACGGTAGGGTGTATTATTTCCTAAAGTGGCAACCTACAAAAGGACACATGCCTATTTACTGGTGCTACAGCGGCTTATTTTCCCAGAAGCATGCCGTACTCATGCACACATATGAGTTCGTTGGAACGCGCTAGTACACACCTCTTCCCAGATGAACCTCTTACAATCGGTTCAGTAAGCGTCCCCTGACCCCTATCTAGTGCGGGGTCCCCCTTTTAATACTAGAATGGGTTACTGACTAATATGGGTCCCACACAATAGATGACACAAGCCAACCCCCACAGATCTTGTGTCCCCAATTAACTAGGATTTTGATAGGTTATGCCTAACAGACTTAACAGATTCGCATAACCCCCTACAGATTTACGGGTTAAACTTTACAAGTTAACGAGTCCCTGTAACCCCAACAAGTGTAACAGGTTAGGTAACCCCGACGAATTTAATAGGTTAACTTAACCCCACAAATTTAATAGGTTTACTTAACCCCACAGAAACTTAACAGGTTTACTTAACCCCACAGATTTCATATTTACTTCACCCCATCAATTCATATAAATTTACTTAACCCTTTATTCCATTTGTTCGGTTCATACATAACCCTTTTTTTACATTCAAACTAGTTAAGTATTTCAATTTAACATGTTTTCATTGTCTTTTCATTTATACATGTTAACACACCAGACCTCTCACATTAAGTCAATCACTTTTGGCTACTGGATATGCCGGGCGGCTCCGGGCAGACTTATACCACAAGTTTAGACTTAACCTCGTGCCATGGTGCCGTTTTGCATTAGACCCCTCACATTAGATTAGTCACTTGTGGTTGCTATATATGTCGGGCGGCTCCGGGCAGACTTATACCACAAGCACAATCTAACCTCATGTCTAATCATTATTACCGTTCTAAATATTTTTAGGCATATTCATATTAGCAATTATCCTATTTCAATTATAAGTTTCCCATGCCCATTTTCAATTCACATATCATTATGCCTAATATGCCCTTTTTTCCTAAGTCATAAATCAATATACAATTTATGCCCAATTTCAATATTCACATATGTTCCAATTTGTGCCCCAATTCAATATTCACATATGTTCCAAATTTATACATAAACATTATTCAAGTTATGCCAATTTCAATATTTTCCCCCATTCCCTAACTAACACATTCGTATACATATATAGCGACATGCCTAAGCTAGAAAGTAGCTGGGCCATAAGCAATAAAAAGGGAAAGGTGATGTGAAGATTACAAAAGTGATTATTCTAACATAACTGGCATAAGCATATACTGGCATAGTGACAAGGTGGACATATAAGAATAAATCTAGTGAACTTGTGATAATTAAACTGGTTCTATCATATTAAGGATGTCATAATGAGTATGATAAGATCTAAATAACAATTTAGATGTCCAACTAGTTCAGATCTAATATGATAAGCACAAGGTGATCTAAATTATAAGCTAGATCTAAAAATCAAAATTAGATCTAACATAATAAAGGTTTTAAGATCTACATCATAGACCCGACACTCCTAGCTCAGTTGGTCAGAGGTGGGCGAATTGGGATGAGACATAGGTCTCAGGTTCGAGGGCCACCTCTGCCAATTTCTAGGGGTGACTACCTAGGTAGTGTGAAGGCGTTGAAAAATCGGGGTATATCACTACCCATGGGGTTTACTAAGACCGACAAGCAATGACTTGAGTGAAGTCTTAGGTTCCACACGTAAATCAAAAAAAAAAAAGATCTACATCATAGATATATCAAAATGACATAGATTCACAATTACAATAGATCCGATGTGATAAAGATTAAGATCCAAGTTATAACTAATTCAGGAGGTCATAGATTCACAATTTACAATAGATCTGGTATAATTCAGTCACAGGAATGGGTCCAAACTATAGTCATATCATTTTACTTTTAATCATTTAAATCTAAAAGTAACGTGAAACTCACAGTGTTTGGATTAGAAAATAGAACAAGAACAGATCTACACTTGAATCTCAAATCTTTAATTGCAGAAGAAGAAAAGGGTCTGATTCAGTTCGGGCACTGACAGCATTTGGCCTCCATTGATTTCCAGTGAAGAAAACAAGAGAAATGAGCATGTATATATAGCCTCCAGCCCCATAAATTCGACTGCCACCTCAGCCTTGGGGGGTCGACACCCCTCTAAGGGGGTTGACCTTGGTGTCGACACCTCTCTTGGAGGGTCGACCCGGGGTCGACACCCTCTCTTGAGGGCTAAAGCGTATACAATTTTTCGAATTTTGAACTGTTTTATGACTTTTTTATTATATATATATATAATTCTTCGGTGCGTATACAAACTTCAAACCCTCATAACTTCTTTATACAGTGTCCATTTTACGCAAACCAAATGTTTATCTCGACCAGGATTTCGAGATTGACGTAATGGCGCAATCCATTTCCCTTAATTCTGAATATTAAATTAAATATTCTTTAATTTACCCTCTTTAGTATTGTTAAAATTACGGGGTGTTACACTCACTTCCATGATCCATAGGATCACGTGGGAGATCTAATGATACGTCATCGATGACTGGGAAGCTAATATAAGACGTATTCCTTTCAATGACGCCATTTTGAAAGCTGAGTGACCTCGATGATTCACTTTATCGCAACTTTCTTCTTACTTAGAAAAACTAATCCTCGAGAATTCCTTAATGGGTATGAATGTCATATGGATTCAACCTGCGCCACTGGTGCAGTGAAGTGCAAAGGCTTCCCCGTATTCCCTGAAGGCGTGGCCCTATTATGGTTTTCTGCTGAAAACCATATCCTCTTTCGACTAGCTCGTCAGTGAGTTGATGAAGCAATTTAGGATGCATGCTACGATATTAAATAACATCCTAACTATCTTTAACATATTCCAGGGAGCTGGAGAATCTTTGAAAAGCTTTCTAGGGAGATTTAACAACGCCATTACAAATGTCAGTGATCCGTAACCAAATGTTGATCTCTTGCAGCTCGCGAAGGGAATTCATACATCTACTGAATTTAGATATGGGATTTATCAGAAACCTCTGAATACTATGGAGAAATTCAACGAAAAAACCAATCAATACCTAATCCAGGAAGGCACGCATTGGAATCGAGCCATGCGAGGTCATCCCCATAATCTACGAAATGACACTATGCAAAGTAGTGTCGTTGTTAAACTAACCCTGGAAGACTTCGGAAAGGAGAACAAGAATGCCCCTAAAAACCCAAACAAGGCGGCAGTAATAATTCTTAAGGTCATGAAAGAAATATGAAATCAAAGTAAAGAAATCTATTTCCTTCTTACAATATCTATACTCCACTGAACTCTCAGTTGGAGACAATATATCTAGAGACTTGCAATATTTTCTGGTACAAGAAGCCAATCGTCGGGAATCCACATAGAGGCGGAAACAATTCGGCAAGCACTGCAGATTCCACAAGATGTACGACTGTAACACTAATTAATTACTTTCTCTTTCTTAGTTTAATCATTTTTAACACATGTTTTTCTTTCAAATTTCAAACTCATATTTCTACTGCAATCATTTTGATAATTTTATTATATAAAATGTGGGTGTTACATTCTTCCGCCCTTTAAGAAATTTCGTCCTCGAAATTTGATAAGGCTATAATTAAATAATTCATTGCATAATTTACAACATCATGTGTACATCTAATTTTGCAACCATCCATGTACTAGTGCAAAGTTCAATACATCGTAAAAATTCATGAATGCCAAAGCGATGCCTCCTAAATCAATGCTCTTTTCTTTCTAAAATCTTTTAAAGACATGATGCACACGACCTACATACACTGGCAATTTCTACATTAATGCAATAATTTTAAAAACCAAAAATACTTTTTCATCCAATTTTTTCCATACCCTTACAGAAAAAGAGCGTAGTTCATCAAACTTTTACATCCAAACCCTATAATTCAACTTTAAATTTCTGAATTTCAGAAAAAATCAATTTTTTCGAATACAATTTTTATGTTAGAAAAATGTAGGAAGTAGAAATTTCTGTATTTTCTACTTCGTTTTTATGCACCTTTCCCCCCATACTTGGAACTTTCCATCGCTACTCTATAAAAAAAAAATTCTATTTTCTATTCCTTACATAGTTTACATAAGAATAATTATTATTTTTCAATTCACTAAACTTATTTTGAAAGAATTTATTTTCTCTTGTTCTCATTTATTGTAGTTATCATCTTGGTTGTTTTCTGATTTTTTTACTTGTTTTTCTTTTAGTTACTCACCGTTCGTGTAACAACCCGTATTTCGATAACATGAGTAAGACGAGAATCAAGGCAGAATTTAATTTTAAATTCTGAATCAAGTTAAACGGGCTATGCCATTGTGTTCGCCACGGAAAAATACGCGAAATAGAGTCCGAGTTTTCGAAAATCGGAGTCCGTATGACCCGATTAAGGCCCAACGAAGTTTTCAGAAAATTTCTAAGTAAAAACAGATTTCAAATTTAAACTTGAATTTGGAAGATTGGGCCAGCTGGGCCAGGCGGGAAAAATTCCCGCCACAGTACCCAAGTTGACAGCCCTGTCGACTTGGGAGTCGACTTGGTCTGACCAAGTCGACAGCCCTGTCGACTTGGCTGTCGACCTGGCTCAGACGAGCAGTCTTGCCTGGTGCACCTGTTTCTATCTTGGCTAGGTTTCTGGGCCTGGTTTGAGATCTGATGGTTCAGGTTGGTCCTAGGGTTAATCTAAGGGTCCTAACTAGCCTAATCTTCTATAAATAAGCCCCTAACCCTCTCCTAAACCCTCATTATTCACTCATGTAACTAAACTATGGCAAAATTTCTACTCTCATGGCCTCCACTCAACTATCCTAGCCTCCACTTCATTTCTATGAGAGGTTTCATGAACATGAGAGTATTAGAGGGTCCCTATGTTAGTATGAGAGCCCCTCAAGTTGATTTCAAGACAAAAGCTTTGATCTTTGTTCATAAAGATGGTGTTTTTAGTGATTTGGAGCATCCATCTTTGGGTTTTTGGGTGATGGCATGCATAGGCTTCATCATAAGCTTTAGTTTAATCGATTTAGGCCTTCATAGCAAGGTAAGCCCTTCCCTACTCTTAGATATTAACTATGAAGTTAAATGTTCATGTTGCAAATTTGGGTTTGATCATTGGGTATGATTTGTGCTATCATGTCATGCAAGTTTATGAAGTCATCATCTTGAGCTTATGAGCTGAAAGCTACAACCTTTATGTTGAAATGTTGCATTATGCAACATGAGAACCTTCATACCTTTTATGTCAACTTGCATATGAAGTCATAACCCTTATATGATGATATATGCGAGCTTCTAGTCATCATTCCATGTCATTTGTCACCATGATTCGCTTATGTTGCAAGTTTGGGTTTATGCATGTCTTTGTGAGGCTTAAGAATGTAACATGCAAGCTAATGAACACATTTGTGCCTCATTTGCCACCATGATTAACTTGTGGCTTAATATCCATTTTTTTCATGCCTTTGTCAAGTCTCTTCTTTTAGTCCATTACGTTGTTGCGAACGTATATGCTAGTTTAAAAAGCGTTGGGGTCACATTATGGGGAAACATAATGACATGAATATGACTTGGGTAAATGGGTATAAACATGACAACATGTAACGTTAAATATGACATGTGTTTATACTTGAAAACATGACTTGAAATATAACATGGAAGTTGACATGTAAGTATGCATAAAAACATAAGCTTGGGAATTTACCTATTAAGTTAGGTCTACCCATTGGGAATTTACCTATTAAGTTAGGTCTACCCAATTGCTTGAAAACTTGACTATGAACATGACACTAGACTAAACATGAAAGTGGCCAACTCGAGGTTGGGTTGAGTTTGCAACGTAAAACTACCCGGAACCGACCGGCCTAACTAGTAGTTGCAAACAATAGGACCCAATGTGAGAAATTGGTCATGTTGTGCTTGAACCCTAGGTTAGACCAAGTTGTGGTGTAAAGCTACCCGGAACCGACCGGCTTAACTAGTAACCACAACAAAGTCTAATGTGAGAGGTTGGGGTGCATTAAGTAATTAATGCCACATGATAGGGTTAAGTTAATTTGATTAATGACTCTTAACCAAATATGACATGGGTAAATGGGTTAAGTAAATTGGTTAGGCTAATGATACTTAACAAAACATGACAAGGTTGGGTAGGTTAAGTGATTTGATTTGCCTAATGACGCTTAACCATTTTTATACGACTAGTGGACGGGGATTAAGTTAACCAACACTTAATCAATCCAACATGATAATTTGGCAAGGTTAAGTAAGTTTTCTTAATGACACTTAACCATACAAGATGATTAGGCGATGGGGTTAAGTTAAACACTTAACCAATTTAAACTCGGTAATTCAATGAGGTTAAGTAACCAATACTTAACCAACTTAACGTGATAATTTAATGGGGTTAAGCAACTTATACTTAACCAATTATACATGATGATTTGATGGGGTTAAGTAACTTACACTTAACCAATCTAATACGCGGACCTGATAAGGTTAAGTCACAAGACCTTTTTAGAATATACTTAACCATTGTAGTACGATTAGAGGATGGGGTTAAGCCAACCTATACTTAACCAATCCGACTCGATAATTTGATGGGATTAAGATAATCTATGCTTAATCGATCTAGCAAGATAATCCGATAGGATTAGGGTAAGCTAGTACTTGACCAATTTGACTTGATAGGGTTAAGTCATGAGCCTCTGGGTACACTTAACCAACTTATGGTACTAAGCCTTGAACTTAAATACTTAGCCAATCTTTGACGTGATTCGTGGGCGGGTTAAGTCATGGACTTGAATGATAACACTTAACCCAATAGACAAACCCTAGCTAGAAGAACTAGGTAGAAAACCGTGGTTAATCAAGGATAACGGGAAAGGAAGCTAAGTGGTAAACCTTAGTTAAGGGTAACTAAGTAATAATTCTTAGCTAAGGACATAGGACTAATTCTCAAAACGATGAGTAACCTGATACGGTAGGTCATCGCTTAGTATATGAGGGGGAGCAAGTTATCTGACTTGGATAAAAGCTCCAGCGCACTGGGTGCCGAAGTGGAAGCTTCGGGGGACGTAAGGATATTCTTGGGATCCCTCTGTGGGTGGCCAGGTAATTATACTAGGCCCATGAGAGGTTAAGGTCTGCGTTAGAAGGACCAAGAGTATGCCTTGGTTGCTATGCGAGCAACCTAAAGACTGGGATGGATTAGCGTGGAGTCGACGATTCTTGTTTTTGCCCTGGATAGCGCATCGCCGACTACCTACCATCTTTAGTCAATCGTGTACGTGCGGAAAGGCAGGGAACCCCCAACAGACCATGTGCTTGCTATCGAGTCATGGGTGAGGTTGGCCCGTAGGAAAGTGGGCTATAGTGGGGCCGTGGAGTGGTTCTTATACATGATTTTTCTTGGATTGCCTTTCAGTAGTTGAGGGAGGGGTCACGTGGGACCATAGCCACGGGTACAAAAACAGACCTTGATATCTACATCGGCAGACGATTTAAAGCTCCCGACCGAGTTCCGTATTTCTTGATTTGCCCTGGCACGGAACTCGGATGGCACATTGGGGAACATGTGCATCTAGACATGGAAAACGATTCACGATACATACGTGGGATCAAGGGCGCGGTTGACGGGTGGCGTAATCCCTAGTGGTCCTAGGTGGCCAAAACCCAAACCGAGACACGGAAACGTTCATTAGGTAGCATAATCCCTAGCGGTCCTAGGTGGCATAAATCCTAAGTGGACGCACGATAGTTCATGGTAAGGAAACACAACTAGATCAAGGGTTGCAGTCCAAAACAACTTCAAGGATAAACCGTTTACATGGGAAAGCCCGTACAGCCTACGGCAAAGGACTGAACTTATACATGGAAAGAAACATATGAGTTGAGTAACCTATATATGCGGCATATTAGGTTGACATGGACCATTACACGACTTTTAAGTAAGGGTCATTCACGGATAACACGTAATACAGTTGGGATACTAGTACGGTAGGTGCAGAGCGGATATACAGGATAGATGCCATGGGACGTTATACGTGATAGATATCTTGGGGATATTATACTTGATAGAAACCTGACGATGTGATACCTTGTTTTATCTTGACATCGTAATTTATCATGACACCTTAGTTTACCTGAGTTCAGTAGTTCATCCTGTTATTTTGATTTAGCCTATCTATCTTGTTATCATGCTTATGTTCATCTCAGTTTCCCATGTCAGTTAACTTTACTAGTTTTTATACTAATAGTAGATAGGGCTTACTCAGTCTTTTTGACTGACCCGTTTTGTTTCGCCTCTTTTCTTCCGTTTCCCCCCAGGTTACAGGGAGGAAATACTGTTGTTTAGTTCGGACTTCTTCTGCTTGAAGGTCATCATGGATGGCTTGGACTTTTCCTGGCTATGGCTACTTTACTGTTTTTATTTGGGGAATAATTTATGAAAAAGTCTTTAT
This sequence comes from Allium sativum, assembly GCA_030737875.1. Classification (NCBI taxonomy): domain Eukaryota; kingdom Viridiplantae; phylum Streptophyta; class Magnoliopsida; order Asparagales; family Amaryllidaceae; genus Allium; species Allium sativum. The sequence goes on from CM060909.1 coordinate 105,996,292, forward strand.
GCTTCTTTACTATTGCAAGACAAGTTTTGATGTACTCTGATGTAAAAGGCTTTAGACCTTATGTATTCATGTTTATGAAAGTTCGATTTTTACTTCCGCTATTTTATATGTTCTGTCTTGTGATATTTCTGTGCATGTTTACCAATAATGCCCCTCTAAAGCTAGTGCATTCCTTTGCGAGTGACCCTAGCGGAGGCGGGGTGTTACATTTGGTATCAGAGCAGAAGGTTACCAGACTGGGCAAAAAGTTTTTTAAAGACCTTCTGAAAACTATTTGAAAAATCGTTTATAAAGAAGCATTTTTCAAGAAAATTTTCTTTTAAAAGAAAAAGACTATTCCCCAAAGGCCATTAGCACTATCCTTATTTCCTTGATTGAGTCTCTTTTCCTTTCGTTCCTCCATCTGTAGTCACAGTGGTTTTAACTGCGACTAGTCTTTTCTATCTACGAAAGTGCTTTCCATGCGATGGCGGTGGTTCTCGAGAGACCAGTGGCCGTGTTATAAGAAAGGATAAAGGGGAAAGAGAATAAAGGATACGAGTTTAACGATGAACAACTTGTTGGCCTGACTTAATCCTCAAAGGAGGGAGAAAGATGAACAATGAAACCCATGACGAGAGAGTACCTTTGGCATGGTAAAACGGGACAGATAGTTAAGTATCATGGGACAAGGACAAGCTCATCGGGAGGGCAGTAGTATGCTCTCATTTCTAGAGTACCTCGGAAGGAGGGTAACGATCTTGTTAAAGGTTTAGCTTTTCTTCTCTATCATCCCGTTAGGACTTTGGTTTGATCATCGTATCATTTAAGTCTGCTTCGATAGTAGAGTCTCTGCACCTTAAGTACTAGCGTAATAGAGAATCCCAATTTTTGTCTCAAAGTCCTATTGGAGAGTCAGTCCATGTATACATGACTTGTTTGGGTTTGAGAATGTCTAGGCCAAGTGTTGAGTTTGGAAAGAATGCTTATGTTTATAAGCTATGGATGGATTCTAGGGATAAAGTGGTTATCCAGTAAGGGGTGCCACTCTCGGTTTTGATAGGAGGGTAGTTAGACTCTTGACTAGCCTTGGTAATACCCTCGAAGTCTCATGGAACCTTTTTGGGTTCGGTCATGATTAGTTACCTAGAATCCCTTGATACCTTTATTGGAAATTTGAAGCCCGATCGAGTGGTGTTCGCCGATAAGACGGATGGTTTATTTCACTTATGCATGGGTCATAAAGACCACCCTAGTAAGTGCGCTTGGTTGACATCCGTTTACTTTCAAGAGAAAGTTCTTCTACGTGGAATACCTTGTGGTACGAGGTCCGAGATTCACTAGTGAATTTTGGGAAAGCTTGCATAAGATCATGAGTACGCAGTCATGTTTGCGCCAAGTGGGCGAGGGGAACGAGAGGCGACGAAGAAATGAGTTCCAGCTCATGTTATGGAAACAGGAAATAAGAAGCTACGAAATCGCGAAGTTAAAGGACGGACAAGGCACAATGGAATTGAGCTCAAGGAAATACGACTTTGATGGCCAAAGGCTAGATGCGCGCATAATATCTCTTTTTGGGAGTATATCCTTGATCCCTGTTTTCTGTAGAGCTTACTTGTAGGCTATCTTTTGTGAGCATCCTCTCGGTCCTATTTTCTGTTACAAACCCCGTAAGGAGTTTGTCTTGTTTATCTTCTCGACCCTGTTTCAGGGAATCCTAGGTAGAACCCTATGGATGTAAACATGTATTTGAAACATGTTATGATTGATATGGTTGCAAGTGGTTGCAAGTGGTTGCTCGTGGATGCGCGAATACACATTAGATGCTAGCTCGACTCGGTCACGTTTCATATTGCATATGCACGAGTGTTTATACTTGTTTATGGATGAAGTTGAATGTGTTATCATGCGGTTGTTGCATATGAATGAATGATTGTGCACGCATATAGTATCTATATGACTAGGACTATTTGCATACATGTTGGATTCATGGCACTATACATATCTTTGCATTAGAAAGATTATTCAGGCCTGATCATTAGCATTAGCTAAGGAACATGTACACACACGTTTTGCATATATTCATACAGCATTAGAAATCATCTAAGGACGATGGTTGCTTGTGGATGATGTTTTGAGTAGATGGATGATGGATGGTAGGATATGTTCTTCCTAACTTGGAGATTTCGGGGACGAAATCCTAAAAGGGGGGAGAATGTAACAACCCGTATTTCGATAACATGAGTAAGACGAGAATCAAGGCAGAATTTAATTTTAAATTCTGAATCAAGTTAAACGGGCTATGCCATTGTGTTCGTCACGGAAAAATACGCGAAATAGAGTCCGAGTTTTCGAAAATCGGAGTCCGTATGACCCGATTAAGGCCCAACGAAGTTTTCAGAAAATTTCTAAGTAAAAACAGATTTCAAATTCAAACTTGAATTTGGAAGATTGGGCTAGCTGGGCCAGGCGGGAAAAATTCCCGCCACAGTACCCAAGTCGACAGCCCTGTCGACTTGGGAGTCGACTTGGTCTGACCAAGTCGACAGCCCTGTCGACTTGGCTGTCGACCTGGCTCAGACGAGCAGTCTTGCCTGGTGCACCTGTTTCTATCTTGGCTAGGTTTCTGGGCCTGGTTTGAGATCTGATGGTTCAGGTTGGTCCTAGGGTTAATCTAAGGGTCCTAACTAGCCTAATCTTCTATAAATAAGCCCCTAACCCTCTCCTAAACCCTCATTATTCACTCATGTAACTAAACTATGGCAAAATTTCTACTCTCATGGCCTCCACTCAACTATCCTAGCCTTCACTTCATTTCTATGAGAGGTTTCATGAACATGAGAGTATTAGAGGGTCCCTATGTTAGTATGAGAGCCCCTCAAGTTGATTTCAAGACAAAAGCTTTGATCTTTGTTCATAAAGATGGTGTTTTTAGTGATTTGGAGCATCCATCTTTGGGTTTTTGGGTGATGGCATGCATAGGCTTCATCATAAGATTTAGTTTAATCGATTTAGGCCTTCATAGCAAGGTAAGCCCTTCCCTACTCTTAGATATTAACTATGAAGTTAAATGTTCATGTTGCAAATTTGGGTTTGATCATTGGGTATGATTTGTGCTATAATGTCATGCAAGTTTATGAAGTCATCATCTTGATCTTATGAGCTAAAAGCTACAACCTTTATGTTGAAATGTTGCATTATGCAACATGAGAACCTTCATACCTTTTATGTCAACTTGCATATGAAGTCATAACCCTTATATGATGATATATGCGAGCTTCTAGTCATCATTCCATGTCATTTGTCACCATGATTCGCTTATGTTGCAAGTTTGGGTTTATGCATGTCTTTATGAGGCTTAAGAATGTAACATGCAAGCTAATGAACACATTTGTGCCTCATTTGCCACCATGATTAACTTGTGGCTTAATATCCATTTTTGTCATGCCTTTGTCAAGTCTCTTCTTTTAGTCCATTACGTTGTTGCGAACGTATATGCTAGTTTAAAAAGCGTTGGGGTCACATTATGGGGAAACATAATGACATGAATATGACTTGGGTAAATGGGTATAAACATGACAACATGTAACGTTAAATATGACATGTGTTTATACTTGAAAACATGACTTGAAATATAACATGGAAGTTGACATGTAAGTATGCATAAAAACATAAGCTTGGGAATTTACCTATTAAGTTAGGTCTACCCATTGGGAATTTACCTATTAAGTTAGGTCTACCCAATTGCTTGAAAACTTGACTATGAACATGACACTAGACTAAACATGAAAGTGGCCAACTCGAGGTTGGGTTGAGTTTGCAACGTAAAACTACCCGGAACCGACCGGCCTAACTAGTAGTTGCAAACAATAGGACCCAATGTGAGAAGTTGGTCATGTTGTGCTTGAACCCGAGGTTAGGCCAAGTTGTGGTGTAAAGCTACCCGGAACCAACCGGCTTAACTAGTAACCACAACAAAGTCTAATGTGAGAGGTTGGGGTGCATTAAGTAATTAATGCCACATGATAGGGTTAAGTTAATTTGATTAATGACTCTTAACCAAATATGACATGGGTAAATGGGTTAAGTAAATTGGTTAGGCTAATGATACTTAACAAAACATGACAAGGTTGGGTAGGTTAAGTGATTTGATTTGCCTAATGACGCTTAACCATTTTTATATGACTAGTGGACGGGGATTAAGTTAACCAACACTTAATCAATCCAACATGATAATTTGGCAAGGTTAAGTAAGTTTTCTTAATGACACTTAACCATACAAGATGATTAGGCGATGGGGTTAAGTTAAACACTTAACCAATTTAAACTCGGTAATTCAATGAGGTTAAGTAACCAATACTTAACCAACTTAACGTGATAATTTAATGGGGTTAAGCAACTTATACTTAACCAATTATACATGATGATTTGATGGGGTTAAGTAACTTACACTTAACCAATCTAATACGCGGACCTGATAAGGTTAAGTCACAAGACCTTTTTAGAATATACTTAACCATTGTAGTACGATTAGAGGATGGGGTTAAGCCAACCTATACTTAACCAATCCGACTCGATAATTTGATGGGATTAAGATAATCTATGCTTAATCGATCTAGCAAGATAATCCGATAGGATTAGGGTAAGCTAGTACTTGACTAATTTGACTTGATAGGGTTAAGTCATGAGCCTCTGGGTACACTTAACCAACTTGCGGGACTAAGTCTTGAACTTAAATACTTAGCCAATCTTTGACGTGATTCGTGGGCGGGTTAAGTCATGGACTTGAATGATAACACTTAACCCAATAGACAAACCCTAGCTAGAAGAACTAGGTAGAAAACCGTGGTTAATCAAGGATAACGGGAAAGGAAGCTAAGTGGTAAACCTTAGTTAAGGGTAACTAAGTAATAATTCTTAGCTAAGGACATAGGACTAATTCTCAAAACGATGAGTAACCTGATACGGTAGGTCATCGCTTAGTATATGAGGGGGAGCAAGTTATCTGACTTGGATAAAAGCTCCAGCGCACTGGGTGCCGAAGTGGAAGCTTCGGGGGACGTAAGGATATTCTTGGGATCCCTCTGTGGGTGGCCAGGTAATTATACTAGGCCCATGAGAGGTTAAGGTCTGCGTTAGAAGGACCAAGAGTATGCCTTGGTTGCTATGCGAGCAACCTAAAGACTGGGATGGATTAGCGTGGAGTCGACGATTCTTGTTTTTGCCCTGGATAGCGCATCGCCGACTACCTACCATCTTTAGTCAATCGTGTACGTGCGGAAAGGCAGGGAACCCCCAACAGACCATGTGCTTGCTATCGAGTCATGGGTGAGGTTGGCCCGTAGGAAAGTGGGCTATAGTGGGGCCGTGGAGTGGTTCTTATACATGATTTTTCTTGGATTGCCTTTCAGTAGTTGAGGGAGGGGTCACGTGGGACCATAGCCACGGGTACAAAAACAGACCTTGATATCTACATCGGCAGACGATTTAAAGCTCCCGACCGAGTTCCGTATTTCTTGATTTGCCCTGGCACGGAACTCGGATGGCACATTGGGGAACATGTGCATCTAGACATGGAAAACGATTCACGATACATACGTGGGATCAAGGGCGCGGTTGACGGGTGGCGTAATCCCTAGTGGTCCTAGGTGGCCAAAACCCAAACCGAGACACGGAAACGTTCATTAGGTAGCATAATCCCTAGCGGTCCTAGGTGGCATAAATCCTAAGTGGACGCGCGATAGTTCATGGTAAGGAAACACAACTAGATCAAGGGTTGCAGTCCAAAACAACTTCAAGGATAAACCGTTTACATGGGAAAGCCCGTACAGCCTACGGCAAAGGACTGAACTTATACATGGAAAGAAACATATGAGTTGAGTAACCTATATATGCGGCATATTAGGTTGACATGGACCATTACACGACTTTTGAGTAAGGGTCATTCACGGATAACACGTAATACAGTTGGGATACTAGTACGGTAGGTGCAGAGCGGATATACAGGATAGATGCCATGGGACGTTATACGTGATAGATATCTTGGGGATATTATACTTGATAGAAACCTGACGATGTGATACCTTGTTTTATCTTGACATCGTAATTTATCATGACACCTTAGTTTACCTGAGTTCAGTAGATCATCCTGTTATTTTGATTTAGCCTATCTATCTTGTTATCATGCTTATGTTCATCTCAGTTTTCCATGTCAGTTAACTTTACTAGTTTTTATACTAATAGTAGATAGGGCTTACTCAGTCTTTTTGACTGACCCGTTTTGTTTCGCCTCTTTTCTTCCGTTTCCCCCCAGGTTACAGGGAGGAAATACTGTTGTTTAGTTCAGACTTCTTCTGCTTGAAGGTCATCATGGATGGCTTGGACTTTTCCTGGCTATGGCTACTTTACTGTTTTTATTTGGGGAATAATTTATGAAAAAGTCTTTATGCTTCTTTACTATTGCAAGACAGGTTTTGATGTACTCTGATGTAAAAGGCTTTAGACCTTATGTATTCATGTTTATGAAAGTTCGATTTTTACTTCCGCTATTTTATATGTTCTGTCTTGTGATATTTCTGTGCATGTTTACCAATAATGCCCCTCTAAAGCTAGTGCATTCCTTTGCGAGTGACCCTAGCGGAGGCGGGGTGTTACAGTTCGCTTCCATTGTTATTTTACTTACAACATTATATGTCTTTATTCTTTTCTAGAGATCATCATAAACACCTAGAAAGAGAATGTCAAACTAGACTTTTATTTTTCAATAATACTACATAGGAGTGCAAATCTGTACTGAAAGAAAACATGCTCTACAATAATCACTACTAGGAAAAAGATATAACGACCAATTGTGGATATCCATAAGGACTAGGAGGCCTAGGACCATGTCCCTCAGACATAAAAAGGTCTGCATCACTAAATCTAAACTAGCATAGCACACCTCTTTTCCATCTACCACTCTACAAACTCATGTTGCGTACCCCTTTTTCTTACTCCATTATAGATTGAGACAACATGTCAAACCTTCCTATTTCTTCAAGATGCACCAAAAAGGAATTTTCATTAATCGTAAATTATGTGATAATTTCACTTATAAAAATCCCATACTTGCTCTTTTCAATCCATTTCCCCTTTATCATTTTCACATAAACCATGCAATTTTAAAATTTTCCTTAAACTTCTCTCTATTTAAATAGTAACCACTTGAGAGACATCTTTTCAAAATTTCATTTTTCTCAATTCTCGTACACTATTGTAAAACAATTGAGTACTTACCATTTCTCGTTCCTACATCTTAATTTTTCCCTTATGACTTTTTATGATTACCACTCAACTTTTTAAGGTTTACACACATACTAAAATAATTCTTTATATTTCTTCCAATTGCTCAAACACACTACTTGAATCTTTCTACTAAACCATCTTTAATCCTCTAAAATTTATCTTCTCAAAACCTTTCTCAAAAGTTAAAAAGGAATATTCGCTTTAGCTCAATTTGAGCTCTTATTTATTTTAATACACATTTTGTTTTCAAGAGGAATTAATAAATTAAGTTTCTATGAATCTTTTCTAAAAGGACTTTTGTGTTTTGTGTAAAGTAACAAGGAAACTTCAATTTTTTTACATTTTCCATTTCTTTGTTGAAACAAATAGCACAAAATATGGTGTTTCACCTATATTTTGTACACCTCTTTCGATGCACTTTTCCTTATCATTTTAACAAAGCACGTTTACTTTCAAACTTATTGATTCATAAAAAATTATCTTATAATTCTTCATGTTCTAATAGGTTAAAGTGTGTCGCAGCCCAATCTTTATGGAAAATCCTCATATTTTATTTTCCAAAACAAATCCTTTGTTTTCTATTTCAAGACCATCTATTTCTGCTTTGAAACTTGTCTCTAACTCATCGACGTAGAACATATGTCTAATTCATTTACATTCGCATTTTCCCTTAACCACTTACATCACCTAACCCCACAACTTGCTTACGCACTTTATTCTTTTGAAAATTAATCTATATAATTCTCTCAAAAATTATTTTAATGTCAATACTAGCTAGTAAATTTCTGAAAATGGTAAACAATTAAATTTGAAACTTGAAAACTCTTCTAGAAATCTTATTCTATGTATGTATATTTTTTCAAGTTCTTTTTAAAAGTTTAACTATGTGGTTAAGTACAAAGTGGTTTCTTAACCATTGTTCCCAAATCCTTTGTGTAAAATTATATTTCTTTGTCCCAAATTTATCTTACAAACTGATTCCTCTAAAACTACGTCTGACTAAAATCTGAGTCAAGCGCCACTTTTGCGCCAAATGTGTGTGTGTGTGTGTGTGTATATATATATATATAAAATCCTACTCCATTTTCTCTTCTTACTCTTCCTTAATTTACAAAGTCCTACTGACCAACCTACTAAACTGAAATACTGAAATTTCAGATATTAACACATGGAGTTCTCCCTCTTATTACAAAACATATTGTACACTTTACATTCTATTCTAGCCACTTATGGACTTACATTTTCTTAAATTTCCGCAACCATTGCCTAAGTGTACAAAACTGATATTCCAACTTTTACCATGTGTTTCTTCACTTATTTAGTGGGTTCCTCCATAGATTTAGGTATATATATAAAATATATTTATTTTGAAAATACAAACAAGTTCACTCACTATCTATATAGGTGTAACACCCCGAAATTTTAAAGAACATTATAATGATAAACTAAAGAATATTTAATTAAATATTAGGAATTAAGTAAATGGACTGCTTCATTGCGTTCAGAATTCTGCTTAAGATAGACCCTAAGTTCGCGTATAACGACATCATATGAAGAAGATATTAAGGTTTGAAGTTTGTATATATATAAGCATTATATATATATAATCCAGAAATCAGAATAACGAAGCGGAAAAGGGAGGGAAATTGACCCGTTAGGGGTCGACCCCGTCCCTTATGGGTGTCAATCCATAGGTCGACCATACATAGGGGTGTCGACCCTTATGTCGACCCCACCGAGATTTGGGGCAGATTCTTCCCTACACTTGGACGCGTTTCTAAGCAAGATTCGTTGACATTAGGCTATAAATAGGACCTCATTCCTATTGTTTTATTCACCAAAAACAATGGAGACAACGAGGTGCTACCACAAATCAGATTAAACTAGCCTATTCTTCAGCAACAACAACTTATAAGCATACAAGAATCTCTGCTACAACTTCTATAGTCAATTCTCTGTTCTTTAGATCCCGTCACAGTGAGTTCATGTTATTTTTAGATATAAACATTTAATAGTAATCTTGACATGATTATAAGTTGGATCTAAACCTGTGCTTGAATCATAACTAAACAGATATGTCATTACTTGTACACCTGATCCTCTGTTTAGTTCTTACATGCCTATCTTTATTATGTATATTCTGTCATTTTGCCTAATAGCATCACCATATGCCTATCCTGTTATTATGCCTAATCATGTCACCATTTACTATACTGCTAGTATGCCTATTCTGTCATCATATGCCTTTTTTGATTTTATGTCTATTTCTCTTCTCTTCTCTCCCTCCTTCCCTTTTATTTTTATAGCCAGGCTACCTTTGTGCCTAGGCCTATCACTGAAATATGCGAGCGTACGAAATTGGGAAAGGTTGGGAATGACAAATTTGGGGCATATATAACTTATATTGAAGAACATGATTGGGATTTACGCATAATCTATACCTTGATCAAAAACTTTACTTTGGGGCATAACTTGTATTTTGAATCAGACTGGGATTTGGGGCATAATCTTGGATAAATAAAAAAATTAATAATGAACATGCCTAGATTTACAGTAACTATAAATTGTAACCGCATTTAGACATGAGGTTAGATTACACTTGTGGTAGAAGTCTGCCCGGAACAGCCCGACAAATCCAGTGTCTACAAATGGTTAATCTAATGTGAGGGGTCGAGTGCATAAATGTACACGTAACGTTTCTAAGACACGAGGTTAAGTCCGACTTGTGGTAGAAGTATGCTCGGAACCGCCCGGCATATCCAGCATCCACAAGTGGTGGACTTAACGTGAGAGGTCTAGTCCATTAACAGCCATAAATGGATGAATGATAATAACTTGTTAAACTATAATACTTAACCTGTTTAAATCCGTGGGGGGTTACATGAACCTGTCAAATTGAGTAGGGGTTAAGTAAACTTGCTTGAATTAGTGGGGGGTTAAGTTAATCTTGTTAAATCTGTAGGGGGTGGGTTATGTATATACATAAACCTAACAAACTTAACCTGTTTTACATGTGGGGGTTATGCAATATTGTTAAACCGTTAAGCATAACCTGTCAAAATCCTAGTAGTGGGGATGCAAGCCTAAGGGGAAGCTTGTATCATTTATTGTGTGCGACCCGTATAAGTCAGTAACCCATCTTGGTATCAAACGGGGAACCCCAAACTAGGTCGGGGTCTGGGCACGCTTACTGAGTTGATTGTAAGAGGTTCATTTAAGCGAGGATGTTGACGGCGCACTCCGTCGGATTCATGTGCGTGCATGAATCTTCTTGTGTTGGGATAATAAGATGTTGTGACATCAGTACATGGATGTGCATCTCATTAATAAAGGGGTTGCCACTTTAGGGAGTGATACATCCTACTGTGGGGCCAGCACAGGGTGTCTACAGTATAGGAAGCCGATCAATTGAGTAGGAATGAGAGTACATCTAGTCTTTCTTGTTTAGGAGCCCGTTATTATCGTTGGAGGTAACACCTATCATTTCCGTTGGGCTACCTGTTATTATAGTATGGGGAAAAATCCCCTCACTAGACGTACACCTAAATCTACCATCCTATTCTTATTTGGATCATCTTGTTTCTGTTACAGTAGTATTGGTGTAGAGAAAAGTATTAAAGAAGCATAACCTATTATGTTCTTCTTATTTTACTTATCTTGCTCATTCTGTTATACCTGTCTTATGAAATTGTTATCCCTCTCATCCAGTTTATAAGCCTGTCATGATGCTTTTACTTGTTTATCTGCTAAAAGTAACTGGACTTGCCAGACTTCATGTATGACCCATTTTGTTTCTTCTTCTCTCTCTTCCGCTCCCCCCAAGGTTCTCAGGGTGGGAATACTCAGGCTTGATTTGGATTCTCTCTTTCATTCTGCTTGGAGCTGCTTAGATGTACCGCTTTGATTTCCTGTCTTCTCGGATATGGCTCTATTTTGGGGACTATGATTTTCATACATTATTGTACTCTGATGATTTATTACAAGACAGAAGTTTTGAATTGATATAATGGGTTTTATGTATTTCAGACTTATGATGTAACCGGGTATCGACCACAATGTTTTATGTCTTAATAAAGTTTTAAATTCCGCTGTTATTTTATATTTCTCTTGTGATGTTTTTGTTTCTGTTTACCTATAACGCTTCACGAAACTTAATGCATTCTGATAAAGAGTGACATTAACAGACGTAGGGTGTCACAATAGGGATCTTGAACCTAAGATCTAATACCAAACGTAACAACATAAATTTCAACAGGCCCAAATTTTTCGCAAAATGCTAAAATCCAAGTCTATTGAAGCATAAGTTCTTGTGTCTGATATCCTGCAGAAAGGCAAAGATAAATATGTCAAAGCTCACAATAAATATCTCACAGCGGAATAGGATAAAATATGTCAATAAGTAGATACTTACCATAATAATGACACAAAATAGCAAGTGTCTTTAGGCGGTAAAATATTTGCCTCTTATCTAACTTGTGGGTTTGTTATAAGGAGTGGTCAGAACAAAAGTTCTGGTGAATGGACAAATTATACTTTCTATAAATAACATTACATACATCGTTCTATCAATGTTAACCTTTATTAAGTTATTTGGGTTTATTATACATCACACCTTCGGATTTACGCATAAATCGTACCCATCTTCTTCCAAGTAGATTAACCTCATAAATCATTCATATGTAGTTATATGCTCAATATATCAAGGTACTTCCCATAGTACCCTCCTCGAAAGGTCTCCATTACCGCGTTATGAAAGCGTGCAAGATTTCCATCGCTATCCTACGAAAGCGTACCAGGCTATGGTACGAAACCGTACTAAGCCTCTATCGTCATGCTACGAAAGCGTACTATCTACCATATGAGTTAAACTATGGAACTCTATCAGGGGATCTCTATATCTATAAAGGAAAGCTTCGTTAGGCCTCCAATATATGTATCCATAGATTGGTCCGTGTAACACCCCATATTTAATATACAGTAGATATATATAAAGAAGATAATAAAATGGACATTAATTAAAAAATATTAAAAATTAGGTAAAACAGACTTAACCGTTGCATTCATTACGAAATTTTAGTTCATAGACTCTTGGTTTTCGTAAATTGGATTAAGTACGAAGAAGTTAAGAACTAAAGAAGATTGGACTAATTAGTGTATAATATATATTATAAAATTAAACAACGTAGGAAAACAAAGGTCACAGGGCGACCCAGCTATACATGGGTCGACCCCTGTGTTGACCCATGGGTCGACACTAGTGTCGATCCATGCTTAAGGTGGGTCGACCCACCTTCATGCAGGGAGATTCTTGCACATGTATCTGAACTGTTTTATTTGCAAAATACATATGCTGACTCAGCTTGAGGTGTATGGTTTGATTTAATAACCTAATATCTAATGGATTAAAATTATAACTAATCTATAAATAGGCTAGCAGCCTCACCATTTTCTTACACACAAAAATTCTACATCTTCGTCCTCCAATCTATGTTTTAAGTAAAATTAAGAAAATGTCGAGGTGCTTCCAAGGCTTAGATTGAAGGGATAATTCTTGATTTTCTACAACAACATTTGTTTTAAAAGGATTTTCCGAACCTAATTCAAACCATCTAGTTATTTTTAAATCTGCCATCTGAAATGTATTCTGACAGCAAATAATTTAGATATGAAATTATACAGTGTTTATAAGTTATGTTATTGTTTTACTGTCTATTATCTATTCAAATTTCAGTTATTACCTGTTATATGTACATCCCTTTTTCCGTTTTAGATTTATTTACACTCTTATGCCTATTTATTTAGTTTATTTGTTTTTGAATTGGATCTATCTTTCTCCTTTTCGTTTTTATTATTTGCCGAGCCTAGGCCACTTCCATTAGAAATGCGTAAATTGGGTTAAATTGGAATAACTTGTAATAACAATAAAAAGGAGAATTAGGCATTTGGAAACATGATGTCCATAAATTGTATAATTGGAATAATATGAAAAACATGTTAATCTGAATATGTTAAACTTGATTTGGTATAAAGTAGAACATGTTATGAAAAGTTATGTGAATCAGATGTAATTAAGTAAAACATGTTATTGTAACCTATATACATCTGAGCAAGTGCCTGTCAGTTTTGGGGAAGGGTTGTACATAGAATTATATTTAATAGGAAATGTTATTTACAACCATGCTTATTAATGAACTTAAACCTGTTAAGTTAAACATGTTAATTAATAAGCTAAGAGGTTCCACATTTGCTGTTTATATCTAGTTTTGGGACTCTTAAAATCCAAGTCTACTTAAGGGACCAAGCCTAGGGGGTGGCTTGTGTCAATTCTTCTATTTGGAACCCGTATCGGTCAATATCACTATTGGTATCATATTGAGGCCTCGTACTAGGTAGGGGTCAGGGCACGCTTTACTGATCTGGATTGTAAGAGGTTCAAATCTTGAAAGTGTGCACGGGCGCGTTCTGGCGAAGTCATGAGCGTGCATGGATCCGATTAGGTGAAACTAAGGTGTTGTAACACCGGCGAATAGGGCTGTGTCTTTATAGTTGACGGGGTAGGTACTGATATCCCTTACTGTTGTGGCTAACACAGGTTATTCGTGTCTATAAAGAGCCGATCGCATGGGTAGTAATTTGGCTAGTCCTGTTATTCTGATAGTTAGTACAGAAACTTGTTCTTGGGATATGAATGAGAAGCATATATGATCTTTACCCTTCCTTGTTATCTCATTTACTTAGTACTTGTACACTTTACTGTATTTTCATCTTCAACATTATTGATCTGTCTTGGTACTTTCTACCTTATGCTTATGCTAAAAATCACTGGAACTCGCCAGACTTTATGTCTGACCTATTTTAGTTTTCCTTACCTCTCTTCCTTTCCCCCCTCAGGTTCTTAGAGTGGTTGTGGACAGTAGCGGTGAACGTGATCCTATTCATCTTGGACTTGTTTACTCCTCTTGATGTGTAATTCTTCAATTTCTTTTTCTATGTTTATGTGATGTCATATGAGGGATATTTTTTTTTGGTTTTGTATCCTGATGTTTTATAATACATATGTTTGTGGTTATGACATTGTTGGTTTATTTTGAAAAATATAATGCTATGATTTATTTGAAATAAAAAGTTGAAAAGTTTTTTCGTTGCATTTTATAGTTTGTCTTGTTAAATTAGTCTTTGTATTATTATTGTGCTTCACATAACTTAATTCATCCTCGTATGGGTGACATTAGGGGGCGCGGGGTGTCACATTTGGTATTAGAGCCTAAGGTTACAGGATCAGAGAAAAAGTTTTCGAAAAAGTGTTTTCAAAGTAAAGATTTTCAAGTAAAACCAATTTTTGGAAAATATATCCCTTCAAATCATTTACAATATTCCTTCAATCTCTTTTTGAATCCTTGTTTCTTCTCTTTTTAGCATATTTAGGGATCCTAATTTCCCCGAGGGCATTCCCATACGACATTGTTCCGTAGATATGTAGAGGCTACGACACCTGCCGAAGTGCAAGGAAATTTCCCTCCCCCAGCTGCAGCCGTAGTAGCTCCACCCAATCCTATAGTCAACTTTTCTAAGCTTCGTAAGGACTTATGTGCGATGGGAAGTAGGACTTTTCGTGATACTGAGAGTTTCATGGAAGCGCGCAGTTGGCTTAGAAAAACGGAGAATGTATTTAACTTGTTGGAGCTAGATGATTGAAGAAAAATTCAGTTGACCACTTGGCAACTGAAAGACGAAGCATCTTATTGGTGGGAAGTGACTCAGTCGGGGCAGGCGGTAGCCTCTTGGGACGAATTTAAGCGTAGATTTGAGATGAAATTCTTGTCGCAAGTGGAGGAAGGGATGCAAGTGGAGAAGTTCTTAAATTTGAAACAAGGGAGCATGATGGTGAAGGAATATGTCAACAACTTTAATCAACTTGCAAGATTTGGCTTGGATTTGGTAAACACTCCTCATAAGAAGGCTTTAAGGTTCACGAAAGGATTGAACCAACCGTTATAAGGACAAGTATTGAGCCATATCCCCATGGGAGTGATTTCAGAGACTTGTAGACATGGTTTTGATGCATGAGAATAGAAAAAATGAGAAGAAAGAAGCTAAGGCTGAAGAGGACAAACCATAAATTGAGAAAAAGAAGTGGTGTCCTAAGAAGGGTATAACTAAGAAAGGAAGAAAACCCGATAAGACACAAATCAAGACAGAGGTTAAGTGTCATGGTTATGGAAATTTGGGGCACTTCATTAGGGACTGTAGGAAGACAAAGAATGCTTGCTTCGGTTGTGTTCAAGTTGGACATTTTACCAAGTAGTGCCCTAACGAGCAAGGATAGAAGGCTGGATCATCTGGAGGGCAAGTACATGCGTTTGAGTCTGGCAGACCAGATCGTGGTAGGAAAGTCACCGGAGAAGGTTAGAATTTTTTTGACTCTCTTATTAGGACTCTTTTTTATTCCGGTGCTTCTTATTCATTCATATCCAACTTTGTGGTAGATAGTCTGCACCTAGATACTTGTATGGTTTCTGATTCTATTGTAGTATCAAACCCCATAGGAGGTATGACTCAATTGTCTATGATATGTAGGGGTTTGAGGATTTATGTTATGGGCATCCAGTTTGAATGCGACAAATATTTTCTTGGCTTTATCGGTTACGAGCTTATTCTAGGAATGAACGGGCTAGCCATTTATGGTGCCATCCTTGATTGTGAGAGGAGAGTTGTTAGGATTCTTACATGCCATAGGAGAACTCTCAAAAAAAATTATGACCCACAGGGGTCAGTTACGCTCAGTTTCCTAGACTCCCTTGATGCTTTTATTGACGATCTTAGATTAATACCCATAGTCAGAGATTTTCCAGACGTCTTCGATGAGCTTAGAGGATTACCACCTAGACAAGAGATAGATTTCCGGATTTACTTGGTGGAGAATGTGAAACCAGTCGCTTTACTGGTGTGCTACATGGCTCCTAAGGAGAGGAGGGAGCTCAGAAAACAAGTAGGTGAGTCATTTGAGAAAGGATTCGTTAGACGGAGTATTTCCGAGTGTGGAGCTCCAGTCGCCTTTGCGACCAAGGCAGACAGCTCTCTCCATCTAGGGAGTTGAATAAACACACCAAGAAGAATAAGCACCCATTTCCGAGGATTGATGATTTATTTGACCAACTACTAGGCGCTTCTATTTTCTCATAGTTAGATCTAGCCATGGGATTTTATCAGCTTTGGGTAGCATATGATAGTATTGACAAGACGACTTTCAATACTCCGGATGGTTTCTTTGAGTGGTTGGTTATGCCTTTGGGCTGACCAATGCACCTGCATGCTTCGTGGATTTAATGAGACGGGTGTTTAGGGAGTACCTAAATAAATTTATCGTGGTTTTTGTGGATGATAGTCCAGTTTTCTCGAGGAGTGAGGAAGAGCATGCCAGACATTTAAAGGAGGTTATCAGGACTCTCATATCATATCAACTTAAAGCTAAGTTTTCTGAGTGTCATTTCTGGAGTAAGTAAGTAGGGTTCCTAGGACATGTAGTGTCCAAGCACGGAATAGCGGTGGATCCTGTTAAAGTTGTCGTAGTTCAAGATTGGAAAGCCTATAAGAATGCGACAGAGGTTAGGAGTTTCTTGGGGTTGGCGGGTTACTATAGAAAGTTCATTAAGGACTTTGCATGGATATCAGCTTCGCTCACCCGTTTGACGAAGAAGAATTTGGCTTTTGCTTGGAGCATTAATTGCGAAGATGCATTCCAGAGGTTAAAGAGTTGTTCTGACTCTTCTCGATGGTAGCAAGATGTTTATAGTGTGCACAGATGCTTGTGATACGGGATTAAGTGCTATTTTGATGCAAGAAGGTAGGGTAGTCTGCTATGGAAGTAGGCAATTGAGAGTTCACGAAAAGAATTACTCCAACCATGACTTGGAGTTGGTTGCAATAGTGTTCGCACTTAAGTCTTGGCGGCGCTATCTACTTGGAAGAGATTTGAGCTCTACATGGATCACAAGTCGCTCAAGTATTTGGTCTAGCAGAAGGATATCAATTTAAGGCAGAAACGATGGATGGAGTTCCTTGCATCCCATGATTTTGAGATAGCTTATACCCCAGGCGAAAGGAATGTGGTTACGGACGTGTTGAGTAGGCAGAGGATGACCATGAGTCCTCTATTCGTAGAGAGGCAGAGCTTGGAGTTTATCCTGACATTTGATTTTAAGCCATCTAGGAATTTTACGCTTGGTTTATTAGCATCATTGGAGGTGCGACTTACTCTTATGGAGTGCATTGGATCCACGCAGCGAGAGGATCAACAGTTAGTGGACATCTTGGATAGATTGGTAGAGGAGAGGCCTTTATTCACTTAGCTAAATATTCTATGGACGAGAAAGGGTAACTAAGACTAGATGAGAGATTGTGTGTTCCCAAAGTTGGAGATTTGTTGAGATCAGTTCTTAAGGAGGCTCATCAGTCTTGGATAATTATCCATCCAGGCGGTGACAAGATGTACCGAGATATAAAGATAATTTATTTATTGGACTGGCATGAAGAAAGATGTGGCAAAATTCGTGGCCTGATTTTTGACATGTCAGCAAATGAAGGCTAAGCAAAGAAAATTTGGTGGATTTCGTCAGCCCTTCGATATCTCACAATGGAAATGGGAGAGCGTCTCCGTGGACTTTTATTAGTGGAATGCCCAGATCAACGAAAGGCAACACGAGTATATGGGTTATAATAGATAGATTAACAAAGAGCGCTCATTTTATTATAGTCAAGAGCAAGAGGACAAAAGCTTGGCTAGCATCAGTATACCTTAGAGAGATTGTATGACTCCATAGGGTACCTTCCCGTATAGTAAGTGGTCGTGACCCCATCTTTACGAGCGAATTTTGGAAAAGCTTATAAGAGGCCATAAGAATATAGTTACAACTCAGCACAACTTATCACCCTTAGACCGATGGACAGTCTGAGAGGGTTAATAGTGTTCTTGAGGATTTATTGAGACTGTGTATTTTAGATTTCATAGGGACTTGGGAGGAGCATCTCCCATTGGTTGAGTTTGCCTACAATAATATTTATCAGTCGAGTATTAGTATGGCACCCTTCAATGCACTTTATGGATGACCCTACAGACAGCCGACATGTTGGTGGGAGTCTACGGATAGACTTCTATTTGTCCCTGAGATGGTTAGAGAAACTTATGAGAAGATGACCTTATTCGCAGATGGATGAAAACAACTCAAGATAGGCAGAAGTCATATGCCGATAGTAGGAGGACTGACTTGGAATTCAAGGTAGGAGATATGGTCTTTATTAAGGTGTCACCTTTGAGGAACATAATTTGCTTTAGCGCGGTAGGGAAGCCGACGCCGAGGTTTGTAGGGTCATTCCCCATAATTGAGAGAATAAGTCAGATGACCTACATAGTTAGACTACCAGAGAGGCTAGCAGGAGTTCACAACATGTTTTATGTTTCCCACTTGAGGAAATGTCTAGATGATTTAGTAGAGATAGCTGAGCCAAGTACACTCGAGGACGTAGAGTTTGCGAAGGAGGCATCAGTTAGAAAAGTTCCTACCCGTATTCTTGGATCAAAAATTAAGAAGCTACACAACAAGGAGATCAAGTTAGTGAAGGAGCAATGGGGATAAGATCGTGACGATGCGACATGGGAACCCGAAGACAAGATTCGCGTTTCTTACCCTTTTCTCTTTGAGAGTACGTTCTTAATTTCCTTCTAAGCTTTCGAATTTGAATTTGTCTATCCCTATCGTTTTAATCCTGATCCTTAGGTAGAAGCCTATGATTGAAAACATGTGTTTGAGACATGTTATGTTTGATGGTTGCAAGTAGATGCATATACACACACATTAGGCACTAAATCGGCTGAAGCACTTACATATTGCATATGGATGTGTGCGCATTTTTATTTTTCAATAGATGAAAATGGTTGAACCATAACATGGATGTTGCATTTTGGTAAATTATTGCGCACACATATAGAACTTATGTACTGTTAGGATTCTTTTCCATACATGTTGGATACATGGCACAGACATATATCGTGTTAAGGAAGTCAACTGAATCAGTGGACCACCTGATCTTCGCATTAGTTTAGGGATATATACACAACACTTTTGCATATGTTTATACAAAGCATTATAAATCTTAAGGACAATGGATGCTAGTGATTGATGGATGAGTAAATGGGTGTAGGTTTTTATATGTAACATTCTTCTTAACTTAGAGATTTCGAGGACGAAATTCTTTAAGGAGGGCAGAATGTAACACTCCATATTTTAATACATAGCAGATATATATAAAGAAGATAATAAAATAAACATTAATTAATAAGATATTTGTAACAACCCAGAAAATCTGAACTAATTTAAAATTTTTATTTTGGCTATTTCAGTCAATTTTGAATAGTTAAAATAATTTATTTTAAATAATAGCAATTAAAAATTTATTTTAATCGAAGTTAGAGCGAATATACTTAATTTGATTTCAAAAAGTATTGGAAATAGTATTGTAGTTTAAAAAGTCAAACATGTACATTGACTAAATTTACCGGATTCAAAATTTAACGGATTTTAGTGAAACCAAAAATATCTAAATCTGTTTGGAAATATCTTTCCAACGAATCTGAAAAATCGAAATTTCATAGCAGGAATCAAAAGTTATGGTCCATTGAATATTCAGAATGGTCGCTATAGTATAAATTATAGCCCGTATAAAAGGCCATTTTCAAACGACCTCCGTTTTTGACGAAACCACTTTTGTCGGATCCGGAATGTCAAATTATTGCTAAGTTTAATTTTTCAGAATTTTTGGAATTAATATGTGAGTGTGGCAAAAGAAAATGTGTTTTGTTAATTTTAGTCAAATTTAATCGACTTGAAAATGGCCGTTTTTCAAACAGTCTCAGAATTCGACGAATTTAATATTTTTAGGATCGTATCATCAAAACAAAGCCAGAAGAATTTTCTGAGTCCGTATGTGGCTCCAGTGAATTTAAATATACAATCAAATTAATTTAATAAAGGATTTAAATTTTAAATATGGAATTCAGGCCATAGACAGTCGTTTGGGCTAACGAGACGTAGTCCATTGGATCCGGAACGGGGGCTATTGGGTAGGATCAACTCCTGTTGGACCGAAATTGGAATTTTTTAGGATTTATGGATTTATTTGTAAAATTAACATTAAAATATTATAAAAAAGGCTTTGTCATCTTCCTCAAAGCCTAAATACCCTACTGTAGCCGCTGCCACTACCTAATATCCATGGCCGATGCTTCTCCTTTCTTCCTCCACTAAAATCTTGCAATCCTCTCAACGAAAACTCCTACTTCTTTAGACTTTTTTGTAGAGATTCTTCTACTCTATCCATCCATACGGACAACCTTACCTGAAACTGCAAATTGCAAGCACCCTAGACTCCTCAAAACCCGACGGTTTAAAGCCGTCGCCCACCCCCCATAGCTCAATCGAGCTCTACCATATTGGGCCCCCCTTGCACGCCTCATTCTCCTCTCCGACGTCCCACTCTCCGATCGTCAGACCATTGAACCGTTTGATCGCAAAGAGGAACCCTAGAATCAAACCTAAAGGGAAAACTCACGGCTTGTTTTCTGTTTGAGAAGAAAGGGTATATTTTCTAAATAATTATTTAACTAATTGGTTTAAAATTATTATCTATCTTATTTAAATCATAACTAATTCATACGACTTCGAAAATGAACGATTTCAGATCTGTACGATCGTGAAACCAAGATCTACGCTGCTGTCCTGACTGAAGCCAATTCAGAAATTGTGACCATTGCAACAAAAATGGACATTTGGGTAAATAGAAAAATTAGTTAAACATAAATCCTTATTTTTTTTATTGAACTTGTGACACTAAAAATGAAATTTGTGTAAATAGAGAAATTGTTCATGTTTTTAATCAAAACATGAAATCATTAAAATATGCAATTTTATTGTTAAGAATGTATATAGAAAAATTGTTCAGGTTTTTAATCAAAACATGTATTCATTAAAATATACAATTTTAATGCTGAATTAAAAACATAGTTCAAAAAGTTACATTTTTATTTGCATTTTAGATGTAAATAAATCATAGTATAAAAAGTTACATTTTTATTTGCATTTTAGATGTAAATAAAACATAGTATAAAAAGTTACATTTTTATTTGCATTTTAGATGTAAATAAAACATAGTTTAAAAGTTACATTTTTATTTGCATTTTTGATGTAAATAAAACATAGTTCAAAAGGTTACATTTTTATTTGCATTTTAGATGTAAATAAAACATAGTTCAAAAGTTACATTTTTATTTGCATTTTAGATGTAAATAAAAACATAGTTCAAAAGTTACATTTTTATTTGCATTTTAGATGTAAATAAAACATAGTATAAAAAGTTACATTTTTATTTTCATTTTAGATGTAAATAAAACATAGTTTAAAAGTTACATTTTTATTTGCATTTTAGATGTAAATAAAAACATAGTTCAAAAAGTTACATTTCTATTTGCATTTTAGATGTAAATAAAACATAGTATAAAAAGTTACATTTTTTATTTGCATTTTAGATGTAAATAAAAACATAGATAAAAAAAGTACATTTTTATTTACATTTTAGATGTAAATAAAAACATAGATTGAAAAGTCACATTTTAATTTACAATGTAGATGTAAAATCAAAAGTTACATTTTTAGTGACAATTCAAATGTAAAATCAAACGTTACATTTTTAATGACATTTTAGTCATGCAATTAAAAGAATAAAATTACATGTTACATTTTTATTGTCACTTTATAGACAATAAAAGAATAGAATTACATGTTACATTTTCAATGTCATTTTAGTTGTAATAAAAATGATATAATTAAATTTGATATTTTTATTGTCATTCTAGAGATAATAAAAAGAATAAAATCAAAAGTTACATTTTTATTGACAATATAGATGTAAAGTAAAAAGTTATTTTTATGGCATTTTAGATATGCAAATAAAAGAATAGAACTACATGTTCATTTTTATTGTCATTTTAAAGACAATAAAAAGAATAGAATTACATGTTACATTTTCAATGTCATTTTACTTGTAATAAAAATAATAGAATTAAAAGTAATATTTTTATTGTCATTTTAGAGACAATAAAAAAAGAATAGAATTACACATGACATTTTTAATGTCACGTTAGTTGAAATAAAAAGAACAGAACCACATGTTTCATTTTTATTGTCACTTTAGAGACAATAAAAAGAATAAAATTACCTGTTACATTTTTACTGTCAAATTAGAGACAATAAAATGGTAGGTTTTAAAGTACATTTTTATTGTCATTTTAGAGGCAATAAAAAGAACAAAATTGGAAGTTACATTTTTATTGTCATTTTAGAGACAACAAAAAGAACAGAATTGAAAGTTACATTTTTATTGTCCTTTTTGAGACAATAAAAAGAATAGAACTAGAAGTTGCATTTTTATTGTCATTTAGATGAAATAAAAATAGTAAATTAAAAATCATGCTTTTACTGTCATTTTGCTTCAACGAAAAGAGTGAACATTAGAAAAATATATTTTCAATGTAATTTAATGTCCATTGAAAAGAATTAAACATTAAAATATGATTTGTCTCAAATCGCCACTTTTATCATGTTAGTTAGGATTAAGAAAATCATATGTAGAATTTTTAACATGAATATGGACTGTATTTATGTGATTGGTTGAAAGTTGTTGAAAGTGCCAAACGAATTATATATATATATATATTAATTAAAATTAAACGAATCACAAGCGGTAATTCGCGTTTTGGCAAACGTAACTTTAAATGATTATACCGAAAGATCCAACCGTCGGATTTTCCCAAACTGGAACCGTTAGGACTGCTTTGGGAAGATCTTTCCATTGACATGAATTTTGTTAAAATCCAACGGTTAGATTTTGAGATATGCGTAAAACAAATTTTGGTAAAAACAGCGCCAGGGCCGCCCATCGGCCCGAAGCGTCATTAAATAAATTTGGATATTTTTATATAAATAAAAATAGCGATAAATCATTATTAAATACTATTAACGATATGAAATGATTTTAAACTATATATATGCGAGGATCATTTGAAAAGGTTGAGTTAAATCTCATTTCAAATGGTCATACGATGATCTAAATTGAAGATCTTAAAGACGGCAATTGAAGACCGGCGATCTTCACATCGAAAGGATAACTACTGATGCCTGGCATTGGCTAGCTACCAATAAAGGGTTAAAGTGGAAGTTGTCCAGACGTATTTGTTGATTGTCCGAATACGCGAGCACCTCACTTCCGTATTGGACATATGGGACTAGGAATAAGGTGACTTTGGTTTCGTTCAGACCCCGAATGGACTTTTAAATGGATATGTGTCCGACATTGAATTTCATTCTTTCTAATTAAATTGATATCTGTTAATATATATCTGTGGTGGCGGAGAATTTATTCTCTTGCTTAACACCCTTCTTTGAGACGCATGAGCTCAAAGGTTATATATTGGTAGTTATCGATCGCATGGCGTGAATTGTCAATGTGGCATGCCAACATGCAATTGATCGGGGCTTTTGTTGAAAAGCAGAGTCTTGTGGATGATGATCAAAGCATAGCCTATTTCGGCATAGCTTTGTGTATTTCGTTACCTCGCGAGCCTCACACCCCGGTAGAGTCAAAAACGAGACAAGGGAACGCAGGGAGTGCACACGTTTCTTTCTAGCTAGAAGTGGTGTTTGGGTTTTTACAAGGCCCGACATTTTTACTTATGTGGTTGATGGAATGAGACGCCTCGGATTTTTTTATTGGTCGCCAATGGCCAATTTATAGGTCCAATAGGATCGGGGAGCGTGTGTTCAGGAATTGCCAATCCACTAAAGTATTTGTGGACCGGCCCTGCAGGATCCAATGGTTCGCCAGCGTCCGAATCCTGAGACATTGCTAAAGTGTCTCAAATCGGTTAGGAGATCGTCCCTAGCCTTGACTCATGATGGAGACCCAATTTCCAATACGACATTACGGTTTTGATTGTAACCTATATATGGCGATATAGTATATGGTAGCTATGCCGTCTAGGATTGATACATTTACTTTGAAGTATTTTTGAAACATATTAAACACTAATAATAATATTAAAAATATTATTTTCTACGTATCAAGCATTTTTGATAATTATAAGGTAAAACTCTATCCTCCGGTCTACGTTGCATTGTGTGATGGGACATGAGTCTTATAATGATTTCATTTTCTAAAAAGCATTGCGTTGTTTTGACTTAAAATTTATAAACTTATGCACTGGCAATCCAATGGAGTAAACCCGTTCCGCGTTAGCGGCGTGGTCCAGTGATTTTCCATATTGTTAGTTTAGTAAGATTTCTCATACCAGTCCAATGACTGACTGGTAGTTTGTTTCACTTTGCAAACTCGGGTGCCCTCTTTCCACGCGGGCAGCCAAATGACAGGTGTTAGGTATGGATATTTTCTGGACTGGAGCTTGCTGTTGATGAGGATGAAGAATCTTTTCTTTTTATTTTTTTAATATACTTCTTGAGATAGGGAGACAATATTGAGCATTTATGTATTTTGGGAGACTGAGACTTTATTTCTTTCCTTGTTTTAGGCATCTATTTTGCAAAGTATATCCTGTACTGCGTACTCTGATATCTGTGATGTTATGTTGTGATGACATTTCCATTTTCACTGCAATAATTTATATGTTCTGCTATTATCTGAGAATCTGTTATTGTTTTAATTATTTTATGCTCCTACGATTATCCTTACTTTCGTACCACGGAAGTTTGGGTCGTCACATTTGGTATCAGAGCTAAAGATTAACCTTAGCTTTGGAGTACGACATTTTTAGAACAATTCGTCTAGATAGAATCACCAGTCTTCTAAGACGAGTAGCTCATTAGAGATAGGATTAGTAATGTCCTAGAATGAGCTCGGCAGAATAACACATATTAATCAGTCATTACTTCATTATCATCTTATCATATGTCTCTACTTTTAACCTTTCCTTTGAAATTATCGTTTCTCTTAGTCTGACTCTTTCCTTGATGATACGGACTAACTGAAAAATGAGTACGAGAGCCAGAACTAGAGGAAGACGTCAAGGTGGAGCAGCAGGCAGGGGCAGAGGAAGAAATACAGTCCCAGCTGCCCAGGACCAACCTAATTTGGATGTTGAGGTGCCACCACCACCACCTCCTCCTCCATGTGCTTTTGATCTAGACAAGGTGGCAAAGAAAATCAAGAACCTAGGAGGCGTGCATTTCATGGGCCAAGAGATGATGACAGAGGCACAAGCATGACTTAAGACAATTGAGAAGATCTTGGGAGGATTGGAGCTAGGGGATCATAGGAAGCAATTTATGGTGACATGGTTCCTGAAGGACCAGGCTCAGATTTGGTGGGAAACGACTATGATTGGTGGTAATGAAGCTAACGTCACTCGGGAGAAATTTAAAGAGCTTTTCAATAAGAAGTTTATTCCGCCTCACGAAGTTGAACGCCTTCATGATGAGTTTGCCAACCTCCAACAAGGAAGTATGACTATTGCCGAATACGTGAAGAAATTTGACGAGCTTTCCAGATATGTCCCTGAGTTAGTTCAAGACCAGCTTTAGAAGAATAAGAGGCTTATTAATGGTCTTGCGAGGAGGAATCATAATAGAGTGACAGCACACATCGAGCATCCATTTGCTAAAGTGATCGAGATGGCCTGTAGATATGAGGTACCAGAAAGGTTCTCAGCAAGATCGAGAAAGGAATCAAGCCAATAATAAGAGAAAAGAGTCTGACAAGAAACCTGAGGTGGGCAGCTCTTCTACCGCCAAGCCCCAAGAGAAGAAGAAGAGGGACAAATCTAAGGTCAAGTGCTTCAATTGCCATAAGATAGGGTATTTTGACTATGAATGTCGAGCCCCGAAAAGACCCAAAAGGAACGAGTCTGGACCGAGTCAGAACAGTGGACATAATCCCCGTGGCCCAAGAGAATGTTTTAACTGCCACAAGCCTGGACATCTTATCAAGAATTGTCCTCTGCTCAAGAAATCGTAAGTGGCACATGTTTATGACGGAGTGGCTACACCGGCTTCTTCTGAAGGAGCAGGTAAACCTGATGTTTTAGGAGGTACTCTTAACATTAAGAACATTCCTATTACAGTTTTGTTTGACACTGGTGAATCTAGAAGTTTCATATCTAATGACATGATTACAAAACTTTAATTAAAACCAAGAAAAATTAAAGCACCGACTAGAGCCCATAGCCCGATAGGAGGTTCACTTATTCTCGATCAGTACTGTAGAGAGCCTGTTTCTTACTCTTACTTCCAATTCCCTTTTGACTTGATCGTTATGAGTTTTTCTAGATACGATATCATACTTGGGCTAGATTGGCAAACGAAATATGAGGCTAAATTACTTTGTGCTGAAAGAGTAGTCAGAATCAAAACCAAATTTGGAGATATTATTGCTATTCCATGCCATGGCTCAGCCACAGATAGGAAAGAATTTTGGTCTTCTCTAGAAGTCACTCCTGCTTCTATTGAGGATATTCCTATCGTCAGAGACTATGCATATGTGTTTGAAGAAGTAGACAACTTACCTCCACGCAGAGAAATCGATTTCAGAATTGACTTAGCTCTGAATGCAAGGCCCGTTGTACACCCTATTCGGAGGATGTCACTGAAAGAAAAAGAGGAGCTGAGCAATCAAATTAAGCAACTTTTGTGGAAGGGTCCGATCAGGCCTAACTTCTCGAGCTGGGGTGCAACAGTGGTTTTCGTCCCAATGTCAGACAGTTCCCTCAGGCTATGTGTGGACTACCGTGATCTAAATAAGCAGACTATGAAAAATAAATACCCGCTGCCCCGCATTGATGATCTGCTAGACCGCTTGAATGGAGCACGAGTATTCTCTAGGATGGACCAAGCTACAGGTTTCCACCAACTGCGCATTGCCAAAGAATGTTTGCCTTTGACAGCTTTCAGAGGACTAGACTTATTTTATGAGTGGCTAGTGATGCCCTTCGGCTTATGCAATGCTCCAGCATACTTCGTACATCTGATGAATAGAGTCTTCCGTGATGTTTTAAATAAATTCGTGCTGGTGTTCATCGATGACATCTTGATCTTTTCTAAATCCACTGCTGAACACGAAATGCATCTAAAAGAAGTCTTGGAAGTTTTGCGTAGAAATGTGCTGAAAGCCAAATTCTCAAGTGCATATTCTGGCAAGAAGATGTGAAATTCCTCGGCCATGTTGTATCCAAGGAAGGCATATCAGTAGATCCAGGAAAGATCTCGGCCATCCAAGATTAGAAGTAGCCTAGCACGCCTACTGAAGTCAGAACTTTCTTAGGTCTGGCTGGCTATTTTCGGAAATTTGTTAAGGATTTCTCGAAATTATCTTGTCTATTGACGAAGCTGACTAAGAAGCATACAAAGTTCATTTGGACACCCGAATGTGAGGCTGCTTTCCAAGAGCTGAAACGGCGGTTGATCACTGCTCCTGTGCTAACCATTATTGATGGCAATCAGGATTTGAAAGTCTGGATAGGCGCTTCTAGAGAAGGTTATTCTTTTCATCTAAATAATAATGTCAGAGATGACATTTTTAATGTCAAATCTTATTTTAACATGTTACCCTTTTATCTATTTAAGGTATTGGTGCGGTGCTAATGCAAATGGATAAAGTTGTCGCATATGCTAGCCGCCAGTTAAAACCGCATGAGAAGAATTACGCCACTCATGATTTTGAGCTAATGGCCATCATATTTGCTTTAAAGAGATGGAGGCACTATCTCTTGGGCGAGAAATTCGAGCTGTATACTGACCACAAATCCTTAATGTATCTATTCACCCAAAGAGATTTGAACTTGAGGCAGCAATTGATTCCTTGCGCCCTATGACCTGGACATCCTATATACTCCAAGGAAAGCCAATGTAGTCGTAGATGCACTCAGCAGGACGAATACCACCAGCAACAATCTTATCCTTGCCAATCTCATTATTACCCCTACCTTGATCGATAAGATCTATGCTCTTCAGAAGAATGATAAATTTATTTAGAGAATCAGCAAAAGAGTCAGGGAAGGCGAACCCACGAGTTTCCAGATTGACGACAAAGGGGTTCTGAGGCTATTGGGCCGAATTTGTGTTCTGAATCTTCCTGAGCTCAAAAAGGAAGTAATGGATGAATGTCACAAGTCTAAGCTCAGCATTCATCCGGGTGTGAGCAAGATGTATCATGACCTCAAGCGCACATTTTGGTGGAGATCTATGAAGAGAGACATTTCTATATATGTTGCTAGATGTCCCACCTGCCAGCAAGTCAAAAGCAATCAGCAAAAGCTAGCAGGACTGTTGCAACCGCTAGGGGTTCCAAGTTGGAAATGGGACGAAATTTCTATGAACTTTATTGATGGCTTGCCCCGACTAGGAAAGGCAATGACAGTATATGGGTGATTGTAGATCGCTTCACAAAGACTGCCCATTTCATCCCTGTCAAATCTAATAGAACAACTCAAAGTTTGGCACAACTTTATTTCAGAGAAATTATCAGACTGCATGGAGTTCCCAGTAGCGTTGTCAGTGACCGTGATCCGATATTTGCTAGCAAATTCTAGGAAGATTTCCAAGAAGAGCTAGGGACTAAGCTGAATATGAGCACCGCTTATCACCCTCAGACAGATGGCCAGACTGAGAGGGTGAACCGCATATTGGAAGACTTGTTGCGAGCATGCATTCTAGATTTTGGTGGGTCATGGGAAGATCATTTGCACTTGGTTGAATTCTCTTATAATAACAGCTACCAAGCAAGCTTGTAGATGTCGCCATTTGATGCATTATATGGCAGGCCATGCAGATCTCCCACATGTTGGGTGGAACCCGGTAATCGATTAGTTTTGGGTCCCGACATGATTCGCGAAGCATTGGACAAAGTTGATTTTATTACGAAGCGATTAATGGCTGCCCAAAGCCGACAAAAGAGCTATGCAGACGCTCGAAGAAGGGATTTAGAATTCTCTATCGGTGATCTTGTATACTTGAAGGTTTCCCTATTGAGAGGTGTAATTCGATTTGAGAAGACTAGGAAGTTGGCATCGAGATTCATTGGTCCATTCCATATTCTACAAAGGATTGGAACTCTCTCTTATAGAGTGCAGTTGGCTGACTGGTTGCCAGGGGTCCATGATGTATTTCATGTATCCCAACTCCGGAAGCATGTTCATGATCCAGATTTAGTTGTGGAGGAAGCAACACAACGAGATTTGGAGATTACCCCGGCCCTAGCAGTAAGGAGGGAACCAGTGAATTGTTGGCAAAGAAACCCGAGTGCTGAGGAACAAGAGGATCCACTTAGTCAAGGTGCAGTGGAGCGAGGATCCTAGAGACTGTACATGGGAGACCGAGGATAGTATCAAACAGGCTTATCCCAAGTGTAGAGTAGACATCTCCAAGTGACTCTTGTGTAGAGGTACATTTACAATACCTTACATTTTCTGTTTTGTTTCCTACTTTGCTACTGTTTCCTTTTCGGGGACGAAAAGCTTTTAAGTTGGGGAGATTGTAACAACTCGGAAAATCTGAACCAATTTAAAATTTTTATTTTGTCTATTTCAGTAAATTTTGAATAGTTAAAATAATTTATCTTAAATAATAGCAATTAAAAATTTATTTTAATCGAAGTTAGAGCGAATATATTTAATTTGATTTCAAAAAGTAATGGAAATAGTATGGTAGTTTGAAAAGTCAAACCTGTATTTTGACCGAATTTACCGGATTCAAAATTTAACGGATTTTAGTGAAACTAAAAATATCTAAATCTGTTTGAAAATATCTTTCCAAAGAATCCAAAAAATTGAAATTTCATAGCGGGAATCAAAAGTTATGGCCCATTGAATATTCAAAATGATCGCTATAGTATAATTTATAGCCCGTATAAAAGGCCATTTTTCAAACGACCTCCGTTTTCGACGAAACCACTTTTGTCGGATCCGGAATGTCAAATTATTGCTAAGTTTAATTTTCCAGAATTTTTGGAATTAATATGTGAGCGTGGCAAAAGAAAATGTGTTTTGTCAATTTTAGTCAAATTTAATCGACTTGAAAATGGCCATTTTTCAAATGGTCTTGGAATTTGACGAAATTAATTTTGTTAGGACCGTAACATCGAAACAAAGCCAGAAATATATATTTTTTGGAATTTCCTGAGTCCGTATGTAGCCCCGGTGAATTTGAATATACAATCGAATTAAGTTAATAAAGGATTTAAATTTTAAATTAAAGAACTCAGGCCACAGACAGTCGTTTGGGCTAACGAGACCTAGCCCATTGGATCCGTAACGGGGGCTATTGGGTAGGATCAACTGCTATTGGACCGAAATTGGAATTATTTAGGATTTATTGATTTATTTGTAAAATTAACATTAAAATATTATAAAAAAGGCTTTGTCATCTTCCTCAAACCCTAAATACCATACAGTAGCCGTCGCCACTACCCAATATCCATGGCCGATGCTTCTCCTTTCTTTCTCCACCAAAATCTTGCAATCCTTTAAACGAAAACTCCTACTTCTTTAGAATTTTTTGTAGAGATTCTTCTACTCTATCCATCTATACGGACAACCTTACCTAAAACTGCAAATTGCGAGCACCCCAGACTCCTAAAACCCAACGGTTTAAAGCCGTCGCCCACCCCCCATAGCTCGAACGAGCTCCACTATATTGGGCCCCCTTGTGCGCCTTGTTCTCCTCTCCGACGTCCCATTTTCTGATCGTCTGACCATTGCACCGTTTGATCGCAAAGAGGAACCCTAGAATCGAACCTAAAGGGAAAACTCATGGCTGGTTTTCTATTTGAGAAGAAAGGGTATATTTTCTAAATAATTATTTAATTAATTGGTTTAAAATTATTATCTATCTTATTTAAATCATAACTAATTCATACGACTTCGAAAAAGAATGATTTCAGATTCTATACGATCATGAAACCAAGATCTACGCTACTGTTCTGACTGAAGCCAATTCAGAACAGTTCAAAATTATGGATAAATCCGATCTTGAATTGAAACGACAGTGAGATTTCTGATTTAAATAATTAATCAATTTAATTATTTTTCTTGTTGTTTAAATAGTCGTATGTATGTTAATGATTTAGATCTACGATGTATGAAATTTAGAATTGTGGATTTGATCCGTTTGTGATGTATTGATATAGATCTGTTAGTTTGGATATTTTGTTGATATAGATCTGAATGTGATAGATTAATTAAAATAAATCATTTTTGTCAATATTTTGTTGAATCATATATATTAAATAAAAAATTCACCTTTGTTTATGTTATTGAATTGAATTAGAATTTTCAATTCAATAAAATTATCACTTTGTTTATATTATTGAATTGAATTAGAATTTTCAGTTCAATAAAAATTTCACTTTTGTTTATGTTATTGAATTGAATTAGAATTTTCAATTAAATAAAAACATCACTTTGTTTATGTTATTGAATTGGATTAAAATTTTCAATTCAATATAAAATATATCACTTTATTTGTTGATTAATAAAAATATCAACTTTGTCATTATTTGATTGAACTAGAGCTTTCAATCAAATAAAAATATTGTTTTTGTTGTTATAATTAAACTTGCAACAAAAATGGACATTTGGGTAAACAGAAAAATTAGTTAAACAAAAATCCTTATTTTTGTTTATTGAACTTGTGACACTAAAAATGAAATTTGTGTAAATAGAGAAATTATTCGTGTTTTTAATCAAAACATGAAATCATTCAAATATACAATTTTAATGTTAAGAATGTATATAGAAAAATTGTTCATGTTTTTAATCAAAACATGAATTCATTAAAATATACAATTTTAATGCTAAATTAAAAACATAGTTCAAAAGGTTACATTTTTATTTGCATTTTAGATGTAAATAAAACATAGTATAAAAAGTTACTTTTTCATTTGCATTTTAGATGTAAATAAAACATAGTATAAAAAGTTACATTTTTATTTGCATTTTAGATGTAAATAAAACATAGTTTAAAAGTTACATTTTTATTTGCATTTTAGATGTATATAAAACATAGTTTAAAAAGTTACATTTTTATTTGCATTTTAGATGTAAATAAAACATAGTTTAAAAAATTACATTTTTATTTGCATTTTAGATGTAAATAAAACATAGTTCAAAAGTTACATTTTTATTTGCATTTTAGATGTAAATAAAAACATAGTATAAAAATTTAAATTTTTATTTGCATTTTAGATGTAAATAAAACATAGTTTAAAAGTTATTGCATTTTAGATGTAAATAAAAACACAGTTCAAAAAGTTACATTTTTATTTGCATTTTAGATGTAATTAAAACATAGTATAAAAAGTTACATTTTTTATTTGCATTTTAGATGTAAATAAAAACATAGATAAAAAAAAGTACATTTTTATTTATATTTTAGATGTAAATAAAAACATAGATTGAAAAGTCACATTTTTATTTACAATGTAGATGTAAAATCAAAAGTTACATTTTTAGTGACAATTTAGATGTAAAATCAAAAGTTACATTTTAATGACATTTTAGTTATGCAATTTAAAGAATAGAATTACATGTTATATTTTTATTGTCACTTTATAGACAATAAAAGATTAGAATTACATGTTACATTTTCAATGTCATTTTAGTTGTAATAAAAATGATAGAATTAAAAGTGATATTTTTATTGTCATTCTAGAGACAATAAAAAGAATAAAATCAAAAGTTATATTTTTATTGACAATATAGATGTAAATTAAAAGTTATATTTTTATGACATTTTAGATATGCAAATAAAAGAATAGAACTACATGTTCATTTTTATTGTCATTTTAGAGACAATAAAAAGAATAGAATTACATGTTACATTTTCAATGTCATTTTAGTTGTAATAAAAATGATAGAATTAAAAGTAATATTTTTATTGTCATTTTAGAGACAATAAAAAAAGAATAGAATTACACATGGCATTTTTATTGTCATGTTAGTTGAAATAAAAAGAACCGAACCACATGTTTCATTTTTATTGTCACTTTAGAGACAATAAAAAGAATAAAATTACCTGTTACATTTTTAATGTCAAATTAGAGACAATAAAACGATAGATTTTAAAGTTACATTTTTATTGTCATTTTAGAGACAATAAAAAAAACAAAATTGGAAGTTACATTTTTATTGTCATTTTGGAGACAATAAAAAGAACGGAATTGAAAGTTACACTCTTATTGTCCTTTTTGAGACAATAAAAAGAATAGAACTAAAAGTTGCATTTTTATTGTCATTTAGATGAAATAAAAATAGTAGAATTAAAAATCATGCTTTTATTGTCATTTTGCTTCAACAAAAAGGGTGAACATTAGAAAAATATATTTTCAATGTAATTTAATTTCTATTGAAAAGAATTTAACATTAAAATATGATTTGTCTCAAATCGCCACTTTTATCATGTTAGTTAGGATTAAGAAAATCATATGTAGATTTTTTAACATGAATATGGACTGTATTTGGCTGGCATGTGATTGGTTGAAAGCGCCAAATGAATTATATTTTTATACATATAAATATTAATTAAAATTAATTGAATCGCGCGCGGTAGTTCGCGTTTCAGCAAACGTAACTTCAAATGATTATACCAAAAGATCCAACCGTCGGATTTTCTCAAAACTGGAACGGTTAGGACAGCTTTGGGGAGATCTTTCCATCGATATGAATTTTGTTAAAATCCAACGGTTAGATTTTGAGATATGTGTGAAACAAATTTTGGTAAAAACAGCGTCAGGGCCGCCCATCGACCCGAAGCATCGTTAAATATATTTGGCTATTTTTAAATAAATAAAAATAACGATAAATCGTTATTAAATACTATTAACGATATGAAATGATTTTAAACTATATGTATGCGAGGATCATTTGAAAAGACTGAGTTAAATCACATTTCAAATGGTCATACGACGTTCTAAATTGGAGATCTTAAAGACGACGATTGAAGACCGGCGATCTTCACATCGAAAGGATAACTACTGATGCTTGGCATTGGCGATCCACCAATAAAGGGTTAAAGTGGCAGTTGTCCGGACGTGCTTATCGATTATCCGGATATGCGAGCACCTCACTTCCGTATTGGACATATGGGACGAAGAATAAGGTGACTCCGGTTTCGTTCGGACCCAGAACGGACATGTAAATGGATGTGTGTCCGACATTGAATTTCATTCTGTTTAATTAAATTGATATCTATTAATATATATCTATGGTGGCGGAGAATTTATTCTCTTGCTTAACACCCTTCTTTGAGACGCATGAGCTCAAAGGTTATATATTGGTAGTTATCGATCGCATGGCGTGAATTGTCAATGTGGCATGCCAAGATGTAATTGATCGAGGCTTTTGTTGAAAAGCAGAGCCTTGTGGATGATGATCAAAGCATAGCCTATTTCGGCATAGCTTTGTGTATTTCGTTACCTCGTGAGCCTTACACCCCGATAGGGTCAAAAATGGGACAAGGGAACGCAGGGAGTGCACACGTTTCTTTCTAGCTAGAAGTGGTGTTTGGGTTTTTACAAGGCCCGACGTTTTTACTTATGTGGTTGATGGAATGAGGCACCTCGGATTTTTTTTATTGGCCGCCAATGGCCAATTTATAGGTCTAATAGGATCGGGGAGCGTGTGCTGAGGAATTGCCAATCCACTAAAGTATTTGTGGACCGGCCCTGCAGGATCCAAGGGTTCGCCAACGTCCGAATCCTGAGACAATACTAGAGTGTCTCGAATGTTAGGAGATCATCCCTAGCCTTGACTCATGATGGAAACCCAATTTCCAATACAACATTATGGTTTTGATTGTAACCTATATATGGCAGCATAGTATATGGTAGCTATGCCGTCTAGGATTGATACATTTACTTTGAAGTATTTTTGAAACATATTAAACACTAATAATAATATTAAAAATATTATTTTCTACGTATCAAGCATTTTTGATCATTATAAGGTAAAACTCTATCCTCCGATCTGCGTTGCATTGTGTGATGAGACATGAGTCTTATAATGATTTCATTTTCTAAAAAGCATTACGTTGTTTTGACTTAAAATTTATAAACTTATGCACTGGCAATCCAATGGAGTAAACCCGTTCCGCGTTAGCGGCGTGGTCCAGTGATTTTCCATATTGTTAGTTTAGTAAGATTTCTCATACCAGTCCCATGACTGACTCGTAGTTTGTTTCACTTTGCAAACTCGGGTGCCCTCTTTCCACACGAGCAGCCAAATGACAGGTGTTAGGTATGGATATTTTCTGGATTGGAGCTTGCTGTTGATGAGGATGATGAATCTTTTTTTTTATCTTTTTGTTTACTTTTGGAAACAGGGAGACAATATTGTGCATTGATGTATTTTGGGAGATTGAGACTTTATTTCTTTCCTTGTTTTAGGCATCTATTTTGCTAAGTGTATCCTGTACTGCGTACTCTGATATCTGTGATGTTATGTTGTGATGACATTTC
The DNA here is from genome assembly GCA_030737875.1 of Allium sativum. Lineage (NCBI taxonomy): Eukaryota > Viridiplantae > Streptophyta > Magnoliopsida > Asparagales > Amaryllidaceae > Allium > Allium sativum. The sequence goes on from CM060909.1 coordinate 106,032,118, forward strand.
CATTTCCACTGCAATGATTTATATGTTCTGCTATTATCTGAGAATCTATTATTTTTTAATTATGTTATGCTCCTATGATTATCCTTACTTTCATACCATGGAAGTTTGGGTCGTCACAATATTCAGAATTAAGTAAACAGACTTTACCACTGCGTCTGTTATGAAATTTTGGTTCAAATCGACTCTTTGTTTTCGTAAATCAAATTAAGTATGAAGAAGTTATGAACCAAAGAATATTGGAATAAATAGTATATAATATATATATATATATATTATAAAATTAAACAACGCAGGAAAACAGTGGTCATAGGGCAACCTAGCTATACATGGGTCAACCCCTGTGTCAGTTCATGCTTAAGGTGGGTATACCCACCTTCATGCAGGGCAGATTCCTGCACCTGAATCTGGACTATTTTATTTTCTAAACACATATACTGACTCAGTTTGAGGTGTACGGTTTGATTTAATAACCTAATATCTAATGGTTTAAAATAATCCTAGCTAATCTATAAATAGGCTAGCAGCCTCAACATTTTCTTACACGCAAACGTTCTTCATCTTCTCCATCCATGCTATGTTCTAAATAAAATTTAAAAAATGACGAGGTGCTGCCAAAGCTTAGATTGAAGGGATAATTCTTGATTTTCTACAACAACAACTATTTTAAAAGAAATTTCTAGATCTAATTCAAACCACTGTGAGTTCTAGTTATTTTTAGATCTGCCATCTAAAACGTATTCTAATAGTAAATAATTTAGATCTGAAATTATACAGTGTTTATAAATTTATTTGTTATGGTTTTATTGTCTATTATCTATTCAGTTTTCAGTTATTGTCTGTTATATGTACACATTATCATCCCTTTTTCCATTTTAGATTTATTTAGTGTCTTATGCATATTTATTCAGTTTATTTGTTTCGGAGTTGGATATATCTTTCTCCTTTTCCTTTTTTATTTTACGCAGAGCCTAGACCTATTTATACAGTGTGTTTATAAGCTTCGATTGTATAATGAAAGTAAATAATATGATTGTTTGGATTGATTAATGTTTCTTGCTTGAATTGTTGGGTTATGATTATAAATTTCCATCTATGAACAGTTAAACCCCAACACTTCCTGCTTTTAAGCAGAAGATTCATTTTAAATGAATTAGCTTAAGTTGTCTGTTTACATGCGTATATAAATTGTCATATAATGAATTAGCTTAAGTTGTCTGTTTACATGCGTATATAAATTGTCATATAACTATGATGCAGGAAGAAGCATGTTGGAGGGATCCAACATGATTCCTCGAGTATGTTAATGTTATTTGCTTTCATACTATTATTATATGAATTGCTTAACCATTCTGTTTGGATGATGATTTGGTTGTTGATGGTTGAATTGGAATTCAGCACTGATGTTTATTGATCAATAAACAATATTGATTAAGTGATTGGCAACAAATGCCCTAAAAATATATGTTTTTAAGTTGTTGATTTACCGTTGGCTGAATTGACTGAAATGAAGTTATAAAATTTATTTTATAACTGAAGTCCGATTTTGTAATTTTGTATAAATTATTTTAAATAAAAGTTTTATTAAAATAAAATCAATATTTATTGTTAATTTTTTAAGTAATTATAAAATTTATCATGAAATTTTTTTATATTTTAAATAAGTTGTATAAGAATGTAAGTCCATAATTAACTTAAGGGTTAATAATTTGGATTTATTTTTTTAAGAACAATTAAGCTGGATTATTTAAATTAATTATGTTATTAATTAATTTAAAAGAAATGATTAATTGAACTTGATTAACAAGTTAATCATATGTTTCAAGTTAACTAAGTCAACCGTTCCAATTGAAATTGGATATTTAATAAGTTCTATTTTCAATTATTGAATAGAAATGATTTTGACAAAAAAATGTTTAAACTTAAAACAGTTTCTTAAGAGGTTAAATGTTTTTTAATTAACTGTGTATAACGATGATTATTGGATGTTGATTATTAATAAAGCTCACTATTATTTTAATAACTTTTTAAGAAAGATTAGCTATTTATTCTAGTTAATGATGAAATAAAACACTTTTACTTTAGTAAATGATGAAACTGATAATTATTAAATTAATAATAATTAAAGCAACACCCTTTTAATTGAATTTCATTTAAATTAAGTTTATGAAATTATAAAACCTTGTTTGTAATTAAATGAACTTATAGCTGATCTCAACTGGTTTGAACAAGTTGATATTAGTTTTTTGTGAACTTGTAAATCCAACTCAGTAATGGTGTGCAATTTCAGAATTTAATTATATATAAAAGGTTATATTTTATAAACAGAGCATAAGCGAATTGATATTAATATAAGTTAGGTTTTAAAATGAATTCTTATTAAGAATTCTATCTAAATGAATTTTATAGAAATCCAAGTTGGGCAAAGATGTAAAAACCAAGTTTGTAAAATGGGTAAATGTTTTAAATGATTGCAACTATTGGAATGAATTTATAATTTGATTTATAAACTTAAAATGGCCTAAATGGAATTTAATTTCAGAATTGGTATGGTATGAAGCGAAACTGAAAAGGAAGCCTAAAATGGATTGAAACTAGTTATGTAAGTTAAATTCCAATGACTCAATGTAAATTCGAATATTTTTAGTAACAATGAAGTTTATAAAAATAAAACTGAAATAAGTTTTAAAATGTAAACTTATAAGGATTTTTATAAACGGATTCCATTTATAATAGAATCCAGTCTTTGTATGGAACATTGTAAAGGATGGTTAAAGCTAGTAAGATTTGGTTTTAAATGATAGTTCACTTAATATTTAAGTAAATGTGTTTGAAATTGAAATGAGATTTGTAAAAGGAAAGAAAATATGGTTTTAAAACCAAACTTATATCGATAATGAATGGAACTTCTGTGACATTTACTAAATAGTAGTTTTGTGTGAACAAACTTTTATTATCCTAAAGATAAAAACGTTGTCGATCAAGGTCTAAGAGGTAAATAAAGTACTCCAACTTGAATGCCTTCACTATTATCCAAGTGATGGTACTGTTAAATTTTATGCCCAAAAGGCAATCCATTTGATATGATTAATAACATTGTTGATGTTATTATTTTATTTGGAATAGAAAAATATTCTATTATGTTATATTCATTGTAATATAAATATTAACATATTAAAAGTCCTTAGAAGTTAGAATAATAATACAGATTTATATAGTTCAAGTAAGTGACTTGAACATGAGATTATATAATATATTAAGTATTATAATTCTTAAATGTCCCTAGTCAAGTTTTATTGTTTATATAGGACAACAATAAAACATTGAGACTGGTATGTTGATTGACTAATGACCACATCTCACTGATCATTACTATATGTGATATTAATGCCAATGCACAAATACGTAATTGAGAATAGTGTATTGGATTGACCCAACATGAGAAAACTACATGGAATAATTAAAAGTAGCATAAGTTATTCTCATAATGACAGTGATGTAATGGTCCGCAAATCTGAAATCATTATAATTTTATTCGAGGATATTTGTATTTTGATATCATTAAAAGTTACTTTTAACCGAGTCAACAATAAAGGTGATTATTGGATACATCTCGAATCGAATGAAAATTATGAACGATCTAGATGAAATTTAACCCTATAATATATATATAGAGAGAGATATCCATGGGCCTCTTGATTGGGTGAGACTATGAAATGCATGGTCGTGCTCAAATATTGATTTGTTTTATTTGGTCTACTCATCGATCAAGAAAAAGGATTAAATTATAAAGAGGATGATACGTTCCATGCCTCGAGTTTGATCCTGGATATATTGGCTAAAAGGATTATATTACATTGAACACAGCTCACAAAAAGGTTGTATCGAATCATTGATATTATAATAACTGGGTAGCAGCGATGTATAACTAGATGTCGCTCACTGTTTATAATTTAAATATTGTTTAAATTATTGCCAACGTTATGATAACCTACCGGATCACACACTTAGAACGTTATATGGGGAAAACCATTTATTAGGTACATAAAAATATCAATCTGTTGATATTTTATATGATATTAGAATTGGTTTAATGGTTGGCTCTTAGATTTAGGGTTCACATTTATATTATAATAAGGGCTACTCCCTTATTTTATATAAAAACCCTAAATGGCGGCTAGTACTAGATCTTTCCCTCTTTTCACATCGATTCGTTTGACAATCTATGAGAAGGCGTTCGTGTGGATACCAGTAGAGGCGGGACACTTCAGCTACGCTAGATGGCGATTCAAATTGATGCAGCCGACTTAGGATTCACGAATCTAAAAACCACAGATGGTATGAATTTTATTTTTGATCTACTATTATCGCATAGATCCTAAATCTAGTAATTGTTGAAATTACTAAAAACTGGTTTTCGATTAGATCATCCAAACCTATCAGTGGTATCAGAGCAATTGGCTTAAGAGATATAGTATTTTGAAGTTTGTTCTTGTGTATACGTGTTTGAAATCCCAAATAATTGATAGCGTTAAAAATTATAAACATAGGAATTTGATTCTAAAGTGATATATTAGGGTTGTATTTTAGATTTATGTCTGGAATAATATAAATTGTTTCAACATAAAACGAATTAATATTAGATATTAATTCCATTTACCTATTACAAGATCCTACTCTTTTAAACATTAAATCTGTGTTTGGATCTGTTGGGTTATATTAAATCTGTGAATTTTAATTTTATTTAGATCTGTTGTAATATTAATATGACACTGTTCTAATTAATTTTGATTTAGATCAAAAACAAATTTTATCACTAAACAAAAGGTGAGACCTTTTGGATATGATTACCTAAATTATTTCTAAGATATGAACCTTAATGGTTATTAATTAAAAGAAACGTCTGAATGATTTGAATCATTGCAGTATATTAAGTAGTACGTTTATTGAGAGTTTGAATTTGGATTGACATACTTTGTTAAATCTGTCGTATGTGTATATATAAATATCATATGCTTTAGAAGCTATTTATCATCTTATATATATATACACACACACAGAAAATCTATTTAGACACAAAATTGCATCCAATAAATCTCAACCATTGGATCCTCCCATGAATTAAACTCTCCATATAAAGACAAACAAATCCAACGGTGGAGGCTTTGTGTCTCTCTCTTTCTGTATAATATATATAGGGTGTTGTTATTGACACTCCAAATATTGTTAAGGGGAGGTCAAATTTTAAAACACTCCAATCATAAAAAAAATGTTGGGGGGGTCACGTACTTAATTTTTTACGTTTCCTTTTTACCCTTACCATCTCAAATCCCAATTAATCTCAAATGCGAAAAGAGAAAAAGAAAAAAAACAAATCTTTAAATTATTTGCAAAAAAAAGATTGTTTGGGAAGAAATAATGGTGTAAAAGATGAACGTGAACGCTTCTCTTAAGATGCTAAGATAGCGGAGAAGTTGTTGACAAGGTATGTGAAATTGATTGTATAATGCCTTGGAAATGATGAAAGTTAGAGTTTTTACTATGCCGGACTTGAGAGCCAAACGCTATTGTGTCTAACTGTATTCAGTGGAAGATGGTCGTTTTTTTCGATTTGTCATCACCGAAATAGGTGAATTATGGCATAACGACATGAACAACGTAGGTTTGTCGTATTATATATTTTTGTTCGACATTGTTCAACAATTTTGAAATTTGTATTCGTTGTTGGGCTATCAAAGTGGAGAAAATGGGGTGTATCGACAAATTCGACGGTGGGATAATGTATAAAAATAATTGTTCGATATACGTATATCGATTTTTTATGAATGATATATTTTCATCTGATCCGATGCATACTAACAAATGAAATTATTGATAATTTGGTATAAAAATGTGATGTAGTTTGACTAATATACTGTATAATTTTTTATTTTTTTTGATTAACAACTAAGAAAAAGATTATTGCAAAGAAGGCTAATTTGGTAAAATAAACTTTATTTGATAAGGGGTGCTCTCTGCATTAGTACTCCCGTTAACAAATTCTTTGTAATAACCCGAAAATCCGAGCCAATTTAAAATTTTTATTTTGGCAATTTTAGCGAGTTTTGATTATTTAAAATGAATTATTTTAAATAATAACGACGAGAAATTTATTTTGAATAGAATTCGAACGTATATATTTATTCGAATCGTCGTTAGAATATAAATATTTATTTATATATAAAAGGAATTGAAAATGGCGCGGTAGTTCGATAATTCGATTTCCAAATTCAAATGAATGTACCGGGTGAAAAATAAACCGGATTTTAGTGAAACCAAAAACAATAGAATCTATTTGAGAATATATTTCCAACGAATCCGAAAAATCAAAATTTAATAGCGGGAATAAAAAGATATGTCCAGTTGAAAATTCAGAATAGTCGCTATGGAATTCTGGCCCTTAAAAATGAAAATTTTGCAAACGGTCTCGGATTTCGACGAAACCACTTTTGTTGGATCCGCGATGTCAAATTATTTCTAGGTTTCAAATTTCATAATATTTCGAATTAATATGTGAGCGTGGCGAAGGAAAACGCGTTTGACCAGCTTCAGTTGATTTTAATCGACTGGAAAATGGCCATTTTTACAACGGTCTCAGAATTCAACGAAACTAGTTTTGATAGGACCGTAGCGTCAATACGAAGGTAGAAAATATTTTTTCGGAATTTTTCGAGTTAGTATGTGACCCCGGTAATATGAAATGTACGTTTAAAATTCAATATAGTGATTTAAATGTAAATTTGACGAAAACTGGTCGAAACAAGCGAATCAGCCTACGATATATATCCCATTGTGTTCGAAATGGGGGTAATTAGCTATGGACGACAGGCGGTGGGCCTCGTTTAGAGGTCGAATGAGAAAGTCAACTTTTTGATATAAAAATAAATAAAATTAAGTAAAATATATTGGCCCCTCTTTATCTTTCTCCCTCCTCCTCGTTGACCATTCAAACCGAAAGAAATAAAAAAAATGGAGAACGACGGGGGGATCCGCGCCACCGCCGCTTCCATCGCGGCCCCCCCTCAGGTGGCTCGCCGCCACCGTCAACCGCCCACCTCCTCTCTTCTCCTCCTCTTCCTATCTCCCTCCTCCTCTGCTAAGAAACCCGCGCCTCCCCCAATCTGTCGCCACCGCCGCCTCGGCCAAACCCCCCACCTCGACCGCACCTCCCCAGTCGGCCCTCCCTGCCTCTCGCTCCTCTCTTCCCCTTTTCCTCCTTCTTCCCCCTTGAAATCTGACGCCCCCTTCACCCACGGCACCACCACTCACCTGACATCGCCGGAGCACGCCTGCGCCTCCTCCTCCATCCAACTTCGACGCCACTGACCCCTTCCCCCTTTATACGCTGTAAGTATTTTTATTTATTTTAATTTCTTTCGAATAATCAGTTTTTAATTTAATTTATTTTTGCAAATAAAAATCTGAATTTTATATGCAGAAGGTTTACATTTTTATATAAAGAAAGAGGTGATTTTTATGTAGGTAGCAATGTTAAAAATACGATTTTTATAAAGTAGAGAGGTTAAAAATATAATTTTTATTATAATAGAGTATTAAAAATATAATTTTTATTATATGTAGAGATAAAAATATAATTTTTATATTAGTAGAAGATTAAAAATATGATTTTTTATTATAGAAGTATTAAAAATTCGATCTTTATTATGTAGAAGGAGCAAAGATGTGATTTTTATATGAGTGGCGATATAAAAATATAATCTTTATTATATGAACACCGTTGTAAAAATAGAATTTTTATCTATATAGTAGCGGTGTAAAAATAGAATTTTTATCTATATAGTAGTAGTATAAAAATGTGATTTTTATATACATAGCAACAATATAAAAATGTGATTTTTATATATGTAGTGGCTACGGGCAACGAAATTGACAAAAGGCGAGCACGACGAAGATTCTACATAAGAAGAGTCGTGGCGTTTGGATTAGCTAGTCGATGAGAACTCCTCACTTTTAAATTTATTTCTAGTTAAAATATATACTAGGATGTAGACGGTGTTTAGTAGCACTCGACACCCGTCGTCCACAGACCATGGACGACTTGTATGCTTGTTTGTTAGAATTTGATTTGTAGTTGATTGTGTGATGTGATGTGAAATGAAATAAAATATTTATATAGTTAAAAATATTTTATAGTTGAAAATAAAAATTTTAACGTGTATATAAAATAAATATTTATAAACAAATCGGAGATTTGTTTATATACACTGATTTGATTGATATTGATTGGGACGATAAATTTTACGCATCGCCCAACTACACAAATAAAATCTGTGTTTGATTTTTTGAAATCCCACACGGGTATTGGGATGAGATATGACGTACACTAATCCCAATAATTAGTTGTATGTCGATCGATTGATTGACAGACTGTGATAAGCGTTGAATATTTATATTTGATGCTTATACAGTGTAGAATGCACTTTGGATGCTGGTTGATTATTTGTCATTGTTGAGATATACATGCGTTGTATGGAAATCCATAAAAATAAAATCTATGGTAATTGATTGGGCCTCATTCCAGTTTTGAATAGAAATATTTGAAAAAGAAATATTTGAAATAGAATATTTGAAAATAGAAATATATGAAGCCGTGTTGATTAGATTGACGCCATTTTGACGTGAACGATATTTATATCAATTTTATTTGTTTCTAATGAATATTGAAAAGTGATTTCAATAATCGAATATTTTAGAAAATGAATTCGAATTGAATTGAATAGATAAGAAATTCGAATTAAATTGAATTGAAAGGAATTAGAATTCGAATTGAATTAAAATGAATTAGAATTCGAATTGAATTGAAAATAAAATGAATTCGAATCGAATAGAAATTGAAAGTAAATCAATTTGAAATGAATTTGAATAGAATTGAATTCGAATTGAAATTGAATAGAAATGAATTCGAATTAAATTGAAATTGAATTGAAATCGATTTGTAATGAAATTAAAACGAATTTACATGGAATATTCAATTTTGATTTGAAATTGAATATGAAGTTGAAATCGTTTCGAAAACGAATTTAAAACGATTTATAAAATACGTTCTAAAAGGAAATCGACGAAATATATATAATATATATATATTATATATATATAATGGCCTGAATAGAACGCGTCGCGCCGCAACAGTTCGTGAATTTCCACCATTGACTTCGAATGGATATTGCGGGAGATCCGACCGTCGGATTCTCCTAAAACCGGAACCGTTGGGTTTGTATCGAAAAGAGCTTTCTAATGAATATTAGAAATTTGAAATCTAACGGTTGGATTTGGAATTATGTCCAAATCAAATTTGGAAAAGGTCGTTGTAAGTGCAGTTCGATGGGCGTTGATGGAAATCGACTGTACGGGCCTTGATAAAATTATTAAAAATAGTAATAATTTGTGTAAAATCATAAGAAATGATTTGTGAAGAATTAGGATGAAAAACTCCATATTTGAAAGGATAAAAATAGATTTTTATCGAAATGAACTATTTTTGAACTAGAATAATAATTTATTTATTTTTAAAATAAATAAAGTGGATTTGAAATGGTTTTGAAAATAACCAGGATTTCCAATATATAGATTGGAAATGGATTTGAATCGAAATTGTCTTCGGAATATTTCGATGTGGGATTTTGTGATTATACAGGTATTGTTATGGGAAATTTGAAAGATATATTTATATCGTTATTTCCAATACGATATTTGTTGGTCGTAGAATTTGATATTGAATATAAGCCGATATATTTTCTATTCAGAGCCTTGTATTTAATATCAAATGGGATTTTGGGTTTGTCGTGAATGGCGTCTTCATTAACGCTGTTCTTAAACCCAGTTGAGAAAAAGATTAAATCTTTTTATTTAGATTTAATGAAGTGTACCAATTAAATGGTATTTAACTGGAATTGAATTGATTTTTGGGTTTATCGTGAACGGTGTTTTAAATAACATTTGTTCTTTAACCCGACAATATGGAAATGTGATTTTGGGTTGTCGTGAACGGTATCTTTAATAATACTGTTCTTAGACCCAATGGAGTTAATAAAATCAAAAATTAACTGGAGGTTAGTTAAGTTGAATGGTTTCTTGGGTATTGATCGGATGTTGGTTTCGGCCTTCGGGGTTAATATTTAGGGAATTGCTCACTTGCTATTTTACGGTTAAAGCCTGATAGAATGGAATGTGATTTTGGGTTTATCGTGAGACGTGTTTCAAATGACATTGGTTCTTTAACCCATTTAAAGATTAAAACTAAGTGGAGTTTTAATGAATCTTTAAATAGATTGAAAAGTGAATTTGATAATTAAAATTATCGAATTCAAGAAATGATCGAGAATGGAGTACCACCAGTTTTACTCCAGACGATAGTTAAATCTTTAATTAGATTTGAACATGAAATGGTAATGGAATTTACCGATAACACTGTGGTCTTAGATATGAAGTATTACCAGTTTTACTTCATGGGATGAATAGGTTGAGATTGGGAAATTTAACAATTGATTACTTCGGTAAGGTGCGTTAATCCCGACTAGTTTGGATAAACCATAATTTAGTTTGAATTGATATTCAAAAGAAGATTAAAGAATAAGTTTTAAATAATTTATCTTTGATAAAATTAATGGGAACCTTTCCCTAAGAATGTGAAATTTAGCAACTAACTGAAGATTAGTGGAGATGAATGGTTTCCTGGTATTGATCTGATGTTGGTTTCGGCCTTCGGGGTTAATACTTAGGGAATTGTACTCTTACTAATTTACGGTTAGTAACTGATGAATTGGAATGAGACGTATGTTGTGTTTGTGTAACACTTTTATAATGTATACGCGAATTATTCGGAAAGACCGGGTTTATCCCATTCTGAATAACTGATTCGATGTGATGTCGAAGATGAAGATGATGGTAGAAGACCGGAGGTCTTCTCGTCGTTTGGATAATTAATGATGATCTTGATTGGGCCGTACACCCAAGAGGAGAGAATCAGTTAGTGGTCGTCCAGACGTACTTGGAGATCGATGGATATGCGGGGTACTAGGTGCCTCCGGTTTCGTTCAAACCCAGAACGGACTTGTAAATGGACTGTGTGTCTGACATTGGATATCATTCTGTGTGATTGATGGATATCGGTTGCATGGAGTGGTTTGCCTGTGTGGCGTGCTAAGATGCAAATGATCAAGGCTTCTGTTGAAAAGCAAAGTCTTGTGGTGATGATCAAAGCACAGCCTGTGTGGCATAGCTTTGTGTAACGTGAATTCACGAGCCTCACCCCCCGGTGTGAACCAAAAACGGGAGAGGACCTCAGGGAGTGCATGCGTTTCTTTCTAGCTAGAAATGGCGTCAGTGGTTTTACACGCCCTGACAAGTTTGACTTATGTGGTTGTTGCTGTTGCGAGGCGCCTCGGTTTGATCGGACGATCCGGGTCCGATGGAGTCATTCGTTGGCTCATTTACGCCCCATAGGGCGGGGAAACGCAGTGTTCAGGCATTTTAATCCACATCGGTAGACCGACCCTGACGATCCAAGGGTCACTCGAGCTCTGATCATGAGGCTCGGGCTAGACAGTCTCGAATCAGTAGAGGACTATCTTTTGCCTCGGTTCACAGACGGAAATCCAATTTCCAAATACGTGACATTTGCGGTTTTGATTGTAGAGCCTAGTATGGCTACATGATATATGGTACCCATGCCGTCTATGATTGATACTTATGATTTGAAGTTGTTTTATACACTATGCACTTATAGTAGTATCAAATGATTTGTTTTAAACGTACTAAGCATGTTTGGCTATTATAAGGGAAAACCCTATCCCCCGGCTTGTGTTGCATTGTGTGATAGGACCTGGGTCTTATAATAGCTTCATTTTTCCAAAAAGCATTGCGTTGTTTTGTTATATGCACTGGTATTCCTGGGAGGAAACCCGTTCCGTGTTATACGGCGTGGTCCCTTGATATATCTGATTTAAAGTAAGGTTTTAAGTAACTGTTTTAGTTCTCACACCAGTCACATGACTGACCTGGAGTTTATTGTTTTAACCTAAACTCTGGGTGCCCTTATTTTCACACGGGCAGCTAGTAGTTTTGGTTTTGCAGATTTATATTCACAGGACCCTGGTTTACAACTGGAACGATATCCGGAAAGCTTTGTATCCGTATATCTCCTTCAATTGTGTTTTGTATTATTTTCCGCTGCTATGTAATGTATTGTAATCTCTGATATTTTTTAATGTGTATTATTTATTTGTTTATACTCTGTATATTCTTGTAATCTGATGGAATTGTTGTAATAACAATGAAATGTTCTTCCGTCTGCGTTCTTTCGTGTGTTGTTCTCAAAACAATCACGTGTTTCGAACGGTCTTGATCGGTTTAGCGACTGATTCGGATCGAACGAAATTCCCAGTCGTTACATTTTGGTATCAGAGCTTTGGTTTACAAAGCTCAGAGAACAAGACACGTTAGAACCAAACGAAAGAATTCATCAGAAATTGGATTAGTAATATCCAATGAGAATAACTCGTTAGAGATGGGATCAGTAGTATCCTAGAACGAGTGTGAAGAGTATATTTAAAAAAAAAATGAAAACAAATTTTGTTTTGAAAATAAAGTTCAAATATACGTATTTGATTATTTATTATATATTGAATTTGGACAGTCCAGTATGTAAAGATTTTGCATATACGCCTTGCAAACGTATATTCGAAGTTTTAATATACTGGATAGATATATAATCACACTCTAGTCGCCCGGAGATGGTTCTGATGATCGCTATAGTACGTACATCATCAGAATTTATATTCGAGTTTCGAAAGTGGGATATTTATATATTTCCTATTGACTGGTGTGAGAACCAAAAATTAGATAGGGCCTATTGTTGTGATTTGGCACCAAAAATGTGATTTTTGACTATATATCAAAATTATGTGTTTGAAATGATAATTCACAAATTGATTGCTGGTTGTGTTGTTTGATTATTGTTTGATTAATTAAAAATTGGAACCATTAGCCAAATTGAACCGAATATTGAACTGTATTGAAAATTGTTTCGAATTGCATGCATATACATGTGTATACATTGAACAGGTCATAGCAAGGAGGCTAGAGAAGAGGAATAAAATTGTTTGCCTGACAAATAGGTACATGTTTATTGTATTTCTTGAGTTTTAGGTGATTTTGTGAGCCGATTGGCTAGCCGCTTGGCTTTTTCTTTTTCTTTTGGATTGAAGAAGGCCATGGGAGGCTATATGAAATATCCCGAAGTCCCCGGTGCAGGGGAGGTTATGGCGAAATTTTGCGAAAATTTAGGGTGTTAGCCAAATTTTTGAAAAATTTGAAAAGTTCTTAGGAACTGAAAAGTTGAAGAACTTAAGCCGTAATGGAAATATGGAAAGTTGAGTTGATTTGTGAAATAACTTTCGGCTTCGTTCCTTTTCGGGGATGAAAAGTTTTAAGTGGGGGAGATTGTAATAACCCGAAAATCCGAGCTAATTTAAAATTTTTATTTTGGCAATTTTAGCGAGTTTTGATTATTTAAAATGAATTATTTTAAATAATAACGACGAGAAATTTATTTTGAATAGAATTCGAACGTATATATTTATTCGAATCGTCGTTGGAATATAAATATTTATTTATATATATAAAAGGAATTGAAAATGGCGCGGTAGTTCGATAATTCGATTTCAAAATTCAAATGAATGTACCGGGTGCAAAATAAACCGGATTTTAGTGAAACCAAAAACAATAGAATCTATTTGAGAATATCTTTCCAACGAATCTGAAAAATCAAAATTTCATAGCGGGAATAAAAAGATATGTCCAGTTGAAAATTCAGAATAGTCGCTATGGAATTCTGGCCCTTAAAAATGGAAATTTTGCAAACGATCTCGGATTTCGACGAAACCACTTTTGTTGGATCCGCGATGTAAAATTATTGCTAGGTTTCAAATTTCATAATTTTTCGAATTAATATGTGAGCGTGGCGAAGGAAAACGCGTTTGACCAGTTTTAGTTGATTTTAATCGACTGGAAAATGGCCATTTTTACAATGTTCTCAGAATTCGACGAAACTAGTTTTGTTAGGACCGTAGCGTCAATACGAAGCTAGAAAGTATTTTTCCGGAATTTTTTGAGTTAGTATGTGACCCCGGTAATATGAAATGTACGTTTAAAATTCAATATAGTGATTTAAATGTAAATTTGACGAAAACTTATCGAAACAAGCGAATCAGCCTACGATATATATCCCATTGTGTTCGGAATGGGGGCAATTAGCTATGGACGACAGGCGGTGGGCCTCGTTTAGAGGTCGAATGAGAAAGTCAACTTTTTGATATAAAAATAAATAAAATTAATTAAAATATATTGGCCCCCCCTTTATCTTTCTCCCTCCTCCTCGTTGACCATTCAAACCGAAAGAAATAAAAAAAATATGGAGAACGACGGGGGGATCCGCGCCGCCGCCGCTTCCATCGCGCCCCACCCCCTCAGGTGGCTCGCCGCCACCGTCAACCGCCCCCCTCTTCTCTTCTCCTCCTCTTCCTATCTCCCTTCTCCTCTGCTAAGAAACCCGTGCCTCCCCCAATCCGTCGCCACCGCCGCCTCGGCCAAACCCCCCACCTCGACCGCACCTCCCCAGTCGCCCCTCCCTGCCTCTCGCTCATCTCTTCCCATTTTCCTCCTTCCCCCTTGAAATCCGACGCCCCCTTCACCCACGGCGCCACCACTCACCTGACACCGCCGGGGCACTCCTGCGCCTCCACCTCCATCCACCTTCGACGCCACTAACCCCTTCCCCCTTTATACGTTATAAGTATTTTTATTTATTTTAATTTCTTTCGAATAATCAGTTTTTAATTTAATTTATTTTTGCAAATAAAAATCTGAATTTTATATGTAGAAGGTTTACATTTTTATATAAAGAAAGAGGTGATTTTTATGTAGGTAGCAACGTTAAAAATACGATTTTTATAAAGTAGAGAGGTTAAAAATATAATTTTTATTATAATAGAGTATTAAAAATATAATTTTTATTATATGTAGAGATAAAAATATAATTTTTATATTAGTAGAAGATTAAAAATATGATTTTTATATTATAGAAGTATTAAAAATTCGATCTTCATTATGTAGAAGGAGCAAAGATGTGATTTTTATATGAGTGGCAATATAAAAATATAATCTTTATTATATGAACACCGTTGTAAAAATAGAATTTTTATCTATATAGTAGCGATGTAAAAATAGAATTTTTATCTATATAGTAGTAGTATAAAAATGTGATTTTTATATACATAGCAACAATACAAAAATGTGATTTTTATATATGTAGTGGCTACGGGCAACGAAATTGACAAAAGGCGAGCACGACGAAGATTTCTACATAAGAAGAGTCGTGGTGTTTGGATTAGCTAGTCGGTGAGACTCCTCACTTTTAAATTTATTTCTAGTTAAAATATATACTAGGACGCAGACGGTGTTTAGTAGCACCCGACACCCGTCTTCCACAGACCATGGACGACTTGTGTGCTTATTTGTTTGATTTTGATGCGTAGTTGATTGTGTGATGTGATGTGAAATGAAATAAAATATTTATATAGTTAAAGATATTTTATAGTTGAAAATAAAAAATTTAACGTGTATATAAAATAAATATTTATAAACAAATCGGAGATTTGTTTATATACACTGATTTGATTTATATTGATTGGGACGATAAATTTTACACATCGCCCAACTGCACAAATAAAATATGTGTTTGATTGTTTGAAACCCCACACGGGTATTGGGATGAGATATGACGTACACTAATCCCAATAATTAGTTGTATGTCGATCGATTGATTGACAGACTGTGATAAGCGTTGAATATTTATATTTGATGCTTATACAGTGTAGAATGCACTTTGGATGCTGGTTGATTATTTGTCATTGTTGAGATATACATGCGTTGTATGGAAATCCATAGAAATAAAATCTATGGTAATTGATTGGGCCTCATTCCAGTTTTGAATAGAAATATTTGAAAAAGAAATATTTGAAATAGAATATTTGAAAATAGAAATATATGAAGCTGTGTTGATTAGATTGACGCCATTTTGACGTGAATGATATTTATATCGATTTTATTTGTTTTTAATGAATATTGAAAAGTGATTTCAATAATCGAATATTTTAGAAAATGAATTCGAATTGAATAGAAAAGAAATTCGAATTAAATTGAATTGAAATGAATTAGAATTCGAATTGAATTAAAATGTATTAGAATTCGAATTGAATTGAAAATAAAATGAATTCGAATCGAATAGAAATTGAAAGTAAATCAATTTGAAATGAATTTGAATAGAATTGAACTCGAATTGAAATTGAATAGAAATGAATTCGAATTAAATTGAAATTGAATTGAAATCGATTTGTAATGAAATTAAAACGAATTTATATGGAATATTCAATTTTGATTTGAAATTGAATATGAAGTTGAAATCATTTCGAAAACGAATTTAAAACGATTTATAAAATATGTTTTAAAAGTAAATCGACGAAATATATATAATATATATATATATTATGTATATAATGGCCTGAATAGAACGCGTCGCGCCGCGGCAGTTCGGGAATTTCGACCATTGACTTCGAATGGATATTGCGGGAGATCCAACCGTCGGATTCTCCTAAAACTGGAACCGTTGGGTTCGTATCGAAAAGAGCTTTCGAATGAATATTAGAAATTTGAAATCAAACGGTTGGATTTGGAATTATGTCTAAATCAAATTTGGAAAAGGTCGTTGTAAGTACAGTTCGATGGCCGTTGATGGAAATCGACTGTACGGGCCTTGATAAAATTACTAAAAATAGTAATAATTTGTGTAAAATCATAATAAATGATTTGTGAAGAATTGGGATGAAAAAATCCATATTTGAAAGGATAAAAATAGTTTTTTATCGAAATGAACTAGTTTTGAACAAGAATAATAATTTATTTATTTTTAAAATAAATAAAGTGGATTTGAAATGGTTTTGAAAATAACCAGGATTTCCAATATATAGATTGGAAATGGATTTGAATCGAAATTGTCTTCGGAATATTTCGATGTGGGATTTTGTGATTATACAGGTATTGTTATGGGAAATTTGAAAGATATATTTATATCGTTATTTCCAATACGATATTTGTTGGTCATAGAATTTGATATTGAATATAAGCCGATATATTTTCTATTCAGAGCCTTGTATTTAATATCAAATGGGATTTTGGGTTTGTCGTGAATGGCGTCTTCATTAACGCTGTTCTTAAACCCAGTTGAGAAAAAGATTAAATCTTTTTATTTAGATTTAATGAAGTGTACCAATTAAATGGTATTTAATTGGAATTGAAATTGAATTGATTTTTGGGTTTATCGTGAACGGTGTTTTAAATAACATTTGTTCTTTAACCCGACAATATGGAAATGTGATTTTGGGTTGTCGTGAACGGTATCTTTGATAATACTGTTCTTAGACCTAATGGAGTTAAGAAAATCAGAAATTAATTGGAGGTTAGTTAAGTTGAATGGTTTCTTGGGTATTGATCGGATGTTGGTTTCGGCCTTCGGGGTTAATATTTAGGGAATTGCTCACTTCCTATTTTACGGTTAAAGCCTGATAGAATGGAATGTGATTTTGGGTTTATCATGAGCCGTGTTTTAAATGACATTGGTTCTTTAACCCAGTTAAAGATTAAAACTAAGTGGAGTTTTAATGAATCTTTAAATAGATTAAAAAGTGAATTTGATAATTAAAATTATCAAATTCAAGAAATGATCGAGAATGGAGTACCGCCAGTTTTACTCCAGACGATAGTTAAATCTTTAATTAGATTTGAACGTGAAATGGTAATGGAATTTACCGATAACACTGTGGTGTTAGATATGAAGTATTACCAGTTTTACTTCATGGGATGAATAAGTTGGGATTGGGAAATTTAACAATTGATTACTTCGGTAAGGTGCGTTAATCCCGACTAGTTTGGATAAACCATAATTTAGTTTGAATTGATATTCAAAAGAAGATTAAAGAATAAATTTTAAATAATTTATCTTTGATAAAATTAATGGGAACCTTTCCCTAAGAATGTGAAATTTAGCAACTAACCGAAGATTAGTGGAGATGAATGGTTTCCTGGGTATTGATCTGATGTTGGTTTCGGCCTTCGGGGTTAATACTTAGGGAATTGTTCTCTTACTAATTTACGGTTAGTAACTGATGAATTGTAATGAGGCGTATGTTGTGTTTGTGTAACACTTTTATAATATATACGCGAGTTATTCAGAAAGACCGGGTTTATCCCATTCTGAATAACTGATTCGACGTGATGTCGAAGATGAAGACGATGGTAGAAGACCGGAGGTCTTCTCGTCGTTTGGATAATTACTGATGATCTTGATTGTGCCGTACGCCTAAGAGGAGAGAATCAGTTAGTGGTCGTCCCGATGTACTTGGAGATCGATGGATATGCGGGGTACTAGGTGCCTCCGGTTTCGTTCAAACCCAGAACAAACTTGTAAATGGACTGTGTGTCTGACATTGGATATCATTTTGTGTGATTGATGGATATCGGTTGCATAGAGTGGTTTGCCTGTGTGGCATGCTAAGATGCAAATGATCAAGGCTTCTGTTGAAAAGCAAAGTCTTGTGGTGATGATCAAAGCACGACCTGTGTGGCATAGCTTTGTGTAACGTGAATTCGCGAGCCTCACACCCCGGTGTGAACCAAAAACGGGAGAGGACCTCAGGGAGGGCATGCGTTTCTTTCTAGCTAGAAGTGGCGTCAGTGGTTTTACACGCCCTGACGAGTTTGACTTATGTGATTATTGCTGTTGCAAGGCGCCTCGGTTTGATCGGACGATCCGGGTCCGATGGAGTCATTCGTTGGCTCATTTACGCCCCATAGGGCGGGGAAACGCAGTGTTCAGGAATTTTAATCCACATCGGTGGACCGGCCCTGACGATCCAAGGGTCACTCGAGCTCTGATCCTGAGGCTCGGGCTAGACAGTCTCGAATCGGTAGAGGACTATCTTTTGCCTCGGTTCACAGACGGAAATCCAATTTCCAAATACGTGACATTTGCGGTTTTGATTGTAGAGCCTAGTATTGCGACATGATATATGGTACCCATGCCGTCTATGATTGATACTTATGATTTGAAGTTGTTTTATACACTATGCACTTATAGTAGTATCAAATGATTTGTTTTAAATGTACAAAGCATGTTTGGCTATTATAAGGGAAAACCCTATCCCCCGGCTTGCGTTGCATTGTGTGATAGGACCTGGGTCTTATAATAGCTTCATTTTTCCAAAAAGCATTGCGCTGTTTTGTTATATGCATTGGTATTCTCGGGAGGAAACCCGTTCCGTGTTATACGACGTGGTCCCTTGATATATCTGATTTAAAGTAAGGTTTTAAATAACTGTTTTAGTTCTCACACTAGTCACATGACTGACCTGGAGTTTATTGTTTTAACCTAAACTCTGGGTGCCCTTATTTTGACACGGGTAGCTAGTAGTTTTGGTTTTGCAGATTTATATTCATAGGACCCTGGTTTACAGCTGGAACGATATCCGGAAAGCTTTGTATCTGTATATCTCCTTCAGTTGTGTTTTGTATTATTTTCCGCTGCTATGTAATGTATTGTAATCTCTGATATTTTTTAATGTGTATTATTTATTTGTTTATACTCTGTATATTCTTGTAATCTGATGGAATTGTTGTAATAACAATGAAATGTTCTCCCGTCTGCGTTCTTTCGTGTGTTGTTCTCAAAACAATCAGGTGTTTCGAACGGTCTTGATCGGTTTAGCGACTGATTCGGATCGAGCGAAATTCCTGGTCGTTACATTCTTTATTTTTAAAAAATTGAACCCCTCTTAACAATACTTGGAGTGTCAATAACATTCCTTTATATATATATATATATATATATATATATATTTCTGACCAGTATCATTTATATATGTACAAACATATATATGATGTTTAGATTGTAATTCACACATCAATTTTTTTAACTGCTACAATAATATTATAATACCTCCCTTTTAACATTTTTTTTACCCATATGCAAATTCTTCCATATCTGAATTCAAAGGCTGTAGATTAAAAAAAATAACATTTGATCATCTACAGACAGCTGTTTGGGTTTAAAATGTAAAATGATGCATATATATATTAAATAAGTATGACTTGGTTTTTATTGATATATATATATATAATATGTATGTATGCACATATATATATATACACACACATGTATGTGTGTGCAAATTTCTGGGCAAATAATTGGTTTTATAGTAAACTAGTTTATTTGTTTATTTCTGGATGGTTTAGAAAATATTGTTATCTAAACTGATTAAAATCATTTTAGCAATGTTGCTCTATGTGTTCCATAACTGTATACTTATTTTGAAACATTGTTTTATTGTATAAAACTCATCTCTTTTCAGCTACTAATTTTAGAATTCTATGTACACCATAATATGTGTACGGTATATTTAGCAATTACACATATTATAAGAACACAATAATGTGAACACAAATTTTGTGTGATACAAAAAGGGGGTTAAGTTTAGTATATTATGAATATGCAAAATGTATGACCACTGCAAAACTGTTTGCAGTGGCAGGCACATTAGAATTAACATTGGATGTTATCAACTTTTATAAGATTTGCATTTTTTATACCATATGAGTGGTCAATTGTTATTAATGTTATATGAATCTACATGAAGTGATTTAGAAAAACTTTGTAATACAAAATCGTATCTCAAATGCATTACCGGACATAAATATGGTATAAATGTATACTACCAATACGCCATTGAGTTAATAAATTGTAATATATGTATGTTGGGTAATATGCCTTATAATTGACTAATCACATATACATGTAATATGTTCATATACAATACAGATAGCTAGATCACATCATTCAATGTTCAGCCCTAAATGTATGGTTGTGTCTGCTATGCCTTTTTGAGGTTTGCATATCTTTTGACATTAATGTATACCAGTTAGCCAAGTCCATCGTTACATATTGATTTTATATCCCTAATTGGAAACCTATAATGTATAAGTACATTAAATAGTATACAATTACTGCTAGTTTTATTTTGATTCATGAAATTTATGTATTGTGAAACATTAAGCTACATGTTTTATTTTACCTCTTATGTTGTTCATAGCAACTGAATTGTAAGTGTTTAGTGGATGTTCTGGGCTTTTAAAAACTTCATGTTATTGGACATGAAACTGATATAGTTGCTTCTATTATCACTGATAATATTTTATCACCTTTATCACACCTAGCTACTAAGGAATTTTCTAATAAAATACAACAAAAACAGATAATACAGCAAATACAGATTCAATCGGATAAACCATATGATCACTATGAATGGTGTGAACGGCTAGTTTCACCTTTTCCAAAGCTTGGTCTAAAGTTAGGAAACAAGGGGTTCCTA
Organism: Allium sativum; assembly: GCA_030737875.1. NCBI lineage: Eukaryota > Viridiplantae > Streptophyta > Magnoliopsida > Asparagales > Amaryllidaceae > Allium > Allium sativum. The sequence goes on from CM060909.1 coordinate 106,053,651, forward strand.
TTCCATATTATAAAGTTATTTGCATTCTAAGAACAATCGATAAATGTCTTTTATCACCTACTTGGCTGCATTGGATCATCTTAGTACAAAGACTCGGCTTTCTTCTTATGACATTGTTACAAACACGTTGTGTGCTTTATGTAATATGTTTGATGAAACTTCTAGCCACCTCTTTTTCCATTGCGAGTATTCTTCCTTTATATGGGGATCAATCAAATTTCAGCTAGGACTCAACCCTTCCATTCAAGGATCATTGGGTGACGAACTTACGATGCTTACTTCAACTTTCAAAACTAAGGATCATGTGCAAGACATTGCTTTTGATTCTATCACTTGTATTGTGTATAATATATGGAGAGAACTCAACTCGAGGATATTAATAGGGAAGAAAATTGATGCATATACCAAACCAAAGTAGATTACAAAGGAGACTGCATATCTCGTAAGAAACAATGGAAGCTTAACACAACCGAATTCCAAGAATTTGGAGATATTGGCGAGATGGGGATTTGAATTGTTTGATAATGATGAGCTGGCTTTAGTATGCGGTAGAGAAAGAGAGAAGAGTAGCGGGATTTTTTTGTTATTGAATTTTGTATTTCTTTTCGTAATGTTGGAACAGATTTGTACTTTGGTAATTCATATATATGTACTCTTTTTCCTTGCAAGGTATCTAGTAGGGGGATTGCAAGGTTTTGACAAGTCATATATATAAATTTTATAATTGGTATCGTAATAAAGTCTACCAATTTTCAATATATATACGTATCCATTTTATGTACAAATTGATGAAGCACTGCTACAAATATGATTTGCAGTTCCAACTCCTCAATATATACATAAAATTGATATGAGATTACCACAAATTTCGTAGGGCAATATTGATAATATGTATGTTTGCATCCCTTTTTACATATAAATATCCTATGTACTTGTTTTATGTGAACACAGTAGAAAATTAATAGGTCTGTAGTGAACCATGCAATAAACAAAATATATTTTTTACTATAGCATTTGTAATTTCATAAGATATAGACTATTAATTAAAAGCTAATGGGATTAATATATACATACTGTGAATATAATTACGAGAAGTTTGACTTGCTTTGTACTATTATTCTTTATGCATATCTATATATCAGTATTAACATACTGAGAATGTTTTAATAATTAGCTCATATATTATAACATGGATATTAATGCCTCTGCATAAGTGAGACTCCTAAAAAACACATGTGTGTGTGTATATATACAAACATAACAATTTTGATCGGTGTTTCCTATATATATATATATATATATATATATATATATATATGTGTGTGTGTGTGTGTGTGTGTGTGTGTGTATGTATAATGATACAAAGTTGAATTACACAGTGTACATAATTTATAACATTGTCTGTATTCAATATTAAATATGCTATTATTTATGTTGATGTCTACTTGCAGGTTTGACCTATGGCAAATAAAAGGTGAGGGAGCAATAATATTTGGCTAATTGATCAATGTTGAAATTGTTTCAGCAGGCAGAGAAGTATAATAGCTTAAAATTGGCAAAAGATACTACTGCAAATAAGATTTGAAAGATTAAACAAGTGTGACTTGTTTTTTAACTTACAAAACGTCTGTATGTATAAATTTTTATGTTACTGCCCGGGTTGTACATAAGAATAATTCAAATGTGTGCATATTGATGTATAAATATATTTGTGTAGAAATTTGTAAAATGTGCAAATAGTATTTTTTTTCCTTTTCCAAACTCTGTAGAACATGAAACATGTCATTTTGTGTTATGTGTAAATGCTTGCGTATACATAGATGTAGTTCTCTGGCTGTAACTGTTATAGATTAATATATAATGGCTAATTTGGCTAAAATCAGTACTGATGCATTAGTGTATAAGATTGAGCATGGAGATGCAAAATATGATACATGCTTTTATAACTATCATGGATTAAAATTTACTGGTTTTATGTGAAAGCGGCTAAGTGTATAAAAGTAATAGATAAGGTACCATTATTTTGTTTCAGAAATGTATGAATACTGAAATGTGCCTTGTAAAACATAGGATCCTAGCCTCATTATTTTCTTGAAATGCATTGATTTTGAATTTATATAAATGGGACAACAACCTTTTTTGCATGATAAGTATGTATAATCCAATTTTATGTATCTTTAATATTTATAGTAAATAGAAGGGGCCACTAATGAAGCATATAAGATGTGCGATAATTTTGATTACCAAGATTTTGAAATGTTCGAAAATTAAACAGGCATGCTTGCTATAGATAGAATTGAGTTTAAATTTATATACTTCGTATATATTTTTTAAAATCCAATTAATTATAGTAATGTAAAATACACATATTCCGATATATGTAAATGACATTAGTATTGTTCGCCACTACGAAATATAAAATCCGTTTAAAGCAAATTTTGTCGTATTAAGTTGTGGTGATTTCTTCCAATATATACACTCATCAATGCCAGAATCACTGGATGTAGGTAACGTCAAAGCATTGTGCACCTTTTATTTTGGTTATATGCGATGGAGTAAATGTGGTACTCCAACGTATTATTGAGTCCGACTTAACTAGGCTGCATAATAGGATTATTGCCTTAGAGACAAAGAGCATGAAATATTTAATATTTAAATGAACAAAAATTGTTCATCATGCCATCCAAGAGTCATATCTATTATATTATATGAAAGCACAATCTTTCTCTGAAGACCTTTCAGATCCAGATTCTCCAAAAAATTCACAGGTCGACACGTGTACCATGTTTCAATCCTCGCCATACAATAGAGTAACCGCCATTATCTCTTCAGTGCCCACTTGATGTGAGCTCATACATGCGAGTCTTTTTTATTTACTGTAGCAAGTAACTTCCACCACTTTCAAACGTTTACAATTTAAAAACTTCTTCAATTAATGTTAAAGAGTAACTGACCTATAATCTTTTTCACATACTTGCTAATATTACTGTCAGTTGCACTCTTTTTTATCATTTTTATTATTACTACATCTGGTATACTTTTCAATAGAATTACTTTTAATACTTTTATTTTTAAGCAATTTTCTGTGTTAGTTTTAAAAAAAGTCACATATGTAGAATTAACAATAATTAATATTCAAATGTTTTTATCTTCTATACAGTCAAATATTAACCAATCACATGCATCTATTTCACTCTATTATATTTATATGCATGTAAAAAAGTCAATTTTTAAATGTTTTTAAGTTGGATCGTTCAGATCCAAATTCTCCAAAAAAAATCACAGATCGACATGTGTATAGTGTTTCAATCCTCGCCATACAATAGAGTAACCGCCCTTATCTCTTTAGTGCCCACTTGATGTGAGCTCACACATGTGGGTCTTTTGATTTACTGTAGCAAGTAACTTCCACCACTTTCAGACGTTTACAATTTAAAAACTTCCTTAATTAATGTTGAAAAGTAACTGACCTAAAATCTTTTTCACATACTTGCTAATATTACTTTCAACTGAACTCTTTTTTATCGCTTTTATTATTACTACATCTGGTATACTGTTCAATAGAATTGATTTTAATACTTTTAAGTTTAAGCAATTTTCTATATTAGATTTAAAAAAGTCACATATGTAGAATTAACAACAATTAATATTCAAATGTTTTTATCTTCTATACAGTCAAATTTTAATCAATCACATGCATGCATTTCACTTTATTATATTAATATGCATGTAAAAGTCAAATTTTAAATGTTTTTAAGTTCATATGAAGGCACAGTGTTCCTCTAGAGACCTTTCGGTTCCAATTTATTAAAAAACACACGTATTGTCATGTGTCGTGGCACTTCAATTGTCATAAATTTATCATTACTTTTTGCTCATTACCGTTGTTTCTTAAAGGAACTCTAATGGACTTATTAATGTTCGTAGATTATCTTCATAACTATAGGTGTTTTTTAAAGTGATTCTAGTGGGCTCATTAACGTTTAGTAGATTATTTTAGTATTATACATTTATAAAAAAACAATTTGTATATTTGTCATTTTCTAATTCTTTCACTTCCACGTAATTTTCTCACAATATCGTCTCTTTACTTTTCCAAATTTCTATGCATCCAAAAGTTTAAAATCTATTTATATATTATCCATTATATTATATACGAAAGCACAAAGTTCATCTCAAGTCCTTTCGGTTCCATTTTCTTCAATAAATTAAGATTCCATCATGTGTAACTATGCACATCAAACGATTGTCTTTTTCTCCACACACAAACTTTCACTTGCTCCCCAAAAAAACTTCTACTTTCCTTCATCCATGCTCTTCCCCATTCTCACCAGATATGAAAAAACCTACCTTTTTCTCTGTCTTCTCCAACCACTATAGAAAAACTCCATTCAACCACCATCCCCTTTTATCTTTCCACCTTTTCATTATCTCCTGTGCCATAAGGATGAAAAGCTACCTAAACCACCGTATCTAACAGTATCTACTACTCCGTTAATCTTCTCTTCAGCACCCAAATAGTACGCTACATATCTAATCTTTGCTGATTTCTACCAGTATTGTCTCCGTGTATGCTCTAGCTTTCGGATGTTGTTCGGCTAGCTACGATTTCTTAATTTGATTACAAATCAAGGTAACTCATAGTAAGGTACTCATTCTCATTAGTCATTCTACTGTTGTTGTGTCCTCTTGGTAAGGTATTACTACATCCTGAAATTCATAAGAAAGGCTTTAGTGCAATTTCTGTATATTTTATTTCTTACATTGTCTTTTGGTTATTTGTTCAAACATATGGTAGTATTTGGATGATAATAATATACACAGTTTCACTATAATTCATACATGTGTATGATAATCTATGTCCAAATGAATATGATAGTTCACATTTTAAGCTAGATTTATCATTGTTTTAACATTGCTTGGAGGATGTGTGCAAAAGTTTAGTACACAGTAGGTAGTTTTTTCTTAAAAATATAATATATTATAATCTTATATTACCTTATAGCAAGTAAAATATAACTTTGAATTATGGATTTTGATCTTCTATCGCAAAATTCTACCAAATCCTATATTTGCTTGCTTCTGACGAAGTACAAAACAATATTTTTCCTTTTTATGTTTAACCAATATAATTTTAGCAAAGGTTGAGGTAAATTCGTTTTTTTTTGAATGAGCTGTCAAATATTTAAATGTTTATTATTTTTCATCTTCAGCCTTCCACAACATTGATCTGAATTTGCTTTCTTTACCGTTGGTTTTAATTTACTTTCTTCATTGTAAAATGAATAGGTGCAAAATTGATGTTTTCATTTTTGTATTAATTGGATTTCTATGTGCGACTTAATGATTAGGGCAGTCGTGGGTTCTACATTAAGTAATAGTCTTTCTTTTTTTCACCATCAAGGGAGAACTGGAATACAGTGGAGCTGCTACCTTCACTACCATTCTTTTTAACGTCTGCGTTGTGAGGTATTGCTATTAAAACATGTCTCCTTATTTTGACCCTCACATATGTTTATTTTCCCTCTTTATTTGTGAATTGCTTCATAATTTTAAAAAAATTAGCAGGAGATAAATATGGTTTGCCTACAGTTATTGTTTGTTTAGCTTCTTTGGCATTGATAGTATTGATGGGCAGGTGTATTCAAACCTTTTTTTACTTATTGGCTTAGGCCATGTAACGACCCAGAAATTTCGACAATTGGATTGTGGAATTTATTAGAGATTTAATCAGTAATAAACAAATTTTATATTGACACCGGGATAATAAAATCGAATATACGATTTTGTGTATGAATTTAAATTCAATATTTAAGTGTAGTATGGTCGGTCTGGAAATCGAAATTTATTGTTGAACTGAATTGGTTGGATATTTAATTGGATTTGAAATTGAATTATAAAATATGAATGATTGGATTGGAAAATGTAAAAAAATAGTTGACGTTAAATGAATTGAATAAATTTTGTTTGTTGAAATATATAGAAATCGGTTTAGAGATGTGTGTATATAAATAGGAATTTGGTGGTTCAAATCTGAAATGAAAGGGAGCCGTTGTTAAATGAACAGGATAAATTAGCGAAATGATAAATAATTTTAAATAAAAATATAATGTTGTATAAACGATGTCGGGTTTCGACCAGTAAATTTTATTGTATTCAGGATGTGGAAACAAAGCAGCGCGTTAAAGTTTTGAAGCAATCGGAGTTCGGTTGTGACAGAAGAAAAATAAAATGTGTAACGTAAATTGCGGTAGAACTAAATTTCGAAGGGTTCACACTTTTATTTTCCACGTCACCAAGAAATTTCGTATTTCAATACCTTGCTTTCCACGGTGCTCAGTAAAAACTCACCCCAGTTTAGCCTACCTCGATGCCTTGGCTTCCACGGTTCCTTGTTTATATATTGGAACCCTCTATTTACCACATCCTTCAGCAAACCCATTCATCTCTTCAGCAAAATCGCTACTTTCCCCAAATTTCTTCAGAAGAATCATTCTCCCTTTATGCTCTTTAATGGTCGAATCTCTGAATAGTTTTCCCCAATTAAATTTTTATGGTCTTCCACCTGCAATCGAAATCAAGCTGCTACCTTGGCCTTCTTCCTTCCACCGATCATACCCTCGTTTCTTCTCTCTCTGGCAAGTCGAGCCGCTGCTCTCCTTCAACGCCACGTCTTAATTCATGTTCGCCACCTCAAAATCGAGTCACCAGCCACACCAACTTCAAGGCTTCACCTTGTCGGTTTGTTATCCATTGTTGCGCCTTTTCTGCCGCATCTAAGGTGAGTTATTAACTCACGATTCATCCTTTTTCAAGTAATTTGACTTTGGTTTAAACTAAAATATGATGGTTGATGGCTGCCTTGTTTTTACTATTGGATTTTAGACGATTAGCTTGTTTCAAATGATTCAACTTCATTAAACCTAGAATAAAATAGTTAATCCTAGTTTGTTCATATGGTTGAAATATTAGAGTGTGTCAGGCCTCTTGTTATTCTTGTTTGGCGGACCCTTAACATAGATGCGGCCATTATGGTTGATTGCTGGCATGATATTTCAGTTGGGTTTTGTATGCTACCTCATCTATCATTTCAAATCTTGCTCTGCCTAGTTTACGAGCCATAATCCATGTGATGGTGATTATGGTGAAGTCTGCATTCTTTGATTTCCCACTTGCATGTTTTTGATTGTACATTTGCATGTGTTGCCTTGCGCGCCTGCATTTTTCTTTTATGATGTATTCTGAATGTTTTATTGCATTTGTATAAGTGAAGCTATTTTCATGGTGTTCATTTCAGTTGCAGCCGAGATTTTGCATTTGGATTTGAAGCATAATGTGTTTATGAGATTGTAATTGTTCATCAGCTATAGTGTTGCATTAAGCCATATATATTTACTTTCAACCCCATTATAGTACATCGGCAGGGGTTCATTTCATATATTTACATAGTTTAACGATGAGGTGGGTCACCTGTTTTAACCTATATCAAAAAGTATATTCACTAAATATTGTTAGAAACTGTATACATATAAAAATGAGCCAAATGTTTTAATCTGTTTAAATAAGTAACTAACGTATTTGTGACAAGTTGTGCTAACTTGTTCCCTCCTCGTTTTCCATGTACATGGGATCCATATTCTACTTTTGTCATTCATGCTGCTCATTCATTTTGATTATTTATTGGTCAAAATCTGAGAAATAAATGACTTTGTTCTCAAATATAGGAAAATGTAGATAGCTAGTATGCATGACATTTGAACAGAAATAAGAATCCGGCTCCTAATGAAAGTAGTATCTATAAATGGGGGTATATAGTTCACTGAATATTATGGTATAACTTTGGGTTAAATCCTGTCTCCTTGCGGTATGATCAGCACTTAAGAGTATAAGAATTATGGGAAAGTGGTGTCCTATTAACGGTATTTACTACCCTGTTGGTTTGGAATTTTGTACTTGGGCTACCTTATTTGGTTTATTCCTGAGAGTGTCCATTTGTTTTGAACCAATAAGCATTTTGAATGAATATCCTAAAAATTTGTCTTAGGGAACTTCTGTCGACTAGTGTGTTCAAGTAAATTTTTTTTTTTTTATCATGAGATCCGAGGCTACGTGGATGCAAATTGTATTACATGGGTATACTTATGAACTGATATAATTAGCCCCTTCAGTAGGTGATTAGGTGAAATCTAAGCGTGTGAAATATCAGTTCTTCCCATATTAACAATCTTTATGTTAAAACTGATTTTGATGATTTAACTTATACATTTAAAACTAAAGTATTAACTTGATGCATGTGTGTTTACCTTGCCATGAAGATGTTAACTGTACCCTTGCATGTCTTTACTATGTTGGTGAAACCTGAAAGCCTGACCCAACATTTATGCACACTCATGTACCCTTGCCAAGTTATAATATGAACCAAAGGTTGTTTTAAATGCTCATATGTTGGCTATGAATTTGATGGCATATAAATTCCCTAGTTCTACGTGTCTTGACTTTCATACTCCCTCCATGCTAAATACATGTTGCTTTGAAAACCATGCTTCTTCATGTGTATTTGCTGCACTTGCAAAATTAAATGGAATGAACACATGAAATTGTTGTACCTGAACTCACATTTGCAAAGTGTAAATATGGACACTTGTCGGTCACGCCTGTTTATGAACATACTAAATATTGAAAATTGTCACATGCTTGATAAACACCTTTGTTTGCAACTGTAAAGTACCTTGCTCAGTTACATTGTTTCCATGACTTGCATGTACATTTCTTATATGTGATTTCCCTGTGGTATGTCGTCTTGAGCTTAAACACTTGTTTCCGCCATATGACTCGCTAGTCTTGATCTTGTTTCATCTCAAACTGTGCATGAAAATTGTCATAAGAAAAAAAAAATGAGTACAACATGAGTATGGAAGTGTTACTAGTGCTTGGTTCTTTCTTCCTTGCTCTGCACATTTCAATATTAGTGATATATATGTTGCTGTAACATTTTCGGCTTTGAAAATATTGGGAGTATACATGATACACATTGCATTAAGTACAAACCTGTTTAGATATAAAGCAAAGGTGTTCATTTGTGTTAAATGGAGTATACTGGGTAAGGGCATTGGTTCAACTGAAACTAATATATGTATATGGGATGCACTATATGTTTTTTTTTTCTGATTGGTGTCAATTCTCACTACCATGTATAATTTAGTTTCAGCTATCATGTATGTTTACTAAGGCATCTTTCCATATGTGTTAAATGGAGTATACATATACACTGCTTTTACCTGCTTGCATCCCTTGGTCACAAGAAATGTTAATTTGGTACCTACTGCCATTGCCATGTATGATCCCTGGATTGCTGAGGCAATACACTTGTGCATATGTACACGCACGTGTATATGCAAGCTTCCAGGATCACTTATGTTATTGTTATATTTCGTTCGAACGTTGAGGCGGTGCATGCGTGTATATTATATACACGCATACACTCGCAAATGCCAAGACCGTTCATCCCTGGAAATAGATAGAACTGATATGAGCTGATGCCACAACCGTTTATTTTCATATGACATCGATGATAGAATTAACTATTATATTTCAGTTCCATTGAAGTTAATTTACTTGAACTATGATTTAATCCTGACTCGAGTGTTTTGTGTTTTGCATAAAATGCTCGGGTCAGATCCAAGCATTTCAGATTTAAAGATGTCAGTCAGGATTCGAAGATCGACGAAGATGGGGATTCCAAAGACGGCGCGCTCTGAAGATTTAAAAACAGCAAATGTTTTCTTTTTACTCGAACTGTATTTCATTCCGCTATATAGAAAAGGTTTTGTATTCAAAGTTATGATTTATAAATAAAAGATATATATTCCGCTATTTAACACTGTGTCATTTAGTTATTCTGCATTTCTGTGTTGATTCTGTTTTTAAACTCTATAAGCTATAAACGCTCCGTCGATTTGAACGTTTTAAGTTGGTTTAATTACCGGTTTGAAGCGGTCAAAAAGGTGGGACGTTACAAGTGGTATCAGAGCTTTGGTTTATTCAAAGCGTAGCTTATCGGGTTTAAATGAATAGGATCTACACCAGAAAAAGTTGATTTTGAAAATAAAAGATTTCGAAACATAAATATTTTTGAAAGGTAAATGATTTTGAAAGTGTTTTGAAAGATAAATTATTTTGGGAATTTTATGTATTTTGGAAATAATACAGCGGAAAATTTATTTTTGAAATTTGAAAATTTTGTTCGGAATCCCCAGCCTTCAGAAACCTTCGAATACAGGTCTGTGAGAGCCTTTCTTCGATAAATTTACTTAGATTTGAGTCTTGAATCCATCGTCGAATAATATAAGAAGAGGATAAGTATGAGAAATCGATGGGTCGATCTCTCTAATAGTGTATTTTTAGCAAATCAAAGATAACTGAAATATATTGAAAATAAGAATTCAAATGGAATTTGAATGAAGAGATGGGATTTTGAAATCATTTCAAAGATGAAACGAGGAACTTTATTTCGACATTCGAAATATGAAATTTAAATCAAGAAGGTAATAATTGAAATTCGGTAGTGTCAAACTTTAGTAATAATTCATTTAGATTATGCGGAACGCGGCGTGATAAATTATAATTGGTTTCAAACCAATAGTGTGTGATCCAATATATGAGTTTGATAGTGAGTTATACGAATGGTAACCGAGAGTTATAAATGAAGCGAATCTTAAATGAGATAAAGTAAAATATGAATGGAGATTTTAAAGAGATTTGAACCTGTTTTAAATGAAATCAAACTGATTTGATGTGACGAGTTCAAAGGAATAATATTTTCTTTTTAGAAGTTAATATGGTGTAAAAAGTAAAATGTTGCAAAGGAAAATGTGGTAATTGAAAATGTTTTCAAAAGATCGTGAGGCTAAAAGATTTTGATAAATCAGAATTGCAAGAACTAAAAGGTAGAAAGCCGCTCGTCAAGAACGAAGGATGACAAAACGTAAGAGAAGTGGATTCGTAAACTGAATTCGGAAATTGTGTAAACAATGATTTGATAAGAATTAGGAAATGAAGTTAGAGGAATTAGAAACTGACTGGAGGTTAGTTAAGTTGATTGACTTTCTAAGTGTCGATCTGATGATGGTTTCGGCCTTTGGGGTTGATACTTAGGGAATTGTTCGCTTGCTAATTGATGGTCGAGGTGTGGACGTGAAGGAGTGATAATGCATGAAAAAAAAAAAATTTAAAAAAATATGGAATTTTGAGAGAATAAAGTTGTGACTGAAGTGATGAATTTTTAATTAGAGGTTTGAAAGAAGAATTGGTTATAACCAATAGATTCATAAATTCGAGTTAAAGGAAATATTAGATATCTGAATTGGATAAGAGATCAAAACTGAAATTGAATGGAGATTTGAGGATGCTCGATGTGAGATAGTGGATACAGAAATTTTCAGAACTTATATGAGAAATGCATAAAGATATAGCGAAGTCGAGAACTATTGATTTGAAAGGTAATCGATTTAGATAAAATCTTATATGACGGAATTTATATAAGACGAGATGTTTGAAATATGATTTGGAAAGAAAATCTTATGTAAATGACATAAGTATGGTTTATGAAATAAAATACTATATGTATATAGTATGGTATGTTTTTCAAAGTAAAGATAAGGAAAGTACCTTCCTTCTCTTGAATTTCGAGCTTGGTTGAGATATGCTGCTGGTGGAAGTAGGTTGTCCGGACATAAAACTCATGAGTTGCCCTTGAGCACGACTGCTAGCGTAATTCGCAGGGCTGCAGATAGCCTATGGCGGTCGGATGTTTCTTGAGGGAATCAGGTGTAACCATTGTGATCGCTGCGATCTAGAGTCGTTGGAAATTCGACCGTGTAGCGAAATTCGCAGGGCTGTAGATAGCCTACGGCGGACGGATGTTTCTTGGGGGAACCAAGCGTAACCATTGTGACTGCTGCGTTCTACAGTCGAATGTAAGGGCGTAATCCGTAGAGCTGTGAAAGCTTACGGGTATGGATGTTTCCTGGGGGACCCAGGCGTAACCATTGTGTACCTGCGGACCGTAGTATTTGAGATATCTTATTGATAGTGAGCCACCTGTTGATGCAGCAGTTAGTCTTCGTGACTTGATTGGTCTTTGTGACCTGATTTGTCTTTGGGACTTGTTTTGTTCTCGTGACTTGAAATATGTTCATAATTCCTTGATCTTTTCCGTGATTCTGAGACAGAGCAATCAATGCTCAGTGACATCAGAATGTCTTTTGATTCCAAAAATATATTCTGTTGTTTTGTTTATGACGAAATTCGCAGGGAAGTGAATTCCTACGGATACGGATGTTTTCTGGGGGATCCAGACGAAACCATTGTGTATCTGCGATTCATGAACAATCAACCGATCAATATCACATTGGTACTTTCCGTATCTGTTTTCAAAAGAACTTTTGAAATATTTTTACTGGGAGTTGAAGCAAGGATATTTAGTACTTGAAGATTTTAGTCGTGCGCCTGGCCAGCGTATGTCTAACATCTGTAAGAACGACAATATACTTGTCAAACTTCGAGTTATCAAGTATTTTTAAAATAAATAATTTGTTGAAAAAAGATTTCAGAGTAAATTCAAGTTGACAATTTGTGATTTAAAGGAAGATGTTATTTACAGTCATCAATGAGTGTTTGGATAAGTAAATTGAATTGGTTGAACTGAGGTTGTAAGGAATAAGTGGAATAAGGAATACTAAATATTGACGGATGGGGTTATAATTCGAGATGCGCAAATCCAACTTTTGCAGAATTTGAAGAAATTGATTTTGTAAAGGAATTTGGTTTCCCGAGTTAAATGAGATCGATGGCTTAAACAATGATATTTAAATTAGTTATGTAAGGATTTCACACAAATTTGAGAATTTGAAGTATCCATTAACCCTATCGATCTTTCCTTTTCGGGGACGAAAAGTTTTAAAGGGTGGAAGAATGTAACGACCCAGAAATTTCGACAATTGGATTGTGGAATTTATTAGAGATTTAATCAGTAATAAACAAATTTTATATTGACACCGGGATAATAAAATCGAATATACGATTTTGTGTATGAATTTAAATTCAATATTTAAGTGTAGTATGGTCGGTCTGGAAATCGAAATTTATTGTTGAACTGAATTGGTTGGATATTTAATTGGATTTGAAATTGAATTATAAAATATGAATGATTGGATTGGAAAATGTAAAAAAATAGTTGACGTTAAATGAATTGAATAAATTTTGTTTGTTGAAATATATAGAAATCGGTTTAGAGATGTGTGTATATAAATAGGAATTTGGCGGTTCAAATCTGAAATGAAAGGGAGCCGTTGTTAAATGAACAGGATAAATTAGCGAAATGATAAATAATTTTAAATAAAAATATAATGTTGTATAAACGATGTCGGGTTTCGACCAGTAAATTTTATTGTATTCAGGATGTGGAAACAAAGCAGCGCGTTAAAGTTTTGAAGCAATCGGAGTTCGGTTGTGACAGAAGAAAAATAAAATGTGTAACGTAAATTGCGGTAGAACTAAATTTCGAAGGGTTCACACTTTTATTTTCCACGTCACCAAGAAATTTCGTATTTCAATACCTTGCTTTCCACGGTGCTCAGTAAAAACTCACCCCAGTTTAGCCTACCTCGATGCCTTGGCTTCCACGGTTCCTTGTTTATATATTGGAACCCTCTATTTACCACATCCTTCAGCAAACCCATTCATCTCTTCAGCAAAATCGCTACTTTCCCCAAATTTCTTCAGAAGAATCATTCTCCCTTTATGCTCTTTAATGGTCGAATCTCTGAATAGTTTTCCCCAATTAAATTTTTATGGTCTTCCACCTGCAATCGAAATCAAGCTGCTACCTTGGCCTTCTTCCTTCCACCGATCATACCCTCGTTTCTTCTCTCTCTGGCAAGTCGAGCCGCTGCTCTCCTTCAACGCCACGTCTTAATTCATGTTCGCCACCTCAAAATCGAGTCACCAGCCACACCAACTTCAAGGCTTCACCTTGTCGGTTTGTTATCCATTGTTGCGCCTTTTCTGCCGCATCTAAGGTGAGTTATTAACTCACGATTCATCCTTTTTCAAGTAATTTGACTTTGGTTTAAACTAAAATATGATGGTTGATGGCTGCCTTGTTTTTACTATTGGATTTTAGACGATTAGCTTGTTTCAAATGATTCAACTTCATTAAACCTAGAATAAAATAGTTAATCCTAGTTTGTTCATATGGTTGAAATATTAGAGTGTGTCAGGCCTCTTGTTATTCTTGTTTGGCGGACCCTTAACATAGATGCGGCCATTATGGTTGATTGCTGGCATGATATTTCAGTTGGGTTTTGTATGCTACCTCATCTATCATTTCAAATCTTGCTCTGCCTAGTTTACGAGCCATAATCCATGTGATGGTGATTATGGTGAAGTCTGCATTCTTTGATTTCCCACTTGCATGTTTTTGATTGTACATTTGCATGTGTTGCCTTGCGCGCCTGCATTTTTCTTTTATGATGTATTCTGAATGTTTTATTGCATTTGTATAAGTGAAGCTATTTTCATGGTGTTCATTTCAGTTGCAGCCGAGATTTTGCATTTGGATTTGAAGCATAATGTGTTTATGAGATTGTAATTGTTCATCAGCTATAGTGTTGCATTAAGCCATATATATTTACTTTCAACCCCATTATAGTACATCGGCAGGGGTTCATTTCATATATTTACATAGTTTAACGATGAGGTGGGTCACCTGTTTTAACCTATATCAAAAAGTATATTCACTAAATATTGTTAGAAACTGTATACATATAAAAATGAGCCAAATGTTTTAATCTGTTTGAATAAGTAACTAACGTATTTGTGACAAGTTGTGCTAACTTGTTCCCTCCTCGTTTTCCATGTACATGGGATCCATATTCTACTTTTGTCATTCATGCTGCTCATTCATTTTGATTATTTATTGGTCAAAATCTGAGAAATAAATGACTTTGTTCTCAAATATAGGAAAATGTAGATAGCTAGTATGCATGACATTTGAACAGAAATAAGAATCCGGCTCCTAATGAAAGTAGTATCTATAAATGGGGGTATATAGTTCACTGAATATTATGGTATAACTTTGGGTTAAATCCTGTCTCCTTGCGGTATGATCAGCACTTAAGAGTATAAGAATTATGGGAAAGTGGTGTCCTATTAACGGTATTTACTACCCTGTTGGTTTGGAATTTTGTACTTGGGCTACCTTATTTGGTTTATTCCTGAGAGTGTCCATTTGTTTTGAACCAATAAGCATTTTGAATGAATATCCTAAAAATTTGTCTTAGGGAACTTCTGTCGACTAGTGTGTTCAAGTAAATTTTTTTTTTTTATCATGAGATCCGAGGCTACGTGGATGCAAATTGTATTACATGGGTATACTTATGAACTGATATAATTAGCCCCTTCAGTAGGTGATTAGGTGAAATCTAAGCGTGTGAAATATCAGTTCTTCCCATATTAACAATCTTTATGTTAAAACTGATTTTGATGATTTAACTTATACATTTAAAACTAAAGTATTAACTTGATGCATGTGTGTTTACCTTGCCATGAAGATGTTAACTGTACCCTTGCATGTCTTTACTATGTTGGTGAAACCTGAAAGCCTGACCCAACATTTATGCACACTCATGTACCCTTGCCAAGTTATAATATGAACCAAAGGTTGTTTTAAATGCTCATATGTTGGCTATGAATTTGATGGCATATAAATTCCCTAGTTCTACGTGTCTTGACTTTCATACTCCCTCCATGCTAAATACATGTTGCTTTGAAAACCATGCTTCTTCATGTGTATTTGCTGCACTTGCAAAATTAAATGGAATGAACACATGAAATTGTTGCACCTGAACTCACATTTGCAAAGTGTAAATATGGACACTTGTCGGTCACGCCTGTTTATGAACATACTAAATATTGAAAATTGTCACATGCTTGATAAACACCTTTGTTTGCAACTGTAAAGTACCTTGCTCAGTTACATTGTTTCCATGACTTGCATGTACATTTCTTATATGTGATTTCCCTGTGGTATGTCGTCTTGAGCTTAAACACTTGTTTCCGCCATATGACTCGCTAGTCTTGATCTTGTTTCATCTCAAACTGTGCATGAAAATTGTCATAAGAAAAAAAAAATGAGTACAACATGAGTATGGAAGTGTTACTAGTGCTTGGTTCTTTCTTCCTTGCTCTGCACATTTCAATATTAGTGATATATATGTTGCTGTAACATTTTCGGCTTTGAAAATATTGGGAGTATACATGATACACATTGCATTAAGTACAAACCTGTTTAGATATAAAGCAAAGGTGTTCATTTGTGTTAAATGGAGTATACTGGGTAAGGGCATTGGTTCAACTGAAACTAATATATGTATATGGGATGCACTATATGTTTTTTTTTCTGATTGGTGTCAATTCTCACTACCATGTATAATTTAGTTTCAGCTATCATGTATGTTTACTAAGGCATCTTTCCATATGTGTTAAATGGAGTATACATATACACTGCTTTTACCTGCTTGCATCCCTTGGTCACAAGAAATGTTAATTTGGTACCTACTGCCATTGCCATGTATGATCCCTGGATTGCTGAGGCAATACACTTGTGCATATGTACACGCACGTGTATATGCAAGCTTCCAGGATCACTTATGTTATTGTTATATTTCGTTCGAACGTTGAGGCGGTGCATGCGTGTATATTATATACACGCATACACTCGCAAATGCCGAGACCGTTCATCCCTGGAAATAGATAGAACTGATATGAGCTGATGCCACAACCGTTTATTTTCATATGACATCGATGATAGAATTAAATATTATATTTCAGTTCCATTGAAGTTAATTTACTTGAACTATGATTTAATCCTGACTCGAGTGTTTTGTGTTTTGCATAAAATGCTCGGGTCAGATCCAAGCATTTCAGATTTAAAGATGTCAGTCAGGATTCGAAGATTGACGAAGATGGGGATTCCAAAGACGGCGCGCTCTGAAGATTTAAAAACAGCAAATGTTTTCTTTTTACTCGAACTGTATTTCATTCCGCTATATAGAAAAGGTTTTGTATTCAAAGTTATGATTTATAAATAAAAGATATATATTCCGCTGTTTAACACTGTGTCATTTAGTTATTCTGCATTTCTGTGTTGATTCTGTTTTTAAACTCTATAAGCTATAAACGCTCCGTCGATTTGAACGTTTTAAGTTGGTTTAATTACCGGTTTGAAGCGGTCAAAAAGGTGGGACGTTACAGGCCACTATTTATCTTCTTAGCTTTGTTGTTGTTATAAACTTTCTGGGTGTTGTGTATGCACGTTGGTTTATTTTCCGCTATCTTTGTCCATTTGTTTGTGATAGCTTGTGCACATTGATTTAAATGTTTGTGCTAATTTACATTTGTACAGGATTCTTCCTTGGATACCAGTAGAAAAACAATGTTTCATTGTATGTGTTGATTTCTTTATATGGTGTTTATAATGCATACTTATTTTACATATTTGGGTCTTGCAAGTTAAAAAATATGATAATTTATTTTCTCATTTTAATACAAATTATTATGCTTCGTAACTACAATAACAATGCAAAGTCAATAGCATTCCTTTGCATGTAAGTGTCAATTATTATTATTAAATTATTAAGTCAATGCATGAAAAAATTGTTATATTTTTATCAGGAGAGAAAATCCTCTGTACCCAATTTTCTTTGTACCATGTACCCAACCAATCAGCCACCCCTGATTTTCACTTTATGCAATTAAGTCAGAAAAAGAAAAAGGACTTAATTGCAAAAAGGTGAAAATCAGGGGGTGATGATTGGTTGGGTACAGGGATACATAGAAAATTGGGTACAGGCGATTTGAACTCATTTATCAGTGGATGAATTTCACTATTTTTTTTAATATTATAACCTGTCGTGGTATTTCAACAGTTGGTCCACCATGATTTGCTTCATGTGGATATAGGGCATTTTTTTTTAATATTTCCCTCAGTTGTAAACTTCCCATTTATTGTGCAATATAGTGCAAAGGATTGGGCCCTCCTTAGTAATTTGATTTTGTCTTCGTAATAATTATAAACAAATAATAAATTGCCTTGGAAAGTTGATAGGCTCTGGTAATTTTATGGTGAAACTATGGCATACTGTCGATGCTATGCCTCTCAGGAATGAATACGCCGTGCAAACTCCTACTACGCTTAAGTTTTTGTCCATATGTCGATTTATTTGTTATTTTTATAGTTAGTTACATGAGAGAAACGAACAGTTGAGCATACAACAAAGAGAATGTTTTTTTGATAAACTTCAAATTTCCAACCTATTGCCCATGTGCACATCTACAAGCTGTATAAAAATTAAATCATATTTTGACATTTCCTTTTGTGTTTTTATTTATTATCCATCCCTAAAACATAGCTTTACACATGTATTTCATTGCAACGAACCTTTGCTAGCTGATATAACCATCCCCCCCGACTACAATTGAGGTAACCAATTAAAATTTTGTAAAGGTTTGATCTTGCTAATTTTTGAAGTTTGTCAAATAAAATGCCATCTTCAGCTAAATTTACATGTAATGTACAATCCTTTGTTTCTCCATCTTTTCATGATCCAAACCATGTCTTCATCGTAGTTATCATTAGACTTAATATACGTCAATTGTGTTTATAATCTATTTGCATTTCCTTTAAAATGATTAACATGTATTCTTAATTAAACATGGATCTCAACCGTAGGGTATGGCAGTACCATGGAGGTTACTGCTCATTCCACTTTTATAGTTTTTTATTTATGGAAATTGTATTCAAAATGTTTAACTTCAAAATTTGGAGTTGGTTGCTAGAAATTTTAACCGAACAATACTATTTCTTACAATTATGAACCAAAGTTCAACATGTGTGATGCATTCTGAAATAATATGAAAATATTTCTTTAGGTTTTCAGATATCCGTGATGTTCACAATTAGGAAGTCAGTTATCTCATATGGAAACATTCTTAGCTAACTTGAGTTTTAAGAAATATAATCTTTCATATATTTTTATTATTAACATAATTCTTCCGGTTTTCCCATTTTAACCACTTGAAAGTGTTAATGAACCTGCCATAACCTTATTCTAAGATGGCAAGTTAACCTTCCATAAACAATGGTAGCCACCTTCGTTATAAGTTAATGAATAAGGAGTTAGTCTAAATACTACATGTTCCACCTAACATGCATGTTGCACTCCATATAATTGATTTGTATGCATGAGTTATTGAATGCTTGCTATTTCTTTGTTTGTTTGTTTCAATAGGTTCATTGAAAATCCCATTTAATTGCTATATAACTATTTCCTTTTACCAACTTTTTTAACATAAGCATAAACTAAAACACTAGAGTTTATAGTTATATGGTATATTGGTTCTTTACATAATTAACATATATTGGTTCATGGGGTAGACATTCAAATTTATGAAAATTAAAAAATTGTTAAAATAACAGTGTATTAGAAATCATGATTTTAACAATACTTGCATGTGCATTGGAAAAAATTATAATCACACTTTGTTGTGCTTTTTAAGCATTATTTCCATGGTGATGCTTTCTCAGTCATACCGAATTAATTTTTTGTTGGAATGGAACTCTTTTAACATAGCATGGGTTGCCCTTATGAATAAATCTCAATGTTCTTTAATTTTTCATTCAAGAATAAATTTCAAGATTAGGTTCTTGCCTGGATTATGGATCCAATTTGCAGGCGGTGACCTAATACTATATGGCCTGTGGAATGTGAATTTCTTTGTATCCCAAGTGGTAAATCATAGCAGTATCCTTAATTGGTACATAAAAATGGTTTGAATTTATATATTTCTTCATGGTGAACTAAGACTTCAAATGTACCAAACAGTTTCAATTTTTTATGTGCAAAATGTTCTTCAGGTTTTATACATGATATGGTATGCATTGTTGATTATAATGCAGGAATAAACAAAAAACAACATACATAGGTGGTCATTAACATCTAGCCAATTATGATCTTCTAATTAAAGTTATATGTGTGAGTAGTGACATTCTTTTCTTATTTATCATATATAGTTGAAGTATCTATATGCATATACACACAAATATTTATTTATTTATGTGCATATGAATATATGTTTATTTATGTTTGGTGATTGCAAGTTTGGGACATAATTAAGATTTTAAGGATGAAATATTTTGAGAAGTTTAATACGTGCTTATATTATGAATGCCTTGATTATCTAAATTGCAAGGTAGTTGCTTGCATGGAGGCAATTATTATCATGAAGCGTGGGCCCATAAAGATGTTTGCCTAGATTATTTTTAAAATGGTATGCAAAAAGGGCCAGATCAGGTCTAAAGAAAGCAACTTTAACTATAAATTAATGATGTTTTTTCATATTTCTTAGACAATATGGTTATGTATATTGTAAGTTTGTGTTTTGGTATATTTATTTGTTTACCTCTATACAAATAAATTTCTGTTGTGAAGCATAATTTGCATTGTTAACATCTGAATTATTTTATTCATTATTCACAATTTTTTTGTAAAATACATGACTTTAAAAAAAAATCAAGGACCAGGTGAAGTACTTCAATTAATCTGCTGTCATAACTATATCTTTACTATTTTGTTATCAACGGAGATACATAAGCATGAGTTGGGCATAATTAAGGGTTCATCATATCAAACTACTCCTATTGTTCTAAATGCTTTTGGTTTAGTTGTATTTTAGCAATATCTTGATTCATGTCATTACAGGAAATGATTTATAACTGGAGACGAGGAATATATGTTAATTCAAATTCCAACTTCCTTCCATTTTTCTTCAATTAATTATATGTTATTATAATTTTGTGGTAATCAATGCTATGAAAAACATGATATAGTCAACGTAGAATGTTTTATGTGAAGGCAACTTATCTGTGGCATTTTCATTTCTCATTGAGTTAAATAAAGAATAACTTAAGTTCGTACTCTTAATTCAACAGTTTTGCAAATTATGGCTTCTTGAATAATTCGCTTTTTGCTCCTAAATTTTTTTCCCTTAACGTTATTTTTCTAATGTCAAAATTTAGATTCTTATTAAAAAAATTAAAACATAATTTGCATGCTCATAGTTACATAAGTTGCCATACACATATTATTTATTTTTGGTTAGTTCTGTCGCCTAAAAACAAATACATCTATGCACTCTTTATACTTCCAAAGAAATATTACAAAAATATATTATTGATTTGACACTTCTTTACGACTATACAAACAAATACAATGCAACTACATTTATTTTGCAATGCCCGTGTGCGAAGCACGGGTGCGCACTAGTAAGAGATATAATTGACATAAGATGTCTACCTAAAAGATTGTGTTTTGGGGATTAGCCAAAGCTAAGTCAAGACATGATTATATATGGATCTTGGACCACCAATATATATATGTACCGATATATAGCATGTTGCAATGTCATGTACAAAATCATCAGCAAAGTCTTATATAATAGATTGAAATTGGTCCTCCCTGATTTAATAGTAGAATGCCAAAGTGCATGCATCAAGGGGCGTATCATATCAGAAAACTCGCTGTTAGCACATGAATTAATAAGAAATTTCAACAAAAAGGAGCTAATAGGATTTGTTTGAAAGTCGACCTACATAAGGCATGTGACAAAATTAATAGGAAATTTGTTTTGCATATGCTAAGATGTTTGGGATTCCCTGACAAAACCATAAAAATCATCAGTGAGTGTATTAGTTCCCCAACATATTCTATACTAATCAATGGGGTCCTAAAGGTTTTATCAGTAGTAATAGAGGCATAAGGCAGGGTGACCCTCTCTCACCCCCACCTTTTTGATGTTGCCATGGAGTTCTTCACACTACAAATGGAGATAGCATGTCAAAAGAAGTCGGTGCAAACAATACACAACATACAACCAAGTGTTAGTCACCTGCTATACGCAGATGACTTGCTGATCTGTATAAAAGCAAACAGCACAGCAACCAGAAAAGTAAAGGAGATTTTTGATCACATGGAAACTTGGTGTGGGTTGAAAGTCAATGAACTGAAGACCAAGTGTTATTTCAACAAAACATGTAGGAATAAGTCAAGTGTCCTAGAAGTTTTAGGGGTGCAGGAGGGTGTACTTCCAGTCAAGTACTTGGGAGTGCCTTTAACATCCATCAAAATAGCTGATAGGGAATGCACTAGGCTTATTAGCAGCATAAGAGATAGACTATACGGGTGGAGTTCAAGATTACTCTCATCTGCTAGTCGTATCGAACTTGTTCACACAGTTATACATGCCAAAATAAATTTCTAGCTATAAACTTTCCAACTACCTGATGCCTCGATTGAGAAAATTGAGAAAGTTTGTGCAGACTTTATATGGAAAGGGGGCTTCACAAGATAAAATTTGAACATTTATGCAAACCCAAAGCTGAAGGAGGAGTGGGACTTCGTAGTATCAAAATCATGAGAGAAGTGTTTACACTGAAACAAGCCTGGAAAGTTATCAACAAAGAAGGCTTACGGGCTAGATGGATGAATGGGAGGTATGGTACAGATAATTTCTGGACCACGAAAGAAGACAACAATGCTTCGTCGACATGGAAGGCAATTCTAAGGACTCGAAACACTCTAGCAAAACATTGCAGGAGAGAGATAGCTAATGGCAATGAAACACATTTGTGGAAAGACCCTTGGGTGGAGGGTAAATCATTTATTGACATACTTGGTTAGGACACATACGCAGCTTTTGGGTGCCCTAATGATAATGTGAATGCTATCATACAGAATAACTAGTGGAAGCTAAATTTCACTTCACAGAGAAACATCATTGAAAATGTAACGACCTGGATTTCACCTGACCCGATCGATTGCGAGATCGATCAAGACCGTTCAAACCCGAATACATTAACTCTAGGAATACAACACATCAGAACAAATAACAACAGACTTTTATTACATAATAATGTTACATCAGAGTACAGAATAGCAGAGTACATTGAATAAAATACAGCGGAAGATAAAATTATAATAAGACTAATACAATGTAGAGGAATAATTAAATTAATCACAGCGGAAGACCATCAATGTTCTAGACACAGCACTAAGCTTCGATCCAGAATCCTGCTCCATATATCTGCAAAATAAGCTACTCGACTGCCCGTGTGAAAAAGAAGGCCCGTTTGAGATTCTCATTGTAAACTCTTTTGTGAATTCCCTAAGGCCCATTTATCATTGTATTAGGGTTAAGGTTAGGGTTTGGTTATCTCCTATAAATACCCTTGTAATATCATTGTAGCCACAATCCTATTTTTCTATCTTAACCTCCATTAATAAAAGTTCTTCTTCTTCTTCTTTTATTTTCTAGCATTTTTCTTTTTCTTAGCAATTGATGTTGTCTTCACAATTAGTTTTGGTAGAACACCAATTGTATTTTACATTTTTTTATTAGTGATTAGTCGTTCGATTAGTTTCAACGATAATCCTAATTTTACTTTTTGTTGTTCTTCTTTTTCTGCAAATTTAATTTCTGCATTTTATTTCTGTTTTGCATTTTAATTTCCAATTGATAATTGTGATTTGATCGTCGGTTCAATTAGATTTGTTCTGAATCGGATCGCAGTTTCAATTTTTATTGTTTTCAAAATCAACCTCCAAAATTTGTCTAACTCGCC
Organism: Allium sativum; assembly: GCA_030737875.1. Taxonomy (NCBI): domain Eukaryota; kingdom Viridiplantae; phylum Streptophyta; class Magnoliopsida; order Asparagales; family Amaryllidaceae; genus Allium; species Allium sativum. The sequence goes on from CM060909.1 coordinate 106,077,388, forward strand.
CAAGAAATTATTTAAATAATTTGATTTAATTTGCCTCCCTGTGCTCGACCTGTATGCTACACACCTGTGCGCTTGTAGTAATTTAATTTAAAATTCGCGCTTTTCTATTTATTAGAAAGCGACGATCAAGTTTTTGGCGCCGTTGCCGGGGAGGTAACGATTAAATTTTATTATTTATTTAATTTCTGATTCGTATTAGTTTTATTTTATTTTGTTCCTTTCATTTTCTTGTATATATAGAAAAAAAATAAATTCTCAATTAGTTGATTTGGTATTGGTTATTGATGCTGTAATCATCTAAACAAGAAAAAAAATTATCTTTTCATTTTTCTTTTAATTCTTTCCTGTTTTCAACTTCTTTCTTCTTTCTCCTTTCTTTCATTTATTTGTTTCTCTTTTACAAATTCAATTCTTCTTCTACAAGTCTGAGAAAAAAAATCCATTCTTATTTTATTTCTTTCCTTTACACTTTCTTTTCTTTTTACACATTCTCGGAATAAAAAAAATCGAAGAAAATATCTGTTTACATCTTCTGCCTTAGTCTTCTAAAGAATCTACCATCACCATTACGACTTCTACAAATCATCTTCTACCGTCCTAGCCCCTCTCCATCAACGTTCAGCACCTACGTACTCCAACACAAATACATATGCCGCAACCACCTGAAGCACTTCATCCTCTTCACGAACAGCTGCAAACCTCACCCCAAACTCGCGTTCAACACAAACCCGTACCACTCAGTCCATCCATCAACGATCCAATACCCCCATACTACCCTCCTCATTCACTGCCAAACCCCACGTTTCTACACTCCTCATCAAATCGCCACTCGACTTCTTCCATTTTTACCGCAGACCAACCACCAAATCACGCGGATCCACATCTCCCCCCACAACCAGACTCTTCCATCAACCCCTCCACGCACAAACATCCATAGCCTCAGCCGTACTCCAGCATCAACCGGTCACAACCCTTACCGCATCCACTTCACCGAACACCAAACAAGAAAATCACTACCAGATCCGAAACCACCTCACAATCCAATACCGCAACCAAATACCCTCCACTCACCAACGAACAGCCTCCAATTCCATAAATCAAATACCCACGTCCACAACGCATCACTGGTTTCCACCACAAACCCACGTTCACAACGCAGCAACAACCAACCGCCACTCTTTCTCATAATTTCACAATACCCCCTGTCAATCATCCTTCTAATAACGCTCGGCAGTTTTCACCATCCCACCTACCCAACGTTCAAGCCATCTCCTCTTCAACCGTCCACTTCACAGCCATAATCCTCATCTCCAGATCCAAAGAACCCAATCCTCTATTGAAACCCAGTTCCGAAGCACCAGCTTCCTCGACAAAATCCGCAACCCTTCTCCGTTAAAGCCAAAATAACCACATCTCCTACATCGAACAGCAACGATCATCCACAAAGTACCGCAGTCAAGTGAACAACCGAGCTCTCTTTGCTCGGAAATTTGAAATCGAACTCATTTTTCGATTTTAAGAACAAATCTGTTCCGAATTAAATAAAAAAAAAGAGGGGGCAAGTGCTTGGTTTGGGCGTGAAGAAGCTTATACGGTTCTTTTATTCATAGGTATTCTGTGAGAAGTTTATTTTGGGGGGTGAGTTCTTGTGTTAAGCGCGATTGTGATTTGGTAGGAATTTGCACTACTTTGTGGTTTTATCTTTAGTTCTGGTTATTGAATTCCTTTTGATCTTGGTTTTGGCACGCACACAGTATTTGTTGGTTTGGGTTTTGTTGAAAAATAATATTTGAGGCATATTTATTTCTTTTGGGTTGTTGAGTCCATCGGCATAATTCAGCAAGGCTATTATTGATTTTGAGGCAAAATATTCTGTGAAATTTTTAGCTTGTTACATGAGTTGTTGGTTTATTTTTCAAAGTGTTTTCCTTTTATCTTTGAATTGATATCATAAAAAGGAAAGAAAAAAAGCCCAAGACGAGAAAAGAGTTGAAGTAACTGACAAAGGAATCAAAATCAAGCAATGCAAACACTTGGATTTCAATTGTCAGCGCTACTCAATCTCTGGACGGACAGCCATACCCCACTGTAAAAAAATTCTGAACTCTACAGATGCTCTGTTGCTTTGAAAAATATAGAACTTGCTTGTAACAATCTTCTGCAGGCGCAGCGGCTTGCTTGTACAATTTTTTATTTTCTGCTATTGTTCTATGACTGTTGTGTGACGGTTCTGTAACTGAAATGTTTGAATCTGTTTATGAGAAACGAATTTTCATAATTACAACCACCACTCTCATCGTTTTTCAAAAATAAAATTTTGATTTTCAAAATAATATAATTGAAAAGTGGTGTTTGTGAAGTTGACTGTCTCGTATAATTGGATCGCGGATATATAGTAGTTCAATTTATTGAACTATTAGCAAAAGAGGTTGCATACTACCCGTAAAACATTGGTCGTATCCCTTAGTATTTATACTATACGTGAACGGCAATAAGACCCTCTTCCCCCTTCTAATTGAGTCAGTTAATTAATAGAACACAACTCATTCTTTTATACTATTTTGAACTAAGAATAATTTCTGTCTTGCCTTGACTTCATTCAAATGTCTGATTCAAAAAAATCTTTGAGAAAATTGTGGGATAATAATCGGAGTAGACGTCCTCTTGAAGAGTATGAGTATGAAATACAACTCATGAAGCAAGATTTTCCAAAATTTCGTGAGCCCAATGCCAATTTTCAAAATTTCCCAAATGACCAACGTTTTCAAAATCATGGATATGATCGAAATTGCGATTTCAACTCAAATTTCAAAAGTTTTGATTATGGGCCTCATCCACATCAAAATAGCTTTGAACCCCAATATAGCTTTGATCCACATCAACATGGGGTTGTAAACCAAAATCTTCAAAATAACAACCCATATCCACATCTTGAATATGACCAAAATTGCAATTTTCCTTCGAATTTCGACAGTTTTGGTTATGAACCTAATTTGCAAAATCAAAATGATTTCCAATATCATTGTCATTTTTCTGAAAATTCAAACAACCATCACATTGGAAATAATATTGATCATGAAATTGATGTGGACTATAATTTTGAAAATCAAGAAATCCAAAACGAGAGCTCTCAAATCAACGATTCTGAAGAATATCATCTTAACGTTCTTAGAGCGAGGGTAGAAAAGAAAGATAGACAACTTGATGAACTTCTTTCTGTAATGACGTCTTTTAAAGAACAACTCGAGCAACAAAAACAAATTCAAACAAGCGAAGAATCAGGAAATAATCCATTGTTTACTGATAGTGAAAATTTTCAAATAACAACTTTCAAAATTGAGAATAACGATCTAAATGAAGTTGTTCACAATTCAGTAAATGATTTGGACTTCGATTCTTTTCAGGAAAAAGATGTAAGCTTAGATTTTGATCTCTCTCCTTCAGGCTGCGAGAAACTTGAAAATTTTGAAATTGAACAAAATGAAAATGTTGAATTTTTCAATTCAAATTTGGAAAAGGATTTTAATGAACATGAATTTTTTGAATTGTATGAGGATGAGTTGCAAAATGAGGATGAAATAGAATCAAGCCACGAATCTAAGTTTGAAAATTTTAACTTTGAGAAAACTTCCAACGAATTTGAAGATGTCAGTGTCAAAAATACGTTGTCAATGAATGAAATTGAGAAATGTGATCACATAGTCTTGAACAACACTCAGAATTTAAATTTCACGGTTACAATTGAGTTTATATACGATCACAAATTTTTGGACAATTACACTGATAAATTTGTTGAGCACATGAATTATAGTTGGAATGTTAGCTTGATTGAAAAACTTCATGTTAGGACGACCCTAGATATTTATCTACTGGACTATAAATCTAGGTATAAAGATGAGATGGTTTTCAAAAACTATTGCTTATTAGAGAACATGCCTAGACATAGTGGGAATGGGACTCATAGGGCAAGAACCAAGTGTGGGGGAAAAAGATGGTGGTATTCTTTGCATCGCGTGCACCGCAAACACATATATCATTGTACATATGATCCATTCTTACATATAGTTAGATTGCATTTCATTCTACAAATAATTTTGCATCTCATTCACCTTTGGGTACGATCTTTCAAATTTAGGAAACGTTTACAGTGTGGACACTGTTTAGTTCTAGTGTGGGGGGAGTCTGCATTTAACTCATTTTCGTTTTTTTCATTATTTTTCTTTCTTTTCATTTTCAGCCATTTAAATAGGACCATCATGCATTTTAGACTGTAGTAACATGCCATTTTTTTTTTGAAACATGACTCATTTTCGATTGATACAACAAAATAAGTTAAGGATTGTTAATCAGTTGATAGTATTTTTTCTCTCAGCTAAGATCAAATAGAAATATAATGAAAAGTTGAATTTTGAGGGATAATAGTGTAACTGGTACATAGGGAGATTCTTAGGTGATGGCCATGAAGTTTATTCTAAATTGTAGTCCTTGTTTACTGAGTGGAGGACTTAAAATACTTATATTGGCTTTTCGAATCTTTAAAACTAAGTTGTGTTAAGCTGAATTCGCGTAATCTCTCTTGTTCTTAAATTTTCAATAATAATAATAATAGTAATCCAAGGGTATCCAACATTGCTTGTATATCTAGCGTTGGTGTGCAAACCCGCCAAGCTCTATCCGACATGTTGTTGACAAAGTCAGCGTTGGAATATCTTGGTCTCATTTTATGAGATTGGACACCTAAGGATTACCGACACGTTGTTGACAAAGTCAAAGTCGGTCTGCACAATCCGCCAAGCTCTTTACCTACTCTCCGTTAGTCCGCGAGGCAGTGCATGGGTGGTAAACCTTGGTCTTTTAAGTTAGGTGTAGGTAATTAATCATAAATTTTAAAATTTTATAGAATAGAGAATAAGCGATGATGCCTAAACACTTTTTGACCTTATTGATTTGACTAGCCATACATAAGGAAATTAGAATACCACTTTACAAACTGTGACAAGCAAACTAAGAATCTATTTCATGGCTGCACTATGTTATCGACTGAACTAACTGGCCAAACTGGAATTTAACATTTGAAAACTTGATTTATATTGAAAATTTGTGACAAGTTGAGATATCTAAAATAAAATCAACTGACTAGAAATTGTTAATTTAATTTGTTGTACCACTTCAGATACAAGTCTTGTTTTCATTTTTGTTATGTCCATTGCATTCATGTAGTTTCATTAGAATCATAGCATACTGCATTTGGATTTTGTGGGTAGTATCCGCCGAAAACCCTCACGAGACACCACTCGTCCTACTAGGGACACCTAGAGGTTTAACGGCTTGTTGCATACGCTCAATGCAATCGTGTTTCCTACGAAAGTGTGACCTATCTAGTTTAGTTTTTCATTTTTGTTTTACTCGAGGACGAGTAAAAGATAAGTGTTGGGGTATTTGATTGACATAGAAATGTGTTTATTTTATGCTCTTATATCTTATCTTTTGTATATAAATAAATATTACTTGGGTATTGTTTTGTTACTTTTACAGATATTCCAACCCAGCCCGCATGCAACCAGAAAAGTAGAGAAATGGAGATCAGATTGCTATATATTTACATTTTGAAGAATTGTAGATGAAGATCTCACATCTAGTTGCTGTTGGACAAGAAAATGATTGATAAAAGGCCATGCACATCTCAAATCAAGGGAGGCTTGTCAAAGAACCAAGAGGAAAAGAAGAAAGGCCAAAAATTTAATAGATTTAACAAAGGCCCATTTGAGATTCTCATTGTAAACTCTTTTGTGAATTCCCTAAGGCCCATTTATCATTGTATTAGGGTTAGGGTTAGGGTTGGTTAACTCCTATAAATACCCTTGTAATATCATTGTAGCCACCATCCTATTTTTCTATCTTAACCTCCATTAATAAAAGTTCTTCTTCTTCTTTTATTTTCTAGCATTTTTCTTTTTCTTAGCAATTGGTGTTGTCTTCACAATTAGTTTTGGTAGAACACCAATTGTATTTTACATTTTTTTCATTAGTGATTAGTCGTTTGATTAGTTTCAACGATAATCCTAATTTTACTTTTTGTTGTTCTTCTTTTTCTGCAATTTTAATTTCTGCATTTTATTTCTGTTTTGCATTTTAATTTCTAATTGATAATTGTGATTTGATCGTCGGTTCAATTAGATTTGTTCTGAATCGGATCGCAGTTTCAATTTTTATTGTTTTCAAAATCAACCTCCAAAATTTGTCTAACTCGCCCAAGAAATTATTTAAATAATTTGATTTAATTTGCCTCCCTGTGTTCGACCTGTATGCTACACACCTGTGCGCTTGCAGTAATTTAATTTAAAATTCGCGCTTTTCTATTTATTAGAAAGCGACGATCAGAGCTCGTGCGTCTCAGAGAAGGGTGTTAAGCAAGAGAATAAATTCTCCGCTACCACAGAAATATATTAATAGATATCAATTTAATTACACAGCATGAAATTCAATGTCGGACACACATCCATTTACAAGTCCGTTCTGGGTCTGAACGAATCCGGAGTCACCTACGTGCTAGCGTATCCGGACAATCAACACGTACGTCCGGACGACTACCATCGAAGCCCCTTCAGGGTAGCTACTCCTATCATGGGCCTCAGTAGCAACACATCCATTCGATGTGAAGATCGCCGGTCTTCAATCACCGTCTTCAATGTCTTTGACTTTTAATCATCGTAGTAATTACTCATAATGGGTTAAACCCGGTCTTTCCGAATAACTCGCGTATTTTATAATTAAAAATCAAGTGTTGTAAAGACACATCCAACGCCTCATTCCAATTCAGAATATTCTTTAAATAAAATATTCCTATTATTAGGGAAAGGTTCCCATTAATTTTATCAAAGATAAATCTTTTAAATTTATTCTTAAATCTTATTTTCAAAGATTTATTAATATTCCAATTCAGTTTTAATATCAAAAATACTACTTTACAATTATTCCAATTTAAGAAATAAGTCTTATTTTTTTACTGGGTTAAAGAATCAATGTCATTTAAAAACATTGTTCACGATAAACCCAAAATCATTTTCCAATAAATAAATGTAAATTGAAATACCAATAATCTTAGTTGAAATATTTATTCTTTATTTAAAAGAAATTCTTTGTTTAAAAATATTCTTTATATAAAGGATATTCTGAATCGGAAAGCGACTCAATCATTTACCATATAACTTTGGTTATATGGATTTCATACATCGTATGTAAATGACAATAATTGATAAATAATCATCAAACCATTCATTCAACATCAAGAGTGAAGTTCACAACTGTGTGAGCATTAAAATGAAATAATAACGCTCATCGCAGCCTGTCAATCTATTGATTGACATACAAATAAACATTGGGACTAGCGTATATCAATTATCATCCCAATACCCATGTGGGGTTTTCAGCCAACAACAGTACATATAAATAAATAACTGGTTAATGAATTTAACCAATTTTGATACTACCAACATGTTGATAATGATGGACAAAAATGATATTTTATTTATAATGTCGCAATAAAATATATCTAACTCGCATAATTTTATTACACATTTCTAATATTTAATAGAAAGTAATTTATTTATATGACATTATTGTGGATGACAAATAAAAGGATAATTTTCATTATACTTAATTTGTATGTAATTATTCTTAACGTAAAAGAAATAATCTCATTTGTATATGTTTCAATGTATAAACTAACACATAAAAATATTTATTTTAAATTGCATACAAATTCTAATGTGTGCATTAACATATAAGGATGTCATTTTATCTCACTTATACATTCTAATCTATGTTTAGACCAAGAATATGATTCTTATATTTGAATATAAATTATAATGTAAGTTTGCAAATAAGAATGATCTTTATATTTACCTATAAATTCTATTGTATGTTATGCAAATAAAAATGATTATTTTATTGGCATATAAATTCAATCTCAACAAAATGTATAAGAAAAGGGATACATTCATTTGCCGACAATTCTATTTTATCAAAATGCTATTTGTTTTTAATTCTTATTTGACAAAAATGTCATTTTTGGTATCAACCAATATAATTCGGCAAAATGAATGTTTGATTCAACAAATATAAATTGAAAAAAGTAATTTTTTTTTCAACTAATGTAAATTGACAAAAGTGATTATTTTGTATCAGCCTTTTTAAAATGACAAAATTAAATAATTTTGTCTCATTCTATTTAAATGATAAAAAAATGTATCTTTTTATATTGCAACAAAAGGACAAATAAACCTTATCTATCTATTTACTCTTTTTATTGAAGCTAAGATGACACTAAAAATATATCTTTTTAATTCTAATCTTTTTATTATAATCTGTGATGAAAATAAAAACATTTTATTTAATTTAAAAAAATTACAACAAAGATGAATTCATTTTATCATAATCCTTTTTTATTTACTCCAGTTTAAAAGTAAAATAATATTTTTAATCCTATTCTTTTATTTATATCTAAAATGTAATAAAAGTGTAACTTCTTAAACTATGCTTTTTATTTGCATCCAAAATGCAAATAAAAAGATGATATTTTAATTTATGATTTATTTGCATCAAAGAATGCAAATGAAAATACAACTTTTAACTTCATGTTTTATTTGCATCAAAGAATGCAAATAAAAATGCAACTTCCAATTCAATATATTATTTGCATCTAAAATTGCAAATAAAAATGCAACTTCTAATTCAATATTTTATTTGCATCAAGGAATGCAAATAAATGTGCAACTTTTAATTTCATAGTTTATTTGCATCAAAGAATGCTAATACAAATTCAACTTTTAATACGGTGGTTTATTTGCATCAAAGAATGCAGATGAAAATTTGACTTTTAAATACGTGTTTGTTTGCATCAAAGAATGCAAATAAAATTCGACTTTTAAATACTATGGTTTATCTGCATCTAAATGTGCAAATAAAAAATATAATCTTTTAACTATGATGTTTATTTGCATCCAAATATGCAAATAAAATATATATATATATATTTCTTTGTTTGCAACTAAATTTACAAACAAAAATGTAACTCTTTAAATCATATTTTTATTTCTATCTAAAATACAAAATAAAAATGTCATATTCATTCTAGTGTTTTTGTTTGCATTTATAATTGCAAAAATGTAATTTTGACTCTAATGTTTGTTTGCTTCTAAAATTGCAAATAAAAATATAGTTTTACTTCTAATGTTTTGTTTTCATCTAAAATAGCAATCAAAAATATAGTTTTACTTCTAATGCAAATAAAAGAACATTTTTATTTTCTATGCATATATGCATAGAAGGATGCAAATAAAAGATCATTTTTATTTCTATGTATATTTGCATAAAAGAATGCAAATAAAAGATTAATTATATTTTCTATGTATATTTGCATAAAAGGATGCAAATAAAAGATCGATTATATTTTCTATGTATATTTGCATAAAAGGATGCAAATAAAAGTTCATTTTATTTTCTCTAAATGTATTTGCATAAATGAATGCAAATAAAAGAACATTTTATTTTCTATGGTTTGTGAATTCAAATCCAATGTAATTCAACATAACAAGGTATTATTTTATCAATTTGGAAATTCTAATCCAAATCAATAAATAACCAAGGTGATTATTTTATTTAAACACAACCAAATCTATGATTGTACATCAACAACAACAGACAAAACATCCACAATATCATCATATAATAGATCTGAATTATATACATTCAATCATCACATAACAATTAAATTTAATAATTAATTAATTATAAAAAGGAAGAATTCTCACTGTTGTGGCACAAATTGGTAGAAAATTCAAACAGCTTGGAATTTTCCCTTTTCAGTCTAGGAATGTAGATCTTTGTCGTACGATCTTGTCGGATCTGAAATCGTTAGTTTCTGATGTCGTATGTGTTAGATACGATGTTTACAAGTTTTACAACATTTAAATTAATTAAATAAATTAAATAATTAAAAACAATCCATCTTCTACCTCTGAAACTCACGGCCGCAACTTCAAACTTTTGTTCAGAATTAGGTTTAAATTTTCCAACCAACACAGTCAGCGAGAGGATGATCGGATGGCGGGGTCTTGTCGGCCTTGAAAACGCGCGCCGCTGGCCTGAGTTCGGCGGAGCTCAATCGAGCGATGGGGGTACGGCGGCGGTCCAAAGTCGACCCGTTCTCGGGTCTGGTTCAGGCGAAATACACACTTTCAGGTAGGGTTATCCGTATGGATGTGTAGAGAATGAAAATCTCTACAAAAGTCTGAACTGGAGTGAGTGAATTCGATGTAAGGATTGAAAGATTTTAGAGGAGGAAGGTTAGACAATTTTTGGCCATGGATTCGAATAGAAAAGCGGCGGCCGATGAAAATGGATTTAGGGTTTGGCTTTTCTCCAATATTTATAATATTTAAATGTAATTTTTACAAAAAAAACCGTAACTTTTCAACAGTTCTGATTTCAACCCAACAAGAGTTGTCCCTAGCCAATTGCCCCCCTTCCGGATGCAATGGGCTAGGTCTCGTCAGTCAAAATGATTGTCTGTAGCCTGAATTATTTAATTTAATATTTAGATCTTTTAATAAATTAATTCAATTGTATAATTAAATTCACCGGGCCACATACGGAATCAGAAAAATCCAAAAAAATTATTTCTGGCTTTGTTTTGACGATACGGTTCTAACAAAATTAATTTCGTCGAATTCTGAGACTGTTCGAAAAATGGCTATTTTCAAGTCGATCAGATTTGACTAAAATTGACAAAACACGTTTTCTTTTGCCACGCTCACATATTAATTCAAAAAATTATAAAAATTGAAACCTAGAAATAATTTGACATTCCGGTTCCAACAAAAGTGGTTTCGTCGAAAACGGAGGTCGTTTGAAAAATGGCTATTTTTAATATTAAAAAATACATATATTCTATAACGACAATTCTGAATTTTAAACTGGGCATAACTTTTGATTCCTGCTATGAAATTTCGATTTTTCAGATTCATTGGAAAGATATTTTTAAATAGATTCTAATATTTTTGGTTTCACTAAAATCCGTTAAATTTTGAATCTGTTACATTCGGTCAAAGTTCAAGTTTGACTTTTAAAACTACCGTGTTATTTCTAACTCCTTTTATAATTAAAATAAAAAAATTCATTCTAACTTCGATTTTAAATAAAAAAATTCATCGTTATCATTTAAAATAATTTATTTTACCATTAAAATTTCTAAAATAAAATTTTTAAATTGATTCAAAATTTGCGGGTTGTTACAATCTCACCCACTTAAAATCTTTTCGTCCTCGAAAAGGAATGGAGTCCAAAGTTGTTTAATCATCCAACTCAACCTTTAATTTTGATCAATTTTCAGTCGAGTTCAATATGAAATTTAATTTAGTTAAATTTATCATTCTTTTATATATTGGTTAAATTAATTATCATTCCAATATTTTAATTAGTTAAACTAATTATCAAACATCACAACCAGCAATCAATTAGGCGATTAACTTTTCAAATATATATAATTTTTATATATAGTCAAAAATCATATTTTTGGTGCAAATCACAGCAATAGACCCTATTTAGTTTTGGTTCTCACACCAGTCAATGGAAATATATAGATATACCACTTTCGAAACTCGAACATAAATTCTGATGATGTTTCGAACCACCATCAGAACATCTCCGGGCGACTAAAGTGTGATTCTATATCCATCTAGTATATTTGAGGTTTCGAATCCACGCTAGCTAGGCATATATGCAAAATCTTTATATACTCGATTGTCCAATATAAAATAAAATAATATATTCAAATACGTAAAATGAGATTTTTAAATTTTCAAAACTAAATTTATTTTCATTTTTATTTTAAAAATTAATACTCTTCACACTCGTTCTAGGATACTACTGATCCCATCTCTAACGAGTTATTCTTATTGGATATTACTAATCCAATCTCTAATGAGTCTTTTGTTTAGTTCTAACGAGTCGTACCCCAAAGATTTGAGCTAACCAGGGCTCTGATACCAACTGTAATGACCTGGATTTCACCCGACCCGATCGATCGCGAGATCGATCAAGACCGTTCAAACCCGAATACGTTAACTCTGGGAATACAACACATCAGAACAAATAACAACAGACTTTTATTACATAATAATGTTAAATCAAAGTACATAATATCAGAGTACATTGAATAAAATACAGCGGAAGATAAAATTATAATAAAACTAATACAATGCAGCGGAATAATTAAATTAATCACAACGGAATACCATCAATGTTCTAGACACAACACTAAGCTTCGATCCAGAATCCTGCTCCATATATCTGCAAAATAAGCTACTCGACTGCCCGTGTGAAAAAGAGGGCACCCGAGTTTGCAAAGTGAAAAAACTACGAGTCAGTCATGGGACTGGTGTGAGAAATCTTTACTTAACTTAACTGGTAAGAAGGCTAATCACAGGACCACGCCGCTATCGCGGAACGGGTTTATCCATTGGATTGCCAGCGCATAAATAAAGTAAATCGTTAAAACAACGCAATGCTTTTTAGAAAAATGAAACCATTATAAGACTCAGGTCCCATCACACAATGCAACGCAAGCCGGAAGATAGAGTTTTACCTTTTAATGGTAAAAAATGCTTGATACGATAAAAACGGATTTGATATTATTATTAGTGTATATATGATTTAAAAACCTTTCAATCATAATGTATTAATCATAGACGGCATAACTACCATATACTATGTCGCCATACTAGTTCTACAATCAAAACAGCATGGTGTCGTATTGGAAATTGGGTTTCCATGAAGAGTCAAGGCTAGGAACGATCCCCTGACCGATTCGAGACACTCTAGCAATGTCTCAGGATCACACCTACGGGCAACCCTTGGATCCTGCAGGGCCGGTCCCCCAATAGTGCAATGGGTTGGATTGGAAATTCCTGAACACACGCTTCCCGATCTTATTGTACCTATAAATTGGCCATTGCGGCCAATAAAATCCGAGGCGCCTCAAAATCCATCAACCACATAAGTAAAATGTCGGGCTGTGTTAAACCCAAACACTACTTCTAGCTAGAAAGAAACACGTGTGCACTCCCTGCGTTCCCTTGCTCCGTTTCTGACTCATACCGGGGTGTGAGACTCGCGAGGTAACGAAATACACAAAGCTATGCATAAATAGGCTATGCTTTGATCATCATCCACAAGGCTCTGCTTTTCAACAAAATCCTTGATCAATTGCATCTTAGCATGCCACATTGACAGTCCATACCATGCGATCGATAACTACCAATATATAACCTCTGAGCTCATGCGTCTCAGAGAAGGGTGTTAAGCAAGAGAATAAATTCTCCGCCACAACAGAAATATATTAATAGATATCAATTTAATTACACAACCTGAAATTCAATGTCGAACACACATCCATTTACAAGTCCGTTCTAGGTCTGAACGAATCCGGAGTTACCTAGGTGCTCGCGTATCCGGACAATCAACACGTACGTCCAGACGACTACCACTGAAGTCCCTTCAGGGTAGCTACTCCTATCATGGGCCTCAATAGCAACACATCCATTCGATGTGAAGATCGTTGGTCTTCAATCACCATCTTCAATGTCTTTGACTTTTAATCGTCGTAGTAATTATTCAGAATGGGTTAAACCCGGTCTTTCCGAATAACTCGCGTATTTTTATAATTAAAAATCAAGTGTTGTAAAGACACATCCAACGCCTCATTCCAATTCAGAATATTCTTTAAATATAATATTCTATTATTAGGGAAAGGTTCCCATTAATTTTATCAAAGATAAATCTTTTAAATTTATTCTTAAATCTTATTTTCAAAGATTTATTAATATTGCAATTCAGTTTTAATATCAAAAATCACTACTTTACAATTATTCCAATTTAAGAAATAAGTCTTATTTTTTTTACTGGGTTAAAGAATCAATGTCATTTAAAAACATTGTTCACGATAAACCCAAAATCATTTTCCAATAAATAAATGTAAATTGAAATACCAATAATCTTAGTTGAAATATTTATTCTTTATTTAAATGAAATTCTTTGTTTAAAAATATTCTTTATATAAAGGATATTCTGAATCGGAAAGCGACTCAATCGTTTACCATATAACTTTGGTTATATGGATTTCATACATCGTATGTAAATGACAATAATTGATAAATAATCATCAAACCATTCATTCAACATCAAGAGTGAAGTTCACAACTGTGTGAGCATTAAAATGAAATAATAACGCTCATCGCAGCCTGTCAATCTATCGATTGACATACAAATAAACATTGGGACTAGTGTGTATCAATTATCATCCCAATACCCATGTGGGGTTTTCAGCCAACAACAGTACATATAAATAAATAACTGGTTAATGAATATAACCAATTTTAATACTACCAACATGTTGATAATGATGGACAAAAATGATATTTTATTTATAATGTCGCAATAAAATATATTTGACTCGCATAATTTTATTACACATTTCTAATATTTAATAGAAAGTAATTTATTTGTATGACATTATTGTGGATGACAAATAAAAGGATAATTTTCATTATACTTAATTTGTATGTAATTATTCTTAACGTAAAAGAAATAATCTCATTTGTATATGTTTCAATGTATAAACTAACACATAAAAATATTTATTTTAAATTGCATACAAATTCTAATGTGTGCATTAACATATAAGGATGCCATTTTATCTCACTTATACATTCTAATCTATGTTTAGACCAAGAATATGATTCTTATATTTGAATATAAATTATAATGCAAGTTTGCAAATAAGAATGATCTTTATATTTACCTATAAATTCTATTGTATGTTATGCAAATAAAAATGATTATTTTATTGGCATATAAATTCAATCTCAACAAAATGTATAAGAAGAGTGATACATTCATTTGCCGACAATTCTATTTTATCAAAATGCTATTTGTTTTTAATTCTTATTTGACAAAAATGTCCTTTTTGGAATCAACCAATATAATTCGGCAAAATGAATGTTTGATTCAACTAATATAAATTGACAAAAGTAATTTTTTTTCTTCAACTAATGTAAGTTGACAAAAGTGATTATTTTGTATCAACCTTTTTAAAATGAAAAAATTAAATAATTTTGTCTCATTCTATTTAAATGATAAAAAAATGTATCTTTTTATATTGCAACGAAAGGACAAATAAACCTTATCTATCTATTTACTCTTTTTATTGAAGCTAAGATGACACTAAAAATATATCTTTTTAATTCTAATCTTTTTATTATAATCTATGATGGAAATAAAAACATTTTATTTAATTTAAAAAATTACAACAAAGATGAATTCATTCTATCATAATCCTTTTTTATTTACTCCAATTTAAAAGTAAAATAATATTTTTAATCCTATTCTTTTATTTATATCTAAAATGTAATAAAAGTGTAACTTCTTAAACTATGCTTTTTGTTTGCATCTAAAATACAAATAAAAAGTTGATATTTTAATTTATGATTTATTTGCATCAAAGAATGCAAATGAAAATACAACTTTTAACTTCATGTTTTATTGGCATCAAAGACTACAAATAAAAATGCAACTTCCAATTCAATATTTTATTTGCATCTAAAATTGCAAATAAAAATGCAACTTCTAATTCAATATTTTATTTGCATCAAGGAATGCAAATAAATGTGCAACTTTTAATTTCATAGTTTATTTGCATCAAAGAATGCGAATACAAATTCAACTTTTAATACGGTGGTTTATTTGCATCAAAGAATGCAAATGAAAATTTGACTTTTAAATACGTGTTTGTTTGCATCAAAGAATGCAAATAAAATTCGACTTTTAAATACTATGGTTTATCTACATCTAAATGTGCAAATAAAAAAAATATAATCTTTTAACTATGATGTTTATTTGCATCTAAATATGCAAATAAAATATAATTATTATTATTTTTGCTTTGTTTGCAACTAAATTTACAAACAAAAATGTAACTCTTTAAATCATATTTTTATTTCTATCTAAAATACAAAATAAAAATGTCATATTCATTCTAGTGTTTTTGTTTGCATTTATAATTGCAAAAATGTAATTTTGACTCTAATGTTTGTTTGCTTCTAAAATTGCAAAAAATATATATAGTTTTACTTCAAATGTTTTGTTTGCATCTAAAATAGCAAACAAAAATATAGTTTTACTTCTAATGCAAACAAAAGAACATTTTTATTTTCTATGCATATATGCACAGAAGGATGCAAATAAAAGATCATTTTTATTTCTATGTATATTTGCATAAAAGAATGCAAATAAAAGATCAATTATATTTTTTATATATATTTGCACAAAAGGATGCAAATAAATGATCGATTATATTTTCTATGTATATTTGCATAAAAAGATGCAAATAAAAGATCATTTTATTTTCTCTAAATGTATTTGCATAAATGAATGCAAATAAAAGAACATTTTATTTTCTATGATGTGTGAATTCTAATCCAATGTAATTCAACATAACAAGGTGATTATTTTATCGATTTGGAAATTCCAATCCAATCCAAATCAATAAATAACCAAGGTGATTATTTTATTTAAACACAACCAAATCTGTGATTGTACATCAATAACAACAGATAAAACATCCACAATATCATCATATAACAGATCTGAATTATATACATTCAATCATCACATAACAATTAAATTTAATAATTAATTAATTATAAAAAGGAAGAATTCTCACCGTCGTGGCGCAAATTGGTCGAAAAATCAAACAGCTCGGAATTTTCCCTTTTCAGTCGAGGAATGTAGATCTTTGTCGTACGATCTTGTCGGATATGAAATCATTAATTTCCGATGTCGTATGTGTTAGATACGATTTTTACAATTTCTACAACATTTAAATTAATTAAATTAATTAAATAATTAAAAACTAATCCATCTTCTACCTCTGAAACTCACGGCCGCAACTTCAAACTTTTGTTCAGAATTAGGTTTAAATTTTCCGACCAACACAGTCAGCGAGAGGATGATCGGAGGGCGGGGTCTTGTCGGCCTTGAAGGCGCACGCCGGTGGCCTAAGTGCGGCGAATCTCGATCGAGCGATGGGGGTGCGGCGGCGGTCCAAATTCGGCCCGTTCTCGGGTCTGGTTCAGGAGAAATACACACTTTCAGGTAGGGTTATCCGTATGGTTGTGTAGAGAATGAAAATATCTACAAAAGTCTGAACTGGAGTGAGTGAATTCGATGTAAGGATTGAAAGATTTTAGAGGAGGAAGGTTGGACAATTTTCGGCCATGGATTTGAATAGAAAAGCGGCGGCCGATGCAAATGGATTTAGGGTTTTGCTTTTCTCCAATATTTATAATATTTAAATGTAATTTTTACAAAAAAAACGTAACTTTTCAACAGTTCTGATTTCAACCCAACAAGAGTTGTCCCTAGCCAATTGCCCCCGTTTCGGACGTAATGGGCTAGGTCTCGTTAGTCCAAACGACTGTTTGTGGCCTGAATTATTTAATTTAATATTTAGATCTTTTAATAAATTAATTCAATTGTATAATTGAATTCACCGGGGCCACATACGGACTCAGAAAAATCCAGAAAAATTATTTTTGGCTTTGTTTTGACGATACGGTCCTAACAAAATTAATTTCGTCGAATTCTGAGACTGTTCGAAAAATGGCTATTTTCAAGTCGATCAGATTTGACTGAAATTGACAAAACACGTTTTCTTTTGCCACGCTCACATATTAATTCTAAAAATTATAAAAATTGAAACCTAGCAATAATTTGACATTCCCGTTCCAACAAAAGTGGTTTCGTCAAAAACGGAGATCGTTTGAAAATTTGCTATTTTTAATATTAAAATATATATACAAATTCTACGGCGACGATTCTGAATTTTAAACTGGGCATAACTTTTGATTCCCGCTATGAAATTTCGATTTTTCGGATTCATTGGAAAGATATTTTTAAATAGATTCTAATATTTTTTTTGTTTCACTAAAATCCGTTAAATTTTGATTCTGGTACATTCGGTCTAAGTTCAAGTTTGACTTTTCAAACTACCGTGCTATTTCTAACTCCTTTTATAATTAAACTAAAAAAAATTTCATTCTAACTTCGATTTTAAATAAAAAAATCATCGTTATTATTTAAAATAAATTATTTTACCATTAAAATTTCTAAAATAAAAATTTTAAATTGGTTCAGAATTTGCGGGTTGTTACTGAAAACATGCAAATACACGGTGAACGCAATTATGACTTGTGTTACTACCAAAACAACCTTAGCACAAGACGACAATGAAGGGATGTCAAATGAACATAAGGAAGGGATGAAGAATTCGAGAGCAAGTCAGGCCGATACCCCCTCCGAAGAGAAGGGGCCCGAAACTTATAGAGTATCAGCAAAGGTTCATCCGACATGGTCTACCTGCCAGGAATTTACCGATGTAGCGCCAACGCATTAGAAGAAGAGTATCGGGTCAAAGCGTAAAGATGGTCCGAACCGACCCCTGAAAGAACAACCCAACAGATGACGAGAGGGGTTACCTTCGTAAGCAACATGGGTATCAGCGGAAGCTACCTTCCAGGGAGTTAAACCGAAAGGTTAAACTGAGACTCAAGCAAGGATACAGGCTACTCGCACTAATCCACCTAGTATCGGAACCATTAACGGTTCTAATTCGGCGAATATACACGTACATCGTGAGGTCGAGCCCCTCCAAGTACCCATGATAAAGCCGAGAGCCTACATCCGAAAGCCTACGATAAAGGACTGACACTTGGAGGCATCCACTGAGAAACTTGAAATGCCTCTGCAACCCATCTCGGTAACAAACACCTTTCCATCTAGGGGAGGCCCCAATTTACCCGGAACCCTCGCTACAAGAACTATAACCGGCACCATGAGGAGGACCGACAACCAGATGCCCCAAACCAAGAACAATAGCGACCAAAAGAAATCGTTTAGGCCCAACAACCTACTGATAGAAAGACCCCAGATTCTCTATAAATAGAACCCTAGAAACCCCGTGAAGGGGGACGAACTTTTTATTTCTCAATTTAGTTCCTTTCTTCTCAGGAAGAGAAAATCATCAATTCTTGTAATATAGCTGCAATCTATAAATGGAGAATTCCGAGTCCCATACACCTCACGATTTGATAATCTTGTAGCGTCATAATGATGAAACAGGGAGTTAATACTAACCTTTCTGATAAGGAGATCAACCAAGGTGCTCCGGTCGCGGAGGAAGAGGGCCCTGTGGAAACATGAGGTCCTCTTATCCTCGCCTTAAAGGGCCGCCATGGTTGATCCATATTCTCATGCTGAGCCTAACGCTTTCCAAACATTGATGTAACGAAATCGTATACGAATTCCTAACCCGATCTCTGTCGTGATTCAAATTCCTTTATTGGGAAGATCTGACACGAGGGATTCATCGGAGTTAATGAATGTTGCGATGCTTTCATCCATGAACTTAAGGGAGGCGTTAGCCTATTTTCTTCTTATTGGAATACACAATGTCATCGTCATGGAATAGAGGCTTACCCATTCCAGATCCAGGATTATTTCCCGGAGATTTTGAGTCATGACCACGACAAATCTCATGAACACATACATTACATTCTGTAATCCGGGTGTTGACAAAAAATGTCTTTAACATTTTGGCGCTAGAAGGAGGGCTTGAACCTCCGACCTTGTGGTTAATTTGTTTAAGCTAACCGGGTGAATTTATCATTCTATCGCAGAAAGCAATGAAGTCGAAGAAATTGAAGGAACAAAACAAAGAGCTAGATCGCAACGTCACCCTCGAAGGAAATGAGGGCCCAACGCTCAACTCGAATAATAACGAGAAAGAAGCCGCGCCCAATCCACAACAACCACCAGACTCAAATGCCATGGAAGATAATGTCGCAAGAATCTCGGTCTTGGAAAGGCAACTTCAAGAAATGCAGGCTCAAGTCAATGTTGTTTAGGCACAAAAATTCTCCAAGCTCACTAGATCCAGTCAGAGAGAGACAAATGAATCTCCAAAAAGGAAGGCTCCTGTTTAATTGTCAAAAGCAAAAGGGAAGCTTCAGGCAACTTCTTCCAAGAAAAGAAGTCTCATCTGGCAGGAGTACATCATCAAGGGAATCAGTGCGAACATGAGCAGTCTGGGGCTCCACCTCCAATGGCTATGATCCCAAAAAGGTGGACTATGACAATACGGAAGCTTACATTAAAGATGTCACTCAGAAGACCGTCAAGAACTTGCTGGGAAGCAAAGGGAAGAGAACCCAGGATGACAAGGTTAATGACAATGAAAAAGTGGCACCGTTCATCGATAAGATTATGAATACCATAATACCATCAAGGGTCAAAGTTCCCACCATATAATATCTGGGAACAACTGACCCAGATGATCATTTGATGGCTTTCGATAGCCAGATGGATCTTTACAATGCTTCCGGAGCCGTCAGGTGTCGCCTCTTCCCGGTGACCTTTCAAGGTGTTGCGGCGAAGTGGTATCGCCAGTCTAGGGAAAACACCATTTACACATGGAAATAATTCTCCTACGAATTCTCCACGCAGTTCTACATTTGCAAAGATCCAACCGTAGACTATACAGTCATTGCCAACATCAAACAGAGACAAGGGGTGTCTCTAGGGAATTATCTGAAAAGGTTCAACATCGAAGCCTTAAAGGCGAAAGATATGAATGACCGCGACAAGCTGATCGCCGTACACTCAGGGCTGATTGAAAACACCCCCTTCTGGAAGGAGTTATATATCCATGTCTGCAAAGACTTGCAGGATTTCCACTTCCAAGCCGATAGTTTTATCCGCATGGACGAACTGTACTTCACAGAGGAAGTTCGGGCCTCGAGGGGAAGGAGGAAGTCCGAACTTCGAATGAAAGCTCCTGGAAGGGAACTAGAGGAGGTCAAGGTGGGAAGACTCTAACACCAACTCAGTTGGCTTGAACAAGCCCATCTCGTATGTGTATGTTGTTGCAAAAGAAAGGGTCAATAACTTCCCCGTCTCGTTCAAAGCCAAAAATTACCCTGAACCTCATGCCGGTGGTAAATACTGCGAGTTCCATAAAACCAACAGGCACAAGACAGACGAGCGCAAGGTATTGGATGGGATTATCCAGAAACTAATCTGAGAGGGACATTTGAAGGAGTTTGTTTCAAATAAAGCAGCACCAGCTCAACGTGTAGGAGGACAAGAGAAGGTTTCGGTAAACACGATAGGAGTCACTATGGGGGAAAATAACCTAGATCTGGGGCCTCCCGTAAACCGAATCAATGTGATCCATGGAGGACCACACCCTACCGGAAGCTGTCCGAAGGCCAGGAACCAATACGCGAAGGAAGCCTTGGAGGGAATCTTCTCTATCCAAGAGGAACCATCATTGAAGAGCACGCGCTATGCCCTCAAAATGCATAACCTCATGGTCTCTTCGGAAGAAACGAAGAAAGAGGTCCGTCACCCCCATAACGACCCCCTCATGATAACGGCGCAAATAGGGCTTTCGGTCGTTTCTAAAATATTGGTGGATACCGGAAGCGCCGTCAATGTCATCTTCAAGCACGCCTTCGATCAGATGAGAATCTCCGAAAAGAA
This sequence comes from Allium sativum, assembly GCA_030737875.1. Classification (NCBI taxonomy): domain Eukaryota; kingdom Viridiplantae; phylum Streptophyta; class Magnoliopsida; order Asparagales; family Amaryllidaceae; genus Allium; species Allium sativum. The sequence goes on from CM060909.1 coordinate 106,099,045, forward strand.
GCTGGAGCCTAGCAACGAACCAATTTTTGGATTCAACAATAAAGGGTCAACTCCGGTGGGTCAAATCAAACTTTTGGTTCAAGTGGGGTTATCCCCTCTTCATAGGACTTTCGAAACTTTCTTCGTCGTGATTGATTAGCCGTTCTATTACAATGCCTTCTTTGGACGACTGGCTTTGGAGGAGATGGATGTTTTCGTTTCTTCCATATATCTCATGTTAAAAATTTTGACGAAGCAGGGATGGGGTACCATCCAGGGAGAACAGTTTAGCTCCTGAGAGTTGTACTTCGCAACGGTCGAAAAATGCAAAAGGGAGTATTCTTCTTATTTTGATTCTTCTACTATTTTTATGCCTTCAGATAAGGGAATCATACATCCCTCATTTGAAGCCAAGATAAAAATAAATAATACTAACAAACGCACTAATGGTAGGTATGCTTCTTTGAAAAGGAAGAGGAAAAGGTCCAATGAGGTGAACTCAACTGAAGAAGGAGAAATTATCACAGATTTAGACTCTAGAGGAGATATCGAATGGATAAAACCAATAGAAGAAGCAGAAGAAGTAAATGTTGACCCGAAAGATAAATCGAAGGTCATCAACATAGGGAAGAGGCTAATGGAACCTCTCCAAAGCAACATAATCCACTTCCTCCAGCTTAACAAAGACGTTTTCGCCTGGACCCATTCGGACATGGTTGGTATCGATCCTTCAGTTATGAGCCACGCATTAAGCATCGACCTTTGATAACTCGGTCCGACAAAAAAAGAGACAATATAATCCAGACCGGGTAGAGGCCTTGAAGGAGGAAGTCAGAAGGTTGGAAACTAATGGGTTTATCCGAGAGGTCCATTACTCGAAATGGTTAACCAATCCCGTGCTAGTGAAGAAGTCCAACGGGAAGTGGAGAATGTGTGTTGATTACACGAATTTAAATAAAGCTTGTTCGAAAGATTGTTACCCTCCCCCGCGGATCGATTAGTTGGTTGATGCCATGAGCGGACACAAGATACTATCCCTTATGGACGCTTATTCGGGGTACAACCAAATCCCGATGCACAAACCCGACGAGGAACACACAAGCTTCATCACCGACTGGGGAATATTTTGTTATAAAGTAATGCCCTTCGGTTTGAGAAATGCAGGGGCAACATACCAAAGGTTGGTAAACAGGATGTTCCAAGAGCAGTTAGGGGGTAATATGGAGGTATATGTGGATGACATGCTAGTGAAATCCACCAAAACAGAGGATCATCTAAAGGATCTGGAAGAAATGTTTGGTTCTTGAGAAGTTACCAGACGAAGTTAAACCCTCAAAAATGTTCCTTCGGAGTTCAATCAGGGAAGTTTCTGGGATACGTGGTAAGCGAGCAAGGAATTGAAGCTAGCCCCGACCAAATACAAGCCATTAAGGACATGGAGGAACCTAAAACCAGCAAGGAAGTCATGAGCCTAAACGGGAAGGTAGCCGCACTCAGTAGGTTCATTTCTAAGGCCACTGATAAATGCGTCCATTTGTTCGATGCCATAAAGAAAAAGAAAATTTTCGAATGGAACGAAGAATGTAGGAAGGAATTCCAAGAGTTGAAAGTTTATATGGGAATGACTGCGGTTTTTTCCAGTCCAGGGAGAAACTCTATACCTATACATGGTTGTCTCCGAATATGCAGTGAGCTCAGTCCTGATAAGAGAGGATAAGGGGACTCAACATCCAATCTATTATGTTCGCCGAAGGCTAAAGGACGTAGAAACCCGATACCCCGTCATAGAGAAACTAGTGTATTGCTTAATCCTTATTGCACGAAAGCTCAGAGGTTATTTCTAGGCGCACCCTATTAAAGTTTTAACCATCTTCCCACTCAAACAAGTGTTCAGCAAACCGCAGACCTCGGGGAGGCTAATTAAATGGGGTATCGAGCTTAGCCAATACGAAATTGAGTTCCATCCTCGAGTAGCAATCAAAGGGCGATCTCTCGCAGATTTCGCGAACGAGTGCACGAACTTCATTTCAGAACAATCGATTAAAGAAAAATGACTCAAAAACTAAATGGCAACTCTTTGTAGATGGATCATCCAACGAGCAGGGAGCAGGGGCATGGGCATGTTACGTTATAATCACCCCTGACGGACACCACTTGCACTATGCCATGAAACTAGGGCTCCCGGCAACCAACAATGTGGCTGAATATGAATCCATGATAGCTGGTCAAAATCTGACATTACAGTTGAAGATACCGAGAATAGAAATCTTCAGCGACTCACAATTAATGGTAAACCAAATAAAACAGACATATCAAACCAAAGATAAGTGGCTTATCTTATACATGAAGAAGGTAATAAAGATGCTTTCCGTGTTTGAGGACTTCTCAGTTCATCAAATACCCCGTGAGTAGAACAACCAGGCTGATTCGCTAGCCAAATTAGCCAGCTCCCGGGGAGCCCTCGAAACCCGAATAGTGCTGGTGGGATATCAGGAGGTGCCTAACATCGAATAGGAAGAATCAAAAACGGGAAAAGAGTTATTGGCTTTGACCAGATCCTAAGCCTTAAGAAGGCGAGATGGAGAAGACTAAGAAGGAAACTCCGAGAAGGAGTTTCCCATAATGAAAACACGCCAACAATTGGAAACTACATGGATGACTCTAATAGAGGACTACCTCCTAATGGGACATTACCAAGATGCAAGAAAGAAAACACCAAGCTCCCACATTCGTGATCATGGACGACGTACTTTATAAAAAGGGACATTCACTTCCTTATTTAAGGTGTGTAGGTTTCAAAGATGGACTCAACCTATTAAAAGAGGCTCATGAAGGATGGTGTGGGGACCATTCCAACGGGGTTAAACTGGCCAAAAAGGTCATGCGATAGGGTTATTATTGGTCGCGGATGGTTAGTCAAGTGGTTAAATACATCAAGAAATGCGATAAATGTCAGAAGTACTCTAAGGTTCCACGACTTCCTCCCAGCGACCTAACCACTATATCGAGCCCCTAGCCTTTCAATATGTGGGGAATAGATTTAATCGGGCCCTTACCATTCGCCAAGAGAGGAGCTAGATATGTTGTAGTAGCTATCGACTACTTCACCAAGTGGGTGGAGGCGGAGCCCCTTCTGGTTATCACATCCAAAAAGTATTAAGATTCGTAATAAAGAATATCGTTACTCACTTTGGAATCTCACATAAGATCATATCGGACAACAGAACACAATTCGAAAGCGAAGAGTTCACCCGGTTCTATGAGAAAAATGGAATCATCAAAAGTTTCTCCTCAGTAGCCCACCCGAAAGCTAACGGAGCTGTGGAAGCCGAAAATAAGACATTAAGACAATCCTTAAGAAACGCCTAAATCAGGCTAAAGGAAATTGGGCAGAGGAATTGCCTCTAGTGCTATGGGCATACAGAACTTCTACTAAAACAGCTACGGGACACACCCCTTTTTCACTAACATATGGTTGCAAAGCTATGCTTCCGGTTGAGACCAAAATTCCATTACATAGAAGGGTATCATATGCATTTAACCCCAATCAGGAGTTGAGAAAAGAATCACTAGACTTGATACAGGGACTAAGGGATGAGGCTGCAACCGCAGAATACCAAAGAAGGATCACAAAATATTACAATTCCAAGGTCAAAGCTAGAACCTTCACCAAGGGTGAATTAGTACTGCGAAGAGTAATGGCTAACACCAAGAATCCGGCTGATGGTCCTCTCAATCCAAATTGGGAAGGATCCCTAATTGTCCATCAAGAAGTCATACCCAGCACATATCGGCTATGCAGACCCAATGGCGATCTTGTTCTAAGGACATGGAACTCGGAACATTTGAGGCCATATTTCTCAACTATAAAGGAATAGAAGACAAGATCTTTCACCCAAGAAGTCACCATACAAGCAGGGGCATGGAAACCCTCCTAGTAGCTCATGAGAAAGCCAAAAGGGGTCGAGCTGGAAAAAGGATTGAATCCCTCGTCCTCGCCAAAATTGGCCTGGGCGAGGCATCCCTCGGAGGGGGATGATTGTGTTAGTCTTTATCCTTACCCAAACTAGAGGGGGCAGGGTTAAAGCATCAAAAGTGTAAGCCGTCGTTTCACACCAGAAATGGTCGTAGCGGTGCATCTAAAAATTAGCATGCCTTACCTCTGCTCATAGAAGAGTACGCCCTGCCTCTGCTCGAACTAAGCATGTCCTACCTCTGCTCGCAGAAGAGCACGTCCTACCTCTGCTTATACTCCGCGTTACCCGCGGAAGGGAATGTGAACCCCTATCATTGCCTACGATGGTCAGGATAGGGCACCCCTTGGAGGGGGTGGCGTATAAGCCTCAATCAGTGCCTAGGATGGCCTGTATAGAGCGTTAAAAGAGTAAACCTTAGTTCTGTGCCTACGATGGCCCCGTCTAAGTTACTAAGCCCTTATCATCGTCTACGATGGTCAGGATAAGGCACCTCCTGGAGAGAGGTCGGGTAAGTCCTTAGGCCCTGCTTATGGATAAGCTAGCCAAGCGTTCCGGACGCACAGGCCCAGAGAGTGGCCAACAAAGCACGTACATCCTCTGCTTTGACAACAAAAGCCCAAAGAGAGGCTCAAGAAGCACATACAACCTCTGCTTCCCAAAAAAATCCAAAGGGGATATCACTTTACTAATACCGGAGGGAATTTCGGTTCTCTATACTTATACCCGAATCTGGGTGGATTCGGCTCGTTATTAATGCTGGAAGGGTTTCCGGTCCTTAATCTAAAAATACCCAAATCTGAGTGAATTAAGCTCTTCATCAATGCCGGAAGGGTTTCCGGTCCTTAACCAAAAAATACCCGAATCTGGGTGGATTCGGCTCTGGCCCTTAATCTAAAATATCTGAATCTGGGCAGATTCGGCTCTTCATTAATGCCGGAAGGGTTTCCGGTCATTAATCTAAAAATACCCGAATCTGGGTGGATTCGACTCCTCATTAATGCCGGAAGGGTTTTCGGTCCTTAATCTAAAAATACCCGAATCCGGGTGGATTCGGCTCTTCATTAATGTCGGAAGGGTTTCCGGTCCTTAATCTAAAAATACCCGAATCCGGGTGGATTCAGCACTTCATTAATGCCGGAAGGGTTTCCGGTCTTTAATCTAAAAATACCCGAATCTTAGTTGGTTCGGCTCTTCATTAATGCCAGAAGGGTTTCCGGTCCTTAATATAAAAATAACTGAATCTGGGTGGATTCGGCTCTTCATTAATGCCGGAAGGGTTTCCGGTCCTTAATCTAAAAATATCGGAATCTGGATGGATTCAGCTCTTTATTAATGCCGGAAGGGTTTCCGGTCCTTAATCTAAAAATACCCGAATTCGGGTGGATTCGGCTCTTCATTAATGCCGGAAGGGTTTCCGGTCCTTAGTCTAAAATACCCGAATCTGGGTGGATTCGGCTCTTAATTAATGCCGGAAGGGTTTCCAGTCCTTAATCTAAAAATATCCGAATCAGGGTGGATTCGGCTCTTCATTAATGCTGGAAGGATTTCCGGTCCTTAATCTAAAAATACCTGAATCTAGGTGGATTCGGCTCTTCATTAATGCCGGAAGGGTTTCTGGTCCTTAATCTAAAAATACCCGAATCCGGGTGGATTCGGCTCTTCATTAGCGCTGGAAGGGTTTCCGGTCCTTAATCTAAAATACCCGAATCTGGGTGGATTCGGCTCTTCATTAATGCCGAAAGGGTTTCCGGTCCTTAATCTAACAATATCCGAATCCGGGTGGATTCGGCTCTTCATTAATGTCGGAAGGGTTTCCAGTCCTTAATCTAAAATACCCGAATCTAGGTGGATTTGGCTCTTCATTAATACCAGAAAGGTTCCCGTTCTTCAACCTTTAAGTCCTCGAATCTGGGTGAATTCAACTCCTCAATCTTGATCCGTCCGACTCTGGATAGTATTCGACTCAACATCATTGTTAGAAAGAGTTCTCAATCTTCCATCAAGGCCTGAATCTAAGTCACTTCATTCACCACAAGGCGTCGAAAGCGAATCTCTTTGTCAGGGCCTATGGCGTAACTTAATATTGGAAAGTAATTGACAAACAAATAGGAGAAATCCCAGAAAAAGAAACTTGACTTGGAAAGTCGAAGACACCCCTTCACTAGGGGGGATGTTACTACCATGACAACCTTTGCACAAGACGATAGTGAAGGGAAGTCAAATGAACATAAGGAAGGGATGAAGAGTTCGAGAGCAACTCAGGCCGATACCCCTTTCGAAGAGAAGGGGCCCGAAACCTACAGAGAATCAACAAAGGTTCATCCGACTTGGTCTACCTGCCAGGAATTAACCGATGTAACGCCAGCGCATTAGAATAAGAAGAGTATCAGGTCAGAGCGTAAAGATGGTCTGTAACCGACCCCTAAAAGAATGGCCCCACAAATGACGAAAGGGGTTACCTTCGTAAGCAACACACGTATCACCGGAAGCTACCTTCCAGGGAGTCAAACCGAAAGGTAAACCGAGACTCAAGCAAGGATACAGGCTACTCGTCCTAATCCACTTAGTACCGGAACCATTAATGGTTCTAATTCGGTGACTATGCACGTACATCGCGAGGGTGAGCCCCTCCAAGTACCCACGATAAAGCCGAGAGCCTACATCCGAAAGCCTACGATAAAGGACTGACACTTGGAGACATCCACTGAGAAACTTGAAACACCTCTGCAACCCGTCTCGGCAACAAACTCCCTTCTATCTAGGGGAGGCCCCAATTTACCAGGAACCCTTGCTTTGAGAACTGTAACCAGCACCATGAGGAGGACCAACAGCCAGATGCCGAGACCAAGAACAATAGCAGCCGACGGAAGTCGTTCAGGCCTAACAACCTATTGATAGAAAGACCCCTAATTCTCTATAAATAGGACCTCAGAAACCCCGTGAAGGGGGATTAACTTTTTATTTCTCAATTTAGTTCCTTTCTTCTCAGGAAGAGAAAATCATCAATTCTTGTAATATATCTGCAATTTATAAAGGAGAATTCTGGGTCCCATACACCTCACGATTTGATAATCTTATAGTGTCATAATGATGAAACAGGGAGTTAACACTTACCTTTCTAATGAAGAGATCAACTAAGGTGCTTCGGTAGCATCGGAAGAGGGCCCCGTGGAAACATGAGGTCCCCTTCTCCTCTCCTTAAAGGGCTGCCATGGTTGATCCATATTCTCATGCTGAGCTTAACGCTTCCCAAACATTGATGTAACGAAATCGTATACGAATTCCTAACCCAGTCTCTGTCGTGATTCAAATTCCTTTCTTGGGAAGATCTGACACAAGGGATTCATCGGAGTTAATGAATGTTGCGATGCTTTCATCCATGAACTTAAGGGAGGCGTTAGCCTATTTTCTTCTTATTGGAATACACAATGTCGTCGTCATGGCATAGAGGCTTACCCATTCCAGATCCAGGATTATTTCCCGGAGATTCTGAGTCATGACCATGACAAATCTCATGAACGCATACATTCCATTCTATAATCTGGGTGTTGACGAAAAATGTCATTAACAACTTGTGGACATGGACAGACAATGAATTTCACATTAAACAAGCATGGGAGGACATCAGGCCTAAAAACCCTATCAAAAACTGGGCTAAGATTATATGGTGCAAGAGGAATGTACCAAAAATGGCAACCTGTTCATACGAGGCTATGTTGAGAAGATTAACTATGCGTGATCGACTTCTCAAAGGGGGCCAATTTCAGATGACAAGTGCATTCTATGTAAAAATACTCAGGAAAACCATGAACATCTTTTCTTTAACTGACCTTTTTCTTGTAAAATTTGGGAAAATTGCAGGAATTTTATCGATTACACTAGAGTAGAGACCCAAATGCAAGAAATAGTCGCTCACCTTGAAGTCATCCGGCAGAGCATACGTTAAGTACCCGAAGTGCACGCTATCTCTCTTATAGTTACTGCATTGAGCTTTTGGAAGGAGAGGAACAACCGAATTTCCAAGAACAAAGAGAAATCCGCAGATCTTGTCAGTAAATTTGCAATTCAAGACCTTAAAATAGCGCTGATGAGGAAGGGTAAAAAGAATACTAGAGGAATGGAACCTGGAGCAAGCGGAAGGCTAAACGTGGGTCAGTGGCAGCCATCGGTTCAGCGTCGAGAAACAAGCACGAGCTTTTTCTCTTTCCAGCTGCCATGAAGAAGTAAGAGAAAAGGGCTTCGAAGATGAAGAATATGAACTGATGCTTTTCGATTATTCTCATCTTTCTTTTTAAAAGTAAAGTATTGTCGGCTTGTGACAATTGTTTTGAACCGACTATGTAATGTGGTCATGGACCATTGTTTTCAGTTGGGTTGTACCTAAGCCCAGTAATAAAGTTAAACCCAATTTCAATATATATATATATATATATATATATATATATATATATATAGGGATGTTAATTTGAGTGGGAGCATATTCTAGTTTAAATTATACATTTATATTAATATAAATTTGATTGTAAAAATTTGTGTTTATATATATATATATATGTATATGTATATGTATATGGATTTTTTTTTCAATTTGGCCACCTTTCAAAAACTTATAACACATTTAGCCTAGTTTTAAAACTAATTACGGCTGTAGCCTGGTTTCAGTCACATCAGCCAAAAACGTAGCGGCATTTCGGATGATGCAACGAGCGGTTTTTGGAATGCCGCTCAGATTTGAAAACATGCATGATTTGAGCGGCTTCTTAAATGACGCAGCGTGCGTCATCCGAAATGCCGCTAGCAATAAATAACGTTTTTGGCTGATGTGACATAAACCAGGCTACGAACGTAATAAGTTTTAAAACTAGGCTAAATGTGTAATAAGTTTATAAAAGGTGGCCAAATTGAAAAAAAATCCTATATATATATTACAAAATCGATTATTATTTATTATCTATTGTAGATATTAAATGACAACAACTCTGATAATTTGTTACTAAAATTAATCCTTAAAATGGATAGATTGAATTAAATCAATTTTCTTGACTAACATCGAAATTTGAGTTTTGTCCTCAAACAAATTAAAACGATAATTGTTTAAAAAAATATAGAAGATCTAAAATGAAGTTGAAGTATGACTTCAACCGAATAAGATATAAATGTTATAACAATCTACTTATACATCTCTAGTATTAGATACTAAATATGAAACACATATATGTATGTGAATCAGCAAGAATTGCAAAAGAGTAGAAATCTGACAAAATGAGAAGTGAACTTACGATTGGAAATGATACAAATGTTGGTACATTATCCAAAGAAAGTCGCATCTTGTTCTAACTCCTGGTTTAATTGAAGAATTAAAATATTTTTGTTATAATGTTCCATTTAAAATAAATGTTATTTTGTATCTTGTTTAGACAAGTTTGAATTTCATTTGTAATAAAAGGACAATTGTTGTTTATTTTATTTAAACGAAATATCTTATGGAAATACGAATTAGTTAACGATTATACGAATCCTCAACTTTAATATGCTTATAATTACATAAATAGTGGATGGATTAAATCTAATTGTCCAACATACCTTGGCATTGTCACTTAGGCCATATAAACAAGAAATGCATGTCAAAAACTCCATAATGATGGAATTTTTTAGATTATTTTGATTTCGAATCATATGAATAATGCAAATCTTATTTATTAGGCAAAATAACTAAATCATCTTTCACTTGACACGGTGAACGGGTTAGTAAGTATTGGGTCTCTGACATAATGATGAATATGGAACAATGAATACATAGGATAAAGGTAGGTTTTGTTACTCGTTAAATTTACTGATGATATCGGTAAACATAGATGTGTGTATCTTACGAAACACAAATCAGAATCCTTTGAAAAGTTCAAAGAATTCAAGAGTGAAGTTCAAGACCAATTTTGAAAGAATATAAAGACTCTTTAAACATATCGAGAGAATAATTAAGCCAATAGTTTAATGACTATCTAAAGAGTGTGCAATTGTTTCACAACTCACTTCACCCAGAACATTATATTGGAATGGTGCGTCTGAAAGAAGAAGTTGCACCTTATAAGATATGGTACGATTAATGATGAGTCATATAGATCTTCTAATAAATTAATTTTGAAATTACCCCCTTAAAACAATTGCATTCGTATTTAATTGTAATCCTACTTAAACGATTCAGAAGATGCCGTATAAGATGGATTAGGAAACGTCCTAGTATGTCTAATATGAAGAATTTGGAATGTAAGGCTTTAGTTAAACGTCTTGCCTCTGATAAGATTGGATCCAAATCTGATAATTATTTTGTGAAATATCCAAAAGAAGCAAAAGGATATTATTTCTATAATTCCTCTGAGAATAAAATGTTTATTTCTCAAACTGGTATCCTTTTAAAAGGAGAGCCAGTCTCTAAAATACCGATGAGAATAAAGTAGAACTTGACATGTCTCAGGAATCGCAAAATACCATTGAATCTTGTATAGACAAAGAATTAAGTGGGAGTGACACAATAATTCTAATGTTATATATGGATAACATATTACTTGTTGTGAATGATGTTAGTTTAAAACAAGAAATAAATACTAATTCTACAAAGAGGATGTTTGGATTAAAAGTTCATCTTTGAGCTTAGTTATATCTATTGATGATCCAATGATTTTACATTGTGGTAACAATGGAGCTATTGACCAGGCCTGAAGACTTGATCTAATTATCGATCCAAACATATATTTAAGAAATATAATTTCTTATGTGAAACTGTTCACACAAAAGATAAACATATCTGCAAAGTTACAAAAGGTTGTAATGTTGCAGACCTACTAATTTAAACTCTGTCGCAGCAGAAGTTTAATAGTCACACTAGTTTCGTACGTATATGATACATGATTGACTGACTCTAGTGAAAGTGGGAGATTATTAGATTTTATGCCCTAGAGGCAGTCTGTTTGACGTGATTAATAACATTGTTGACGTTATTATTTTATTTGGAATAGAAATATATTCTGTTATTTTATATTCACTGCGTAATATAAATATTAACATAATAGAAGTCCTTCGAATAATAGTACAGATTTATATAGTTCAAGTAAGTGACTTGAACATGAGATTATACAATATATCAAGTATTATAATTCTTAAACGTCCCTAGTCAAGTTTTATTGTTTATATAGGACAACAATAAAACATTGAGACTAGTATGTTGACTGACTGATGATCACATCTCATTGATCATTAATATACATGATATTAATGTCAATACATAAATACGTATTGGAGAATAGTGTATTGGACTGACCCAACATGAGAAAAATACATTGGATATAATTAAAAATATCGTAAATTATTCTCATAGCGACAGTGATGTAATGATCCTCAGACCTGAAATCATTATAATTTTATTCGAGGATATTTGTATTTTGATATCATCAAAAGTTACTTTTAACCGAGTAGACGATAAAAGTGTTTATTTGATACATCTCGAATCGAATCAAAATTATGAATGATCTAGATGGAATTTAACCCTATAATATATATGTAGAGATACTCATGGGCCTATTGATTGAGAGAGTCTATGAAATGCATGGCCGTACTCAAATATTGATTTGTTTTATATAATCTACTCATCGATCAAGAAAAATGATTAAATTATAAAGAGGATGATAGTTCTATGCCTCGAGTTTGATCCAGAATATATTGGCTAAAAGGACTGTATTACATTAAGTCACTGGTCACATAAAGGTTATATCGAATCGTTTATATTATTATAACTTGGGTAGCATCTATGTATTACTAAATGTTGCTCACTATTTATAATTTAAATATTGTTTAAATTATTGCCAACATTATGATAATCTATAGGGTCACACACTTAGAATGTTATAAGGGGAAACCATTTATTAGGTAAATAAACATATCAAACAGTTGATATTTTATTTGATATTGAAATTGGTATAACAGTTGGCTCCTAGATTTAGGGTTCACGTTTATATTATAATAAGGGCTACTACCATATTTTATATACACAGAAAAAACAACTGAGATCTCTCTTTCAATGAAAACCCTAAATGGAGGCTAGTACTAGATCTTTCCCTTTTTTCACATCGATTTGTTTGACAATCGGCGAGAAGGCGTTCGTGTGGATACCAGTAGAGGCGGGGCACTTCAGCTACACTAGATGGCAATTCAAATTGACGCGGCCGACTTCAGATTCACGAATCTAAAAACCACAAATGTTATGAAATTTATTTTGGATGTATTAATTTTGATCTACTATTATCGCATAAATCCTTAATCTAGTAATTGTTAAAACTGCTAAAAACTGGTTGTCGATTAGGTCGTCCAAACCTACCAGGTACTAGTTTGATTGAAATGGTAAAGAATGTTGGAAATATATATTATTTCCATAAGAGAAATATTGCAACTAAATTTGCAAAATTCAGAAATTGAATAAAACCTATAGGGTTTTGAAGTAAACGATGTATTACTTAACATTGTTTGGTCCAAATATGAAGTGTGATTATACTCATAACCTATTTTCTAAATAACGGAAATAATAGGGTTTTTAGGAATACACTTATTCCAAGAAATAAGTTAATGACTGTGTCTTTCAAAAGATGAAATGAGAAGTTATATTGGTTTGAAACGTGAATATTGGAAATTTAAATTATTATTTCCATAAGCGCTATCATAAACCTCAATTTGGAAAGTTATGAAGTAAACATGAAATGATTTGGGATTATATAATAAGAATATGTCGAATGACATTGTTTTGACCCATAAAAAATTGATGATTAAATTTATACCAATTGGTTAAGTATATATAGTGATATTTCCAAAGTAAAGGAAATAAAAATGGTTTTGTGAATATATAACATATTTCCAAAGTAAAGAAATGAAGAGGGATTTTTGTGAAAAAATAGCAATATTTTTCGAGAAAAGGGAAATAAAGAGATGAGTTTTATGTACGTTTATTACGAAAAGGTAAATGTAAGGTTATGTTTTCAAAGTAACGGAAACAAAAGAGTTCTATTGAGATATGTATGAAATCGATTTTAAATCGATGAAAGGATTTCAATGAATAGTTTAATGAAAGGGGTTGAAGCTGCTGAAGTATCGATCTGCACTGTTTTTGTTTTGATAGTTAAAAACCCAACTATCGATAAATATTGCTTTTGGATTTTTAGTGTATTAGTTTGAAGAGACTGAGATGAGAACTAGACCCAAAACCACTTCGAACCAAATTTGCGTTCGAAACTAACTTGTAGGGATGATTATGAAATTATTTGAAGACATAGATCTTCAGAGCGAGAGGGTTGCTCGCTGATGTCACTGGTTAACCACCAGGATTAAACTTATAACCATAACCCCAACGCTCTGGGGTATCTTCGGTTTCGTTCAGTCCCAAAACGAACTTGTATGGATGAATATCTAACAGAGTATTTTCTAGAATCATGTATGTTGATTTTTATAAATATACCAAATATGGTGGCGGAGAGGGCAACTTCTTATAGCTTAACACCCAACGTATATGTTTGCAAATCAATTAGTGATTGGTGGATCTGACAATGTGGCATTCAAAGTTATATGTGTTGTCTCAAAAAAGGTAGTCGTGACCTCAAGCCTTATCAACCGAGAAATGACTGAAATCAGACAGGTAGCATGGCTATATGGGTCATACCCTTTAGTGTATATCATCACCTGATCCAGAGAAATTGATTGTCCCTTTTTGTATGCTTCAGAATGAATACAGTTGGACGGTCAACAATCATGGTGATGATATATTCGGTACACTCAAGTTGAATGGGTGGCCAGTCATGTGTGGTCGGATTGCAAGATGTTCTTGTTGAACCCCATTGTTCCATCTCTAAAAGGAACTGATTGGAAGGTGGTTCTGTACCTAGTCATGTTGGGAATACAAACTCCAATACGAGCCGTATGTTTTTAGTTGTAAACCAACTATGTTGGAAAGTGAGATGCAAGCTTTCCAGCTATATTCCTATTTTATTTATGATTTGACAGACATTAATATAATACCACTGGATTTTGATACAAAAAGTGATTTGGGTGTCGTAACGTAAAAACAAGTGCCATGTTTATGTGTGGCCATGTCTTACGATAGTTTTATTCTTTTAAAGGATTTCTAAAGTTAAGCAAGTTGTTCGCAAAGTGAGTTTTCTCACTGAAAGTATCACAGACTGATTCGTGTATGTAATACTCAGGGTCAGACCGAGTATCTTTTCAAGGTGTCACTGGATTTGCTTAGAGCTTTAGGAGAGGAGCTGGAGTCAAGACGTATTCTCGTATTTTCTCATATTTTCTCATATTTATTTCTTCCGTTGTATGTGTTGTATTTATCAACATTGTATACGCTGATCTGGTTGTGTCCCCTGATGACTGTATTCATGTATATACGCTAGTTTCAAAGAGCTTTGATATAGTATATTTTATTCATTCCGCTGTGGGATTCATGTTTACTTTGATTCTGTTGTGTTGTGTCATCTTCTTCTTCTTCTTCTTCTTCTTTTATTATAACATTTCTTTCTACCTCTCACCCTCTAACTTCTTTCTCCTAACTATCCGCTTTTCTGTGCATTTTGAGTTGACAAGTGTACTTGAATGTCGGCTTAAGCTGTACAGAAAAAATGGGTCATTACATGTCCCCTCCGTCTTTGGTCTGTCACCTCCGCTTTGCACCTTTCGCGATTAACATTGAAAACTCAAAATACAAAATAAACCAAACGCTACCTAAGTTTTTGAGTTTTGAAAAAGGAAAAAAATGAAATAAATTTGAGTCTTAAAACGATGAAAAATAAAATTGAAATCTAAAAAGCCATTAAATTTTTTATAAAGTTTTAAGGAAGAAGATGAAGCTTTAAAAAAAATATGAAAATGAGAAGAAAGAAGGAAAAATCACTTTTATATAAAATGAAAATGTCAAATTACCTTTATATCCTTTGTACTTCACCTTCCTTAAGCTAATGCCATCTCACATCTTCCTTACACCTCACTTTGTACCTATCGTCCTTGTTTCCAACATCATTGTGACATAAAGTACTTATGTGTCACTTTTTTCCTTATTTTACGTGTATTTTTTTTTCTTTTCTTTAATCTTACTTAACATCACATCTTACTTTATTAGCTTGATTAATTACTTAGTTACTAAGTTCAATTGTTAATATATTTTTATGCTAGAATTCTTAAATATAACAACATTTTAAACAACTTTTACATAATCAAAAGGGGTTTGTAGGCATAAGAACAAATTTAGCAAAAAAATTATTCATAAGGACAAGAGGTTAAAATTTTAACCACAAGGATATTTTTTAGTGCAAAAGTAGAAATTCAAGGGCCACTATCATTTTATACTTTACACTAAAGTTTGTCCTTGTGGCTAGATTTCTTGCCCTTTGTCCTTATGGATAATTTTTTTGTTAATTTTGTCTTTCACACTGTTTTCCTATAATAATAAAAAAGGATTTTTAGGCACAAGGACAAACTTAACAAAAAAATTATTCATAAGGACAAGAGGCTAAAATATTAACCACAAGGACATTTTTTAGTGCAAAAGGAGAAATTCAAGGGCCACTGTCATTTCATACTTTACACTAAAGTTTGTCCTTGTGGTTAAATTTTTTGCCCTTTGTCCTTATGGATAAATTTTTTGTTAATTTTGTCCTTCACACTATTTTCCTGTAATAAAAAATCAGCATTTTTGAAAAATTCTTTCGGTCATATTTACTGTTTTTCTTTGAACTAATTATTTAAAAAAAATCACATTATTTAATATAAATTAAAAGAGGGTATTTTAATTATAAAAATAATATTTAAAATCAATTAAATATTTCAAAATAAAGCAATAAAATTTCGGGTTGTTACAATTATTCTACAGGTTATTACCCAGTAGATGGAATTTATCCAAAATGAAAAAAATCTTATGCAAGCTACAGAAGATCTAATAATGAAAATTAGAAGCCAAATTCACCAAACAATAAGGGAGTTTGAGAAAAGATGTTGAACGTGCATTTGGAGTGCTTCACGGTAGGTTTCATATATTAAGAAAAGAGGTGTATTTCCACAATCTTGCAGTATTATCTAATATCATATATTGTTGTATTATTTTACATAATATGATTATCGAAAAATAACATGGTAGATAAGAGCTTCAACTTAGAAACTATCCAGACATCGGTGTGACATTTCAAAAAAAAACATACAAAGACCCAAATATTTTTTTTACATGCAGAGAATCGAAGATATACGAGATCCAGAATGTCTTCTTGATCTCAGAGAAGATCTAGTCGAGCACTACACAAACATATAGGAAAATATTAAAATCGACATTTAAGCTAAATTCGTGGTAATTTTCTCTAATATTTATACTTATCTATTGTAGTAAGATTTTGTTGAAGTGTGATAAATGTATTTTTATTTGAGTTGTTAATATTAATTGTACTAAGGTGTTACTGACATGTTCGAGTTAGTAGTAACAACAACGAGAATGACAGTAACAATAACAATCATTTTCTCGATAATACGTCAATAATAATAGAACGAACACAAAATCAATAATAAGGTATAGATGACCTAATTCCCTACAAACCTCCATGACGGCTATGGTAATCCCCAATTTGCTTTTCCACGTACAACCTTTGCACTGAATTGAGTTCATTTAAATTGCAACTTAAAAAAGTAATATCATCGGTACTTGGTTGTCGAGCCAGTTCTAGTTTTTTTAATTCTAACTCGTCAACTCGTAACTGTTGTACTTCATGATGATGCCGTTGTCTGTCCTTAATTACCTCCAACATCATAACTTCTTTAGCTTCGATTTATAATTTAGTTGTGAATTCAATGGTCGCTAAATGCACATCGATTTGTTTAGCTTGCTCATTCGACGACGATCATTTTCTAATTTTTGACATAAGGTGGATTTTCAAATTCTGCAATGCGTTAATGTTGATTTCGGTTGTTTTAAATAGGGGTGGGCATGGTTTGGTTCGGTGCGGTTTGGAGCTCAAACCGTTTCCGCACCGCATCAAACGGTTTTTCAAAAATACAAACCATTATACTAACCGTTCAAATGGTTCGGTTTCGATGTAATATGGTCCGATTTTGGTTCAGTCCGGTTTGAACCCTTATTAAATATGAAACAAGAGAATCACTTTCATCAACAATCAATTTACGATTGTATGACGTTGTGTAACCTGAAGGTTAAAACACGTAGTGCTACCTTGAATTCATATAACTACAACATACGCTGGAAATAGAATATACATCGCTAAAATAAAAAGTTAGATAGGGATTTGTTATTTTTTTTTATCATAACATTACCAGAGTAGCTATGCGGTTAGGTTCGGTTTAATATGGTTTGGTAACAATTCAAACCGCAACCGAACCGTATCATTGGAAGTCGATTCAGTTTGGGCTGTTTGCTTTAGAAAGAGAATCTGATGCGGTTTTCTGTATTGTTTTTACGGTCCGGTCTGAACGGTTTTCGCATTGCGTTGCGGTTTATGCCCACCCCTAGTTTTAAAGGATGAAATGGTTATACTAACCAAAAACCATGGCATGTCGGGTTTTTCAATTTTGCCGAGGGGGACTCGAACACTTTCGAGGTTTAAATAACTTTAACTAGTGTTGCTGTCTTTTAGGAATTTTCTACATCGTCTTATCCGTTCTTCATTCTTCAACCCAGAACACAGCGAGCGACCAACGAAATAAAAAAGAGAATGGCATCAATAATTGCGTGTGCGGGCACCATACATGCCCAAACAAAACCACCGTCACCATTCACGGCATTCTCCACAAACGAACTCGGGTGGGTGAGACCCAACAAGCTTACCTACAAAGTGTGGCTTACAATTAAAAGCAATGGATTCGGTTCTGGGTGCACGGGAAGCAGGTGCTGGTTCAAATTCGGTAACAGAGGAGTCGACGCCGAAGGCGCCGGAATTTACGGTAGCCAGAAAAGGGACGACTTTGACAGAGATGACGTCGAGCAGGTTTTTTTTTTCTTTTTCTTTTTCTTTCTTTTTTTCCCACTGTTTATTATTTTACCCCAATTTCTGGTTATTTTGTGTTTGATTTAATAAACTTAATTATAATGCAGTACTTCAACTATATGGGAATGCTTGCAGTTGAAGGCACATACGATAAAATGGAAGCGCTTCTGAATCAAAACATTCATCCAGTAGATATTTTGCTACTATTAGCAGCATCAGAAGGCGACCTACCAAAAATTGAAGAACTTTTGAGAGCAGGTGCACAATATACAGTTAAGGATGCAGATGGAAGAACAGCTATTGATAGAGCATCAACCGAAGAGGTTAAAAACTTCATTCTGGGATTTTCTGTTAAAAGCAAATGATCCAATTTTATACCAGTTTGTCCAAATTATATTTTATTTATTATATCAGGATCAGTTCAAGAGTAACATTTATGCTTTCAGTTCGGTGGTCGGTCTTGTATGTTAATTTTTTTGTATCTTAGTAGTATGTATTTGGATCAATGTCAGATAAATAATTTTCATAAATCTGCGTATGTTGCTTTCTTGCATACAAATGAATTTCATTCACTGAAATCAACCACAAGTCTGAAATAGTTTAATTTTTTTTTTTTCTTTTTTCTTTTCATTACCGAGGATATCAAAACAGTTTTGTACTTATTTCTCTACAAAATTTAATCTTACTCCTCTTTAGTTTTTTATCCTTTATTTACAACCCGTGTACCAAATTAAAGCTAATTTGGTAGATGACATGCATACCTCAACTTCGGATACAAACCTAGAGCGTGCTGCAGAGCAGCATTGATCGTTGTTCTTTGTTGAAACAGCATATCGTAAACCTCACAAATAAACTGAGATAAATCCTCTTCGTAATGGTCATCAGATTGGTCATAACTGTCTTCCATGGCACTAAGAGGACTGGACAATTCAGGCTCTGGTTCTTCATACTCGTCAGTTTCTTCATCTTCAACCATGAATTTGTAGTTTTCAGTTGTGCTGTAATCATCCAGATTGTGATCCATTATGAATTGTGTATTCGGTGGTTCGGCTTTTGGAGCGATTATGGCTTTGGCTCCTGAATCGAGAAATGCCTTTAGCAGATTTGACGAAGGGCAGCATTTGCCTGTGTAGATTATGATTCGGTCTCTCCATGCTCCCACCTAAGTGCAACAGATATCATAAAGCAATATGCTTTAAGTCTATATCATTTTAGGTTCTATCAAATTTAAAATTACTACATTTAAGGAGAGCATGGATTGAAAATGATATCATGTAGTTTGCAGCCAAAAAAAAGTATATCAAACTAATAGCATGTTAAGTGTTCCGCACATACAGCCAAATTACAACAGCAAACTACAATTTTTCTTAATAGTATAATACCATGCATTTGAATAAAATCATGGATATATGAACCTATCACTCAATATTCCAGAAATCCAAAATTCACCCACATTCGAAATACAAACAAAAATTTACAAAAGGAAAGAGGGATAGGGATGGAGATATGAATCATATAAATTATCCATAAATTATCCTTTTGTTTTTTGTATTTTTTTATTTTTATTCTGGGCTATAACAAATACTTCATTTTGTAATTTAGTATGCAATCACTTGATCACGAAAGAGTGCACCAAGAATGGGAATAGGTTCACTGGTAATTTTTCCAAACAAAATGATTACAACTACCAGAGGGCTTTGAGGTCTAAGCTTATTGTAACTATCTCTATAAACTCATTGGAACTCTAAACAGATAAAATTTCTAACAAATACCAAGCTTGATGCAAGATTAACAAACAGCGTTTGATTCTGTGAAAGCTTCAGCTAATATTTATGAAGCTAAAATGTAACATACTGTATATGGTATTACAGAAAACAAAAGTTCAAATCTTTCATGTGTGGTGTATGCAACGATCCACATATGCAACCAACATAAAATATTTGCCATGAGCCAAATAAGGTAAAGATTTTGGTATACTTCCCATCCACATAGGCGTGGATGCAGTATGAACAATAGCTCATAGCATTAGCTTAACTCATGTAACAAATATTGGCCTTTACAATGGTGAGTCGTAGGGATGAATCCATTCATTCCCATTTGAAATGCTCCAAATATTACTAACATTATTAATGTCTAGTAATTAGTATGCTTATGAACTAAATAATCAGATATGGTAGAAGGATAAACCATTGTAATCAAATTAAATCTGGCATATGTACTCAGTACTCACCATCCATCGAACATCCTCGGATGTTAAGTGAACATCAGGAACTGTACGCCTGAACATATAGGCACCAATCTCTCGGTTATCCTCCATGACCTTAATTTTTTCATAAATATGAACAGCTGTGTAAGAAAATAAACTATTATTTTGTAAAGAGCCTAAAGATATAAAAATCACCTGAGTTTGGCATCCAATATAACGATGGAGAACACCATGCATTTCAAACTTAGGCCGTCGTGCAACCAATTCAGACAGAGATGAAATTTTTGCCACTGAATAAAGATTCTTCTTTTTACGGCTTTGTACCGTTGATAACAGGCACTGCTTCACACTTTTAAGAAATTTATCTGCAAGCTCCCCAGGTTCAGCAACCACAAACACATCATTCCGCCAACTGTTATAAATTTCAATTATTAGAAAACTAGTTTATGACATGCATAATATGCAATGCACATGCATGTATGTGAAATAGAATGTCAATAAAAATGTGTGCATGTATGAGTATCTAAATATATGTATATGTGCGTATTATATATGGGAGCGGCTTTTGAAACACAAAACTAGACACAATAGGTATTGGTTATTGGATCGTTTTGTCTTTATATGGAAGGTGAAATATAGAGGAAGATCTAAAGGTCAGGATACCTTGTTCCCTTTTGTTTCAATATCTTGTGTTCAAATAGAATTTCCGTTATACATATGTGAGCGAAAGGCTGTGCGCACTTATCGACCACCCCCAGAGCCCGCGGAAAGCCGTGAGAATAGTACTAGGGCAGGAGACTGACCTGGGAAGTCCTCTCGCGCTTGAGTACGGGAGCCTTTGGCACTGGGGGATATCCACATACATACATACATACATATATATATATATATGTATGTATGTATGTATGTATGTATGTATGTATGTGTGTATGTATGTGTGTGTGTGTGTGTGTGTGGTATGTGTGTGTGTGCATGTATCTCTGTGTGTGTATTTATGGGAACAATGAACGCTGATCAATCTTATATAATCATATTTCTTTATTTTAAAATAAAGAATAAAGACAGAGGTATATTTGAAAATGCAACATGGTCAACAAAAAATAGGGCAATGCTTGTGAGCTATTTTGTTCACTATTGTAATTTTCCTTTTTTTATGTGGACATATATGAGATTAAAGTAGTTGTAGTTTATGTTTACATGAATATCAAATTACTAAGTTTATGTTTACATGAATATCAAATTACTAACTTATTATTTATCATCATTATTGTATTAAAATTTATAGCTTACTTTAGTTATGAGTCGTAATTTATACAGTAAATTGTCGATCGGTTTCCCTCGTTGAAACTAAAAAATATAGAACCATGTTTTAAAACTCTTAACACTTTATCCGAAAGTAAATCTGTTTAACAATCTGTTTGTTGTTCCCAGGGATTTTTATCACCAACATCATCTTTATTTTTTTCCCTGACAGAGACTGCCTTTTCAAAAATTTAAATTTTCATAAATTTACATGTTGAAGTTAAATTAATATATCAGTGATTACTTGTAATACATTTTTTGATGCTGATTTTAAATTCTATTTTTTTTTATAAAAAAAAAACTAATGTAGTTTTGATTTCATTTGTTTCGAGGTTTTGGCATCATAAGAACTATACTTATGAAAGCAAACTTCTTTCTGTATAGTGAATGGAAAAAAGGAGATATAATGTCAAAACATATTTACAAATTAGAATGGTTATAGGCTAAAAGAGATGGAAGTGTATTCACATATTTAAGTCTTTTTTTCTAGTTAAGTTTGTTTGAAAAAGGCATTTAGATCAGATACCAATTTACAAAATAGCATCATGGTCATTGGTAGTAGTAGACCATAAATTAAACATTTGTTACTTGGTTAAATGACTAATTTTTCATGGAAAATAAATTAAAAAATAGCATCATTAATTTGCATCAAAATTTGGTATCTTGTACCGAATCATTCGTTTTTTTACACCCAAAAATATACTAGTTCATGTCGTTTTCAAAGTATTTGTCACGTAGCGCTTTTGATGTATGAGAAGTCGAATTTTACAATGATTTATCAAATAAAAGAACTTCGCGATCAAGAATTTCTTCAAAAGAATCCAAAGTAGGACATTCAGACTTCCTATTTTTTTGTTTTTCGGTATTATAAACAAAGTTCGGCATTCCAAATTAATAAGTTGTGAAGTTTAAAAAAAAATACTCTATATGAAATAAATAACATCAATAGCAAAACGTCCCCCCCCCCCCCCCCCCCCTCTTCCCCCAATTAATATGGTTAGGAAAAACCAGAAGTATTAATTTTTTTCAACATAAACGTTTTCGTAAACGTTTTGAATATGATACATGCCTACCAAACTGATATTGAATTTTATTTGAAGGAACCATTGTTATGCTTCGATAAATGAATTTGATTTATTCTTGAAGATATGATCGGTTTGTATAGCTATGTCCTAGTTTGCATCAATAAAATTTATTTTTAACTTTTTTATAAATGTACGAGTTCCTAAAATAAACAAACAAAATTGTGTGCTATTTTGGGCTATTTGTTATAATACACATTGATAAAGTATCGTGATATTTTGTGCTATGAAGACACATGCGCTATTTGAGGTTAAACACAGCACACACCCTACACTATGAGCAATTATGTGCTACAGCGCACGCTAGATGACTCTGTGAAAATGTTCCTTTGAAATACTGGTAAAGGGCAATGATCATATTCCTCGTTCTTCATTTGAATCCATAAATTTACAAATCTATATATCCTTACTGATAGTTGTCATGAAAGTGCAAACTTTTGTCTAACCGCAAACTTCCAAAATCACCCTTATATATTTTTATATTTATATATCATTTAAAAATAGAGTGTAACAATTAATCCTTTTAACAAATTCAAAATTCATTTCTATAAATATTAAAAAATCTTAATAATACTTAAAAATAGGATCTAGCAAATAAATATTCTTTATGACATCGTTCTTTGTTAATTAAAAATACATGTAAAAAATTAAACTAATAAAAACTAGATATCGTAAAATAAATTTCAAACTAATCATACATGATTTCAATATAAAATATAGCTAAATATTCATGCATATCATTTTATATTGAACATGTTAAACATATCCAATTTTTAAAAACATAATTCATGCACAAAGCATGTGTCATGGTCACGTGCGAAGCGCGTGCCATAGCGCTTGACTATACTTAATCTACTAACAAAAGGTAGAAAACTGTTCGTATTAATTACCAATAATACACCTTCTTTGATGAGGTACCTTTATATCATGCTAAATAATTATTACTTGTTAATGGTGGAAGCTCCAAAGGATGGAATTATGTAGTTAAACTATATATATATATATATATATATATATATATATATATATATATATATATATATATATATATATATTGTGTCTATGTTCTGGAGCATAATAATGAGATACACATTTTAACATAACTAATTATGGAGAGTTCATAGTGTTCAGGTAAACGCTGAACCATAAAAAGATATCTGACCTTAATATAGACCCACTTGAATCATTTTGAAGAGCAAAATGAATCACTCCTATTTGTGGCAAGCTCTGTATTTTCTCAAATAATGACTGAACCTGTGTAGTTGGTTGCCTTTTTTCAGAGGGCGAGGTTGGTAATGATAAAGATATATTTGCTATTTTGTGGTCATCTAAGCTAAGTGAGGGCACAGTATCAGTACTATTTGCACGGTTAGGAATACAACTGGGACTGCATAAAAGTGGGCTTGATGGAAAGCTTCCAGTATATAGTGGAGATGTACAAGGATTAGGAACTGATATTGTCAATCTAGATGGGCCTGGAGTCATGTTACCAAGTGACATTCTAATATTATTGCGGGCACAGTATGTATCAATTGATCGGACATGGTTGATAAGTTGTCCACTGTATGGACCATCCAAAGACTCAACAAGTAGGAGCATACGCCTCCAACCTAATGAAGGGCTATAATCATCATGCACTGAACCTGAGAAAAACAATACCCAAGTTTGAACTAAACCCATCCAAGACAAATTATAGTCATATATAATACAGTATGGTATTTATAACATGCCTGATTTCGGATGTCTTAAATTTGTGTCGTTTCCACCCTCATCTTGGTTTAGTACATGTAAACGATCACATGCATTCTTAAAAACTTGAGAATTTTTGTTAATGTACTCTTCTGTTGCAGCTTCCAACTTAAGCCATACAGCAGGATCAGTCTCATCTAATTCCATATCAAATCTTTCATCAACTGTATACAAATAAACACAGTATCAAAATCTTAAATTGTGCTGCAAAAATAGAGAGATAAAACCAGTATTCCCAACATTCCAAATTATTAAATAATTAACAAAAAAAACCACTTCAACTGAAGGATGAAATTGTACTTAAAAAATATATGAAACTTAAACATCTTTAGCTCCTCCCGCACATGGGAATCGGCCACACAGAAAGGCTTAGAAAGGCTTATATTTTTGTGTGTGCACACTTGCGCGCGCGCGTGTAAGTTAAGGCAAATAATATTATGAAATAAGTTTTAATCCAATTGTTTGAAATCCGTATATCATATATAGGAACTGCTTCACTTGATAACTCTATTGGGTTATTTCAATTTTCATCCCATTGAAAATTTGGCTGTAGTTAAATATTGAACATTAAGGTGTCAGTAATTGGCTTTTGGATAAGACAGTGACAAAAAAACGCCGGCACTTATTGCTGGGTTCACTAGTCCAATAGGATACCAATTGACCAAGTATGGGTAACATCCTGAATGTGTGTATATGTACATGTATGTGTGCACGTAAATACACACATATACAGATTCACAAAAACACAATATACATAATATGTATATGCTTAAAGAGAAATTTCATTATAAGTTCTAAATGGAGTATTTGCAGTATCTCAAGGCTAAATGTCTACATGTGATGCTGAACAACCTTTGTTCTCGTGGACAAATCGTAACCAATGAAGTTTCAGAGTGCAAGTTGCTAACAAAAGACATGGTCAGAAATGAGATTGTGCTTACAACGTAGTTGTTGGGTGCTAAGCTAAATGAACAGTTCTTAGAGAGAGCCAGACACATCTACACAACCTTTCATATCATAGACATCAAAATATTGAATGTGAACTTCATTATAGCATTTACATATAAGAATTACAAAGCATAAGGTGTTGCACTAATAGAACAGAACAGATTTGTTTTGGCATGTCAAAATATGGTAACTGCAAAGGTACCGTCTTTAAGATTTTGATGTAGTCGAGGACTCGGGACGGTAATATTAACTAAAATACTACAAACCTGGACAAAAACGATAATAATGCATGTCAGGAAGCAGAGGTACTAATGTGTCCAGTGCTTCCTCGACTCTCTCCACTGAACAAGCGCTCTCAATTAGCACCTGCCCTGTATCCAAATAGCGCCAACCTCCTCTACGAGCCTACATTCACCAAAACCCGATTTATTGCATAATTAGAGCACACTATACTTCGTTACCATTATCTGCAAAAATATCAAAATTTCTATAGACAGAACCTCAGAAGCTACCTTTGTTGGAATCTCGCCGCATCCTATCGAAACAAGACAATCTATCTTTGCATCGGGCCACAAAATTTGTGCTTCTCTTATGGCAAAAATTGTGGGATTGTTTGCCACAATAGCTCCATCTTGCCAGCGGTTTACGTCTGAAATCAATAATGTGTGCATTAAACAGCTAATCATAATCAGACTACTTAGGTTAAACTTGGCTTACTCTCATGTACTTATATATGAGACAATAATTTTTTAACAAGCCAGTATGAACATTGTATTTCTCATTATTATTATTATTATTATTATAAAAGGACAAAGAAAAAAAAATTCTGAACTTAAAGTAACATTGAACATGCTGAAATGATTTTTCAAAACAGAAAGATGGGAAAATAAACAAGTCTTGATTGAAAACTCTAAAAGTCGTGCTTGTTACCATCAACGGTTTTGACTTTCCTATTACCAAATATGGCCATTAACAGATACTTCCAAATGTGGATAGTGACATATCTGCGTCGACATCTGAAATTATTTTCGGGTATCATACATACATACATACATACATACATATATATATATATATATATATATATATATATATATATATATATATATGAACAGATATTGGATAATTACCAATTATCATATAAGTCGACGATCGATAAATCAAAAAACACAAATGAAAATTTTTAATTTGACATAATTTTTTTTTTTCAATCCCATTAACTATAAAAGTATTAAAAATAAACAAATATGATGATAAAAATAGTTCTAAGGAATTAATTTGTATTTAATGCATATAATATAAACTTCTAACTTAATAAATATTTTTTATTGTATTAAAATCCAATAAGTTAAACCATAATCTTGAAAAAAAGCAGACAAATCATTTTCCGATGCGAATATCTTTTAAACGCATTCGCATCTATTTTTCCGAATATCGGATATTAATCTTCTTTTTTTCAGATACAAATACAGATGAATTTTGGATTTTTTTGGGCATTTGCTGATAGCCCTAATAGTAACAAACAAATACCGCAAGAATAGTACTAACATAACGCTCATGTTGCATCTTACCAACTGAGAAATCATCAAGATAATAGGGTGCTGCGGAAGAAGCTCTTATAGCCTCCCATGTTTGATGCTTACAACTTCCCATAAAAATTCCACAGCGTTGAACTCCAGATTGATCAATGCATGTGTTTGTATCACTTCTAATAGCAGAACCTTCAAAATTCGTCAGAGGAAGCTCCGGCGTTCCAGCTGGGTACTAGATAATGTAAATGCAGACATTGACAATTTGATATGTAATAGGTAACGAAGAAATAATTCATTAACAGGCATTCTTTTGTTATTATTATCCGCTATAACATGTAGCTAAGTGGTGGTTTTATGATTCAAGAAAAGAAACGGGCAGAATAGATTTTGTCTGATTGACATATTCTCTGATGCACCCAATGATGTAATTTTGACTATTGAAACTCATGCATACTTTAATTTTGTTAGTTTAGTTTGATATTTTATTATCTACACGATAGGAATTCCTCTCATACGTTCTTGTGCAAATCGAACCTTTTTCTAATTTCAACACCCATTTTGTGCTGTATCTTTGTTTTGTCACATTATCATACATAGTACTAAGGTAAACTGACCTGATAATTTCTGAATAGAAATGGTTGAGCAGGGGTAACACTAACAAGCGTTGAAACAACGAAAACTTTAGGAATGCCCTTCACAGCAGACTCTATTAGAAGATCGCCATCTTCATCAGCACACATCTCCTTTAGCAATCTTTCAAAATTATCAGCACTATGCTGCATAAAACATTGAAAGTGGGATCATCAGTAGGAAAAAGAGAATCACAGGAAACTGGGCTAACCCCACAAGACTACTCCACAATTCACAGTAAAGTACAACATATGCTCACCTTACCACCCCACACACCAAAATTCAATATATCATTTATTAGCAAGTATACACATATGTGTTTGAGGGTGTTACGACTCACAAGCTAAGAAATATTTAACCAATTAATTAACTGGATGCAAACTATAAGAAATTTTGTGCAGTTAACCAATGAAGGCTATAAATGATTTCGTACTTTTGACCCATGTACAACAACTCTAAACCTTTGTGACGAGCTTTTATATAATTGATCTAGCTTCTCTCTCCAAGTTACAGCTTCGTCTTTCGATACAGGTTCAGTGAAAACAAGTTTGCCTACATAACATAAACATAATAAAGAGAATGCACCAACTAAATAGGGATCTTCTAAAAATTATCCTTCAGTGTTATTCTTACCCAAATTTTTGTATATTTCCTCACACTGTTCCAAACTCATCTTTTTGATTGTAAGAGCAACTGCAAGCATACCACCTGTTGATGTACCACAGACAAGATCAAACAGTTCATGGATGTGTTTTCCTGTTCCTTGTTCAATTTGTTTAAGCATTTGCACTGTTGCCAAACCCTTCATGCCACCTCCATCCATTGAGAGTATACGTAGCCCTCTCTTGTCCACTGGCTTTCCCTTAACCGCTCGACGTAACTTTTCATTTTCCCCTTGAATAAAAACAACCCTATTAAATTAGGTACTGCCTAAATAAGAAGCACAAAAAAGAATATCATATCATGAAAACTATATGGACTAATGACCACGGACCTCTCATTTGAAATGTTGCCAATATATTTTTACCAGGAGGCCTACATGGCCAGAAGTGTTGTATATTTGTAAATAATTTTTAAGTATGACCTATTTATAATTCTAAAAGTGGTGGCATAAATCAACGAAATTTCGATATATTTTTGCAAGTAAATTCTATCTGCTTGTAACTAAGAGTAGCATTTTTGTTATGTCATAGATAAGACCAACTACTATGACAAGGAGAGGCATAGACCAATTTGAAATTAACAAATAACAAATCTCACATATTTCAATAACAAACTCAGCACACAAGTGTGAAGACATCTTTAGGCCACCGAAACGTTTACCAGGACTCCAAAATGACTGCTGCATAACCTTTTTTATTTCTCAAAATCATTTTAGGTAGATAAGGAGAGAGGTACCGAGGATTGCTAGGGCACGTGCAGCAGCCTTATTCACACATGGCGCAGTTGTCAAAGTCAAACGTATAAGCAGCTCTTGTAAACTTTGGGATTGAGTTAAGATGCGACGATTCTCCGAGCAGAAAGCTAAATTACCTATTGCAAACAGTGCTAATCGTTGAACCTGATGTTGAATAACTATCAACAAAATTTGATGACATGATATAAAGGTTATAGTAGTTAAGGATTATGACTGGTTTTATACTTTTATATACCTCAACATTTTTGTGTGTGCAGAGATGTTTCAGTGACTTCATCAAATCTTTTACGAGCATCATTCTGTAAGCCACATTATCTGATGCAAGAGCTAATGTGACAACAACCTCGAGCACAGAAATTATTTTTTCGTGGTCAACTGATCTAAGAACGAATTCTATGGGCATCATGATATCAGCCTTAATTAACTGCATTGCCAATGTAACATCTCTAGCTAGTGAAGAGAGGGCAATACATGCTTGCTCAACCTGTACCACAAAGCATATATTAGATAAAATTCCTGAAGCGCAAGAAGCTATAAACACATTCATTCTATTTGAATTTTGAACTGCTACTTACAACATGGCGACTGTCACTGCGTATCATACTTATTAGCTGTCGAATAGAATTCTCTTCTTTGCTAATAGCTATATGGTTATTACTATCTTGCATCATTTGAGCAAGAGCTGAAGCCAGTAAAGGGTGATGGCATGAAGAGAAGCGGAAAATGAGGGAGAAGAAGTTACTCAGTTTATGCCTTGATGCGACAAAGTAGGAACTATTGTCTGTCTGTAATTAGCAACCAGGATACTGGTAAGTAACAATAAACACTCTAATGACAACAAGATAATTTGAGTACCTCTATTTCCACATGCACGGACTTCAGGTTCTCAGTTGCCTCTATTCTGATATTGGCAAGAGACAGATGCCGAAGATTATTTAGTGGTAATATTTCAGGAAGAAATTCAAGAGGATTACCAAACAGTCTTAGAACACGAAGCTCAGCCATTGATCTGCACACAAAAAGATATTTATAAAAATGTAAAATTTGGAGCCTGAAATGGAAGGTTAACATAGGATAAATTAGCGACCTGAAATCCAATAAGGGGCGAACAAGTTTGTTATTTTCAAGTGATAACTCAACCAGCATAACACACTGTTTCAGTTCAACTGATCAAGAAAAGTGAGCTAATGAGATAATAGCTACAAGGAGAGGATGATGATGGCTTAACGGTTGATCATCAAAATAATATGAATTTCAACCATACCAGGAAGAGAAACCAGCATGTTGTTATCAGCATTTAACACCTTCAAACGCTTCACTTCACCAAGCTCTGCAGGTAATTGTGAAAGCCTATTGTTATAGAGATACAACTCTTCAAGTAATGGCAGTTGTGTTAATTCTTCGGGTACGGCCTGTTATATTACGAAATTGATTCAGATAACAATGGAGAAGTGCACCAGAGTAGTGCAGCAGCCCACATTAAACATTAAAAATTTCAATCAGCATCATGTAGGTGTACAGTAAATTATAGATGCAGCACAACCATGTCCTCGATGTTGTCTGCGTACCAACTAATAGGCAAAATATGACTCCAATATTCAGGTAATCCTTGTTGGCACCAACAAGGTTTTTTTAATTATAATGGAACAATCAGCATAGAAACTAGTAAGGGTGAGCATTCATTGGCTAAAACTAATTAAACCGACCAAACCAATCAAGTTTGGTCGGTTTGGTTTGGTTTGGTTTGCCTAGTTAATTGGTTGGCTTTGGTTTTTGTTTTCGAATTATTTCGGTTTATTGGTTGTTTTTAATTTTTAATATTTGAAAATCGAACCAACCTATTAAACCAAATTTAAAATTTTATTTATTTTAAAGTAATAAATTTTACCACCGGCAATGCTATTATTTACAATATTTCAATGCTATTATATTTTAATGGTCTTGCATCGCATCGATACCGATCTGGGTCCAAGCACAAAAGTGCGGACTGATCCGACACCACTTGTTCCAAATCTTTTGCTTTGTGTTTCATTAATTGTTGCACCATCTGATGTGTTTTATATGAACCGATCCAATATCCAAGTGTTCAAGTCATACCGATCCGAAGTCCTTAATTCGTGTCGATCCCTCACAAGGTTATCACGACGCCAAGTCCAGCCACTACCGTCTAGAAGACTAGTCGACAAATTGTCCGACTAGTCGTGACTAGTCGACAAGTCTTTTATATCCATATATTTATTAGACTTAAATATATAATATAATTAGATATAATTATAAATTTATAATAAGTTTAAATTCAACAAAGATAACATAATAATAGGTTCAAATTCAACAAATATCCATAATAGATCATAGTCACAACATAATAATACCCATAATATCCATAATAGATCATAGAACGAGTATGAACTCAAGAAAAATCAGTTAATCATTAATTAGAAACAAATAAGTTAATTATTAATTAAAAACAAATCGTGACTAGCCATCTCATGCCAAGTATTTTCTGTGTTACTCTCCATTTCAACTGCTGCATATATAACTAATAACAAATCGTGACTAGCCATCTCATGCCAAGTATTTTCCGGGTATCCAAATTCAAAACGTAACGGCCTTATAAAAAAGTGGGTTAACAATACATAAGTTGCTCTAAGATTTCTTTGGATTTACTCTAAGACTCAAATGTATACCCATGATTACTCATCTAGTCTAAGATTTCATCCGATATAAAATACATTACTTGAAAATTCTAAGACCAAAAATGACCAAAATTCAAGATTTGAAGCCTTGGTTGTTGTGCAATATACAAAATAAGTGCAAACTTTTCGTATCACACCACAAATATATTCCAAATGTTTGTATTGTAAAATATACGAGTGTCATGCTGCTGCAACAACGTTCATATTACAAAAGGAAAAACTACATATCAAATATTTGGAAAATATTCCCACGATGTTATATGTATTTATAAATAATGATTATGTTAAAGTTAACAAAGACTATATTGTAATTTCGCTTACTTTTTAACCTTAGAAAAATGGCTCAAAAAGTATGTACTAATATAATTGGGAATCAATAAAATCTTCTTCCCTTTCTTCGATGTCTTTTCCCTTTCTATATTATAACATGTTATCAGAACAAATGTCCTCATTTTGAACCTCTTTTCAATTTTTTACAAATTACAGGAGAGAAAATACAATTTATATAGTGGTTCGGCAAACTTGGACCTACGTCCACTTGTAATAATCTTTATTTATGCTATTGATTACAAGTACAATAGAATTGTTGTAAGAATGTAGAGCGAAGAAGGTTTTATTGTCTCCAACGAATGACAGAGCTTCCGCATGGAAAAGAGATCCTCTTTTTCGAGCTTCTAGAGGTTTATTTATAGCCGAAGAACCAAAATGGATTGACCTAAAACTTCGTGGAGGGCCCACCAAAGCACGGCGACCGGGTCCTAGAAGTGGGGCTCGAATCGCCCTACAATAGAGGAATCGGTATCGTTTCGTTAATAGGAATCGGTATCGACCCCTTGGGCATTGCACCCAATCAGGGTGCGACCCCTAGGGTGGGTCCTCTATGGTTTCTCTTTTGCCTCTATGCTTCTAGTTGCTTGATTTGACCTTCAAATTTTGAGTTATTATCGTAGTATCAAGCAAGTTTTAAAGTTCGAAATTCTACATCTAGTAACACCGATCTCTGTCTTTCTCAACTTCTGGTTCTGTCCTTGGGATCCCTACTGATCTCTATCCTATTCCAAAGTCTTTCCAAACTTAGTTGATTCCAAAATGTTATCTAAGGAAATCCAGTTGTTCACGGCTTCGTATATGTGTCCGTACTAGATCCTTGAGCGATCCGACCATCTTTCTGGGTTACCCACTTCAATGGGTAATCCGAGCATTCAAATCCATTGTGTAACGACCAATGGTTGAGTAATCCGAGCATTCGAAACCATTGTGTAACGGCTTTATAAAAATGCAGGTTAACACTTACTAACCCCATAATTATGTTTTTTTTTGTTTCAAGAACTAAACAACATAAAAATTGTTTTATGTTTTTTATATTTAACATTCAAATGAGTGGAATCCGTGCAGTCAATAAAAAATAAGCTTGTTATCCTTCTACTCTAAAGAGAAAACATGCTACTGCTGCCTTATATGAATTATTTACATTAAAAAGGTTATATTCAATAAAAAATAATAAAAATATATTTGAAATGTCAATTTCAGAAGGAAGTTACCTCAAAACAATCTTTTGACGGATTTTGAAATTTGAGATGTCAATCTGGGATGTATAGTTGATATACTCATACCACCGGAGATCACGTCCAGTACGAGATATTCAGTGTAAACATCATGAGACTATACATTATTGAAATCTAAAACATTGATCTCCCAACAAAGCCAGAGCGGTTCTTGGCTTACCGAGTTCGATCAATAGTTGGGAGTCAGTAATCAAAGTCAATCAAAATTAAAGTTGCGGGCAATGTTAATTATAAAAAGTTGGAAAAAGGGAAATTTTGAACATTTAGATGTTTTAAGTTACCAATTCTGATCAATGATGACCAACGATTACCAAAAGAGCTCAATTAGGTGAAGAAAGGTATAAATTCCAAAGAGAAATCAACTGATGGCGGTTGAAAGGGTTAACAACTGATATAATTCAATAGACAACAATCCCTAACTATATAGAATGACCAACAAAGAAAAAGGAAAGGAGACACTCTTTCTAGGTTGGGAGAGATTTTGAATTTTGATCCCTATTTCTTTAATTGGTTCCTACCATCTCCCAACAAATCAAGAGCAGTTCTCGGCTTACCGAGCTCAATCAATAGTCAGGAATCAGTGATCAAAAGTTGATCAACATTAGATTTCTAGGCAATGTTAATTATTAAAATTTGGAAAATAAGGAAATTTTGAACATTTGGATGTTTTAAATTATAATTCTGATCAAAGATTCCCACAGTGATCGAAAGAGCTCGAGTGAGTGATGAAGTATACGAATTCCAATGAGTAGTTGGAAAGGTTAACAACTGATATAATTAAACAGGAAAACAAACTCAAACTAAATAAAACAAGCAACAATGAAAAAGGGAAGGAGACTCTTTCTAGAGCAGGAGATAGTTTGACTTTTGATTAAAATTCCTTTGGTTGGTTGCTACTATCTTCAAACAAACCAAGAGCGGTTCTTGGCTTATCAAGGTCGATCGACAGTCGGGAATCAATGATCAAAAGTCTTTCAAAATTAGATTTGTAGATAATATTATATTTGAGAAAACTTGGAAAATAGGAAAATTTTAAGGAGTATTTTTTTAAAATGGTGATGTGTGCCAAATTTATCCTATGAACAAAATCTTGCCAAAAGTTTGCCGCCACAATGCTAAATAGCTGAGCATATGTTTAGCTTTAGCCATATTTTTCAAGTTACATAACTAGACTCACTTAGGTATCACTGGCAAGTACCCTCCCTGTTAACAGATATTCTAAGAAATCATGCCTACAGCTAGAAGGCTATGACTCTGATCTTGCAATTGCTAACAAATGAGTCAGATAATAAGGGCCCGTTCGTAGTGTTTGACCGGCGCAGAAAGCGTTGGAGTTTTGAATGGAGCTTTGAGGTACGTTCAGTTTTTGAACGTGCCTGAGGAGGGATGCAGCGCTGGGTGAATGGAGCTTTGAGGTACGTTCAGTTTTTGAACGTGCCTGAGGAGGGATGCAGCGGCAAAAACAGTATAGGTGGAGCTGTCCAATTCATGTGTGCACGCACATGCGCCCTCATGCTCCAAGTGCCCATTTTGACATTTTTAATTTATATGTGTATGAGTATCAAGCCACCGAGTAATGTAATACTTCCACACCAAAACGAATAATCATGCACATCCAAATACATATAGTTGATTTAAAAAAAATTGAAAAATAAGAAGAATATACGCAGGAAAATCATACCAGAAGTCCACATTCACAAATAGTAACAATCCTGACGCAGTCCCAGCAGTCCATCCCGGACCTCAATAGCCTGCGCAAAACACCACAACCATCGTTAACTGTACTCGATCCAGTTTCTTTCGTCATGACAACCTCCTTCAATTCCTCCCTCCTCTTCAAAACCCTAATCAGAATCCTAACCCTACTTTCTTCCTCAATCTCGAACTCGATAGCCACTGAATCTTTCATGGGAGGCAACGCGACCGTGATTTCGGATTGCAGGCGCAGCGCCACCTGTTCCTCGTCCTCGTAACCGTACCAGTCAAGGTCGATCTGGAGAGGAGATGGCGTGTCGGCATCTGCTTGGTTGTCATCATAGAGTACAGTGAGGCGAAAAATCTCCGATGAGCGCTTCCAGCCTAAACTCCATGACATTGATCGGTGATTTGGTCGGAGAAGAAGAAGGCGGGAGATTTGGATCGTAACTGAAACAAAGTTTATTTTATACTGACGGATTTTTTGGCTGAAGTACCGTTTAGTTCAATTTTTTGCAAAACAGCACAACTTCCACGTAAACGGGTTGGAAGCAAATTATACACCCAAAAAATTCAGGGAGGTAATTAGACCCGACCAACAGCTAAGATTTTGTTGGGTCTGAATTATACATTTCAAAAAAAAAAAAATCTAGATATAACCCGACCCGAGTTTCAATTTGGACCGGTTCGGATTCGGTTAGAAAATAACACTGGAATTACATATATTTCAATGTTTTTTGGTTGAGTCTTTCGAGTCGGGTTTGATCGGATCTTATCATATTTTTCATCATCTAGACTTGACCTGAGACCCATCGATTTCGGATCTTTTCGGATCGGTTTTGAATTTTCGGTTTTCGGCTCTAATTGTCTGCCCTACCCGTTTGTGATTTGTTAGACTTTTAGGCCTTTCAGGTTTGTTGAGCAGAACATGCGGATTTCGAAGGGACTAATCTCAGTCATAAAACATAATGGCCCCCTATTATTCAGCCGTACACCTTGGAATTCGGTGTTTTCGGTGTGCAGACTTTCGATATGGAAGCAAATGGGGTTGTTATGGTAATGATTACTGTTACCATTTAGCAAATACCGTTACCGTACCATTTTTATTGATAAGCCAAAATTACTTACCGTTATTGGTCGACTGGTATACCGATAATCGTTACACTGATAATGGTAAATTACTGTTTTCCATTAAAGTTTGCAGTTTGACATGTTTTTTTACATAATGTATCTTTGTTATACTGTATATGCAGTGTTAGTTAATAAAAGACATAAATGAAAAAAAAAACTTTGAATTATTTCATTTGATTATTGAACTAAATTTAATTATTTATTTGATTCTAAATGCATGTAATGGAACATATCAGATAAATATACATATGTTTTAATTTGACTGGTAAAATTACCGTTAACTCTGGTATTGAATAAACATTATCGATAATTAACCATAGAAAATGCTAAATTTACCGTTATCATACTGTTTTAACTGATATACTGATTTCAATCAAAAATGGTTAGTGATTGATTAATAATGGTATCGTATGGTAAATTACCGTTACCATAACAACTTTAGTAGCAACGTCCTTTTTAAACTTCACATGTATACCCAGATTTCCCACTTTAGCACCTATTCATAATTGCAGGATTATTTTCATCACAAAAGTAAGTTGTGACTTGTGATCAGTGTAATTTCCATTGAGCAAGGACTATATGGTTAAAATATGGATATGAAATTATTGTTGTTGGTGACTGAGTCACGTTGAAATGGATATAAATAAGGATGAGCAGTAACAAAATGACCCAAACTCGCCTTTACGGGAAAGTCCGGATTGACTTGAGAACACGACAAATCAGAACACAAACAATAGAACATTCCATTGCTTATTACAGCAATTACATCAGAGTACAAGAATATAACAGAGTATAAATAAATAATATACATTTGATAAATATCAGAGATTCAAATTACTATATAGCGGAAAAATAATACATAACACAACTGAAAGAAATACACGGATACGGAGCGTTCCGAATATTGCTCCAGCTGTAAATCTAGGATCATATGAAAATAATATCTGCAAAAATCCAACTACTAGCTGCCCGTGTGGAAAATAGGGGCACTCAGAGTTTAGGTTAAAACAATAAACTCCAGGTCAGTCATGAGACTGGTGTGAGAACTAAAACAGTTATTTAAAACTTTACTTTAGAAATAAAGTAAATCAAGAGACCGCGCCGTATAACACGGAACGCGTTTCCTCCCAAGAATACCAGTGCATAAAACAAACATCGTAATACTTTTTGGAAAAATGAAGCTATTATAAGACCCAGGTCCCATCACACAAGTCGGAGGATAGAGTTTTCTTTTATAATAGCCAAACATGTTTGGTACGTTTAAAACAAATCATTTGATACTATAATAAGTGTATAGTGTCAAAAAAAGCTTCAAATATAAATGTATCAATCATAGACGACATAATATCCCATGCTACTATGTTGACATATAGGTTTACAACTAAAACCGAAATGTCACGTATTGGAAATTGGATTTTTGTCATGAGTTGAGGCAAGGGATGTACTCCTCGTTGGCTTTG
The DNA here is from genome assembly GCA_030737875.1 of Allium sativum. Taxonomy (NCBI): domain Eukaryota; kingdom Viridiplantae; phylum Streptophyta; class Magnoliopsida; order Asparagales; family Amaryllidaceae; genus Allium; species Allium sativum. The sequence goes on from CM060909.1 coordinate 106,136,435, forward strand.
AGACACTCTAGCAAATGCCTCAGGATCTCCCGCAGTAGACCATTGGATCCTCCAAAGGTCGGTCCTCCCTTGCGTTTGAGGATTGACAATTCCTGAACACACGTTTTCCGGTCCTATAGGACATATCCATCGGCTCCGTAGTAACCGATATATCCGAGGGGCCTCGCAATCCATGATCCACATAGGTAAAAATATAATAAATGTATGGGCTCCATACCATGACACCACCCCTAGCTAGAAGGAAACGTCATGCACTCCTCGGATCCCTTATCCTGTTTTTGACTCATACCGAGGTGTGAGGCTCGCGAATTAACGCTATACATAAAGCTATGCTATTTAAAGCCGTGCTTTGATCATCAACCACAAGACTCTGTTTTTCAATAGAAGCCTTGATCATTTGCATCTTAGCATGCCACACAAGCAATTCACGCCATGCGACTGATGTCTATCGATATATAACCTCTGAGCTCGTACGTCTCAGAGAAGGGTGTTAAGAAAGAGAATAAATTCTCCGCCGCCAAACAGATATATATTTAATAAAGATCAATCAACACAGAATAAAATCCAATGTCAGACACACATCCATTTACTAGTTCGTTCTGGGTCTGAATGAAACCGGAGGCACCTTATTCCTCGTCCTATATGTCCAATACAGGAGAGAGGTCCTCGCATATCTGGTCGATCTCTAAGTACTCTGGACGATCGCCGCTTATTACCTTGCCTTGGGTGTACAGCCCAATCAAGACATCAGTAATCATCCAAACGATGCGAAGACCTCCGGTCTTCAACCACCGTCTTCATCGTCGACTTATCGCCGAATCAATTATTCAAAATGGGTACAAACCCGGCCTTTCCGAATAATTCACGTATCTTATAATCAAGTGCTATAAAAATACAATATACGCCTCCTTCCAATTCTGAATATTCGTTTATTTATATATTCACATCCTTTGGGAAAGATTCCCATTAATTTTATCAAATATAAATTATTTAAATTTATTCTTTAATCTTCCTTTGGATATCAATTCAAAACCAAATTAAGGTTTATCAACTAGTTGGGATTATTGAGCCTTACCGAAATAATCATTTATTTAATTTCCCAATCCCAACCTATTCGTTCTTTCTGAATTGGAATTAGACACAGTCAATTACCATATAATGTTATTTATATGGATTTCATACAACACATGTATATAATAACAATGATAAACAATCAACCATCATGCAGAGTGCATTACACAACTGCATAAGCATTAAATATAGATAATTAACGCTTACAATAGTCCGTCAATCAATCGATTGACATGCAATGTAACACCCCACACCCGCTAAGGTCACTCACTAAGGGAATGCCTCAACTTCGGTGGAGTATTTTAAGTGAATATAGAACAGAAAAATTACAACAAGACAGATATAAATACTTGAAAATCTAAAACATCATTTCATTGCAGCAGAAGGTAAACATGTTTAGTTACAACACCATAAAAGAGTCAAGTACCAAATATCCATCCTGATAAAACATAAGTACATAATCCCACTTCATAAACTAATAGCCATAATAGAAAAGATAAGCTGGGCTTTACATCACGGTCCAAGCTCCAAAAGATAGATAAAGAAATCTGATCAAAGCCCACTAGTGCTAGGCCCAACCTGAGGACCTGAGGGGGAAAAAGATAAAAACAACAGGGTCGGACATAAGTCTGAGTGAGCCCTATAACTTTAACAACACAATCATTAAAGTAATTAGGGTATGATATAAACTTGGTACGGTGATGACTGGGGATAAATGACTACACTAAGTAGCCAACTAGACATAGGATGAACTAAGATAACGGTAAAGACACATCTACCCACCCAAGGGTAATTACTAACTGCACCACACCAGTCATTCCTACTTAAGGTTGATCCCACCCAAGGACTTAGAAAATTTACCCAGTAGTTTCCTGTACCCCTAGCTGACTACATAGGTGTCGTCTGCCCCTATCTCCACTAGGTGTACACACTACTCCCCAAGTGATCGGCTCCCTACCGTAGATACTCGTGCTGGCCCCACAGTGGGGTGTATCACTCCCCAAAGTGGCAACCCGATACAACCAATGGTGCACGGCTTATACCTACACGATGCAACAACGTCTTACCTACCAGCCCGAGTCCACACACGCATATGAAACCCGTTGGACTTGCGTTGCCACCGCTAACCCGTTTTGGCCTCTTATAGTCAAGCCCATTACGCGTGTCCCGTCCTCGACCTGGGTCGAGCCCAATAAGATACATATGGGTTACTGGTTGAAATGGGCCCCCCACAAGCTACCCACATAAGCTTGTCCCTTTATCTAGTGCATCCCACTTAACCCTTTAATCATGTTTAATTACATGTTTCCACTTGGTTAAGTATTCTAATCGTATTTTCTATTGCCACCCAAGGCAACCCACTAGATTTCCACATGCCACCCAAGGCACTTACTTGATTTCCACATGCCACCCAAGGCACCCAATTAACCCCTCATGCCCCACTACATGCTTATCTGGTTAAGTGTTCCTTAGTTGATTAAGAACGTAACCGTTGTAAAGACCTCTCACATTAGACTATCTTTTATGGCAGTTGGATTTGCCGGTCGGGTCCGGGCAGCCTTACGCCATAACCGAGGTTCGTGTCTTTACACTTATCACGTGTTTAGTTTATGCCTAAGACCTCTCACATTGGGCCAATCATTTGTAGCCGCTGGATTTGCCGGTTGGTTCCGGGCAGTCTTATGCTACAGAAGGGTCCAACCTCGTGTCTTAGCCGATTAATTACACCTAATTAATCACCCCCATAATTTGTATTAATTATCCTTAATTAATTACAAATTTAACGATGTACATAATTGACTCAATTATGTCCATCCACTTTATGGTATGCATAATCATACCAACTTCACACCATTTCATTAATATGTATATTAACCCCATCGTTCCCCACGTGATTCGCTAACATGACATATTCAAAAGGGAAGATTCCTCTCACATACAATGGGTTCAACTTGCATAACATTAGCATCAACATGGGTTTTAAAGGTGTCAACATGCATATAGCATCAAACCCAACTAGCATAAATAATCAACCCAAACTTGCATGAATCACATATGTCATAAGGAGGGTAACTTGCATAAGCTACTTATGCCATACAAAGGGGTAAACTTGCATATGTATGTATGACATACAAAGGGGTTAACTTGCATATGTATGCATATCATACTAAGGTGTAAACTTGCACATGTTACTTGCATATTATCAAACACCAAACTTGCATAACATGTCATATATGAACTTGCATATAATCAAACACCAAACTTGCATAACATATCATATATGAACTTGCATATAATCATACACCAAACTTGCATAATCATGGTGTCATAATGGATCAATGTTTATCATAGCGATTTGCATAACTAGCATCATGAACACATAGCCTAAAACTTGCATAACTTGCATAACATCATGATCACATAGCATATGACTTGCATAACTTGCATAACATCGTGATCACATAGCATATGACTTGCATAACTTGCATAACATCATGATCACATAGCATATGACTTGCATAACTTGCATAACATCATGAACACATAGCATATAACTTGCATAACTTGCATAACATCATTAACACATAGCATATAACTTGCATAACTTGCATAACATCATGAACACATAGCATATGATAACATAACTTGCATTGATCCACATTCATAGCCATAACCTCATTATATCCTATCATAATCATTTCAACAATTGGTCATTAAGGCTATAGAAACTCACAACTTGTTGATTAGCACTCCTATGAAGAAGATTAAGTTGCTAGAGTTGATTAGAGGTTGATTTGAGAGGCTATCTTCTTCTACAATTTGATGGAGGCTCCTTCAAGTTGCATTTTGACGGCATAACGACATTGTATCTATTTTTAGTATGAATTAGGGTAGTCTTAGGGTGTATTTATAGAATTAGGATGTAGTTTAGGCCCTTAGATTAACCCTAGATTAGGTTAGAGCCGTCAGATCTCGTCACAAGCCACCAGACACAGCCCAAACTCCTTCAGGCTGCACCCAGGTCACACAGACCGACAGGGGGGGTCGACCCCTGGGTCGACCCCTAGGGAGGGGATCGACACCCATGTCGACCCTAGGGTCGACACCCTCTGCTTGGCGGGAATTTTCCCGCCTCTTCTGAAATCTGAATATTTTAAATCTGTTTGAATTTTCTGAAAACTTCCTCGGGCCTTAACTGGGTCATACGGTCTCCGATTTTCGAAAACTCGGACTCTATTTCGCATATTTTTCCGAGATGAACGCAATGGCATAGCCCGTTTCCCCTGATTCAGATTTTAAAATTTAATTCTGCCCTGTTTTATATTATAGCAAGTTATTCAACATACGGGGTGTTACATTCTCCCCTACTTAAAGGATTTCGTCCCCGAAATCTCTAAGTCAAGAAGAACGTATCCTACCATCCAAGCAACCATCTACTCAAACCATCAAACAATGGCATCCATTGTCCTTAAAATTTCTAATGCTGTATGAACATATGCAAAGAGTGTGTGTATATGTTCCTTGTCTAATGCAAAATTAGGCGGTCTACTGATTCAGTTGACCTCCTTAATGCAAACCATGATAGTGCCATGCATCCAATATGTATGCGAAAGAACCCTATCGACACATACTATTTCTACATGAGTGCACAATCATTCACCAAAATGCATCATCCATATGATAGCACAACCATTATACATCCATTAATATAGCTACCTACACACAGTTATATGCAATATGCAATATGAAGTGACTGAGCCGATCTAGTGTCTAAAGTGTGTGTATATGCATCCACGAGCAACCACTAGCAAACACTTGCATCCACACGCATCCATCAAACATAACATGTCTCAAACACATGTTTCAACCATAGGTTTACCCTATCTAAAGGTCAAAGGTACTAATGAGAGGACATACTAAAGATAAGATAAGTACTAGACAAACGATAAAGGAGAAGTTAAAAGACATACCCTCAAAAAGGAATGGGTACAGTGAACGCATCTTCGCTTCTGTCTCCCAAGTAGCATTGCTCTCATCTTCTCCCCATTGCACTTTGACTAGTTGAACCTCTCTGTTTCTCAACTTCCTAATCTCTGACCCAAGGATGCGGGTAGGAGCTCGTCGAATAGTTGCATCACGCTCTACCTCCACTTCTCTAAGTAAGCTCGGCTCTACCACCTCTGCGGTCTCATGTAGGCACTTCCTCAAATGTGACACATGGAATACGTCATGCACACCCCTAAGTCTCTCGGGTAAATCCACTCTATATGCCACCCGTCCAATCCTTTCCTTAATAGGAAAAGGTCCTACAAATCTTGGTGCCAACTTCCCAACGGACCCAAAGCGAACAACATTCCGTAATGGAGATACTTTGACAAAGACCATGTCCCCAACATCAAACTCCAGATCCGTCCCCTCTTATCCGCGTAAGATTTCTGTCTGTCTTGCGCCGCTTTCATCCTTCTTCGAATCAAATCAATCTTTTCCGAAGTCTCTCTAACCATATCAGGCCCAAGCAAGATCTTATCCGTAGATTCCCACCAACATGTAGGTGATCGACAAGGCCTTCCATAAAGAGCTTCAAAAGGAGCCATACCAATACTGGACTGAAAGCTGTTATTATACGCGAACTCCACCAATGGAAGATGCTCTTCCCATGTACCTCCAAAATCTAAGATACAAAGCCTCAAAAGGTCTTCCAGAACACGATTCACCCTCTCGGTCTGGCCGTCCGTCTGAGGATGATATGCGGTGCTCAAACACAACTGAGTCCCCACTGCTTCTTGCAAACTCTTCCAAAACTCGCTAGTGAAGATGGGATCTCGATCGCTCACTATGCTAGAGGGTACACCATGCAACCGAACTATCTCTCGAAGGTAAACTGAAGCTAGCCATGGAGCAGTCCTCTTGCTCTTCACGGGTATGAAATGGGCGCTCTTAGTAAGTCTATCTACCACAACCCAAATTCCCGTATTACCCTTCCTCGATCTCGGTAACCCATCAATAAAATCCATCGAGACGCTATCCCACTTCCATTGCGGAACTTCCAATGGGTGAAGCAACCCACCGGGTTTCTTTTGCTCCGCTTTCACTTGTTGGCACACCAAGCATCTAACGACATACTCGGCCACATCTTTCTTCATACCGGCCCAAAAGAAAACTCGCTTCATGTCTTGGTACATCTTATCCCCACCGGGATGAATAGTCATCCTAGAACGATGTGCATCATCAAGAATAGCCTTCCTCAAACCTTCGTCTTGCGGTACACAAAGTCTACCGTCTCTACGCAAGCACCCCCTATCGTCTAGGGTGTACCTACTCAAATGGCTGGACGACTCCTCCCTTATGAGCTTCTCTACCAACTCAACCAACTGTGGGTCGTCCCGCTGTGCCTCGCCAATCCGTCCCAAAAGAGTAGGTCTATCCTCTAAGGATGCTAGCAAACCGGGTACAAAGTCAACGGAAGGTCTGAAATCAAACATTGAGATAAATTTCAAGCTTCGTCGTTCCACGAACAATGGACTCAAGGACAACCTTTTTCTGCTCAAGGCGTCCGCCACCACGTTACCCTTGCCAGGGGTATACGCTATCTCGAAATCATAGGATGCTAAGAACTCCATCCACCTTTGCTGTCTCAAGTTCAAATCCTTCTGAGAAAACAAGTACTTCAATGATTTGTGGTCAGTGAACAATTCGAATCTCTCGCCAAGAAGATAATGGCGCCAAGTCTTAAGCGCAAAAACAATAGCGGCCAACTCTAAATCATGGGTAGGGTAATTTTTCTCATGCTTTCTCAACTGCCTTCCACCATAGGCTATTACCCTTCCCTCTTGCATTAAGACTGCGCCCAGTCCTGTCCCACAAGCATCGGTATAGACAACAAATGGCTTACTCCCATCTGGCAACACTAAGACTGGAGCTGTGGTTAAAGCTCTCTTTAACTGTCGGAACGCATCATCAAAATCTACGTCCCATGCGAAGATTAGATTCTTCTTCGTCAAGCGAGTTAATGGGGCTGATATCTTCGCGAAGTCCTTGATAAACTTCCTATAGTAGCCAGCCAACCCCAAGAAACTCCTCACCTCGGTAGCATTCTTCGTAACCTTCCAATCTTGGATGGATACTACCTTCGCGGGATCCACAGCTATCCCTTCCTTAGAGACCACGTGCCCTAAGAACCGCACTTCCTTCCTCCAGAAGTGACATTTAGAAAATTTAGCCTTAAGGCTATGCGCTCGAAGAGTCTCTAACACTTCCCTAAGATGTAGGGCATGCTCTTCTTCACTCTTAGAAAATACTAAGATATCATCCACAAAGACCACCACGAACTTATTAAGGTACTCCCTGAACACCCTACTCGTCAAATCAACAAAGTATGCAGGGGCGTTCGTCAAACCAAATGGCATCACCAGCCACTCATAGAAACCATCCGGAGTCCTAAAGACAGTCTTGTCTATGCTATCCTCAGCCACTCTCAACTGATGAAACCCCGTGGCCAAGTCCAACTGCGAAAACACTGAGGCGCCAACCAACTGATCAAAGAGATCATCAATCCTCGGCAATGGGTGTCTATTCTTCTTTGTGAGCTTGTTGAGTTCTCCATAGTCTACACAAAGTCTGAGGGACCCATCCACCTTCGTGGCAAAAACTACTAGAGCACCCCACTCCGATATACTTCGTCTTATGAACCCCTTCTCAAGCAACTCCCCTACTTGCTTATGGAGTTCCCTCCTCTCACGAGGGGCCATGTGGCGCACTGGAAAAGATACTGGTTTAGCATTGTCCACCAGATATATTCGGAAGTCTATCTCCCGCCTCGGAGGTAAGCCCTTCACCTCCTCAAACACATCCGAGTATTCCCGGACCACTCTAACAGATCGCAAACTCTCGACCGAAGCGTCGAGCGATTCAAGATAACATAGCATAACAGAATCCATGGGCTTACAAGAGATCTCGAGAGTGTTCCCCAAGCGGGTCATGAGCCTAACAACTCTCCTTTCACAATCAAGAACGACACCATTACTAGATAACCAGTCCATGCCCAAAATCAACCCATAGCCCGTGAAGCCCAAAACAAAAGCATCACATCTAAACTCAACGCTAAGTATAGAAATCTTCAAACCCAAACATATCATGGATAAATAAGTGGAGCCCCCAATTGGGTTTGAAAAAAACCAAGGGATCATCTACTAGACTGGTGTCTAAGTGCAGTGACTCAACTAATGATGATGAGATAAACGAATGCGATGCGCCAGAGTCGAATAAAGTTCGAACAGGATGATCGAGAGAACCAAATTTCAACCTAGATGGTCCTACCCCCATCAGGTCTACCAGTCGTGAGGGAATACATCTACCCTCCAGAGGATCCTGTACTTTGTCCTTACCTCTTTGGACAATCCTAATAAGGTGTCCTATTTCTCCAAAACAACTGGCCTTCTCCTTCACATTCTCCTTCCATGACCTCTCACCATGATGAGGTTTCGTCCTTTATTTACCCAATAGCTATTTGAACCTTCCTCCCTCGTCCGTCTTAAAGGTACCCACAACCCCTCCACCTCCTTGGACTAACTTCAAACGTCTTAGTCCCTTGAAGTGGTTCTTCCGTCCTTCATACGGAAGTCCTTATTTATCTTAAAAAGACATATATACGCGGAGGGGAAATTCAAAAAGAGAAAGAGAAAGAGATTCAAAATGGAGATTTGAAGGAAAGATATATGGCTCTTGGGGATTATGTTCTTTTCTTTCAAAAACTTTTCTCTTAAAAGACATGGTTTTGAAAATACTTCTTCCAAAAATGTTTTTAGAAAAATAGTTTTCTAAAAAATTTGTCTGTTCCGGTAACCTTCAGCTCTGATACCACGTGTAACACCCCACACCCGCTAAGGTCACTCACTAAGGGAATGCCTTAACTTCGGTGGAGTATTTTAAGTGAATATAGAACAGAAAAATTACAACAAGACAGATATAAATACTTGAAAATCTAAAACATCATTTCATTGCAGCAGAAGGTAAACATGTTTAGTTACAACACCATAAAAGAGTCAAGTACCAAATATCCATCCTGATAAAACATAAGTACATAATCCCACTTCATAAACTAATAGCCATAATAGAAAAGATAAGCTCGGCTTTACATCACGGTCCAAGCTCCAAAAGATAGATAAAGAAATCTGATCAAAGCCCACTAGTGCTAGGCCCAACCTGAGGACCTGAGGGGGAAAAAGATAAAAACAACGGGGTCAGACATAAGTCTGAGTGAGCCCTATAACTTTAACAACACAATCATTAAAGTAATTAGGGTATGATATAAACTTGGTACGGTGATGACTGGGGATAAATGACTACACTAAGTAGCCAACTAGACATAGGATGAACTAAGATAACGGTAAAGACGCATCTACCCACCCAAGGGTAATTACTAACTGCACCACACCAGTCATTCCTACTTAAGGTTGATCCCACCCAAGGACTTAGAAAATTTACCCAGTAGTTTCCTGTACCCCTAGCTGACTACATAGGTGTCGTCTGCCCCTATCTCCACTAGGTGTACACACTACTCCCCAAGCGATCGGCTCCCTACCGTAGATACCCGTGCTGGCCCCACAGTGGGGTGTATCACTCCCCAAAGTGGTAACCCGATACAACCAATGGTGCACGGCTTATACCTACACGATGCAACGTCTTACCTACCAGTCTGGATCCACACACGCATATGAAACCCGTTGGACTTGCGTTGCCACTGCTAACCCGTTTTGGCCTCTTATAGTCAAGCCCAGTACGCGTGTCCCGTCCTCGACATGGGTTGAGCCCAATAAGATACATATGGGTTACTGGTTGAAATGGGCCCCCACAAGCTACCCACCTAAGCTTGTCCCTTTATCTAGTGCATCCCACTTAACCCTTTAATCATGTTTAATTACATGTTTCCACTTGGTTAAGTATTCTAATCGTATTTTCTATTGCCACCCAAGGCAACCCACTAGATTTCCACATGCCACCCAAGGCACTTACTTGATTTCCACATGCCACCCAAGGCACCCACTTAACCCCTCATGCCCCACTACATGCTTATCTGGTTAAGTGTTCCTTAGTTGATTAAGAACGTAACCGTTGTAAAGACCTCTCACAGTAGACTATCTTTTATGGCAGCTGGATTTGCCGGTCGGGTCCGGGCAGCCTTACGCCATAACCGAGTCTAACCTCGTGTCTTTACACTTGTCACGTGTTTAGTTTATGCCTAAGACCTCTCACATTGGGCCAATCATTTGTAGCCGCTGGATTTGCCGGTCGGTTCCGGGCAGTCTTATGCTACAGAAGGATCCAACCTCGTGTCTTAGCCGATTAATTACACCTAATTAATCACCCCCATAATTTGTATTAATTATTCCTAATTAAATACAAATTTAACGATGTACATAATTGACTCAATTATGTCCATCCACTTTATGGTATGCATAATCATACCAACTTCACACCATTTCATTAACATGTATATTAACCCCATCGTTCCCCACGTGATTCGCTAACATGACATATTCAAAAGGGAAGATTCCTCTCACATACAATGGGTTCAATTTGCATAACATTAGCATCAACATGGGTTTTAAAGGTGTCAACATGCATATAGCATCAAACCCAACTAGCATAAATAATCAACCCAAACATGCATGAATCACATATGTCATAAGGAGGGTAACTTGCATAAGCTACTTATGCCATACAAAGGGGTAAACTTGCATATGTATGTATGACATACAAAGCGGTTAACTTGCATATGTATGCATATCATACTAAGGTGTAAACTTGCACATGTTACTTGCATATTATCAAACACCAAACTTGCATAACATGTCATATATGAACTTGCATATAATCAAACACCAAACTTGCATAACATATCATATATGAACTTGCATATAATCATACACCAAACTTGCATAATCATGGTGTCATAATGGATCAATGTTTATCATAGCGATTTGCATAACTAGCATCATGAACACATAGCCTAAAACTTGCATAACTTGCATAACATCATGATCACATAGCATATGACTTGCATAACTTGCATAACATCATGATCACATAGCATATGATTTGCATAACTTGCATAACATTATGATCACATAGCATATGACTTGCATAACTTGCATAACATCATGAACACATAGCATATAACTTGCATAACATCATTAACACATAGCATATAACTTGCATAACTTGCATAACATCATTAAGACATAGCATATAACTTGCATAACTTGCATAACATCATGAACACATAGCATATGATAACATAACTTGCATTGATCCACATTCATAGCCATAACCTCATTATATCTATCATAATCATTTCAACAATTGGTCATTAAGGCTATAGAAACTCACAACTTGTTGATTAGCACTCCTATGAAGAAGATTAAGTTGCTAGAGTTGATTAGAGGTTGATTTGAGAGGCTATCTTCTTCTACAATTTGATGGAGGCTCCTTCAAGTTGCATTTTGACGGCATAACGACATTGTATCTATTTTTAGTATGAATTAGGGTAGTCTTATGGTGTATTTATAGAATTAGGATGTAGTTTAGGCCCTTAGATTAACCCTAGATTAGGTTAGAGCCGTCAGATCTCGTCACAAGCCACCAGACACAGCCCAAACTCCTTCAGGCTGCACCCAGGTCACACAGACCGACAGGGGGGGTCGACCCCTGGGTCGACCCCTAGGGAGGGGATCGACACCCATGTCGACCCTAGGGTCGACACCCTCTGCTTGGCGGGAATTTTCCCGCCTCTTCTGAAATCTGAATATTTTTAATCTGTTTGAATTTTCTGAAAACTTCCTCAGGCCTTAACTGGGTCATACGGACTCCGATTTTCGAAAACTCGGACTCTATTTCGCGTATTTTTCCTAGACGAACGCAATGACATAGCCCGTTTCCCCTGATTCAGATTTTAAAATTTAATTCTTCCCTATTTTATATTATAGCAAGTTATTCAACATACGGGGTGTTACATGCAACTAAACAGTTGGGATTAGTGTACGTCAAATATCATCCCAATACCCGTGTGGGGTTTCAATCAACAAATACTGAATATTATTTGTACACTTGGCCGATGTGTAAAAACTATCGACCTAATCGATATCACAAAATTAGGCGAGCATAAACAAGTCGTCCGACTTGTAAATGGATGTGTAAACTTATTTTTAACTATCCAATAATTATTTTATTTATCACAGTTATAAGCTAAAAATAATATTTTCAACTAGCTAAATTTTTCTAACACTTTTTAGAAAATTTCGGTAGCATAATGGCACGATAATAGAACCGGAATAAGGTCTAGCCTTATCCCTCGCCTAATACTGGATCGCGCCATACACAAACCAAATTCAATCAATTGCATTCACATCCCCAACCAAATTCAAACAAATAAATCAATCCAAACAAACAACTAAACATCCATGGTTTCAATCAAAGGTGTCAGGTGCTACTAAGCACCGTCTGTATCCTAATATATATATTTAACTGTAAATAAATTTGAGTGAGAAAGAGTTATCACCCAAGCTATACCAATCGCCTCGACACTTCTACTGTAGAAATTGGTCGTGCGGTCTCCGTTTTGTCGTTTTCGACGTTTGATTTCGCCTTTTTTGTTCTAGATTCTTCATGCGGCCTCCAATCTCCACTAAACTTTGTCTCTAACCCAAACGCGTCATTCCGGACAAATTTTGCCTAGTGGACTTTCTTCCAAAAACACATCAACTTGCAGGAAATCGCGAAAAACAGCAGTAGGTCCGTTAACTTCGGACATGTTTTGCGAACAGCTCCGAACTCCAAAATTTGTCTTCCATATATCCAAATCGAAGAGAAAATCATGATCTACAACTTTTGCACAGTGGATTCTTGGCTAGAAACGCACGGTTTGGGAGTTATTGGCAAAATAGTGACAGTGTGTTATTTACAAAATGGGGAATTTGTGAAAAATGAGTTTTTGGTGATGGGGGGCCCACGGCCGGAGCTGGGGTGGTGGATGGTGGCACGGACCAGACTGGGCGTGGGGGGTCGTGTTGGAGGGCGGCGACGGGTGGTGGTGGTGGTGGAGGAGGAGGCCGGAGGAGCTAGGGTTTTCCAAATTATAAGTGGGAAAGAGGAGGAGAGAGAGAGGAAGAGGAGGAGGAGGGAGGCCGACGACGGTGGTAGGGGAGGAGGAAGGGGCGGCAGCGATGGCGGGAGGAAGAGCTCCTCATTAAAGAGGAAAATGAAGAAAGGAGGAAGAGGAAGAAAGTGAATGAAGAAAAGGAGGAAAGTGAATTTATGCTCGTTTCTCGCGTATCGTCCGAATACAAACGATCTCCGTTTTATACGGATTTCGGACACGAGATAGTAGACGTCAAGACGAGTCCAAGGAACCAAGTTTCGTCGAATTCCGAGTTCGTTTGACCATCCGTTAAAATTGTCAAAGATGCTCAGATATTGTTCAAAAATGCGATTTTGGCGCACATTTTCTTCTTGCACGCTCACACACTAACTTCAAAAATTATGACCTTTTGGATTTAACCATTATTAGACGATACGAATCCAAAAAAAAGACGGAATCGGATTATGAGGTCGTATCAATAATGTTCCTTTGTAAAATGACTGCCTGTATTTGAACAAATGGTTTTGCTTCGCATGACCACATACTGACTCCGTTCGACGTGCCTTTTGGAACTCAATAATGATTTGTCATTATAAATCCAAAAAAATTTATCTCGTCAAATTCTGAGCTCATATGCAAAATTTCACTTTTTAAGGGCTATGTGTTGATTTTCAAAATCGAATTTTCAAAATTTCCAAAACAAAGCTTATAAATCAATTTAATAATTTTACTGAGTTTGTTTTGAGTCAAATAAAATATAAAAACTAATTTTTAAAATTATTCTCAAAGTTTATTTAGCAAATATAACCAAGTTATATTCGCATATTCCTTAAAATAGCTTAAATTAAAATTTTAAATTGGTTCTGAAATACGGGTTGTTACAATCTCCCCCACATAAAATCTTTTCGTCTTCGAAAAGGAATGGAGCTAAAAGTTGTTTAATTAACTAACTCAACTTTCACTCTAGCTTTCATTCTTCAACTTTTTAGTTTCTCAGAATTTTCTAATTCCTCATCAATCCAAAAGAAAAAGAAAAAGCCAAGCGGCTCATAAAATCATCAAACCCAAGAAATACATTAAATATGTACCTATTTGTCGGGCATACAATTTTATTCCTCTTCTTAGCTTCCATGCTATGACCTGTTCACACATATATATGTACACGTATGCAATTCCAAACAATTTTCAATTCGGTTCAATATTTGATTCAATTTGGCTAAATTTATCGTTCCAATATTTTAGTTAGTTGGATTAATAATCAAACATTACAGCCAGCAATCAATTCGTTATTTAGCTTTTCAAATGCATAACTTTAATATATATGTATATATATATATATTGAAAAATCATGTTTTTAGTGCCAAATCACAACAATAAACCCAATCTAATTTTGGTTCTCACACCAGCCAGTTGGAATCATACAGATATCTCACTTTCGAAGCTTGAAAATAAATACTGATGATGCAGCGATCATCGGAATCATGTCCAGGTGACTAGAGTGTGATTCTATATCTATCTAGTATACTTGAGACTTCGAACATACGTTCATGACGCGTATATGCAAAATCTACATATACTGGATTGTCCAAAATAAAATAAAATACTCAAATACGTATAATTAGATTTAAATTTTCAAAACAAAATTTGTTTTTAATAAATAATACTCTTCCAACTCATTCTAGAATACTACTGATCCTATCTCTAATGAGTTATTCTTATAGAATATTACTAATCCAATCACTGATGAATTCTTTCGTTTGGTTCTAATGTATCTTGTTCTCGAGCTCTGTAAACCAAAGCTCTGATACCACGATGAAACGACCCAAACTCGACCTTATGGGAAAGACCAGATTGAGTTGAGAACACGACAAATCAGAACATAAACAATAGAACATTCCATTGCTTATTACAACAATTACATCAGAGTACAAGAATATAACAGAGTATAAATAAATAATATACATTTGATAAATATTAGAGATTCAAATTACAATGCAGCGGAAAAATAACACATAACACAACTGAAAGAAATACATGGATACAGAGCATTCCGAATATAGCTCCAGTTGTAAATCCAGGATCTTGCGAAAATAATATCTGCAAAAACCCAACTACTAACTGTCGGTGTGGAAACTAGGGGCACCCAGAGTTTAGGTTAAAACAATAAACTCCAGGTCAGTCATGAGACTGGTGTGAGAACTAAAACAGTTATTTAAAACTTTACTTTAGAAATAAAGTAAATCAAGGGACCACGCCATATAACACGGAACAAGTTTCCTCCCAAGAATACCAGTGCATAAAACAAACAGCGTAATGCTTTTTGGAAAAATGAAACTATTATAAGACTCAGGTCCCATCACACAATGCAACGCAAGCCGGAGGATATGGTATTCCCTTATAATAGCCAAACATGTTTGTATGTTTAAAACAAGTCATTTGATACTATAATAAGTGTGTAGTGTCAAAAACAGCTTTAAATATAAATGTATCAATCATAGACGGCATAGTATCCCACGCTACTGTGTCGCCATATAGGTTTACAACTAAAACCGAAATGCCACGTATTGGAAATTGGATTTTCGTCATGAGTCGAGGCAAGAGATGTACTCCTCACTGGCTTCGAGACACTCTAGCAAATGCCTCAGGATCTCCCGCAGTAGACCCTTAGATCCTCCAAGGCTGTTCCTCCCTTACGTTTGAGGATTAACAATTCCTGAACACATGTTCCCCGGTCCTATAGGACCTATCCATCAGCTCCGTAGTAACCGATATATTCGAGGCGCCTCGCAATCCATCATCCATATAGGTAAAATATAATAAATGCTGGGCTCCATAGCATGACACCACCCCTAGCTAGAAGGAAACGTCATGCACTCCTCGGGTCCCTTATCCCGTTTTTGACTCATACCGAGGTGTGAGGCTCGCGAATTAACGTTATACACAAAGCTATGCTATTTAAAGCCGTGCTTTGATCATCAACCACAAGACTCTGCTTTTCAACAGAAGACTTGATAATTTGCATCTCAGCATGCCACACAGGCAATTCACGTCATGCGACTGATGTCTATCGATATATAAACTCTGAGCTCGTACGTCTCAGAGAAGGGTGTTAAGCAAGAGAATAAATTCTCCGCCACCAAACAGATATATATTTAATAGAGATCAATCAACACAGAATAAAATCTAATGTCAGACACACATCCATTTACTAGTTCGTTCTGGGTCTGAACGAAACCGGAGGCACCTTATTCCTCGTCCCATATATCCAATACAGGAGAGAGGTCCTCCCATATCCGGTCGATCTCCCAGTACGTCTGAACGATCACCACTTATTACCTTGTCTTGGGTGTACAACCCAATCAAGACATCAGTAATCATCCAAACGATGTGAAGACCTCCAGTCTTGAACCACCGTCTTCATCGTCAACTTATCGTCGAATCAATTATTCAGAATGGGTATAAAGCCGACCTTTCTGAATAATTCACATATCTTATAATCAAGTGCTATAAAAACACAACATACGCCTCATTCCAATTCTGAATATCCTTTTATTTTAATATTTATATCCTTTGGGAAAGATTCCCATTAATTTTATCAAAGATAAATTCTTTAAATTTATTCTTTAATCTTCCTTTGGATATCAATTCAAAACCAAATTAAGGTTTATCAACTAGTCGGGTTATCGAGCCTTACTGAAATAATCATTTATTTAATTTCCCAATCCCATCCTATTTATCCCATGGAGCAAAACGGGTAATACTCCATATCTAACACCACGGTGTTACCGGTAAATTTAATTACCATTTCATGTTCAAATCTAATTAAAGATTTAACTATCGCTTGGAGAAAAACTGGTGATACTCCATTCTTGATCATTTTCCAAATTTGATAAATTAAATTATCACATTCACCTTTCAATCTAATTAAAGATTCATTAAAACTCCACTTAGTTTTAATCTTCCCAAAAATCAATATTAATGATTATTTAACTTTGGGAAATCAAACATGCCGCATTGACAATTTACACCGTACCATTGATTTCTGCTGATATATAACCTCTAAGCACGTACGTCTCAGAGAAGGGTGTTAAGCAAGAGAATAAATTCTCCGCCACCAAATAGATATATATTTAGCAGAGCTCAACAAATACAGATCGAAATACAATGTTAGACATGTAATTCTGTCTTTAACTGGGCTAAAGAACTAATGTCATTTAAAACACAATTCACGATAAACCTAAAATCACATTCCATTAATTATGGAATCTTCACGGAAAAAAGATTAATATATAATCGGTATCAATTTCCGTATCCGACTAATAATATAAATGGAATGATGATAAAGCCTTTTAAATTCCATATACATTAACAATCTTCCTTCACAGAAGCTCACTTCAATTATTACCAAATCGAATTCCATTCCATTCCAATTTATTTTATTAAATTGGCAAACTTTACTTTGGAAGATTCCATTAAATCTTAATAAAAAGATTTATAAATTCCAAATCATATCCTCACTGTTAATTGGGTTAAAGAACAAGTGTTATTTAAAACATGGTTCACGATAAACGCAAAAATCCAATTCTTTTATTCAATTCCAATTAAATATTAATTAATTGGTAAACTTCCCTAAATTCTTAATTAAAAGATTTATTCTTTTCTCAACTAGGTTTAAGAACAATGTTAATGAAGACACCATTCATGACAAATCCAAAATCCAATCTAATATTAAATACAAGACTGTGAATAGAAATTATATCGGCTTATATTCAATATCAAATTCTGAAACCAACATATATCGTATTGGAAATAACAATATAAATATATCTTCCAAATTTCCATAATAATATCTGTATAATCATGGAAACCAATATCGAAATATTCCGAAGATTATTTCCATTCCAAATCCATTCCAATTTGTTTGTTGGAAATTTCTGGTTATATTAAAACCATTCACAAATCCAATTTATTTTATTTAAAAATTATTGGATTTTAAATCTAGTTAATAACTAGTTCATTTTGATTAAAAAAAAATATTTTTATCTTTAAAAACGTAGAATTTTTCATCGCAATTCTTTACAAATCGTTTATTATGATTTTACAAAAATTATTAATATTTTTAATAATTTTATTAAGGCCCTTTCAGTCGATTTCCATAAACGCGGTCATCGAACTGCACTTACAACGACCTTTTCCAAATTTGATTTGGACATAATTCCAAATCCAACCGTTAGATTTCAAATCTCTTATATTTGTTGGAAAGCTCTTTTTGATACGAACCCAACAGTTCCAGTTTTAGGAGAATCCGACGGTCAGATCTACCGTATTGTCAACTCGAAGTCAATGGTCGAAATTCGCGAACAGTCGCAGCGCGTTCTATTCAGGCCATTATATATATATAATATATATATATTTCATCGATTTCTATTTAAAACGTATTTTATAAATCATTTTAAAAACGATTCCAATTTCATTTTCAATTTTAAATAAAAATTGAATATTCCATATCATTATAATATATAAATGATAATTTTTCAAAATATCAGATCATGAAATCATTTCCTTTTCGATATTCATCATAAAAATGAATAAAATCGATATAAATATTGTTCACGTCAAAATGACGCATATCTAATCAATACGGCTTCACATATTTTAATATTTTCGTGTCCATCCAAAATCGGACATTAAAATCAGATTTTAATCCTTTATTGAATATTATTTTAAAATATTCCTTATTTTAAAATATTCGTTCTTTCCGAATTGTAATCAGACATTGTCAATTACCATATAATGTTATTTATATGGATTCCGTACAACACATGTATATAATAACAATGATAAACAATCAACCATCATCCAGAGTGCATTTCACAATTGCATAAGCATTAAATATAGATAATTAACGCTTACAACTAAACATTTGGGATTAGTGTACGCCAAATATCATCTCAATACCCGTGTGGGGTTTCAACCAACAAATACTGAATATTATTTGTACACTTGGGCGATGTGTAAAAATTATCGACCCAATCGATATCACAAAAATAGACGAGCATAAACAAGTCGTCCGACTTATGAATGGATGTGTAAATTTATTTTTAACTATCCAATAATTATTTTATTTATCGCAGTTATAAGCTAAAAATAATATTTTCAACTAACTAATTTTTTCTAACACTTTTTAGAAAATTTCGGCAGCATAACGGCACGATACTAGAACCGGAATAAGGTCTAGCCTTATCCCTTGCCTAATACTGGCTCGCGCCATACACAAACCAAATTCAATCAATTTCATTCACATATCAAATCAAATTCAAACAAATAAATCAATCAAAACAAACAACCAAACACCCATGGTTTCAATCAAAGGTGTCGGGTGCTTCTAAGCACCGTCTGCATCCTAGTATATATATTTAACCGTAGATAAATTTGAGTGAGAAAGAGTTCTCACCCAAGCTATACCAATCGCCTCGACACTTCTACTGTAGAATTTGGTTGTGCGGTCTCCGTTTTGTCGTTTCCGTCGTTCGATTTCGCCTCTTTCGTTCTAGAATCTTCATATGGCCTTCAATCTTCACCAAACTTTGTCCCTAGCCCAAACACGTCATTCCAGACAAATTATGCCTAGTGGAATTTCTTTCAAAACGCACCAATTCGCAGGAAATCGCGAAAAACAGCAGTAGGTCCGTTGACTTCGGACGCGTTTTGCGAACAGCTCCGAACTCCAAAATTTGACTTCCATATATCCAAATCAAAGAGAAAATCGTGATCTACAACTTTTGCACTGTGGAGTCTTGGCTAGAAATGGACAGTTTGGGATTTATTGGCAAAATAGTGATAGTGTGTTATTTGCAAAATGGGAAATTTGTGAAAAATGGGTTTTTTGGTGACAGGGGGCCCACGGCCAGAGCTGGAGGGCGGCGGCGGGTGGTGGTGGTGGAGGAGGCCAGAGGAGCTGAGGTTTTCCAAATTAGAAGAGGAAAAGAGGATGAGAGAGAGAGAGGAAGAGGAGGAGGAAGGCCGACGATGGTGGTAGGGGAGGAGGAAGGGGCGGCAGCGGTGGTGGGAGGAGGAGCTCCCCATTAAAGAGGAAAATGAAGAAAGGAGGAAGAGGAAGAAAGTGAATGAAGAGAAGGAGGAAAAGTGAATTTATGCTCGTTTCTCGCGTATTGTCCGAATACAAATGATCTCTGTTTGGTATGGATTTCGGACACGAGAGGACGACAAGACGAGTCCAACGAATCAAGTTTCGTCAAATTCCGAGTTCGTTTGACCATCCATTAAAATTGTCAAAGATGCTCAGATATTGTTCAAAAATGCGATTTTGGCGCACCTTTTCTTCGTGCACGCCCACACACTAACTTCAAAAATTATGGCCTTTTGGATTTAACCATTATTGGACGATACGAATCTAGAAAAAAAGGCGGAATCGAATTCTGAGGTCGTATCAATAACGTTCCTTTGTAAAATGACTGCCTGTATTTGAACAAATGGTTTTGCTTCGTACTGCTACGTACTGACTCCGTTCGACGCGCCTTTTGGAACTCGACAATGATTTGTCACTATTAATCCAAAAAAATTATCTTATCGAATTCTAAGCTCATATGCAAAATTTCACTTTTTAAGGGTTATATGTTGATTTTCAAAATTGAATTTTCAAAATTTCCAAAACAAAGCTTATAAATCAATTTAATAATTTTACTGTGTTTGTTTTGAGTCAAATAAAATATAAAAACTAATTTTTAAAATTATTCTTAAATTTTATTTAGCAAAAATAATCAATTTATATTCACATATTCCTTAAAATAGCTTAAATCAAAATTTTAAATTGGTTATGAAAATACGGGTTTTTACAATTAATCAGTGAATAAAGGGTCATCCACGTCGAGGTAATGGTTAATTTATGAATTGTAGTCATTCGTTTTTTTGGGAAGACAATGCATTAACACTAGCTATCGTGCAACTTTACATAGAAAAAGTTATATGTGATTGCCGAATCATTTGAGTTAAGTTAGCATTTAGGGTTAATGACATATGTCTATTGAAACTCAAGGGAAAAATGGTTTTCCATTGATCATTGTCGTGCTCTTTGTGTGAAGTCAGTTTGACATTATTAACTCGTTGAAATAAAATAAGTTTTTTCGACTATATATGGTCTTTGTTTGTATTAGGCCAAATGTTGTCAATTTTGTTAAATTTTCATAGTGTTGCCTTATCGAAATTTTCGAATATTTAATAATATTGCTCGGGTAGAAAAACAATCCATAGACGAGGAGAAAGTCAAATCAGATACCCCAAATGATGAAAATTAAAATTATGTCGAAGACGTTGATAGTTCTAAAAAATGAGATAATTCTAATAAATGAAACAATGAGGAAATCAAATCAAATCAGATGCCCTAAGATAAAGTTGTTGTCGAAGAGATTGACAATTCTAATGCATCAAATAATGATAATGCGAGATGTCCAGATCTAACTCTGTTGTTTACATTCGATAAGGCATATTTGTAAATTCCAATTATGTTTTATTAAAGCGTTGTTGTACCTTTTTATCTAATGAAGATTTACTTAGTGTACTTATTCAATTTAAAAGAATAAATAAAAGACCGGTGCATTGAGAGTAGGAGGACCATCAATTGCATAATTGTTATTAGAAGAACCTGACTTTAGAATGTAAAAACATGTGGAAAGTGATCATGTATGGTGTTAATGTGTGAACGTGGTGGTGGTGAATGTTGTAGTCATAAAGTGAAAGATCATGTTCCTTAAAAAAAGTTAAAAAAAGAGGATGAAGTGGAAATAGAAAGAGGGGTTTCCCGTTTAATTCTAGTTCAACTTATCATTTCGATGAAAAATGAGAAGCTGTGGCTAAAAGAGGAAAACATAATCATCCCCTCTTTCATTGGTTATTGGTCATGTACATGTGCCAAGAATTAATGGTAACAAGCTAAAAAAAGATGAAATAATAACTACAAGTGGACTGAGACTGTGGTATATTTTGTATGCTTTGCAAATTGATGGTCCAAACAACTTTCTACAATTAGAAATTTATACAAAGCCGGAATGTAACTTAAACTGCAGAATATCGAGGGAAGACTAGTTATGCAACAGTTCACGGGACTTCAGTATGCGGTCATTATTCGACTCAACATAGGTATGATCCTTCTAGCAATCATTTATCTTATCTTTATTCAGTCATCTTAAATGTGTAGAGCATGCACAATGTTTTCACCAATTGGATTGCACTTTAAAAAATAATCACTATAAATTGTCTTGCTTCTATATGCTTGCCCACACTTTGACGTGATTGCTCCTATCAGTTCAAGAACAAGGAATCATACATCTGGTCCCTTACCCACATCACGAAACTTTGCAGGGAGAATGAGTTTCATAAGGTTATCGTCACTGATATTGAACCTACACTTATCAAATCCTTCGTGATGTTTACAACAACTTATCATAAAATATTTTGATGATAGAAACATATTTGATTTTATTTCTATCTCAATTGATCATACAGAGCCTTGCAATAAAGCTTTGATGCAGAAATGAGAGAATTGATTTATCAAGAATACTGAAGCAGTCTATACATGATGTATTTATATATTACAAATCATAAACTGCTTTTCGGCTTGGGCTTGATATATGTAGCAGTTCATATAGCTTTGTATTTGTTATTGGGCTTCGACATGCTTTGGTATAATGAGCATGAAATATTCTTATCTGGTTTGCCTGATATCTTATTCCCTCCCCCTCAAATCGATACAAGGGTTAGGGTTTCCATGGTGGTTTCTCGTGCGATTTTCCAACTCTTCCTTCTTTAAATTATTTGTCACTTTGATAGTTCTCTCACATTTCTTCACTTTCAAGTCTCCAATTTGATTAGATATGTTTGTTGCAAACAAATCTGAGCTTTGCTTGTCTTGAATCTCCTGGTTCACTTCGAAATTAGCATATGTAATTTTAGATCTTCTGATAGGCTTGAAATCTGAAATCATTTTGAAGAGCTTGGCATTGTGGTCATCGATCTTCTCGACTCTCATGGTATCTCTAAACTTAATAAAGTTTGGAGATGATGATGTTTTGGTAAGAGTGTCAGTTCTCTGTTAAGTGGCAGATATATGTCTGACTTCTAAACATCCCTTCACTATTTGTTCTCCTACAAAGTACAGATCGATTTCTACATGTTTCGTTCTGAAATGTAGAACCGGGTTTGCTAACATATAGACTGCACTTTGATTATCACACCATAGTATTTGTTTGTCTTTTTTGATGTTTAAATAAGTAAGTAGGGATCTTAGCTACATTATTTCAGCAGTTGCATTTGCAATACTTCGATACTCTGCTTTAGTACTAGATTGTGATACAGTTGACTGTTTCTTTAAGCACCAAGATATTATGTTGTCTCCAATGTAAATACAGTACCCTGTAGTTGACTTCCTATCATCTGAGTCAGATGCCCAATCTGCATCTGCATATCCAGTGATTTTGTAGTTGTTGCATGCTTTGATAGAGAGTCCATAGTTTATTGTTGCATTTAGGTATCATTATTACAACTTTCCAATGTATATCCAGTGGATCCTACATTAACTGACACACTTCGTTAACACTGTATGCTATATCTGGTCTAGTAATTATTACATATTGTAATGCACCACACTTCTATATTGTTTTGAGTTATATATGGATTCCCCCCTTTGTTTAGAAAGAGTATGTCTGCTAACCATTGGTGTTGGTTGTCCCTTTGCCTCACTCGTTTGTGCCTTTGCTAGAAGTTTTGATATATATTTTCTCTGAGACAAGGTGTTTTCTGTTGAGGGCTTTGAGTTGACTTCTATTCCTAGAAAGTAGTTTAGCTTTCCTAGGTCTTTAACAGAGAATTACCTATCCAAATATTGCACTAAGTTGTTGATCTCCGTGTTATTGTTACATGTAATTATTAAATCATCAACATATATCAGAATGTATATAGTGCAACAGTTATCTTATTTTATAAAAAGTGAATTGTCTGATTTGGTAGATTTAAATCCCATGTCTCCTAAAGTGGATTTCGGTCTATCAAACCATACTCTAGGTGCATATTTCAGCCCATAAATTGCTTAATGTAATTTTCACACTAGATCAGGATTTTAAATGT
This sequence comes from Allium sativum, assembly GCA_030737875.1. Taxonomy (NCBI): domain Eukaryota; kingdom Viridiplantae; phylum Streptophyta; class Magnoliopsida; order Asparagales; family Amaryllidaceae; genus Allium; species Allium sativum. Next base: position 106,160,781 of record CM060909.1, read on the forward strand.
AGCCTTGAGGTTGTTCCATGTACACATCCTCTTTAATTATGCCATTGAAGAATGCATTGTTAACATCAAGCTGTCTGAGTTGTCACCCTTAACTGATAGCAATTGTAAGTACAACTATGATTGTTGTAAGCTTGACTATAGGAGAAAAAGTTTCCTTGTAGTCAAAGTCTTGTTGTTGAGTGAATCCTCTTGCTACCAATCTACCCTTATATCTGTCAATGGATCCATCTGATTTTCTCTTAACTTTATATGTCCACTTACACCCTATAATATTTTTATCTTGTGGTGGTTTAACAAGTTGCCATGTCTGATTTTGCGTGAGTGCTTGATATTCAGCATCCATTGCCTTAACCCATTTGATATCAGCTTTGGCTTGATCATAATTGCATGGTTCTTCATGAACCATAAGTGCAATATACAATTTGGACTTTAAAATTTCACTTTTGGCTCTTGTAATCATTAAATGAGTGGGTCTTGCTTGATTTTGAGTGTCAGGTTATTCTTCTTTATCTGATTATTCTCTATTGTTATGTTGATCATCGTCATGTTCATTGCTAATATTATCTTCACTATCTTATGGAACATGTGATATTCTGTGTTGGCTTGATGTTGAACAGTATCATTGATGTTGTCCCTTCATGCGTCTTCTCAGATTCACCTGCAACCAAGAAATTTGAATACACATGTATTGGTATAATTGAACTCCTTGCATCATATAATTTCTTCATCGTTTCAAAGTCGACATCATGACATGGAAAAAAATTCTCATTGAACATGACATGTCTTCTTATAAAAATATGACCATTATGATCTAAATATTTATACCCTTTCTAGTTTTCAGCATAAAATGTGTAACACCCCGAAATTTTAACGATGCTAAAGATGATGAATTAAAAAATAAACAATGTGAAATACACTATTAATAATGAATTAAGGAAAACTTAATTTAATATTCAGATTTAAGTAAAACGGAATGCGCCATTGCGTCTGTCTCGAAATTCTGGTCAAAATAGACACCTGGTTTGCATAAATCGGACATCGTATGAAGAAGTTATTAAGGTTTGAGGTTTGTATACGCATAGGAAGAATATATATATATATATATATATATATATATAATAGGTTTAAAAATTCAAAAATGGGTCCAAAAATTCGAAATTCAGTTCAAAATTTGAAATTTGGGAAGGCGGCAGATTTCCCGCCCAGGTGGGTCTACCCACTCAAAGGGGGGTCGACCTACCCAAAGGGGGGTCGACCCACTCAAAGGGGGGTCGACCTACCCCTAACAGATCTGGGCGAAATACTTCATTTTGTATCTGGACACCTTTCTGAGCAAGATTCATTAAACCCTGGGCTTCCTAAAGGACCGTAGACCTAGGTTTTATTCATTTAAAAATAATGCTGACGGCGAAGCTCTGCTACAACGAAAATTAAAATGGCCTTTCTTCTTCTAAATCAATTCAAAGAATATTATACATATTCGAACATTGCTACAACAAATTCAGCGATGGCTACAACAACTTATTCAACAAGTTCTTCGCAGTTCTATTCACTGTGAGTTCATGTTATTTTTAGATCTGAATATTTAAGTAGTAATCTTGATATGTATGTAAAAAATTGGATCTTGAATCGGTGCCTAATCAGTTCTATTATGACATAACTATCAGATCTGCTTTTATATGTTCATACCACCACCATGTTAAATCTTGTCATAATATGCCTATTCAGCTTATGCCCATTTCTATCAGTTTATTATTGATTCGTTAGTATGCCCTCTTCTCTCCCTCTTTTCCCTTTTTATTTTTATATAGCCAGGCTACCTTTGAGCTTAGGCCTAACGCTAAAAAATGTGAACGTGCAAAATTGGGAATAATGGAGACAGGCATAATTTGGGGCATAATTGATATTGGAAAATATGGATCTAAATTTTTGCATAAATTTGGAAATATATGAATATGGGTTTGGGGGCATATGTCTTGTTGGATAATCTGAATTTAGGCATACATTGGAAAATATAATTTGAGCATAAATTGGGATATGTGTAAGTACTGATTTAGGACATAAATTGGGACGTATGTGAATATGAATTTTAGGCATACATTGGAAAATATGCGAATATGGATTCGGGTATAACTTGTATTGAAATGGATGAATATGGACTAGGGACATAAATTGAAAAATATGTAGATTTGGGTTTGTGCATAACACACACACACACAAACACACACACACACATATATATATATATGCCTTGACTTATAACTTGGGGAAAAAGAGCATATGGTGCAAAATTAAAAGGTGAAATAAAAAGGGGTGTAAAAGTCTATGATTTGAATAGTGAATTGGGCATATAATTAAATATGGGGAAAAAGAGAAATAATCACCTATAATGACATAAGTAGATTTGGATAAAAATGGAATGTCTAGTTATTACAATTAGGAACTGTAATTGCACTTATGACATGAGGTTAGGTTGCATTAGTGGTGGAAGTTTGCTCGGACCCGACCGGCATAACCAGCAGCCACTAATGTTGAACCTAATGTGAGAGATCTAAGTGTTCAAATACGAATCGGGCTAAGGCACAAGGTTAGACCCAACTATGGAATAAGACTAACCGGACCCGACTGACATATCCAGCATCCACACGTTGTAGGCCTAATGTGGGAGGTCTAGCCCATTATAACCATAATTGGACATGGTTATGAATTGGACTACTTAACCTATTTTAATCCATAAGGATTGTATGATTATGAACTTAAGTTAGGATTAAGTAAAACTGGATGGGTAGTGGGTGGGTTATAAAATAGAGGGGGTGGGTAGTATTTACATATAGGCCCACGAACTTAACCCAATAAAGTTATGTAATTAAAGACACCTAGTGGTATACGTAACAGGTGGGAAATATAATAAAGTTATGTAATTAAAGACACCTTGTAGGGTAAGCATAACTTGTATAAATGATAAAATTAGATATGCGTAATAATCTGCTAAGTAAACAACGATAAGTTGTAGTGACAGTGTAAATTGAATTTATGATTAAATGAGAAAGAATGAGGAAAACTTGTAAAATAAATAAGGTATATTTAATCATAAATGGTAAGTGACATGTTAATTAGGAAACATGTGAATTGAGATATACTTAATAACGTATTAAGGAGAACATGTTATTGTAATGATATAACCAAGCAAGAATATAAAATAGATTAAGGATTACAGACCTTGGCCACAATCTAGAGAATAACATGTTGTGGGCTTATTAATAAACTTAAATGGATTATGTTATATGATTGAAATTAATAAGCAAGAGAAACTTGGTAAATTGGAATAAGAATTCAATATGAACAGAATAACCGAGTTAAATGGGAACTGGGTGAGGTATGGCAAGTGCGTAAAAGAATGTTTAGACATAGGATCTAACAATTTATTAAAGAAAGGCGCTTGGACCCATCCGTACATTTGAGGGTGAATAACCCAACGAGGTAGATCATCGAGGTGTTATAAGACACGAGGGGAGCGCACATTCATCTGATTGTCATGACGGCTCCAAAGGACTGGAAGGGGAAGCACACAACTTCCTGAAGTACGTAAGGTGCTCCTAGTAGTCCTCTGTGTGGTGACAGATGTCTTAGGCTGTACTCACAGAGGTTGGGTCTGCGCGTAACTACTAGGTGGGTGGGCCTTGACTGCAGATGTAGTTATGCAGTTAGAATACTATGACGAGGTGACACCAGGGTGATTCGACGGTTACCTCACGAGGAGGTAGAGAGGGTCACGGCGAACAAGGATAGTAGACCGTCGAGTATCCGTCATCGACAGCCAGCGGGATGCAAAAAGACTAGAGCTAAACCCAAGATATCATTTCACCTTTCACTATCGAGGTACGGGGTTGAGGGTAGACGCCACATATATGTTTAGATTGGTTGTATTAGGGGCGGTCACTTAGCTCTTGTAGTCTTTACTAGTTGAGGGAGGGGCCGAGGTGGGGCCATAGCCACCATGGAAAACAGACCCGAGGAATATCTATATTCGGAGGCACTTAAAGGCAGCCTGTACAGATATGGAAAAGCTCCCGACCGAGTTTCGTGTTACTTGTTTAGCCCTGCCACGGAACTCGGTGCACATTAGAGGATGTGTGATTGAGGCATCGAGCTACAATTACAGTACATACATGGGACAGTCTAGATACATGCATATTTGCTCTGGATGGTGTATCGTAGACTAGAGGGCATTATTACGATATGGAATCTGATACGATCGATGGTGGCAGTTCGGACGCTTGTGTAGCATAGTAATGACAGATATATGCGGAACGTAACATCGGTATATAGAGATCCGTACGTCACTCCGGCGTAGGATGAGGGACTGCATTCATTACAATAGATACCGTGCGAGTGGGGTACCATGAGGTGTATCTCAATATTGAGAGATAGCTACACATATTGTATTAGGTGAATCCATGGGAAAGTAAATGGGTACGATGTGCGTATAAGTCTTGAGTGTTATTAACCCAAGTAACCTAATTATCAAGAAAATGTAATGGAAATGTATTAGTAGGGATCATTCTACTTCTGATATACTAGTATCTGCGCGGTGCAGAGAAATGTTTTTAAGAAGCACAATATATCATGTTCATCTTATCTTGCTCAGTTCACACTTGTTATTGTTACTGTTATCTTGTTCTTCCAGTTTTATATACCTGCCATGATACTTTTATTTATTTATATTTAAAAGTAACTGGACTCGCCATACTTTATGTCTAACCCTTTTTGTTTCCTTTTCCCTCTCTTCCGTCCCCTCCCCCCCGGTTCTCAGGGTGGAAGTGCTTAGAGTTGATTTGGATTCTTTCAGTGTACTGCTTTGACTTCTTATCAACTCTTTCAGGGCTTTGCAAGGGAAATGTGGTTCTATATTTTTATACTCTGATATTTTTGGCCAGATAGATTATTAATGTAATTAGTTACTTACGATGTAAACTCGGTATTTGGGACAATGATGCTTTGATTTAAATAAAGTTTTTAATTCCGCTATTATTTTACATGTTTGTCTTGTGCTATTATGTTCTTATTTACCTATAACGCTTCACGGAACTTAATTCATTCTCTTAGTGAGTGACATTAACGGACGTGGGGTGTCACATTTGGTATCAAAGCATATGGTTATAAGATCGGATAAAGTATTTTGAAAACGGTTTTCAAAAAGGTCTCAAAAACAAAGTATTTTAAAATAAAAAGTCTGTTTTTGAAAAGCATATTTCCCAAAGCCATAAATATCTTCTCGATTCTCCGCTTGATTTCTTTTCCTTTTTGATCGGGGAACTGTTTCCTCTCGAAAGGGTATCCCTATTTCAGCATGGTTCCGTAGGCATGTTAAAACTACGATACACGTTGAAGGGAAAAGAAGTGCCCAACCTCCATCTTTAGCCGCAGTGGTTTCACCTACATCTTATTTTCTCTCAAGCCTCGAAAGGATTTCCGTGCGATGGAGGTCGCTTTCAAGATACTTGTTAGCATGTTGCACAAGGATGGTAAAATGTAGAATAAGGGATTTGGGCCTATGGAGTACAACCCAAAGAAGAAAAGAGGAAATACCATAATTTCGGAATGGTGGGTCATCTGAAAAAGGACTATAGAAAGAGCAAAGGCGTTGTTACCACTTTGGTAAGGCGGGACACCTTATTAAGGAGTGCACAAAGAGACAAGGACAAGGCCAGAAGGCAGGAACTTCTAGGGGGCAAGCTAATGTTCTCATAGCCGTTGGACAAGATAGGGGTAGAAAAGTTTCCATCGAAGGATTGATTTCTATTTCTGATCATCTTGTTAGGGTTCTTTTTCTGACGCTTCACATTCTTTTATATCTGATCCTTTAGTTGAGTCTCTGCACCTAGATACTAGTATGGTTTTGGATCCCGTTAGTGTCTCAAACCCATTAGAGGTACGGCTCATTTATCGATGATTTGTCGGGGTTTGAGAATCTCTGTGTTAGGTGTCGAGTTTGATTCCGACGCATATGTTCTTGATTTCATAAGATATGGTTTGATTCTAGGATGGATAGGTTAACCATATATGGAACCATTCTAGATTGTGAGAGGAGGGTCGTTAGACTTATGACTTGCCATAGAAGACTCTCGAGATTTCTTATGACCCCAAAGGGGTCTGTCATGCTTAAGTCTCCTAGAACCTCTTGATATATCTATCGATGATTTGTGACATGTGACTCCTAAAAGAAAAGAGGGAACTTGATAAGCAAATAGGGGAGCTACTTGAGAAAAGGTTTGATGGGTGAGTCATATCGGGATGGGAAACCTATTGAAGACAGTCCTTGAGGAAGCCCATCATTCTAAGATGACTATTCATCCAAGCGGCGATAAAATGTATAGAGTTCGAGGTAGTGGAGCCAAACTTGCGAGAGGAAATGAAAGTAGAGAAGGAAGCAATGATAGGACGAGTTCCGACTTGCATACTTGGATCGGAGGTTAAGAAATTATGCAACAAAGAAGTGAAGCTAGTAAGAGTGCAATGGGGAAAGGGTCACGAGAACGCTACTTGGGAGGCTTAAGGCAAGATTCGCGTTTCATATCCTTTCCTTTTCGAGAATATGTTCTTAACTTCTTTTTCCAAGCTTCAAATTAATACTTGTATCTATCGTTTGAATATCTCCTATCAATCGAGTCTTTAGGTAGAAAACTAATGAATGTAAACATGTGTTTGAGACATGTTATGTTTGATGGATGCAAATGGTTGCTAGTGATTGCTCGTGGATGCATACACACACAATAGGCACTAGATCGGCTTAATCACTTACATATTGCATATTGATGTGTGTACATTTTAAATTTTCATGGATTATCGTTACATTGATGTTGCATGTGGATGGATGATTGTGCACACATATAGAACTTACATGGACTAGGATGATTTGCATACATTTTGGTTGCATGGCACGAACATACATTGCATTAAGGAGGTCAATTGAATCAGTAGGCCGACTGATCTTTCGCATTAGTTTACGGACATATACACACACTATTGCATAGTTCATAAAAGCATTAGAAATTCCTTAAGGACAATGGATGCCTACGATTGCTAGATGGATGTATGATTGTTGGATGTTAGGATATACGTTCTTCTTAACTTACAGATTTCGGGGACGAAATCATTTGAGTAGGGGAGAATGTAACACCCCGAAATTTTAACGACGCTAAAGATGATCAATTAAAGAATAACCAATGTGAAATACAATACTAAAATTGAATTAAGGAAAACTTAATTTAATATTCAGAATTAAGTAAAACGGACTGCGCCATTGCGTCCGTCTCGAAATTTTGGTCAAAATAGACACCTGGTTTGCGTAAATCGGACACCGTATGAAGAAGTTATTAAGGTTAGAAGTTTGTATACGCACAGGGAGAATATATATATATATATATATATATATATATAATAGGTTCAGAAATTCAAAAATGGGTCCGAAAATTCGAAATTCGGTTCAAAATTCGAAATTTGGGAAGGCGGCGGATTTCCCGCCCAGGTGGGTCTATCCACCTAAAGGGGGTCGACCCACTCAAAGGGGGGTCGACCCACCCCTGACAGATCTGGCCGAAATACTTCGTTTTGTATATGGACACCTTTCTGAGCAAGATTCAATGAACCCTAGGCTATATAAAGGACCCTAGACCTAGGTTTTGTTCATCTAAAAATAATGCTGACGGCGAAGCTCTGCTACAACGAAAATTAAAATGGCCTTTCTTCTTCAAAATCAATTCAAAGAAGATTATACATATTTGAAGATTGCTACAACAAATTCAGCGATGGCTACAACAACTTATTCAACATGTTCTTCGCAGTTCTACTCATTGTGAGTTCATGTTATTTTTAGATCTGAATTTTTAAATAGTAATCTTGTTATATACGTAAAAAATTAGATCTTGAATCAGTGCCTAGTCAGTTCTATTATGGCATAACTATCAGATCTGCTTTTATATGTTCATACCGCCGCCATGTTAAATCTTGTCATAATATGCCTATTCAGTTTATGTCTATTTCTATCAGTTTATTATTGATTCGTTATTATGCATGTTCTTTATTCTCTTCTCTCCCTCTTTTCCCTTTTTATTTTTATATAGCCAGGCTACCTTTGAGCCTAGGCCTAACGGTGAAAATGCGAACGTGCAAAACTGGGAATAATGGGGAAAGACATAATTTGGGGCATAATTGATATTGGAAAATATGGATTTAAATTTGGGCATAAATTTGGAAATATACGAATATGGGTTTGGGGGCATATGTCTTGTTGGATAATATGAATTTAGGCATACGTTGGAAAATATAATTTGAGCATAAATTGGGACATGTGTAAGTATTGATTTGGGACATAAATTGGGACGTATGTGAATATGAATTTTAGGCATATATTGGAAACTATGCGAATATGGATTCGGGTATAACTTGTATTGAAATAGGTGAATATGGACTAGGGACATAACACTTCAACAAAATATGTCATTAATAACGCTATTTAATAACGCTTTATTCTGAAGCGTTATTATTCACATTTAATTGTTTACATTCAAAGTCAAATTATTTTAACAATCAGGTGAAACACTAAACTCTACGTAAAAATTAATTCTCCCTCCGAAACAATTTCGCCTCCCTCCTAAATCATAATCTCCTTCCGAAACAATTTGTCTCCCTCCTTAAACATTATCATTCTTCTACTTTCCATCTCTAAAACCCTTTTGTCTCTCTCTAAAATTGGAACAAAATTCTTCAGAACTCTCTGGGAAAAAAAAGCAAACTTTGATCGTCTCTGGACGATCTTTTACCAAATTGTCTCCTTTTTCATCTACAAACCCAATCACCCTTTGCTCCTCCAAACTTAACGGCGCATGTACCCAATTTCCGACGAGCGTCCGAACCTTCTTACGGACAAAATTTTCATTTTCCAACAGTATCCTAAGTGCCTCGGTCCATCTGTCCTTCTTCTCCGCCTGAACGGAAAACGTGCTTATCCTTTCGTCGTGTAAACAACTGAATCCGTGGATAACTTCCTCTTTTGCTGCTGGTCCATTGACAGAAGCTAATTTATCTGCAATTTTATTTTCCATTTGACCACATGGTTTGTTCCCAATTCATCTTTCCTACTGCATACAAGTGAACTCTACAAATATACATAATGCTTCGTCCTTATAATCTTCACCCATAAAACCATATTTTCCATATTTCCAAAGCGAAGGCGATTTCTCTTATTACTGCTTTTCTCTCAAATCAGATATCCGCTAGGGATTTAAAGCAAAGTTAATCAGTCGTTCATTTTGTTGTTTGTATCTTGTGCTATTTGATTATATTTTTTGCTTTCGTTGGGGGTGATTTTAGGTAATTAATTATTGATTTTTTTGATTGATTAGCAATTGTATTTCTGGTTGAAAATCGTACATAAAATGTAACGACCCGATGATTTTCGACTCCGGAAATCAACACACAACTGCCATGTTGACTATTCGAACATCGGAAATACCTGATCATTAATAGAAAGAAATTAGTGGGTGAGAATAGATAATATAGAAAATTAGAATAGAAGAAGAAGAAGATCACAATAACACAACATCAGAGTAACACGAACCTCACAGCGGAATGAATAAATATAATATATAACATAACTTTGCAATAAAATAGTGCATATATAAAATAACATTATCAGAGTACAACACTTACACACAGTGGAAATAACAATAGCTATATAGTCCTGAAGCCTCCTGCTTCAAGCTCCTCCAAGTATATATGTAAAGACCTGAACTACTTGACTGCCCGTACAAATTTGGGCACCCAAGAGTTTAGGGAAAGCAAAACAAAAATAAACTCTGGGTCAGTCATGGGACTGGTGTGAGTAAACTCAAATCACCGGTTTAACTTTGCAAAATCCTTTTCAAACGAAAATATAATCGTAAGACCAATCCACACATAAACACGGATGGCTTTTACCTTACGATAGTCCAAAACAGTTTGGAAATCGACACTTTTCTGATATTATAATAATGTATAATCACAAGTAATTAGAATCTAGCAGAACGCTTGCATCTCACGTTCCACGTATATAGTATACAAATCAAAGTCGTGGGCTCTTATTGGAGATTGGATTCCAACTATGACAAGGTATGGGACCACCTGCCGATAGTGTAGAGACGAATACACTAGGTTCAGCAAGAACATCTTGCAACCCGACCCTCACATGACCGACCACTCATTTCACTTGAGTGTATCGAATGTATATCACCAACGGTTGGGCGCTACCCACCGTTTCCCGAAAAGGGACAACATCGAAAATAGACACAAGAATGAATCGAATTTTCTCTAGATAGGTGATATACACCCTAATGGGTGAGACCCACATAACCATGCTGCCTGCCCAATTTCTGTCATTTCCTGGTTGTTGAGGCTTGAGGTCATTACGTATGTTTGAAACCTCTGACCACTATTCACTTTGAATGCCACATCGCCATACCCGCCAAATCACACATTGATTTCCCCAAAAGTACCACGGGTATAAAGCTAAGAGAAACGAATTCCTCCGCCACCAAACGTAAGTACGTTTGAAGAGATCAACTTACGCGATCCGTTAGATATACTCTATCAGACATTCGTCCATTTATGTTGTCCTGGGACTGGACAAACTGAAGGCACTATTCTGTAGATCCATTTTAGGCAATTTCTACCTAGGATCGCCAGGACAGCCCTTGCGTAACTCCGTCTTCCATTATCTTCATCACATTTGATCGCAACGCTAACATCGATACAGAGTGGTTTCCAGATAATGAATCTGATCCCGGTCTCTCCGTATTGACGACGGAAAAATGGTCAAAAACTTCGATAGTCGGTGATTTAACTATCAAAGAAAAACGGGTGTGCAAACAACGATATTATTTCCATATGGAAACTCTAACGATCAATCATCACTCAACACTTATCTCCTCTGGTTTAATTTATCATACATTTACTCATTTCCCTATTTCTATATATTCGATTTAACTCACTTCGAATAACTTATATTCGATTACTCTTAACTATATTCGATAACTCTACTTCGAATAAGCGATATTTGATTAATCCCTTTTTACTAACTCTATTCAATCTACTAAGACTTGACTATCTCGAACTTGATTAGTTCCATTTGAATAACTCTAATTCGATTTAACTCCAATTGATTAACCATAACTGGTTAACTTTAACTGATTAACTCTAATCGATTAACTCTAACTGATTAACTCTGATCGATTAACTCTAACTCGACTAACTCGACTTATTTAACTCATTTTGACTAACTCGACTTAATTAACTCAACTTGACTAACTCGACTTAATTAACTTCTATCGATTAACTATTATTTGATTTAACACCATTCGCTTGACTCTAGTTCGCAGCGATCACAATGGTTACGCCTGATTCCCTCAGGAAACATCCGACCGCCGTAGGCTATCTGCAGCCCTGGGAATTACGCTAGCGGTCGTACGAAATGGAAACTTATCCTGAATAACTATGTTTGACTAACTCTAGCTCAAATAACTATATTCGATCAACCCTAATTGAATAACAAATATCCCTTTTCTATTTGTCTATATTTATTTCATATAAATATTTTCTTTATATAATCCCATCCATTTTCTAAACAAATATTTCCTTTTACAACTTTATTTATTTCTAAAATCTTATTTCCATTTTATCTATTCGTAAATATTTCACAAATATTTCCTCTTTAAATTCTATTTGTAAAATGTTTTACAAATATTCCTCTTTCCAATCCCATTTGTAAATGTTTTACAAATGTTTACCTTCTATTTTATTTGTAAATATTTTACAAATAATTTTCATTTATTTCCCAAAATATCCTATATAGTTCTCCCTTTCAAAATATCTTATTTATTTCTATTAAGTGTTCTAACCAAAAACAGCCTTTTACACTCCCATATAATTGCTAATAATATTATATAGGAGTCCCTTATTTTAATTCCAAACATCTCCTTTTATAAAATCTATTTGATTTTATAAAATCCTTTAAATTAAAATTTTCCCTTCACAATTTCCTTTATTATAAATTCCTTGTATTTTATATAAGCATTCTTATTTCATTATACACTTGAAAATTCCTTTTTATCATTTCAGAATTTCTTTTGGTATTTAAAGGTACCAAATAACAATGATCGAACATACATAATCAACAACTGATCATAAATCACATCATATATCAAATTATATGAAAAACAACAAATAAATGTTGAGGAACCCTGAGACGACCCGAACTTCCCCGGTAAGGAAAGCACGGATAGAATTGAGGATAAGACGAATCAGAACACAAACAAAAGAACATTTCATTGTTTATTACAACAATTCCATTAGAATACAAGAATATACAGAGTATGAATAAATATACATTCGATAAATATCAGAGGTTACAATAAATTACATAGCAGCGGAAAATAATACAAAACACAACTAGAAGTAATACACGGATACAGAGCTTTCCGAGTATCGTTCCAGCTGTAAATCAGGGTCCTGTGAATATAAATCTGCAAAACCAAAACTACTAGCTGCCCGTGTGGAAACTAGGGGCACCCAGAGTTTAGGTTAAAACAATAAACTCCAGGTCAGTCATGTGACTGGTGTGAGAACTAAAACAGTTATTAATCTTTATTTTTAAAGTTCGGTAAATCAAGGGACCACGCCATATAACATGGAACGGGTTTCCTCCCAAGAATACCAGTGCATAAAACAAACAGCGCAATGCTAAATAAAGAAAAATGAAGCTATTATAAGACCCAGGTCCCATCACACAATGCAACGCAAGCCGGAGGATAGGGTTTTTACCTTATAATAGCCAAAGCATGCTTGATACGTTTAAAACACATTATTTTGATATCACTATAAGTGTATAGTGTCAAAACAATTTCAATCATAAATATCAATCATAGGCGGCATGAATGACCCATACCACTATGTCGCCATACTAGGTTCTACAAATAAAACCGCAATATCACGTATTGGAAATTGGATTTCCGTCATGAGTCGAGGCAAGGGGCAAGCTCCTCTCCGTTCGAGACACTCTAGCAAATGTCCCAGGACCGCACACAACAATCCTTGGATCTTCAGGGCCGGTCCTCTCTTACTTTTGAGGATTAGTTATTCTTGAACACACGTTTCCCGGTCCTAACAGACCTATATCCGAGGCGCCTCGCATCCAACAACCACACAGGTGAAAAGTATATAAATGTCAGCCGGTTTAAGCATTGACACCACAACTAGCTAGAAAGAAACGTCGTGCTCTCCCTGCAGTCACTATCCCGTTTTTGACTCATACCGAGGTGTGAGGCTCGCGAATTCACGCTATACACAAAGCTACGCCACACAGGCCGTGCTTTGATCATCAACCACAAGACTTTGCTTTTCAACAGAAGCCTTGATCAATTGCCACTTACGCGTGCCACACTGGCAATTCACTCCATGCGACTGATGTCCATCGATATACAACCTCTGAGCTCGTACGTCTCAGAGAAGGGCGTTAAGCAAGAGAATAAATTCCCCGCCGCTAAACAGATGTATATTTAATAGAGAACAATCAACACAGAATAAAATCTAATGTCAGACACACAGTCCATTTACAAGTTCGTTCTGGGTCTGAACGAAATCAGTGGCACTTTCCTCGCATATCCATCGATCTCCAAGTACATCTGGACGATCACCAACTGTTTCTCTGCTCTTGGGTGTACAGCCCAATCAAGATCATCAGCAATCGCCCAAACGATGTGAAGACTTTCGGTCTTCCTCCACCGTCTTCACCTTCGACATCTCGTCGAATCGGTTATTCAGAATGGGTATAAACCTGGCCTTTCTGAATAACCCACGTATATAATAAACAAATGTTACACAAACACAACAAACGCCTCATTCCAATTTAGGATATTCTTTTTTTCACAAAATCACATTCTTAGGGGAAAGGTTCCCATTAATTTTATCAAAGATAAATTCTTCTAAATTTATTCTTTAATCTTCCTTTGGATATCATTTCAAACCGTATTATGGTTTTCCAAACTAGTAGGGATTAGCGAACCACACCGAAGTAATTATTTATTTTATTTCCCAATCCCATCCTATTCATCCCCTAGAGCAAAACTGGTAATACTCCATATCTAACACCACGGTGTTATCGGTAAATATTAATTACCACTTCACGTTCAAATCTAATTAAAGATTTAACTATCGCTTTGGAGCAAAACTGGTGGTACTCCATTCTCGATCACCTTTCAGATTTGATAATTTAAATTATCAATTCACATTTTAATCTAATTAAAGATTCATTAAAACTCCACTTAATTTTAATCTTCCCAAAAATCAACATCCTGACTTTAACTGGGTTAAAGAATCAATGTCATCTAAAACACGATTCACGATAAACCCAAAATCACTTTCAAATTCAATTCCAATTAAATATTGTTTAATTGGTACACTTCATTAAATCTAAATAGAAAGATTTAATCTTTTTCTCAACTGGGCTTAAGAATCAGTGTTAATGAAGACACTATTCACGACAAACCCAAATCACGTTTGATATTAAATACAAGGCTGTGAATAGAAAATATACCGGCTTATATTCAATATCAAATTCTGAAACCAACAGATATCGTATTAGAAATAACGATATGTATATATCTTTCAAATTTCCACAACCATATCTGTATAATCACAAAATCCAACATCGAAATATTCCGAAGATAATTTCGATTCAAATCCATTCAAATTCACGTATTGGAAATACCTGGTTATTTTTAAAACCACTTTCAAATTCAATTTATTTATTTCAAAAATAAATTGATTTTAATTCTAGTTCAAAACTAGTTCATTTTGATAAAAATATATTTTTATCTTTTCAAATATGGGAATTTTCATCCCAATTCTTCACAAATCATTTTTTATGATATTACACAAATTATTGATATTTTTAATAATTTTATCAAAGCCCGTACAGTCGATTTCCATCAACGGCCATTGAACTGCACTTACTACGACCTTTTCCAAATTTTATTTGCACATAATTCCAAATCCAACCGTTAGATTTCAAATTTTTAATATTCATTGGAAAGCTCTTTTCGATACGAACCCAACGGTTCCAGTTTTAGGAGAATCCGACGGTCGGATCTCCCGCAACGTCAATTCGAAGTCAATGGTCGAAATTCACGAACTGCCGCGGCGCGTTCTATTCAGGCCATTATATATATATATATATATATATATATATATATAATATATATATATAATATATATTTCATCGATTTTCTTTCCAAACGCATTTTATAAATCGTTTTAAATTCGTTTTCGAAACGATTTCAACTTCATACTCAATTTCGAATCGAAATTGAATATTCCACATCATCGATATATAAATGATAATATTTTCAAAACGTTATATTTTGAAATCACTTCTTTTCCTATAATCATTTTAAAAACGAATATAATCGATATGAATATCGCTCACGTCAAAATGGCGCGTCTCTAATCAACACGGCTTTATATATTTCAATAAATTCGTTATTCTATTCAACAAATGAATATTTATTCCATTCAACACATGAATCTATATTTCTTCTTACTTACAATAAAAAGGTAAATTTTTATTGTATAAATATTTTATTCAACACATGAATACACTTCCAAAACATAAATTCTCAACACCTGAACATCGTCAACACATGACTATTTATTCTATTCAACACATGAATGTTCTTTTATAATATTCATTATTTCCCAATTGGAATGAGGCCCAATCAATCACCATATAATGTTAATTATATGGATTTCATACAACATATGTATATAAGTAGCAACGATAAGTAATCAACCATCATCCAAAGTGCACTACACAACTGCATAAGCATTAAATAGAAATAATTAACGCTTACACAGTCTATCGACCAATCGATCGACATACTATTAAATATTTGGGATTAGTGTACACCAAATATCATCCCAACACCCGTGTGGGGTTTCAAATCAACAAACACAGATTTTTATTCATTCACATACCCGTTAAAAATTATATTTTTAACGATAAAATATTTTTAACTATATAAATATTTTATTTCACGTCACACTATCAATTTTCATCACAACAAACAATCAAACATACAAGCCATCCATGGTCTGTGGATGACGGGTGTCGGGTGCTACTAAGCACCGTCTACATCCTAGTATATATATTATAACTAGAAAAGAGATTTAAAGTGAGAAGTTCTCACCCAAGCTAAACCAAATGCCACGACTCTTCATTTATAGAAATCTTCGTCGTTCACGCCTTTTGTCACTTTCATTGTCCGTAGCCACTACATATATAAAAATCACATTTTTATATTGTTGCTATGTATATAAAAATCATATTTTTACATTACTACTATATAGGTAAAAATCCTATTTTTATTTGTTCACTTTCAATTTAAAAATCATATTTTTCCTTAACTATTCTGATGATCAAAAACGTATTTTTAATTTGCTATATATATGATAAAAATCACGTTCTTTTATTCGCTACTATATACAAGGAAAAATTATATGTTTACAACACTCTTTATAGATAAAATTCTATTTTTTTACCGCTACTATATAGATAAAAATTCTATTTTTATCACGCTATTCTCTATATAAAAATTTCGCCTTTTCCAATATAAAGATGAAATTTTTATTATCTATATAATATAAAAATCATATTTTTAATACTTCTACTTTATAAAAATTATATTTTTAAACAACCAAAGATTATATTTTTACTTTTCTATCATTCCATTTTTTAAAAATCCGCCCTTTCTTGTTTTAAAGACCTGATCTTTACTACCTTTACATTGATAAAAATTCTAACTTTGTTAATTAAAATTTTTAACTTTGTTAATTAAAAATTCTATCTTTACATACAATAAAAATCTAATCTTTACCTTAACCAATGATCTAAAATCTCCTAAACAAAGGTCTAACTTTATATAGGAAATTTCTTAACTTTACAATCACAAAACTGAAGTTAAAAGCATGATTTAAACATATAAACTGAAGTTAAAATAAATAAATAAATTAAATAAAAAGGGGCTCACCGATTTCGTCACTCGGAATAGGAGAGGGAGGGAAGAGAGGAGAGGGCGGCGGGGCACTGATGGAGGGTGGCGGCTCGTCGGCGATGGAGGAAGGTGGAGTAGGCGGCGTGACGACATAGGGGATTAGGGCACGAGCCCTTTTTTTATTTGATCGTGAACTGTAAAGGAGAAAGAGAGAGAGAGGGAGAGAGTAGGTAAGGGCTTATATAATATAATTTAATATTTTATTTTCTATCAAAAAGTAACTTTTTATTTCGAACACGAAATCAAACCCACCGCATGTCGTCCCTAGCTAATTACCCCCATTCCGAATACAATGGGATATGTTACGAAGGCCAATTCAATCGTTACGATCAGTTTCCGTTGAATTTACATTTAAATCATTATACTGAATTTTAAACGTACATTTCAAATTACTAGGGTCACGTACTAACCAGAAAAATTCCAAAAAAATATTTTCTAGCTTCGTATTGACGATATGGTCTTAACAAAACTAGTTTCGTCGAATTCCGAGATCGTTTAAAAAATAGCCATTTTCCAGTCGATTAAAATCAACTAAAACTGGTTAAACGCGTTTTCCTTTGCCACGCTCACATATTGATTCGAAAAATTATGAAATTTGAAACCTAGCAATAATTTGACATCCCGGATCCAGCAAAAGTGGTTTCATCGAAATCCGAGGTCGTTTGCAAAATTTCTCTTTTTAAGGGCCAGAACTCCATAGCGACTATTCTGAATTTTCAACTGGACATATCTTTTTATCCCCGCTATGAAATTTTGATTTTTCGGATTCGTTGGAAAGATATTCACAATTAGATTCAAATATTTTTGGTTTCACAAAAATCCGGTTTATTTTGAATCCTGTACATTCATTTGAAGTTTGAAATTGAATTATCGAACTACCGCGCCATTTTCAATTCTATTTATAATTATAAACAATTATTTCTATTCTAACGACGATCTATATAATTATACGTTCTAATTCAATTCAAAATAAATTTCTCGTCGATATTATTTAAAATAATTCATTTTAAATATTCAAAATTCATTAAAATTGCCAAAATAAAAATTTTAAACTGGCTCGCATTTCCGGGTTGTTACATTCTCCCCCACTTAAAACTTTTCGTCCCCGAAAAGGAACGAAGCCGAAAGTTGTTTAACTAATCAACTCAACTTCCATTATTTTCGCTACGGCTTAAGTTCTTCAACCTTTCAGTTTCTAAGAACTTTTCAAATTTTTCAAAAATTTGGCTAACACCCTAAATTTTCGAAAAATTTCGCCATAACCTCCCCTGCACCGGGGACTTCGGGATATTTCATATAGCCTCCCATGGCCTTCTTCAATCAAAAAGAAAAAAAAGCCAATCGGCTCATAAAATCATCATCACCCAAAAAAAATAGTAAATTATGGTAAACATGTACCTATTTGTCGGGCAAACAAACTTTATTCTTCTGCTCTAGCCTACTTGCTATGACCTGTTCAATAGATATACATGTATATGCAAGGAAATGCGACCAATTTTCAATACAATTCACTATTCGGTTCAATTAGGCTAAATGGTTCAAAATTTCAAACAAATAGACAAACAACGCAACCATCAATCAATTAGTGAATTAACGCTTCAAATTCATAATTATATATATATATATATATATATATATATATATATATATAGAAAATCATGTTTTGATGCCAAATCACAACAAATAACCCTAAGTAAATTTTGGTTCTCACACCAGCCTAATGGAAATATATAGATGTCACACCTTCGAAACACGAACATAAATATTGATGATGCCATGGTCATTATCAACATCATCTCCGGGCGACTAGAGTGTAATTCTCTATCCATCCAGTATATTAAAACTTCGAATATACGTTCATGACGCGTATATGCAAAACCTTTATATACTCGATTGTCCAAATTCAATATAAATAAATATTCAAATACGTGTAAAACGATTTAAATTTTCAAAACAAAATTGTTTTCATTTGAAAAATATACTCTTCACACTCGTTCTAGGATACTACTGATCCCATCTCTAACGAGTTATTCTAACTGGATATTACTAAGCCAATATCTGATGAATTCTTTCATTTGGTTCTAATGTGTCTTGTTCTCGAGCTCTGTAAACCAAAGCTCTGATACCAAACTGAGACGACCCGAACTTCCCCGGTAAGGAAAGCACGGATAGAATTGAGGACAAGACGAATCAGAACGCAAACAGATGAACATTTCATTGTTTATTACAACAATTCCATCAGAATACAAGAATATACAGAGTATGAATAAATATACATTCGATAAATATCAGAGGTTACAATAAATTACATAGCAGCGGAAAATAATACAAAACACAACTAGAAGTAATACACGGATACAGAGCTTTCTGAGTATCGTTCCAGCTGTAAATCAGGATCCTATGAATATAAATCTGCAAAACCAAAACTACTAGCTGCCCGTGTGGAAAATAGGGGCACCCAGAGTTTAGGTTAAAACAATAAACTCCAGGTCAGTCATGTAACTGGTGTGAGAACTAAAACAGTTATTAATCTTTATTTTAAAATTTGGTAAATCAAGGGACCACGCCGTATAACACGGAACGAGTTTCCTCCCAAGAATACCAGTGCATAAAACAAACAGCGCAATGCTAAATAAAGAAAAATGAAGCTATTATAAGACCCAGGTCCCATCACACAATGCAACGCAAGCCGGAGGATAGGGTTTTTACCTTATAATAGCCAAAGCATGCTTGATACTTTTAAAACACATTATTTTGATATTACTATAAGTGTATAGTGTCAAAACAATTTCAATCATAAATATCAATCATAGGCGGCATGAATGACCCATACCAGTGTGTCGCCATACCAGGTTCTACAAATAAAACCGCAATATCACGTATTGGAAATTGGATTTCCGTCATGAGTCGAGGCAAGGGGCAAGCTCCTCTCCGTTCGAGACACTCTAGCAAATGTCCCAGGACCGCACACAGCAATCCTTGGATCTTCAGGGCCGGTCCTCTCTTACTTTTGAGGATTAGTTATTCCTGAACACACGTTTCCCAGTCCTAACAGACCTATATCCGAGGCGCCTCGCATCCAACAACCACACATGTGAAAAGTATATGAATGTCAGTCAGTTTAAGCACTGACACCACCACTAGCTAGAAAGAAACGTCGTGCTCTCCCTGCAGTCACTATCCCGTTTTTGACTCATACCAAGGTGTGAGGCTTGCGAATTCACGCTATACACAAAGCTGCGCCACACAGGCCGTGCTTTGATCATCAACCACAAGACTTTGCTTTTCAACAGAAGCCTTGATCAATTGCCACTTACGCGTGCCACACTGGCAATTCACTCCATGCGACTGATGTCCATCGATATACAACCTCTGAGCTCGTACGTCTCAGAGAAGGTCGTTAAGCAAGAGAATAAGTTCTCCGCCGCCAAACAGATGTATATTTAATAGAGATCAATCAACATAGAATAAAATCCAATGTCAGACACACAGTCCATTTACAAGTTCGTTCTGGGTCTGAACGAAACCGGAGGCACTTTCCTCGCATATCCATCGATCTCCAAGTACGTCTGGACGGTCACCAACTGTTTCTCTCCTCTTACATCCCAATCGAGATCATCAGCAATCACCCAAACGATGTGAAGACTTCCGGTCTTCAACCACCGTCTTCACCTTCGACATCTCGTCGAATCGGTTATTCAGAATGGGTATAAACCCGGCCTTTCTGAATAACCCACGTATATAACAAACAAATGTTACACAAACACAACAACCGCCTCATTCCAATTCAGAATATTCTTTTATTCACAAAATCACATTCTTAGGGGAAATGTTCCCATTAATTTTATCAAAGATAAATTCTTCTAAATTTATTCTTTAATCTTCCTTTGGATATCATTTCAAACTGTATTATGGTTTTCCAAACTAGTCGGGATTAGCGAACCACACCGAAGTAATTATTTATTTTATTTCCCAATCCTAACCTATTCATCCCCTGGAGCAAAACTTGTAATACTCCATATCTAACACCACGGAATTATCGGTAAATATTAATTACCACTTCACGTTCAAATTTAATTAAAGATTTAACTATCGCTTTGGAGCAAAACTGGTGGTACTCCATTCTCGATCACCTTTCAGATTTGATAATTTAAATTATCAATTCACATTTTAATCTAATTAAAGATTCATTAAAACTCCACTTAATTTTATTCTTCCCAAAAATCAACATCCTGACTTTAATTGGGTTAAAAAACCAATGTCATCTAAAACACGATTCACGATAAACCCAAAATCACTTTCAAATTCAATTCCAATTAAATATTGTTTAATTGGTACACTTCATTAAATCTAAATAGAAAGATTTAATCTTTTTCTCAACTGGGCTTAAGAATCAGTGTTAATGAAGACACTATTCACGATAAACCCAAATCACGTTTGATATTAAATACAAGGCTCTGAATAGAAAATATGACGGCTTATATTCAATATCAAATTCTGAAACCAACAGATATCGTATTAGAAATAACGATATGTATATATCTTTCAAATTTCCACAACCATATCTGTATAATCACAAAATCCAACATTGAAATATTCCGAAGATAATTTCGATTCAAATCCATTTCAATTCACGTATTGGAAATACCTGGTTATTTTTAAAACTACTTTCAATTTCAATTTATTTATTTCAAAAATAAATTGATTTTAATTCTAGTTCAATACTAGTTCATTTTGATAAAAATCTATTTTTATCTTTTCAAATATGGGAATTTTCATCCCAATTCTTCACAAATCATTTTTTATGATTTTACACAAATTATTGATATTTTTAATAATTTTATCAAAGCCCGTACAGTCGATTTCCATCAACGGCCATCGAACTGCACTTACTACGATCTTTTCCAAATTTGATTTGGACATAATTCCAAATCCAACCGTTAGATATCAAATTTCTAATATTCATTGGAAAGCTCTTTTCGATACGAACCCAACGGTTTCGGTTTTAGGAGAATCCGACGGTCGGATCTCCCGCAACGGTAATTCGAAGTCAATGGTCGAAATTCACGAACTGCCGCGGCGCGTTCTATTCAGTCCATTATATATATAATATATATATAATATATATTTTGTCGATTTCCTTTCCAAACGTATTTTATAAATCGTTTTAAATTCGTTTTCGAAATGATTTCAACTTCATATTCAATTTCGAATCGAAATTGAATATTCCACATCATCGATATACAAATGATAATATTTTCAAAACGTTATATTTTGAAATCACTTCTTTTCCTATAATCTTTTTAAAAATGAATATAATCGATATGAATATCGCTCACGTCAAAATGGCGCGTCTCTAATCAACACGGCTTTATATATTTCAATAAATTCGTTATTCTATTCAACAAATGAATATTTATTCCATTCAACACATGAATCTATATTTCTTCTGACTTACAATAAAAAGGTAAATTTTTATTATATAAATATTTTATTCAACACATGAATACACTTTCAACACATGAATTCTCAACACCTGAACATCGTCAACACATGACTATTTATTCTATTCAACACATGAATTTTCTTTTATAATATTCATTATTTCCCAATTGGAATGAGGCCCAATCAATCACCATATAATGTTAATTATATGGATTTCATACAACACATGTATATAAATAGCAACGATTAGTAATCAACCATCATCCAAATTGCACTACACAACTGCATAAGCATTAAATATAAATAATTAACGCTTACACAGTTTGTCGACCAATCGATCGACATACTATTAAATAATTGGGAATAGTGTACACTAAATATCATCCCAACACCCGTGTGGGGTTTCAAATCAACAAACACAGATTTTTATTCATTTACATACCCGTTAAAAATTATATTTTTAACGATAAAATATTTTTAAATATATAAATATTTTATTTCACGTCACACAATCAATTTTCATCACAACAAACAATCAAACATACAAGCCATCCATGGTCTGTGGATGACGGGTGTTGGGTGCTACTAAGCACCGCCTACATCCTAGTATATATATTATAACTAGAAAAGAGATTTAAAGTGAGAAGTTCTCACCCAAGCTAAACCAAACGAAATGACTCTTCATTTGTAGAAATCTTCGTCGTTCTCGCCTTTTGTCACTTTCATTGTCCGTAGCTACTACATATATAAAAATCACATTTTTATATTGTTGCTATGTATACAAAAATCATATTTTTACACTACTACTATATAGATAAAATTCCTATTTTTATTTGTTCACTTTCAATTTAAAAATCATATTTTTCCTTAACTATTTTGATGATCAAAAACGTATTTTTACTTTGCTATATATATGATAAAAATCACGTTCTTTTATTCGCTACTATATACAAGGAAAAATTATATGTTTACAACACTCTTTATAGATAAAATTCTATTTTTCTACCGCTACTATATAGATAAAAATTCTATTTTTATCACGCTATTCTCTATATAAAAATTTCGCCTTTTCCAATATAAAGATCAAATTTTTATTATCTATATAATATAAAAATCATATTTTTAATACTTCTACTTTATAAAAATTATATTTTTAAACAACCAAAGATTATATTTTTACTTTTCTATCATCCCATTTTTTAAAAATCCGCCCTTTCTTGTTTTAAAGATCCAATCTTTACTACCTTTACATTGATAAAAATTCTAACTTTGTTAATTAAAAATTCTAACTTTGTTAATTAAAATTTTTAACTTTGTTAATTAAAAATTCTATCTTTACATACAATAAAAATCTAATCTTTACCTTAACCAAAGATCTAAAATCTCCTAAACAAAGGTCTAACTTTATATAGGAAATTTCTTAACTTTACAATCACAAAACTGAAGTTAAAAGCATGATTTAAACATATAAACTGAAGTTAAAATAAATAAATAAATTAAATAAAAAGGAGCTCACCGATTTCGTCGCTCGGAGGAGGAGAGGGAGGGAAGAGAGGGCGGCGGGGCACTGATGGAGGGTGGCGGCTCGTCGGCGATGGAGGAGGGTGGAGTAGGCGGCGCGACGGCATAGGGGATTAGGGCACGAGCCCTTTTTTTATTTGATCGTGAACTGTAAAGGAGAAAGAGAGAGAGGGAGAGAGTAGGTAAGGGCTTATATAATATAATTTAATATTTTATTTTTCTATCAAAAAGTAACTTTTTATTTCGAACACGAAATCAAACCCACCGCCTGTCGTCCCTAGCTAATTACCCCCATTCTGAACACAATGGGATATGTTACGAAGGCCAATTCGATCGTTACGATCAGTTTCCATTGAATTTACATTTAAATCATTATACTGAATTTTAAACGTACATTTCAAATTACTAGGGTCACGTACTAACCAGAAAAATTCCAAAAAAATATTTTCTAGCTTCGTATTGACGATATGGTCCTAACAAAACTTGCTTCGTCGAATTCCGAGAACGTTTGAAAAATAGCCATTTTCCAGTCGATTAAAATCAACTAAAACTGGTTAAACGCGTTTTCCTTTGCCACACTCACATATTGATTCGAAAAATTATGAAATTTGAATCCTAGCAATAATTTGACATCCCGGATCCAACAAAAGTGGTTTCGTCGAAATCCGAGGTCGTTTGCAAAATTTCCATTTTTAAGGGCCAGAACTCCATAGCGACTATTCTGAATTTTCAACTGGACATATCTTTTTATCCCCGCTATGAAATTTTGATTTTTCGGATTCGTTGGAAAGATATTCACAATTAGATTCAAATATTTTTGGTTTCACTAAAATCCGGTTTATTTTGAATCATGTACATTCATTTGAAGTTTGAAATCGAATTATCGAACTACCGCGCCATTTTCAATTCTATTTATAATTATAAATAATTATTTCTATTCTAATGACGATCTATATAATTATACATTCTAATTCAATTCAAAATAAATTTCCTCGTCGATATTATTTAAAATAATTCATTTTAAATATTCAAAATTCATTAAAATTGCCAAAATAAATTTTTTAAACTGGCTCGCTTTTCTGGGTTGTTGCATTCTCCCCCACTTAAAACTTTTCGTCCTCGAAAAGGAACGAAGCTGAAAGTTGTTTAACTAATCAACTCAACTTCCATTATTTTCGCTACGGTTTAAGTTCTTCAACCTTTCAGTTTCTAAGAACTTTTCTAATTTTTCAAAAATTTGGCTAACACCCTAAATTTCCGAAAAAAATCTCCATAACCTCCCCTGCACCGGGGACTTCGGGATATTTCATATAGCCTCCCATGGCCTTCTTCAATCAAAAAGAAAAAGAAAAAGCCAATCGGCTCATAAAATCATCATCACCCAAAAAAAACAGTAAATTATGGTAAACATGTACCTATTTGTCGGGCAAACAAATTTTATTCTTCTACTCTAGCCTCCTTGCTATGACCTGTTCAATAGATATACATGTATATGCAAGCTAATGCGACCAATTTTCAATACAATTCACTATTCGGTTCAATTAGGCTAAATGGTTCAAAATTTCAAACAAATAGACAAACAACGCAACCATCAATCAATTAGTGAATTAATGCTTTAAATTCATAATTTGATATATATATATATATATATATATATATATAGAGAGAGAGAGAGAGAGAGAGAGAGAGAGAGAAAATCATGTTTTGATGCCAAATCACAACAAATAACCCTAAGTAAATTTTGGTTCTCACACCAGTCTAATGGAAATATATAGATGTCACACCTTCGAAACACGAACATAAATATTGATGATGCCATGGTTATTATCAACATCATCTCCGGGCGACTAGAGTGTAATTCTATATCCATCCAGTATATTAAAACTTCGAATATACGTTCATGACGCGTATATGCAAAACCTTTATATACTCGATTGTCCAAATTCAATATAAATAAATATTCAAATATGTGTAAAATGATTTAAATTTTCAAAACAAAATTGTTTTCATTTGAAAAATATACTCTTCACACTCGTTCTAGGATACTACTGATCCCATCTCTTACGAGTTATTCTAATTGGATATGACTAATCCAATATCTGATGAATTCTTTCGTTTGGTTCTAATGTGTCTTGTTCTCGAGCTCTGTAAACCAAAGCTCTGATACCAAACTGAGACGACCCGAACTTCCCCGGTAAGGAAAGCACGGATATAATTGAGGACAAGACGAATCAGAACGCAAACATAAGAACATTTCATTGTTTATTACAACAATTCCATCAGAATACAAGAATATACAGAGTATGAATAAATATACATTCGATAAATATCAGAGGTTACAATAAATTACATAGCAGCGGAAAATAATACAAAACACAACTAGAAGTAATACACGGATACAGAGCTTTCCGAGTATCGTTCCAGCTGTAAATCAGGATCCTATGAATATAAATCTGCAAAACCAAAACTACTAGCTGCCCGTGTTGAAAATAGGGGCAACCAGAGTTTAGGTTAAAACAATAAACTCCAGGTCAGTCATGTAACTGGTGTGAGAACTAAAACAGTTATTAATCTTTAGTTTTAAAGTTCGGTAAATCAAGGGACCACGCCGTATAACACGGAATGGGTTTCCTCCCAAGAATACCAGTGCATAAAACAAACAGCGCAAAGCTAAATAAAGAAAAATGAAGCTATTATAAGACCCAGGTCCCATCACACAATGCAACGCAAGCCGGAGGATAGGGTTTTTACCTTATAATAGCCAAAGCGTGCTTGATACGTTTAAAACACATTATTTTGATATTACTATAAGTGTATAGTGTCAAAACAATTTCAATCATAAATATCAATCATAGGCGGCATGAATGACCCATACCACTATGTCACCATACTAGGTTCTACAAATAAAACCGCAATATCACGTATTGGAAATTGGATTTCCGTCATGAGTCGAGGCAAGGGGCAAGCTCCTCTCCGTTCGAGACACTCTAGCAAATGTCCCAGGACCGCACACAGCAATCCTTGGATCTTCAGGGCCGGTCCTCTATTACTTTTGAGGATTAGTTATTCCTGAACACACGTTTCCTGGTCCTAACAGACCTATATCCGAGGCGCCTCGCATCCAACAACCACACAAGTGAAAAGTATATAAATGTCAGTCAGTTTAAGCACTGACACCACCACTAGCTAGAAAGAAACGTCGTGCTCTCCCTGCAGTCACTATCCCGTTTTTGACTCATACCGAGGTGTGAGGCTCGCGAATTCACGCTATACACAAAGCTGCGCCACACAGGCCGTGCTTTGATCATCAACCACAAGACTTCGCTTTTCAACAGAAGCCTTGATCAATTGCCACTTACGCGTGCCACACTGGCAATTCACTCCATGCGACTGATGTCCATCGATATACAACCTCTGAGCTCGTACATCTCAGAGAAGGGCGTTAAGCAAGAGAATAAATTCTCCGCCGCCAAACAAATGTATATTTAATAGAGATCAATCAACACAGAATAAAATCCAATGTCAGACACACAGTCCATTTACAAGTTCGTTCTGGGTTTGAACGAAATCGGAGGCACTTTCCTCGCATATCCATCGATCTCCAAGTACGTCTGGACGATCACCAACAAATTCTCTCCTCTTAGGTGTACAGCCCAATCGAGATCATCTGCAATCACCCAAACGATGTGAAGACTTCCGGTCTTTCTCCACCGTCTTCACCTTCGACATATCGTCGAATCGGTTATTCAGAATGGGTATAAACCCGGCCTTTCTGAATAACCCACGTATATAATAAACAAATGTTACACAAACACAACAAACGCCTCATTCCAATTCAGAATATTCTTTTATTCACAAAATCACATTCTTAGGGGAAAGGTTCCCTTTAATTTTATCAAAGATAAATTCTTCTAAATTTATTCTTTAATCTTCCTTTGGATATCATTTCAAACCGTATTATGGTTTTCCAAACTAGTCGGGATTAGCGAACCACACCGAAGTAATTATTTATTTTATTTCCCAATCCCAACCTATTCATCCCCTGGAGCAAAACTTGTAATACTCCATATCTAACACCACGGTGTTATCGGTAAATATTAATTACCACTTCACGTTCAAATCTAATTAAAGATTTAACTATCGCTTTGGAGCAAAACTGGTGGTACTCCATTCTCGATCACCTTTCAGATTTGATAATTTAAATTATCAATTCACGTTTTAATCTAATTAAAGATTCATTAAAACTCCACTTAATTTTAATCTTCCCAAAAATCAACATCCTGACTTTATTTGGGTTAAAGAACCAATGTCATCTAAAACACGATTCACGATAAACCCAAAATCACTTTCAAATTCAATTCCAATTAAATATTGTTTAATTGGTACACTTCATTAAATCTAAATAGAAAGATTTAATCTTTTTCTCAACTGGGCTTAAGAATCAGTGTTAATGAAGACACTATTCACGACAAACCCAAATCACGTTTGATATTAAATACAAGGCTGTGAATAGAAAATATACCGGCTTATATTCAATATCAATTTCTGAAACCAACAGATATCGTATTAGAAATAACGATATGTATATATCTTTCAAATTTCCACATCCATATCTGTATAATCACAAAATCCAACATCGAAATATTCCGAAGATAATTTCGATTCAAATCCATTCCAATTCATGTATTGGAAATACCTGGTTATTTTTAAAACCACTTTCAAATTCAATTTATTTATTTCAAAAATAAATTGATTTTAATTCTAGTTCAAAACTAGTTCATTTTGATAAAAATCTATTTTTTTCTTTTCAAATATGGGAATTTTCATCCCAATTCTTCACAAATCATTTTTTATGATTTTACACGAATTATTGATATTTTTAATAATTTTATCAAAGCCCGTACAATCGATTTCCATCAACGGCCATCGAACTGCACTTACAGCGACCTTTTCCAAATTTGATTTGGACCTAATTCCAAATCCAACCGTTAGATTTCAAATTTCTAATATTTCGTCGATTTCCTTTCCAAACGTATTTTATAAACCGTTTTAAATTCGTTTTCGAAATGATTTCAACTTCATATTCAATTTCGAATCGAAATTGAATATTCCACATCATCGATATACAAATGATAATATTTTCAAAACGTTATATTTTGAAATCACTTCTTTTCCTATAATCTTTTTAAAAATGAATATAATCGATATGAATATCGCTCACGTCAAAATGGCGCGTCTCTAATCAACACGGCTTTATATATTTCAATAAATTCGTTATTCTATTCAACAAATGAATATTTATTCCATTCAACACATGAATCTATATTTCTTCTGACTTACAATAAAAAGGTAAATTTTTATTATATAAATATTTTATTCAACACATGAATACACTTTCAACACATGAATTCTCAACACCTGAACATCGTCAACACATGACTATTTATTCTATTCAACACATGAATTTTCTTTTATAATATTCATTATTTCCCAATTGGAATGAGGCCCAATCAATCACCATATAATGTTAATTATATGGATTCCGTACAACACATGTATATAAATAGCAACGATAAGTAATCAACCATCATCCAAAGTGCACTACACAACTGCATAAGCATTAAATATAAATAATTAACGCTTACACAGTCTGTCGACCAATCGATCGATATACTATTAAATAATTGGGATTAGTGTACACCAAATATCATCCCAACACCCGTGTGGGGTTTCAAATCAACAAACACAGATTTTTATTCATTCACATACCCGTTAAAAATTATATTTTTAACGATAAAATATTTTTAACTATATAAATATTTTATTTCACGTCACACAATCAATTTTCATCACAACAAACAATCAAACATACAAGCCATCCATGGTCTGTGGATGACTAGTGCCGGGTGCTACTAAGCACCGTCTACATCCTAGTATATATATTATAACTAGAAAAGAGATTTAAAGTGAGAAGTTCTCACCCAAGCTAAACCAAACGCAACGACTCTTCATTTGTAGAAATCTTCGTCGTTCTCGCCTTTTGTCACTTTCATTGTCCGTAGCCACTACATATATAAAAATCACATTTTTATATTGTTGCTATGTATACAAAAATCATATTTTTACACTACTACTATATAGATAAAAATCCTATTTTTATTTGTTCACTTTCAATTTAAAAATCATATTTTTCCTTAACTGTTCTGATGATCAAAAACGTATTTTTACTTTGCTATATATATGATAAAAATCACGTTCTTTTATTCGCTACTATATACAAGGAAAAATTATATGTTTACAACACTCTTTATAGATAAAATTCTATTTTTCTACCGCTACTATATAGATAAAAATTCTATTTTTATCACGCTATTCTCTATATAAAAATTTCGCCTTTTCCAATATAAAGATCAAATTTTTATTATCTATATAATATAAAAATCATATTTTTAATACTTCTACTTTATAAAAATTATATTTTTAAACAACCAAAGATTATATTTTTACTTTTCTATCATCCCATTTTTTAAAAATCCGCCCTTTCTTGTTTTAAAGATCCGATCTTTACTACCTTTACATTGATAAAAATTCTAACTTTGTTAATTAAAAATTCTAACTTTGTTAATCAAAAATTCAATCTTTACATACAATAAAAATCTAATCTTTACCTTAACCAAAGATATAAAATCTCCTAAACAAAGGTCTAACTTTATATAGGAAATTTCTTAACTTTACAATCACAAAACTGAAGTTAAAAGCATGATTTAAACATATAAACTGAAGTTAAAATAAATAAATAAATTAATTAAATAAAAAGGGGCTCACCGATTTCGTCGCTTGGAGGAGGAGAGGGAGGGAAGAAAGGAGAGGGCGGCGGGGCACTGATGGAGGGTGGCGGCTCGTCGGCGATGGAGGAGGGTGGAGTAGGCGGCGCGGCGGCATAGGGGATTAGGGCACAAGCCTTTTTTTTATTTGATCATGAATTGTAAAGGAGAAAGAGAGAGAGTGAGAGAGTAGGTAAGGGCTTATATAATATAATTTAATATTTTATTTTTCTATCAAAAAGTAACTTTTTATTTCGAACACGAAATCAAACCCACTGCCTGACGTCCCTAGCTAATTACCCCCATTCCGAACACAATGGGATATGTTACGAAGTCCAATTCGATCGTTATGATCAGTTTCCGTTGAATTTACATTTAAATCATTATACTGAATTTTAAACGTACATTTCAAATTACTAGGGTCACGTACTAACCAGAAAAATTCCAAAAAAATATTTTCTAGCTTCGTATTGACGATATAGTCCTAAAAAAACTAGTTTCGTCGAATTTCGAGACCGTTTGAAAAATAGCCATTTTCCAGTCGATTAAAATCAACTGAAACTGGTTAAACGCGTTTTCCTTTGCCACGCTCACATATTGATTTGAAAAATTATGAAATTTGAAACCTAGCAATAATTTGACATCCTGGATTCAACAAAAGTGGTTTCGTCAAAATCCGAGGTCGTTTGCAAAATTTCCATTTTTAAGGGCCAGAATTCCATAGCGAATATTCTGAATTTTCAACTGGACATATCTTTTTATCCCTGCTATGAAATTTTGATTTTTCGGATTCGTTGGAAAGATATTCACAATTAGATTCAAATAATTTTGATTTCACAAAAATCCAGTTTATTTTGAATCCTGTACATTCATTTGAAGTTTGTAATCGAATTATCGAACTACCGCGCCATTTTCAATTCTATTTATAATTATAAATAATTATTTCTATTCTAACGACGATCTATATAATTATACATTCTAATTCAATTCAAAATAAATTTTCACATCGATATTGTTTAAAATAATTCATTTCAAATATTCAAAATTCATTAAAATTGCCAAAATAAAAATTTTAAACTGGCTCGCATTTCCGGGTTGTTACAAACCCAGTTGGGTCCCTCCGACCAGTTTCCCTGCATCCACAGATGTTAATCACTATAAATAACACAAATATAAAATATTCTGATAAACAGAGTCAGTATTCGATTATCGATTTATATATATCGTTATTGATATTTTCAACCAATCTAACTAGCAGTTCAACCGAACAGCCAACACACTGCAAACAACCATTATTTTTCAATTCTAAAAATACTTTATAAAAATGTAAATTGATCAGAGTTAGTGAGATTTACTCACATTGGACGGTGATCGTCAAATAACGATAATTGATCATTGATTTGATTCAGGCGTTAAATTTCACCATAAATCCAAACGAGCTCCAATTCACTCCCAGTCAGTTCCATGATGTAGCCACCGTCCATACGATCCCAACGGATTTGACGGTTTGAAATTCTGATATCATACGATCAAGATATTTAGTTTTCAAGTTTGGATGCAATTTAATTTAAATTAAACCTAATTTAATTTCCTCATCGGGCCTTACCATATTTAATCCGGCCCATCCAACCCTTTAAAACCTCAGCCGCACCTTTATCCTTCTTCCCCAACATCGTGAAATCCTCCAGGAGACGCAGCTGGCCATTACCGCTCCGTTCTCCACCTCGTTCACCAATCCGAAGCAACCTTCTTCCTCCACTTCGAAATCTCCAAAACCCCAAGCCATCCAAGGTAATCTCGACGTCCCCGTTTCTTTTGCATTCGAAACAGCCCACGGAAGGCTACTGTACTAGATCGACATCGTTCCTCATATCAAACCCCAATTTTTGCTCACACAGTTGCGGTTTACTACTCTGAATCCAAAACCGATACCCTTTTCCCGATTTGATTCGCCAAAAGCTCGCCAATCCGAACCCTAATTCTCAAAAGACCGACGCTGTGCACATCGCGATGAACGAACAGCCGTCGAACCACTTCTAACTGATGCCGACGTGAGGAGCGTCTCACTGTCAATCCAAATCAACGTGTATTTTGATTTATAGGATTTTTTTTGAATTTATTTTGAATTTTCTTTTGTGGATTTTCCACGTTTAAGAAGAAGGAGGTGGAGGCCGGTTTCTGGTTTTGCAGAAAGTGGTTTAGGGTTAGTGAGTAGGGTAGTGTATTTATAGGAAGAAAAAAAATATTTTTTATTTGCTTATTATATTTATTTTTAAGCAAATGCTGTTTGTATTCGTCCTCTAAAATTCCTGTAATCACCTACGATACCCAAAAATTACAAAACTGGACATGGACCTTCAATTCGACATTACAGACCCAACAAAACTGGTTTCGTCGAATTCCGACTCCGTTTGCTCACACAGCGTATTTTTAACCATCAAAGCACTGACTTTTTTTCACTTTAAAAATCCGTACGGCCACACAGTGACTCTAAAATTCACCAAACTTGGAATCTAACAATAATTTGACATTTCGGATCCAACAAAATTAGTTTCATCGAAAACGGAGCTCGTTTGCAAAACTGGCTATTTTTAAAGCTCTAAATAACCCCTTTTAAATATATAAATATATTTAAAAATAGTTAAATTTAATATAAATAAATATATATTATCGTATATATCCACAATATATATCATACTGCTCCAGAATAAATATATATGGATTTACAGCTTGATATTTCATCATCAGAGTTATATCGATATTCGATTTATATTTCAATTCTTTTATAAAATTAAATATACCGTTATGGTTTTATGGCGTTGTTTTTCTGAGAATTTGATTTGGACATAACTCAAAATCTACACGACGAAATCCCAATTTCTCTCTTCCACTAGAAAAATATACTTCACCAGCTCCTAACGTTTCTTGTTTCACAGAAATCCGATTTAAAATGGACCCTGTATATCCAGTTGAAGTTCAAATCGCCAAATAGTGAACTACCGCGCCATTTCGAGCTCGATTATAATTATAATATAATTTATACATTCAAACTATCGTTATTTAATATATTTGCCATTATAATCCAACTCTAAACTGAAATATATATTTTAAATACTCCAATTCACAATATATTGTGAATTCCACTATATTTGATTATTTCTGAATTAAATATATTATTCTGTTATTTATTTTAATTAAATAAATCCATATAATTAAATTCAACGATCATTTAATCCTTTAAATCACATTTTAAATAATTAAATAAATTAATCATTATAATTAAAAATACGGATCGTCACATTCTTCCCCCTTAAAATAATTTCTTCCTCGAAATTGCTAAGGTAGGAAACAAACCCTATTTACTGGGTTAAAATTTAATTGTTCACTTCTTTAACTCTAGTTTCACTGAATCAATTTATTTCAATTAAATATTTAATTAATTTCTTATCAACAAAAATTTTCAAAATCCTGAAATTTTTCTAACTCCTTAAATTTCTGAAAATTTCGCCAGCACCACCTTTGTTCTGGTCAATAGGTCAAACTCCAACTCGCCTCTCTAGGCCTTCTCCAATCAAAAGAAAATCAAATGGCCAAGCGGCTTGCCGGTTCAGCTCATAAATCTCATATCCAATAGATATATAAGTATGTACCTTTTGTCGGGCGTATCAACTCTATCACTTTCACCTGTTATCAATTCAACATATACAAATGTTATTCCAATCAAACCCCAATCAGTTTATTCTTAACCCCACATCACTCGCTTATAACCAAGCCAAATCCCATTCTTAATCTCAAGTACCATCCTTGATTTTCAAATTCTTAACTATCCGACTTACTTGATATCATTCTAATCCAATTCAGTTTGTACTTAACTGGATTTAATTCAATTTGCTTTCCCAAATTTTTGTTTAATTTTTTTTTGTTCAAATAATCTCTTCCTGGGATTTTTAAATAGCTTCACTTTTCAAAAATCAAATATTCCCTTTCGCAGTTTAAAACAACTTGTTTTTCTACACAATTTCAACAACAGTCTCTTTGGTAGTAATCCGTTACTTAGCAACTCAAAAATGACACTGATGATGTAGCCATCATCATCAGAGTTATTTCCTAGTGATCGAAGTGAGTTCAATACTATATAACTTCCAAAACCATTCGAAACACTTTCATTTTGTAATTCATTTTCAAAATACTATTCCCAATGCTTATAAAACAATTTAAAATCTCTTAGGATTTTAAAATTCACATATATTTAATCCAAACCCATTTATAAACACTTATTCAAATTTCTAGAGTTTTAGTTTCAATCTTGATTTAAATTCAGATTTAATCCATCTGATTTCATATATTACACTTATATGAATTCTAATTGGTTATATTTAACCACTTCACCTTTTATAATCTCATTTGATTATAATAACAACCAACAAATCCAACATACTATAATATTTCCAATATTAATCTTTCGTTTATATCAAAATATAATTTGGGTAAAATTATTTCATTACCCTTTTTCAAAACATACTGTGTCGGTTTATCGTACTTGAATGTCTAGAAACCCTTATCGATACAGTGGATCAAACTGATCGACCAGAATTCACAAACTACTCAACCAATAAATCTCCACAATATAAAACAATTTTTATAAAATCTACAAACACATTCACTCGTATATATACACTCAAACTCAATCTAGGGTATTGCTAACCCCATCTCTACTGAGTCACGCCACAGAGCCAAGGTAATCACTTAACCTTCAGCTTTGATACCAACTATAATGACCCGGTGATTTTCGACTCCAGAAATCAACACACAACTGCCATGTTGACTATTCGAACAGCGGAAATACCTGATCATTAATAGAAAGAAATTAGAGGGTGAGAATAGATAAGATAGAAAATTAGAATAGAAGAAAAAGAAGATCACAATAACACAACATCAGAGTAACACGAACCTCACAGCGGAATGAATAAATATAATATATAACATAACTTTGCAATAAAACAGTGTATATATAAAATAACATTATCAGAGTACAACACTTACACACAGCGGAAATAACAATAGCTATATAGTCCTGAAGCCTCCTGCTTCAAGCTCCTCCAAGTATATCTGTAAAGACCTGAACTACTTGACTGCCCGTTCAAATTTGGGCACCCAAGAGTTTAGTGAAAGCAAAACAAAAATAAACTCTTGGTCAGTCATGGGACTGGTGTGAGTAAACTCAAATCACCGGTTTAACTTTGCAAAATCCTTTTCAAACGAAAAGATAATCGTAAGACCAATCCACACATAAACACGGATGGCTTTTACCTTACGATAATCCAAAACAGTTTGGAAATCGACACTTTTCTGATATTATAATAATGTCTAATCACAAGTAATTAGAATCTAGCAGAACGCTTGCATCTTACGTTCCACGTATATAGTATACAAATCAAAGTCGCGGGCTCTTATTGGAGATTGGATTCCAACTACGACAAGGTATGGGACCACATGCCGATAGTGTATCTCTAGAGGCGAATACACTGGGTTCAGCAAGAACATCTTGCAACCCAGCCCTCACATGACCGACCACTCATTTCGCTTGATTGTATCGAATGTATATCACCAACAGTTGGGCGCTACCCACCGTTTCCCGAAACGGGACAGCATCGAAAAAAGACACAAGAATGAATTGAATTTTCTCTAGATAGGTGATATACACCTTAATGGGTGCGACCCACATAGCCATGCTGCCTGCCCGATTTCTTTCATTTCCTGGTTGTTGAGGCTTGAGGTCATTACGTATGTTTGAAACCTCTGACCACTATTCGCTTTGAATGCCACATCGTCATACCCGCCAAATCACACATTGATTTCCCCAAAAGTACCACGGGTATAAAGCTAAGAGAAACGAATTCCTCCGCCACCAAAAGTAAGTACGTTTGAAGAGATCAACTTACGCGATCCGTTAAATATACTCTGTCAGACATTCGTCCATTTATGTTGTCCTAGGACTGGACAAACCGAAGGCACTATTATGTAGATCCATCTTAGGCAATTTCTACCTAGGATCTCCAAGACATCCCTTGCGTAACTCCATCTTCCATTATCTTCATCACATTTGATCGCAACGCTAACATCGATACAGAGTGGTTCCAGATAATGAATCTGATCCCGGTCTCTCCGTATTGACGACGGAAAAATGGTCAAAAACTTCGATAGTTGGTGATTTAACTATCAAAGAAAAACAGGTGTGCAAACAACGATATTATTTCCATATGGAAACTCTAACAATCAATCATCACTCAACACATATCTCCTTTGGTTTAATTTATCATACATTTACTCATTTCCCTATTTTTATATATTCGATTTAACTCACTTCGAATAACTTGTATTCGATTACTCTTCTTGAATAACTATATTCGATAACTCTACTTCGAATAAGCGATATTCGATTAATCCCTTTTTACTAACTCTATTCAATATACCAAGACTCGACTATCTCGAACTTGATTAGTTCCATTTGAATAACTCTAATTCGATTTAACTCCAATTGATTTATTCTAATTGATTAACCATAACTGGTTAACTCTAACAGATTTACTCTAATCGAATAACTCTAACTGATTAACTCTAATCGATTAACTCTAACTCGACTTATTTAACTCAATTTGACTAACTCGACTTAATTAACTCAACTTGACTAATGTAACGACCCGCATTGGCGGAGGTATTATAATTAATTTATTTAATTATTTAAATAGTGAATTAGAGAATTTAATGGTCGGTTAATAAAATAATGGTGAATATTTAATTAAAGTAATAATTAAATAATATATTTAATTCTGAAATAATCAGAATTGGCTGAAATGGCGATATGATGTGAACTAGATCATATGTGATATTTAATTCAGTTTAGAATTGAGTTAGAATAACGAGTATATTATATGAACGACAGTTTGAACGTATAATTTTATTATAATTAAAATCGAGCTCGAAATGGCGCTGCAGTTCGTAAATTGGCGATTCGAACTTCAATTGAATGTACAGGATTCGTTTTAAGCTGGATTTCTGTGAAGCAAGAAACGTGTGGAGCTGGTGGAGTATATCTTTCTAGTGGAAGAGAAAAATCGGGATTTCGTCGTGTAGATTTTGATTTACGTCCAAATCAAATTTTAGAAAAGTCGCTATGGAATTCCTTTATAATTTATAAAGGAATTATTTAGATTTTAAAAAGGAATTTCAATATAAATTGAATATCGATAAATCTGAAATCTGAAATATCAAGCTGTAAATTCGGATATGATATTCTGGAGTTGTACGATATCACATGTGAAGATATACGATAATATTAATTTATTTATAGTTAATTTAATAATATTTAAATATATTTATATATTTAAATGGGTCGTTCAGAGCTTTAAAAATAGCCACTTTTGCAAACGACCTCAGAATTCGACAAAACTAATTTTGTTGGATCCGCAATGTCAAATAGTTGTTAGATTTCCAGTTCCGTGATTTTTAGAGTCACTGTGTGGCCGTACGGATTTTTAGAGTGAAAAACATTCAGAATTTTGACAGTTAAAAATACGCTGTGTGAGCATACGAAGTCGGAATTCGACGAAACCAATTTCGTTGGGTATGTAATGTCAAACTCTAGCAGTGTGTCTAGTTTGGTGATTTTTGGGTATCGTATGTGATCACAGGAATTTTAGAGGACATAGGAAAATAGTGTTTGCTTATAATTTAATATAATAATCGAATATTAAATTATATATATAAAAAAAATCCTATATAATAATTTCAACTTTCTAAACCTAAGTCCATATCTTCATTTGGTCAACACAAGAAAAAAACCCGCCGTGATAATTTTTGCTCCTCAGTAAGCATTTCGATCTTCAAAAAAATCAATATAAAAGTGTAATAAAATCTTTAAAATCAAAGGATAACATTTTTGAGTTGCCAGTGAGATGCTC
Organism: Allium sativum; assembly: GCA_030737875.1. NCBI lineage: Eukaryota > Viridiplantae > Streptophyta > Magnoliopsida > Asparagales > Amaryllidaceae > Allium > Allium sativum. The sequence continues at coordinate 106,199,673 of CM060909.1, forward strand.
CTCCTGTTAGTACCCGTTAGGGTTTGTTTGAAGCAATTTTCGTTCGATGGAAGTAAGGTCGGACGCGAGGTAGGGTTCGACGTTTTGAAGAGCTTGAGCATTGATTTGAGCAACTGAGTTTGGATTTGGGTATTAGATCGGGAACCGCACTTGTGCGTATTGTTTTGAGTTATTCGGTGTTAAGAATGTTCGTAAGTCCTGTAGCTTGCACAGAGAAAACATTGCGACAGTTTTTGCAAGGCGAGTGCGAGTTGAGGGAAAGTCGGATGAGGATGAAGAGGAGGTTAAGTGATGGAGCTTGGTGATTTTTGGTGATTTAATTGTGAAGAGTTGAGGGAGCATGGAACCTTGGATGTCCGGCCATTTAGCTGTGCTTGCGGTGTAGTTCAATTTTAGGGGAGAAACGCGAGTTGTCAGGGACTGGCATGGAAGGAAGTAGGGTTTGACAACATAAAGTTCGGTGATGGTAATTTGTGAAGATGGATATGTCGGAGGTTTAAGGAGGCACAAATGGCCATGTTCTTTTGTTCGAAGTTCTAGAGTGCGGTGATTTCAATTGGAGAAGAACAGATAAAGCGTGCGGGTCTGTTGAGGCGTATACGGCGTGGTCTTATGAGATATCGTTTACTTGTTCAACTGTTTTAAACTGTTTTACTCATACCAGTCCCATGACTGACCCGGAGTTTATTTGTTTGTTTCCCTAAACTCTTGGGTGCCTAAATTTGTACGGGCAATCAAGTAGTCAAGATTTTTCAGATACACTTGAAGAGCTGGAGCAGGAGGCTTCAGGATCATATAGCTATAGTTATTTCCGCTGTGTTGTAAGTGTTGTACTGTGATAATGATGTATATTCAAGTACAGATGTATATTTCAAGTTATGTTATATATATTATATGTTATTCGTTCCGCTGTGAGATTCATGTTACTCTGATGTTGTGTTCTTCTTCTTCTTCTATTCTATGTTTCTATCTTATCTTTCCTCACCCTCTAATTTCTTTCACTAATTACCAGGATTTTTCGATGTTTTGGTTATCGACATCGAGTTTATGTCGATAACCAAAGTCGCTCAAAATCCGGGTCATTATAGTTGGTATCAGAGCTTAAGTTTAGTGAATTAACTTGGCTCTGTGGCGTGACTCAGTAGAGATAGGGTTAGTAATACCCTAGATTGAGTTGAGTGTATATATACGAGTGAGCGTATTTTGTTATTGATATAAAAATTGTTTTATATTGTGGTGATTCATTGGTTGAGTTGTTTATGAGTTCTGGTCGATCAGTTTGATCCACTGTATCGGTAGGAGTTTATAAATACTCGAATACGATGGGTCGGCACGATATGTTTTGAAAAGGGGGTAAACTAAAATAAGTTTACCCATGGTATATCTTGATATAGAGAAGATATATATATCAAAATTATAATATATTGGATATATTGGTTGTTATTATAATCGAGTAAGATTATAAATTAAATGGTTATGTAAATAACCAATCAGAATTCATATAAGTGAAATACGTGAAATCAGATGAGTTAAATCTGAAATTTTAAACCAGAAATTGAGTTAAAACTCGGGAGAATTGGGTAAGTGTTTGTAAATGGATTTGAATTAAAAATAAGGAAAATTTAAGATCTTGGGAGATTTTAAATTGTTTTACAAGCAGTGTGAATTATATTTTGAAATGAATTTCAAAGTGGAAATGTTTTGAAATGGTTTTATAGTATTGAACTCACTTCGATCGCTGGAAAATAGATTCTGATGATGACAGCTGCATCATCAGTATTCATTTTCGAGTTGTAAGTGACGAATTACTACCAGAGATACTGTTTTGAATTTGTTTTGGGAATGACAAGTTGTGTTGAATTTCAAAATGGGATTTATAATAAAGAATGAAATTCAATGGAATTGAAATAGAAATTGAATATAGAAATTCAAAGGGAGTTTGAATATATGAAATTCAATGGAAGTGATATGGAATTTGAGTATAGAAATTCAAATGGGATTTATAATATAGAATTTGAATAGGATTTGATATAATAGATTTGAATAATAGAAGTGATATAAAATTTGAATAGAAATTGAATAGAATTAACTAAGTCGAAGAGGAATTAGTTAATCGAGTTTTGAATTTGAAGTTGAACTTTGAAAGGTGAATTGGATTTGTAAATGGATATTCGAAATCGAATATAGAACTTAAATTTGAAATTTGGATTCAAATTAGTTAATAGCAAGTTAAAATATATTTGAACATGTCATGTTCAAATATAAAAGTGAAATAGACTAAAGAGTTAATTAACAAATTAATTTAACGAATTGAATTAGAACGATCAGGTATAGTTAAAATAGATTGGGCAGGTATAAATATACATGAGATCGGTATGGATAAGGTATGAAGGTATATAAATAGAATGCTCGACGAAAAGGTATGTATTTAATTCATATATGAGATTTTATGCGCTGTATCGGCAAGTCGCTTGGCTTTTTCTTTTTCTTTTGGATTGGTGAGGGCCATGGGAGGCTATTTGAAATATCCCGATGCTCCTAGTACAAAGGAGGTTATGGCGAATTTTTTCGGGAATTTAAGGAGTTAGAATATTTTTAAGATAATTTGATAGTTAGAAATCAACGTATCGATATATATATAGAAGTCGATAAGGAAACGAACTTAGAAATAGAATAGGAAAATCAAAAGGAAGACTAAGAATAAAATCTAGTAAAAATAGAAAGAGGAAGCGTATACGTGTTTAAAAGTGAATAAGTAGTTGTATGGTATTGATTATTCGAGTAAGTAGTCATATCTGTTTTGACGTTATAAATGTTATTCAGTCAAGGTCTGAGAGGTAGCTATACCCCAACTTGATTGATTTCAATATTAACAAATAAATAGTAAGATTTCAGGCTCGAAGATCAATGTTGAATAAGAGTTAGTTGAATATAGTATTTGGGTTGTCGTAGCGATGTTTTACACAACATCCGTTTTAACCCAAATAAGTGTAAGCTTGGAAATATAATAAATAATATTTCCTAAATATAGAAATGAAACGAGGCCGGAAAAGAGATAAGTAATTGGAATATTTTCCAATTATAAATAGCATATATTTTCTAAAGTTTAGAAAATAAAGGAAGGCGATATTCGGAAATGTTTTCCAAAAAACATAAAAGGCCAATATGGTTATTGAAAATAATTGGTTAACAAATATTGATAAAGAAATAGAGAAGTGATTTAACTAATGGAATATTAATTAAGGGCTCAGTGACATGTTCAAAAGGAAAATTTGATTTTTTTGGAAAAGAGTAAACTGTTTAAAAACTCCCAGGGAAAGACTGTTTGAATTAAAAACAAATTTAACAGAAATTTGTGAAAGAAAAATTGAATTAAAGTGTAACAACCCGCAAATTCTGGGCCAGTTTAAAATTTTTATTTTGGCAATTTTAGCGAATTTAGATTATTTAAAATGAATTATTTTAAATAATATCGACGAGAAATTTATTTTGAATATAATTCGAACGTATATATTATACGCGCCGTCGTTAGAATATAAATATTTATATATAATTATAAATAGAATTGAAAATGGCGCGGTAGTTCGATAATTCGATTTCAAACTTCAATTGAACATACCGGGTGCAAAACAATCCAGATTTTAGTGAAACCAAAAATAATGGAATCTAATAGTGAATATCTTTCCAACGAATCCGACAAATCAAAATTTCATGGCAGGAATCAAAAGATATGTCCAGTTGAAAATTCTGAATAGTCGCTATGGAATTCAGGCCCTTAAAAATGGACATTTTGCAAATGACCTCGGATTTCGACGAAACCAGTTTTGTTGGGTCCGGGATGCGAAGTTATTGCTAGATTCCAAATTTCATAATTTTTCGAATCAATATGTGAGCGTGGTAAAGGAAAACGCGTTTGACCGGTTTCAGTTGATTTTAATCGACTGGAAATTGGCCATTTTTCAAACGGTCTCAGAATTCGACGAAACTAGTTTTATTAGGACTGTATCGTCAATACGAAGTTAGAAAATATTTTTCTGCAATTTTTAAAGTTCGTATGTGACCCCGGTAATTTGAAATGTACGTTTAAAATTCAATATAGTGATTTAAATGTAAATTAAATGGAAACTGATTCAAACGGTCGAATCAGCTTGCGATATATATCCCATTGTGTTCAGAATAGGGGTAATACGCTATGGACGACAGGCGGTGGGCCTCGTTGCGAGGTCGTATGAGAAAGTCAACTTTAGATTGAATTAAATAATTAAATAATAATAATAAAAAAAAGAAATTCCTTTCTCCCCCTTATTTCCCTCTGGCCCCCCCCCCCCCCCGTTCAAATCGACAGAATCAAAAAAAAAAAAAGGGAGGCGATGACGGAATCGCGCAGCCCCCCCCCTCGTCATCGACGACGATGCCCCCCACCTCCGTCCAAGCTCGCCGCCCCCCTTTCTTGTCCTCCTCCGACAACTCTCCTCTCTCCCCTCATCCAATTCGTGACCCAATTCCCCAAAACCCGCGCTGCCCTAGCCTTCGACGGAGCCGCCGACCACCTGGAACCGCTCCACCCACTGCACCACCTCGACTGCCAAACCCCCTCCCTCTTATGAAAAAAAAAACCCGCTGTAAGTTAATTTATTTTATATTTCTTTATTTTATTTATATTGTTTTAAAACTGAATTTTTTTTTTATTGTTTAGAAACTGAAAATAACATGGTTTAATTAAAATCAGTTCTATAAAAAAAATGGTTTATTATAAAAATGTAATTTTTATAATAGAAAAGGCGGGATTTTTATTGTAGTAAAAGATTTGGGTTTTGAAAACTTAAAAATGTGATTTTTATATGTTAAGCTTCGGAAGAAAAATATGATTTTTATATGTTAAGCTTCGGAAGAAAAATGTGATTTTTATATGTTAAGCTTCGGAAGAAAAATGTGATTTTTATATGTTAAACTTCGAAAGTAAAAATTCGATTTTTATATATTGAACAGCGAACTAAAAATTCGATTTTTATATATTGAACTTCGAACTAAAAATTCGATTTTTATATATTGAATAGCGAACTAAAAATTCGATTTTTATATATTGAACTTCGAACTAAAAATTCGATTTTTATATATTGAATAGCGAAATTAAAATTCGATTTTTATATATTGAATAGCGAACTAAAAATTCGATTTTTATATATTGAACTTTGAACTAAAAATTCGATTTTTATATATTGAACTTCGAACTAAAAATTCGATTTTTATATATTGAACTTCGAACTAAAAATTCGATTTTTATATATTGAATAGCGAACTAAAAATTCGATTTTTATATATTGAACTTCGAACTAAAAATTCGATTTTTATATATTGAATAGCAAACTAAAAATTCGATTTTTATATATTGAATAGCGAACTAAAAATTCGATTTTTATATATTGAATAGCGAACTAAAAATTCGATTTTTATATATTGAATAGCGAACTAAAAATTCGATTTTTATATATTGAACTTTGAAATAAAAATTCGATTTTTATATATTGAACTTTGAAATAAAAATTCGATTTTTACATATGTAGTGAAAGCGGACAACGATGGTGACAAAAAGGCGGGAACGACGAAGATCTCTACCATAGAAGTGCCGTGGAGCTAGGATAGCTATAAGTGAGAATTTCTCACTCTTCAATTTATTTTCTAGTTATATATATATACTAGGATGCAGACGGTGCTTAGTAGCACCCGACACAATCGTCCACAGACCATGGACTTGTTTGTTTGATTGAAAATTAGTTAGATTATTTGGTTGGAATTGTGTGGTGAAATGAATTGATTTGATTGATGTGTGAATGGCGTGGGCCTTCACTAGACCGGGGATTAGGCTAGGCCTTGTCCCGTTTCTAGTATCGTGCCGTTATGCCGCCGAAATTTTCTAAAATGTGTTAGAAAAATAAAAATATCATTTTATTGAATAAATGAATTGAATAGAAATTCATAGGTTGAAATAAAATGTTTTATCGTTAAAAATATAATTTTTAACGTGAATATGAAAATAGTGAAGTGAACAAAATAAAATATTCATTTACAAACCGGACGGTTTGTTTATGTACACTGATTTGACTGACATTGATTGGGACGATAAATTTTACACATCGCCCAACTGCACAACTAAAATCTGTGTTTGATTGTTTGAAAACCCCACACGGGTGTTGGGATGAAATTTGAAGTTCACTCATCCTAATTGATTAAATATGTCGATCGATTGATTGACAGGCTGTTATAAGCGTTAGATATCTTTATTTGATGCTTATACAGTGTAGTGCACTTTGGTTGATGGTTGATCATTTTTCAATGCTATTATATACATGTGTTGTATGAAAATCCATATAATTAATTTTATATGGTAATTGATTGGGCCTCATTCCAGTTTAGAAATGGAAATATTTGAAATAGAAATATTTGAAATAGAATATTTGAAAATAGAAATTTATGAAGTCGTGTTGATTAGTTTGACGCCATTTTGACGTGAACGATATTTATATCGATTTTAAACGATTTCGAAATGAAGTGAATTGAAAACGATTTCGAAATGAAGTGAATTGAAAACGATTTCAAAGTGAATTGAAAACGATTTCAAAGTGAATTGAAAACGATTTCAAAGTGAATTGAAAACGATTTCAAAGTGAATTGAAAACGATTTCGAAATGAAGTGAATTGAAAACGATTTCGAAATGAATTGAATTGAAAACGAATTCAAAGTGAATTGAAAATGATTTCGAAATGAAGTGAATTTGAAAACGATTTCGAAATGAAGTGAATTGAAAACGATTTCGAAATGAATTGAATTGAAAACGAATTCAAATTGAATTGAAATTTGAATTGAATAGAAATGAATTTTAAAACGAATCTATAAAGAAGAATTCAATTGTGATTTGAATTGAAAAGGAAGTTGAAAATGTTTTTTGAAACGAATTCAAAACTATTTATATAATTCGTTTTAAATAGAAATCGACGAAGTATATATTATATATATTATATATAGAATATAATGGACTGAATAGAACGCGCCGCGCCGCGGCAGTTCGCGAATTTCGACCATTGATTTCAAACGGACATTACGGGAGATCCGACCGTCGAATTCTCCTAAAACCGGAACCATTGGGTTCGTATCGAAGAGAGCTTTCTAACGAATGTGAGAAATTAGAAATCTAACGGTTGGATTTGGAATTATGTCCAAATCAAATTTGAAAAAGGTCGCTGTAAGTGCAGTTCGATGGCCATTGGTGGAAATCGACTGTACGGGCCTTGATAAAATTATTAAAAATAGTAATAATTTGTGTAAAATCATAAGAAATGATTTGTGAAGATTTGGGATGAAAAACTCCATATTTGAAAAGATAAAAATAGATTTTTATCGAAATGAACTAGTTTTGAACTAGAAATATAATTCTATTTATTTTTAAATAAATAAATTGAATTTGAAAAGGGTTTTAAAAATAACCAGAATTTCCAATGATTGCATTGGAGTGGATTTGAATCGAAATTGTCTTCGGAATATTTCGATGTTGGAATTCGTGATTATACAGATGTTGTTATGGGAATTTGAAAGATATACATTTATATCGTTATTTCAATACGACATTTGTTAATCGTAGAATTTGATATTGAATATAAGCCGATATATTTTCTATTCAGAGCCTTGTATTGAATATCAAATGTGATTTGGGTTTGTCGTGAATGGTGTCTTCACTAACACTGTTCTTGAACCCAGTTGTGAAAAGATTAAATCTTTTTATTTGGATTTAATGAAGTGTACCAATTAAATGAGATTTCATTGGAATTGAATTGATATTGATTTTTGGGTTTATCGTGAACAGTGTTTTAAATAACACTCGTTCTTTAACCCGATAATTAATGAATGTGATTTTGGGTTTATCGTGAACTGTGTTTTTAAATGACACTGATTCTTTAACCCAGAGAAATATTAAAACTAAGTGGAGTTTTAATGAATCTTTAATTAGATTGAAAAGATCGAGAATGGAGTATCACCAGTTTTACTATAGGCGATAGTTAAATCTTTAATTAGATTTGAACGTGAAATGGTAATTGAATTTACCGATAACACTGTGGTGTTAGATATGAAGTATAACCAGTTTTACTTCATGGGATGAATAGGTTGGGATTGGGAAATAAAATAAATGATTACTTCGGTGTGGTTCGCTAATCCCGACTAGTTTGAATTGATATTCAAAGGAGATTAAAGAATAAATTTAAAGAATTTATCTTGGATAAAATTAATGGGAACTTTTCCCAAAGTATAGGAATATTCGAATAAAAGAATATTCTGAATTGGAATGAGGCGTATGTTGTGTTTGTGTAACACTTTTATAATATATACGCGAGTTATTCAGAAAGACCGGGTTTATCCCATTCTGAATAACTGATTCGACGTGGTGTCGAAGATGAAGACGGTGGTCGAAGACCGGAAGTCTTCACGTCGTTTGGGTGATAACTGATGATCTTGATTGGGCTGTACACCCAAGAAGATGGAAACAGTTGGTGATCGTCCAGACGTACTTGGAGATCGATGGATATGCGGGGTACTAGGTGCCTCCGGTTTCGTTCAGACCCAGAACGGATTTGTAAATGGACTGTGTGTCTGACATTGGATTTTAGTCCGTGTGATTGATCTCTATTAAATATATATCTGTTTGGCGGCAGAGAATTTATTCTCTTGCTTAACGCCCTTCTCTGAGACGTACGAGCTCAGGGGTTATATATTGATGGATATCAAACGCATGGAGTGAATTGCCTGTGTGGCATGCCTAAGTGGCAATTGATCAAGGCTTCTGTTGAAAAGCAAAGTCTTGTGGTGATGATCAAAGCACAGCCTGTGTGGCACAGCTTTGTGTAACGTGAATTCGCGAGTTTCACACCCGGTATGAACCAAAAACGGGAGACGGACCTCAGGGAGGACTTGCGTTTCTTTCTAGCTAGAAGTGGCGTCAGTGGTTTTACACGCCCTGACGAGTTTGACTTATGTGGTTGTTGCTGTTGCGAGGCGCCTCGGTTATATCGGTTTCGGCCGGTGCATTCTGGTCGGCAGACGGACCAGACTTACACCCCATAGGGTGGGGAAACGTAGTGTTCAGGCATAATAATCCACATCGGTGGACCGGCCCTGACGATCTAAAGGCTTGCCTGCGCGCTTGCCTGTGGCTCGGGCTAGAGAGTCACGAATCGGTTGAGGACTATCTTTTGCCTCGGTTCATAGACGGAAATCCAATTTCCAAATACGTGACATTTGCGGTTTTATTTGTAAACCTATATATGGCGACATGATATATGGTACCCATGCCGCCTATGATTGATACTTATGATTTGAAGTTGTTTTATACACTATGCACTTATTATAATAGTATCAAATGATTTGTTTTAAAACGTATAAAGCATTCTTTGGCTGTTATAAGGGAAAACCCTATCCCCCGGCTTGCGTTGCATTGTGTGATAGGACCTGGGTCTTATAACAGCTTCATTTTTCTTTATTTAGCATCGCGCTGTTTGTTTTATGCACTGGTATTCTTGGGAGGAAACCCGTTCCGTGTTATACGGCGTGGTCCCTTGATTTACCTAACTTTTAAAATAAAGAATAATAACTGTTTTAGTTCTCACACCAGTCACATGACTGACCTGGAGTTTATTGTTTTAACCTAAACTCTGGGTGCCCCTATTTTGATACGGGCAGCTAGTAGTTTTGGTTTTGCAGATTTATATTCACAGGATCCTGGTTTACAGCTAGAACGATATCCAGAAAGCTTTGTATCCGTATATCTACTTCTAGTTGTGTATTGTATTATTTTCCGCTTCTATGTATTTAAATGTAATTTAAATCTCTGATATTTCTGTGTAATATTCCTTGTTACTCTGTATATTCTTGTAATCTGATGCATTGTTGTAATATACAGTGAAATGTTCTTTTATATGCGTTCTGTTGTGGTTTGTTCTCGAACTATCCGACGCTTTCCTTTACGGGGAAGTCACGGGTCGTTTCAGTTAGTATCAGAGCTTTGGTTTACAAAGCTCAGAGAACAAGACACATTAGAACCATACGAAAGAATTCATCAGAAATTGGATTAGTAATATCCAACGAGAATGACTCGTTAGAGATGGGATCAGTAGTATCCTAGAACGAGTGTGAAGAGTATATTTTTAAAAATGAAAACAAATCTTGTTTTGAAATATAAATCAATTATTCGTATTTGGTTATTTATTTATATTGATGTGGACAATCCAGTATATATAGATTTTGCGTATACGTCTGATCCGCGTGTATTCGAAATTTTAATATGCTGGATAGATATAGAATCACATTCTAGTCGTCCGGAGATGTTCTGATGGTGGTTCGAAACATCATCAGCATTTATTTTCGAGTGACGAAGGTGTGATATCTATATATTTCCATTAGACTGGTGTGAGAACCAAAACTTATATATGTAGCTAGAACACATTGTTGTGAATTGGCATCAAAAACATGATTTTCTGTATATATATCAAAGCTATGCATTTGAAAAACTAATCGACTAATTGATTGATGGTTGTATTGTTTGATTATTGTTTGAATAATTAAAATTTGAACCATTTAGTTCATTTGAGTCAAATATTGAATTGTATTGAAAATTGGTCGCATCTGCTTGCATATACATGTATATCATTGAACAGGTCATAGCAAGGAGGCTAGAGCCGAAGAATAAAATTTGTTTGCCCGACAAATAGGTACATGTTTACTACATAATTTACTGTTTTGTTTGGGTGATGATGATTTTGTGAGCCTATTGGCTAGCCGCTTGGCTTTTTCTTTTTCTTTTTGAGATCTGAAGGATCGGGGAAGCTATTTGAAATTCCCCGATGCTCCCATTGCAGGGGAGGTTATGGCGAAATTTTTCGAAAATTTAGGGAGTTAGCCAAATTTTTGAAATTTTGAAAATTCTCAGAAACTGAAAAGTTGGAGAACGGAAGCCAAATCGAACGTAGAGTTGAATGATCAAACCACTTTCGACTTTGTTCCTTTTCGGGGACGAAAAGTTTTAAGTGGGGGAGATTGTAACAACCCGCAAATTCTGGGCCAGTTTAAAATTTTTATTTTGGCAATTTTAGCGAATTTAGATTATTTAAAATGAATTATTTTAAATAATATCGACGAGCAAATTAATTTTGAATATAATTCGAACGTATATATTATACGCGCCGTCGTTAGAATATAAATATTTATATATAATTATAAATAGAATTGAAAATGGCGCGGTAGTTCGATAATTCGATTTCAAACTTCAATTGAACATACCGGGTGCAAAACAATCCGGATTTTAGTGAAACCAAAAATAATGGAATCTAATAGTGAATATCTTTCCAACGAATCCGACAAATCAAAATTTCATTGCAGGAATCAAAAGATATGTCCAGTTGAAAATTCTGAATAGTCGCTATGGAATTCAGGCCCTGCAAAATGGACATTTTGCAAATGACCTCGGATTTCGACGAAACCAGTTTTGTTGGGTCCGGGATGCGAAGTTATTGCTAGATTCCAAATTTCATAATTTTTCAAATCAATATGTGAGCGTGGTAAAGGAAAACGCGTTTGACCGGTTTCAGTTGATTTTAATCGACTGGAAATTGGCTATTTTTCAAACGGTCTCAGAATTCGACGAAACTAGTTTTATTAGGACTGTATCGTCAATACGAAGTTAGAAAATATTTTTCTGCAATTTTTAAAGTTCGTATGTGACCCCGGTAATTTGAAATGTACGTTTAAAATTCAATATAGTGATTTAAATGTAAATTAAATGGAAACTGATTCAAACGGTCGAATCAGCTTGCGATATATATCCCATTGTGTTCAGAATAAGGGTAATACGCTATGGACGACAGGCGGTGGGCCTCGTTGCGAGGTCGTATGAGAAAGTCAACTTTAGATTGAATTAAATAATTAAATAATAATAATAATAAAAAAAGAAATTCCTTTCTCCCCCTTATTTCCCTCTGCCCCCCCCCCCCGTTCAAATCGACAGAATAAAAATAAAAAAAAGAAAAAAAAAGGGAGGCGATGACGGAATTGCGCAGCCCCCCCCCCCTCGTCATCGACGACGATGCCCCCCACCTCCGTCCAAGCTCGCCGCCCCCCTTTCTTTTCCTCCTCCGACAACTCTCCTCTCTCCCCTCATCCAATTCGTGACCCAATTCCCCAAAACCCGCGCTGCCCTAGCCTTTGACGGAGCCGCCGACCACCTGGAACCGCTCCACCCACTGCACCACCTCGACTGCCAAACCCCCTCCCTCTTATGAAAAAAAAAACCCGCTGTAAGTTAATTTATTTTATATTTCTTTATTTTATTTATATTGTTTTAAAACTGAATTTTTTTTTATTGTTTAGAAACTGAAAATAACATGGTTTAATTAAAATCAGTTCTATAAAAAAAATGGTTTATTATAAAAATGTAATTTTTATAATAGAAAAGGCGGGATTTTTATTGTAGTAAAAGATTTGGGTTTTGAAAACTTAAAAATGTGATTTTTATATGTTAAGCTTCGGAAGAAAAATATGATTTTTATATGTTAAGCTTCGGAAGAAAAATGTGATTTTTATATGTTAAGCTTCGGAAGAAAAATGTGATTTTTATATGTTAAACTTCGAAAGTAAAAATTCGATTTTTATATATTGAATAGCGAACTAAAAATTCGATTTTTATATATTGAACTTCGAACTAAAAATTCGATTTTTATATATTGAACTTCGAACTAAAAATTCGATTTTTATATATTGAACTTCGAACTAAAAATTCGATTTTTATATATTGAATAGCAAACTAAAAATTCGATTTTTATATATTGAACTTCGAACTAAAAATTCGATTTTTATATATTGAATAGCGAACTAAAAATTCGATTTTTATATATTGAATAGCGAACTAAAAATTCGATTTTTATATATTGAATAGCGAACTAAAAATTCGATTTTTATATATTGAATAGCGTACTAAAAATTCGATTTTTATATATTGAATAGCGAACTAAAAATTCGATTTTTATATATTGAATAGCGAACTAAAAATTCGATTTTTATATATTGAACTTTGAAATAAAAATTCGATTTTTATATATTGAACTTTGAAATAAAAATTCGATTTTTACATATGTAGTGAAAGCGGACAACGAAGGTGACAAAAAGTCGGGAACGACGAAGATCTCTACAATAGAAGTGCCGTGGAGCTAGGATAGCTATAAGTGAGAATTTCTCACTCTTCAATTTATTTTCTAGTTATATATATATACTAGGATGCAGACGGTGCTTAGTAGCATCCGACACAATCGTCCACAGACCATGGACTTGTTTGTTTGATTGAAAATTAGTTAGATTATTTGGTTGGAATTGTGTGGTGAAATGAATTGATTTGATTGATGTGTGAATGGCGTGGGCCTTCACTAGACCGGGGATTAGGCTAGGCCTTGTCCCGTTTCTAGTATCGTGCCGTTATGCCACCGAAATTTTCTAAAATGTGTTAGAAAAATAAAAATATCATTTTATTGAATAAATGAATTGAATAGAAATTCATAGGTTGAAATAAAATGTTTTATCGTTAAAAATATAATTTTTAACGTGAATATGAAAATAGTGAAGTGAACAAAATAAAATATTCATTTACAAACCAGACGGTTTGTTTATGTACACTGATTTGACTGACATTGATTGGGACGATAAATTTTACACATCGCCCAACTGCACAACTAAAATCTGTGTTTGATTGTTTGAAAACCCCACACGGGTGTTGGGATGAAATTTGAAGTTCACTCATCCTAATTGATTAAATATGTCGATCGATTGATTGACAGGCTGTTATAAGCGTTAGATATCTTTATTTGATGCTTATACAGTGTAGTGCACTTTGGTTGATGGTTGATCATTTTTCAATGCTATTATATACATGTGTTGTATGAAAATCCATATAATTAATTTTATATGGTAATTGATTGGGCCTCATTCCAGTTTAGAAATGGAAATATTTGAAATAGAAATATTTGAAATAGAATATTTGAAAATAGAAATTTATGAAGTCGTGTTGATTAGTTTGACGCCATTTTGACGTGAACGATATTTATATCGATTTTAAACGATTTCGAAATGAAGTGAATTGAAAACGATTTCGAAATGAAGTGAATTGAAAACGATTTCAAAGTGAATTGAAAACGATTTCAAAGTGAATTGAAAACGATTTCAAAGTGAATTGAAAACGATTTCGAAATGAAGTGAATTGAAAATGATTTCGAAATGAATTGAATTGAAAACGAATTCAAAGTGAATTGAAAATGATTTTGAAATGAAGTGAATTGAAAACGATTTCGAAATGAAGTGAATTGAAAATGATTTCGAAATGAATTGAATTGAAAACGAATTCAAATTGAATTGAAATTTGAATTGAATAGAAATGAATTTTAAAACGAATCTATAAAGAAGAATTCAATTGTGATTTGAATTGAAAAGGAAGTTGAAAATGTTTTTTGAAACGAATTCAAAGCTATTTATATAATTCGTTTTAAATAGAAATCGACGAAGTATATATTATATATATTATATATAGAATATAATGGACTGAATAGAACGCGCCGCGCCGCGGCAGTTCGCGAATTTCGACCATTGATTTCAAACGGACATTACGGGAGATCCGACCGTCGGATTCTCCTAAAACCGGAACCGTTGGGTTCGTATCGAAGAGAGCTTTCTAACGAATGTGAGAAATTAGAAATCTAACGGTTGGATTTGGAATTATGTCCAAATCAAATTTGAAAAAGGTCGATGTAAGTGCAGTTCGATGGCCATTGGTGGAAATCGACTGTACGGGCCTTGATAAAATTATTAAAAATAGTAATAATTTGTGTAAAATCATAAGAAATGATTTGTGAAGATTTTGGATGAAAAACTCCATATTTGAAAAGATAAAAATAGATTTTTATCGAAATGAACTAGTTTTGAACTAGAAATATAATTCTATTTATTTTTAAATAAATAAATTGAATTTGAAAAGGGTTTTAAAAATAACCAGAATTTCCAATGATTGCATTGGAGTGGATTTGAATCGAAATTGTCTTCGGAATATTTCGATGTTGGAATTCGTGATTATACAGATGTTGTTATGGGAATTTGAAAGATATACATTTATATCGTTATTTCAATACGACATTTGTTAATCGTAGAATTTGATATTGAATATAAGCCGATATATTTTCTATTCAGAGCCTTGTATTGAATATCAAATGTGATTTGGGTTTGTCGTGAATGGTGTCTTCACTAACACTGTTCTTGAACCCAGTTGTGAAAAGATTAAATCTTTTTATTTGGATTTAATGAAGTGTACCAATTAAATGAGATTTCATTGGAATTGAATTGATATTGATTTTTGGGTTTATCGTGAACAGTGTTTTAAATAACACTCGTTCTTTAACCCGATAATTAATGAATGTGATTTTGGGTTTATCGTGAACTGTGTTTTTAAATGACACTGATTCTTTAACCCAGAGAAATATTAAAACTAAGTGGAGTTTTAATGAATCTTTAATTAGATTGAAAAGATCGAGAATGGAGTATCACCAGGTTTACTACAGGCGATAGTTAAATCTTTAATTAGATTTGAACGTGAAATGGTAATTGAATTTACCGATAACACTGTGGTGTTAGATATGAAGTATAACCAGTTTTACTTCATGGGATGAATAGGTTGGGATTGGGAAATAAAATAAATGATTACTTCGGTGTGGTTCGCTAATCCCGACTAGCTTGAATTGATATTCAAAGGAGATTAAAGAATAAATTTAAAGAATTTATCTTGGATAAAATTAATGGGAACTTTTCCCAAAGTATAGGAATATTCGAATAAAAGAATATTTTGAATTGGAATGAGGCGTATGTTGTGTTTGTGTAACACTTTTATAATATATACGCGAGTTATTCAGAAAGACCGGGTTTATCCCATTCTGAATAACTGATTCGACGTGGTGTCGAAGATGAAGACGGTGGTCGAAGACCGGAAGTCTTCACGTCGTTTGGGTGATAACTGATGATCTTGATTGGGCTGTACACCCAAGAAGATGGAAACAGTTGGTGATCGTCCAGGCGTACTTGGAGATCGATGGATATGCGGGGTACTAGGTGCCTCCGGTTTCGTTCAGACCCAGAACGGATTTGTAAATGGACTGTGTGTCTGACATTGGATTTTAGTCCGTGTGATTGATCTCTATTAAATATATATCTGTTTGGCGGCAGAGAATTTATTCTCTTGATTAACGCCCTTCTCTGAGACGTACGAGCTCAGGGGTTATATATTGATGGATATCAAACGCATGGAGTGAATTGCCTGTGTGGCATGCCTAAGTGGCAATTGATCAAGGCTTCTGTTGAAAAGCAAAGTCTTGTGGTGATGATCAAAGCACAGCCTGTGTGGCATAGCTTTGTGTAACGTGAGTTCGCGAGTTTCACACCCGGTATGAACCAAAAACGGGAGACGGACCTCAGGGAGGACTTGCGTTTCTTTCTAGCTAGAAGTGGCGTCAGTGGTTTTACACGCCCTGACGAGTTTGACTTATGTGGTTGTTGCTGTTGCGAGGCGCCTCGGTTATGTCGGTTTCGGCCGGTGCATTCTGGTCGGCAGACGGACCAGACTTACACCCCATAGGGTAGGGAAACGTAGTGTTCAGGCATAATAATCCACATCGGTGGACCGGCCCTGACGATCTAAAGGCTTGCCTGCGCGCTTGCCTGTGGCTCGGGCTAGAGAGTCACGAATCGGTTGAGGACTATCTTTTGCCTCGGTTCATAGACGGAAATCCAATTTCCAAATACGTGACATTTGCGGTTTTATTTGTAAACCTATATATGGCGACATGATATATGGTACCCATGCCGCCTATGATTGATACTTATGATTTGAAGTTGTTTTATACACTATGCACTTATTATAATAGTATCAAATGATTTGTTTTAAAACGTATAAAGCATTCTTTGGCTGTTATAAGGGAAAACCCTATCCCCCGGCTTGCGTTGCATTGTGTGATAGGACCTGGGTCTTATAACAGCTTCATTTTTCTTTATTTAGCATCGCGCTGTTTGTTTTATGCACTGGTATTCTTGGGAGGAAACCCGTTCCGTGTTATACGGCGTGGTCCCTTGATTTACCTAACTTTTAAAATAAAGAATAATAACTGTTTTAGTTCTCACACCAGTCACATGACTGACCTGGAGTTTATTGTTTTAACCTAAACTCTGGGTGCCCCTATTTTGACACGGGCAGCTAGTAGTTTTGGTTTTGCAGATTTATATTCACAGGATCCTGGTTTACAGCTGGAACGATATCCAGAAAGCTTTGTATCCGTATATCTACTTCTAGTTGTGTATTGTATTATTTTCCGCTGCTATGTATTTAAATGTAATTTAAATCTCTGATATTTCTGTGTAATATTCATTGTTACTCTGTATATTCTTGTAATCTGATGCATTGTTGTAATATACAGTGAAATGTTCTTTTATATGCGTTCTGTTGTGGTTTGTTCTCGAACTATCCGACGCTTTCCTTTACGGGGAAGTCACGGGTCGTTTCAGTTGGTATCAGAGCTTTGGTTTACAAAGCTCAGAGAACAAGACACATTAGAACCATACGAAAGAATTCATCAGAAATTGGATTAGTAATATCCAACGAGAATGACTCGTTAAAGATGGGATCAGTAGTATCCTAGAACGAGTGTGAAGAGTATATTTTTAAAAATGAAAACAAATCTTGTTTTGAAATATAAATCAATTATTCGTATTTGGTTATTTATTTATATTGATGTGGACAATCCAGTATATATTGATTTTGCGTATACGTCTGATCCGCGTGTATTCGAAATTTTAATATGCTGGATAGATATAGAATCACATTCTAGTCGTCCGGAGATGTTCTGATGGTGGTTCGAAACATCATCAGCATTTATTTTCGAGTGACGAAGGTGTGATATCTATATATTTCCATTAGACTGGTGTGAGAACCAAAACTTATATATGTAGCTAGAACACATTGTTGTGAATTGGCATCAAAAACATGATTTTCTGTATATATATCAAAGCTATGCATTTGAAAAACTAATCGACTAATTGATTGATGGTTGTATTGTTTGATTATTGTTTGAATAATTAAAATTTGAACCATTTAGTTCATTTGAGTCAAATATTGAATTGTATTGAAAATTGGTCGCATCTGCTTGCATATACATGTATATCATTGAACAGGTCATAGCAAGGAGGCTAGAGCCGAAGAATAAAATTTGTTTGCCCGACAAATAGGTACATGTTTACTACATAATTTACTGTTTTGTTTGGGTGATGATGATTTTGTGAGCCTATTGGCTAGCCGCTTGGCTTTTTCTTTTTCTTTTTGAGATCTGAAGGACCGGGGAAGCTATTTGAAATTCCCCGATGCTCCCATTGCAGGGGAGGTTATGGCGAAATTTTTCGAAAATTTAGGGAGTTAGCCAAATTTTTGAAATTTTGAAAATTCTCAAAAACTGAAAATTTGGAGAACGGAAGCCAAATCGAACGTAGAGTTGAATGATCAAACCACTTTCGACTTTGTTCCTTTTCGGGGACGAAAAGTTTTAAGTGGGGGAGATTGTAACAACCCGCAAATTCTGGGCCAGTTTAAAATTTTTATTTTGGCAATTTTAGCGAATTTAGATTATTTAAAATGAATTATTTTAAATAATATCGACGAGAAATTTATTTTGAATATAATTCGAACGTATATATTATACGCGCCGTCGTTAGAATATAAATATTTATATATAATTATAAATAGAATTGAAAATGGCGCGGTAGTTCGATAATTCGATTTCAAACTTCAATTGAACATACCGGGTGCAAAACAATCCGGATTTTAGTGAAACCAAAAATAATGGAATCTAATAGTGAATATCTTTCCAACGAATCCGACAAATCAAAATTTCATGGCAGGAATCAAAAGATATGTCCAGTTGAAAATTCTGAATAGTCGCTATGGAATTCAGGCCCTTAAAAATGGACATTTTGCAAATGACCTCGGATTTCGACGAAACCAGTTTTGTTGGGTCCGGGATGCGAAGTTATTGCTAGATTCCAAATTTCATAATTTTTCGAATCAATATGTGAGCGTGGTAAAGGAAAACGCGTTTGACCGGTTTCAGTTGATTTTAATCGACTGGAAATTGGCCATTTTTCAAACGGTCTCAGAATTCGACAAAACTAGTTTTATTAGGACTGTATCGTCAATACGAAGTTAGAAAATATTTTTCTGCAATTTTTAAAGTTCGTATGTGACCCCGGTAATTTGAAATGTACGTTTAAAATTCAATATAGTGATTTAAATGTAAATTAAATGGAAACTGATTCAAACGGTCGAATCAGCTTGCGATATATATCCCATTGTGTTCAGAATAGGGGTAATACGCTATGGACGACAGGCGGTGGGCCTCGTTGCGAGGTCGTATGAGAAAGTCAACTTTAGATTGAATTAAATAATTAAATAATAATAATAAAAAAAAGAAATTCCTTTCTCCCCCTTATTTCCCTCTGCCCCCCCCCTGTTCAAATCGACAGAATAAAAATAAAAAAAGAAAAAGAAAAAAAAAGGGAGGCGATGACGGAATCGCGCAGCCCCCCCTCGTCATCGACGACGATGCCCCCCACCTCCGTCCAAGCTCGCCGCCCCCCTTTCTTTTCCTCCTCCGACAACTCTCCTCTCTCCCCTCATCCAATTCGTGACCCAATTCCCCAAAACCCGCGCTGCCCTAGCCTTCGACGGAGCCGCCGACCACCTGGAACCGCTCCACCCACTGCACCACCTCGACTGCCAAACCCCCTCCCTCTTATGAAAAAAAAAACCGCTGTAAGTTAATTTATTTTATATTTCTTTATTTTATTTATATTGTTTTAAAACTGAATTTTTTTTATTGTTTAGAAACTGAAAATAACATGGTTTAATTAAAATCAGTTCTATAAAAAAAATGGTTTATTATAAAAATGTAATTTTTATAATAGAAAAGGCGGGATTTTTATTGTAGTAAAAGATTTGGGTTTTGAAAACTTAAAAATGTGATTTTTATATGTTAAGCTTCGGAAGAAAAATATGATTTTTATATGTTAAGCTTCGGAAGAAAAATGTGATTTTTATATGTTAAGCTTCGGAAGAAAAATGTGATTTTTATATGTTAAACTTCGAAAGTAAAAATTCGATTTTTATATATTGAATAGCGAACTAAAAATTCGATTTTTATATATTGAACTTCGAACTAAAAATTCGATTTTTATATATTGAATAGAGAACTAAAAATTCGATTTTTATATATTGAACTTCGAACTAAAAATTCGATTTTTATATATTGAATAGCGAACTAAAAATTCGATTTTTATATATTGAATAGCGAACTAAAAATTCGATTTTTATATATTGAACTTCGAACTAAAAATTCGATTTTTATATATTGAACTTCGAACTAAAAATTCGATTTTTATATATTGAACTTCGAACTAAAAATTCGATTTTTATATATTGAATAGCGAACTAAAAATTCGATTTTTATATATTGAACTTCGAACTAAAAATTCGATTTTTATATATTGAATAGCGAACTAAAAATTCGATTTTTATATATTGAATAGCGAACTAAAAATTCGATTTTTATATATTGAATAGCGAACTAAAAATTCGATTTTTATATATTGAATAGCGAACTAAAAATTCGATTTTTATATATTGAATAGCGAACTAAAAATTCGATTTTTATATATTGAACTTTGAAATAAAAATTCGATTTTTATATATTGAACTTTGAAATAAAAATTCGATATTTACATATGTAGTGAAAGCGGACAACGAAGGTGACAAAAAGGCGGGAACGACGAAGATCTCTACCATAGAAGTGCCGTGGAGCTAGGATAGCTATAAGTGAGAATTTCTCACTCTTCAATTTATTTTTTAGTTATATATATATATACTAGGATGCAGACGGTGCTTAGTAGCACCCGACACAATCGTCCACAGACCATGGACTTGTTTGTTTGATTGAAAATTAGTTAGATTATTTGGTTGGAATTGTGTGGTGAAATGAATTGATTTGATTGATGTGTGAATGGCGTGGGCCTTCACTAGACCGGGGATTAGGCTAGGCCTTGTCCCGTTTCTAGTATCGTGCCGTTATGCCGCCGAAATTTTCTAAAATGTGTTAGAAAAATAAAAATATCATTTTATTGAATAAATGAATTGAATAGAAATTCATAGGTTGAAATAAAATGTTTTATCGTTAAAAATATAATTTTTAACGTGAATATGAAAATAGTGAAGTGAACAAAATAAAATATTCATTTACAAACCGGACGGTTTGTTTATGTACACTGATTTGACTGACATTGATTGGGACGATAAATTTTACACATCGCCCAACTGCACAACTAAAATCTGTGTTTGATTGTTTGAAAACCCCACACGGGTGTTGGGATGAAATTTGAAGTTCACTCATCCTAATTGATTAAATATGTCGATCGATTGATTGACAGGCTGTTATAAGCGTTAGATATCTTTATTTGATGCTTATACAGTGTAGTGCACTTTGGTTGATGGTTGATCATTTTTCAATGCTATTATATACATGTGTTGTATGAAAATCCATATAATTAATTTTATATGGTAATTGATTGGGCCTCATTCCAGTTTAGAAATGGAAATATTTGAAATAGAAATATTTGAAATAGAATATTTGAAAATAGAAATTTATGAAGTCGTGTTGATTAGTTTGACGCCATTTTGACTTGAACGATATTTATATCGATTTTAAACGATTTCGAAATGAAGTGAATTGAAAACGATTTCGAAATGAAGTGAATTGAAAACGATTTCAAAGTGAATTGAAAACGATTTCAAAGTGAATTGAAAACGATTTCGAAATGAAGTGAATTGAAAACGATTTCGAAATGAATTGAATTGAAAACGAATTCAAAGTGAATTGAAAACGATTTCGAAATGAAGTGAATTGAAAACGATTTCGAAATGAAGTGAATTGAAAACGATTTCGAAATGAATTGAATTGAAAACGAATTCAAATTGAATTGAAATTTGAATTGAATAGAAATGAATTTTAAAACGAATCTATAAAGAAGAATTCAATTGTGATTTGAATTGAAAAGGAAGTTGAAAATGTTTTTTGAAACGAATTCAAAACTATTTATATAATTCGTTTTAAATAGAAATCGACGAAGTATATATTATATATATTATATATAGAATATAATGGACTGAATAGAACGCGCCGCGCCGCGGCAGTTCGCGAATTTCGACCATTGATTTCAAACGGACATTACGGGAGATCCGACCGTCGGATTCTCCTAAAACCGGAACCGTTGGGTTCGTATCGAAGAGAGCTTTCTAACGAATTGAGAAATTAGAAATCTAACGGTTGGATTTGGAATTATGTCCAAATCAAATTTGAAAAAGGTCGCTGTAAGTGCAGTTCGATGGCCATTGGTGGAAATCGACTGTACGGGCCTTGATAAAATTATTAAAAATAGTAATAATTTGTGTAAAATCATAAGAAATGATTTGTGAAGATTTGGGATGAAAAACTCCATATTTGAAAAGATAAAAATATATTTTTATCGAAATGAACTAGTTTTGAACTAGAAATATAATTCTATTTATTTTTAAATAAATAAATTGAATTTGAAAAGGGTTTTAAAAATAACCAGAATTTCCAATGATTGCATTGGAGTGGATTTGAATCGAAATTGTCTTCGGAATATTTCGATGTTGGAATTCGTGATTATACAGATGTTGTTATGGGAATTTGAAAGATATACATTTATATCGTTATTTCAATACGACATTTGTTAATCGTAGAATTTGATATTGAATATAAGCCGATATATTTTCTATTCAGAGCCTTGTATTGAATATCAAATGTGATTTGGATTTGTCGTGAATGGTGTCTTCACTAACACTGTTCTTGAACCCAGTTGTGAAAAGATTAAATCTTTTTATTTGGATTTAATGAAGTGTACCAATTAAATGAGATTTCATTGGAATTGAATTGATATTGATTTTTGGGTTTATCGTGAACAGTGTTTTAAATAACACTCGTTCTTTAACCCGATAATTAATGAATGTGATTTTGGGTTTATCGTGAACTGTGTTTTTAAATGACACTGATTCTTTAACCCAGAGAAATATTAAAACTAAGTGGAGTTTTAATGAATCTTTAATTAGATTGAAAAGATCGAGAATGGAGTATCACCAGTTTTACTACAGGCGATAGTTAAATCTTTAATTAGATTTGAACGTGAAATGGTAATTGAATTTACCGATAACACTGTGGTGTTAGATATGAAGTATAACCAGTTTTACTTCATGGGATGAATAGGTTGGGATTGGGAAATAAAATAAATGATTACTTCGGTGTGGTTCGCTAATCCCGACTAGTTTGAATTGATATTCAAAGGAGATTAAAGAATAAATTTAAAGAATTTATCTTGGATAAAATTAATGGGAACTTTTCCCAAAGTATAGGAATATTCGAATAAAAGAATATTCTGAATTGGAATGAGGCGTATGTTGTGTTTGTGTAACACTTTTATAATATATACGCGAGTTATTCAGAAAGACCGGGTTTATCCCATTTTGAATAACTGATTCGACGTGGTGTCGAAGATGAAGACGGTGGTCGAAGACCGGAAGTCTTCACGTCGTTTGGGTGATAACTGATGATCTTGATTGGGCTGTACACCCAAGAAGATGGAAACAGTTGGTGATCGTCCAGGCGTACTTGGAGATCGATGGATATGCGGGGTACTAGGTGCCTCCGGTTTCGTTCAGACCCAGAACGGATTTGTAAATGGACTGTGTGTCTGACATTGGATTTTAGTCCGTGTGATTGATCTCTATTAAATATATATCTGTTTGGCGGCAGAGAATTTATTCTCTTGATTAACGCCCTTCTCTGAGACGTACGAGCTCAGGGGTTATATATTGATGGATATCAAACGCATGGAGTGAATTGCCTGTGTGGCATGCCTAAGTGGCAATTGATCAAGGCTTCTGTTGAAAAGCAAAGTCTTGTGGTGATGATCAAAGCACAGCCTGTGTGGCACAGCTTTGTGTAACGTGAGTTCGCGAGTTTCACACCCGGTATGAACCAAAAACGGGAGACGGACCTCAGGGAGGACTTGCGTTTCTTTCTAGCTAGAAGTGGCGTCAGTGGTTTTACACGCCCTGACGAGTTTGACTTATGTGGTTGTTGCTGTTGCGAGGCGCCTCGGTTATGTCGGTTTCGGCCGGTGCATTCTGGTCGGCAGACGGACCAGACTTACACCCCATAGGGTGGGGAAACGTAGTGTTCAGGCATAATAATCCACATCGGTGGACCGGCCCTGACGATCTAAAGGCTTGCCTGCGCGCTTGCCTGTGGCTCGGGCTAGAGAGTCACGAATCGGTTGAGGACTATCTTTTGCCTCGGTTCATAGACGGAAATCCAATTTCCAAATACGTGACATTTGCGGTTTTATTTGTAAACCTATATATGGCGACATGATATATGGTACCCATGCCGCCTATGATTGATACTTATGATTTGAAGTTGTTTTATACACTATGCACTTATTATAATAGTATCAAATGATTTGTTTTAAAACGTATAAAGCATTCTTTGGCTGTTATAAGGGAAAACCCTATCCCCCGGCTTGCGTTGCATTGTGTGATAGGACCTGGGTCTTATAACAGCTTCATTTTTCTTTATTTAGCATCGCGCTGTTTGTTTTATGCACTGGTATTCTTGGGAGGAAACCCGTTCCGTGTTATACGGCGTGGTCCCTTGATTTACCTAACTTTTAAAATAAAGAATAATAACTGTTTTAGTTCTCACACCAGTCACATGACTGACCTGGAGTTTATTGTTTTAACCTAAACTCTGGGTGCCCCTATTTTGACACGGGCAGCTAGTAGTTTTGGTTTTGCAGATTTATATTCACAGGATCCTGGTTTACAGCTGGAACGATATCCGGAAAGCTTTGTATCCGTATATCTACTTCTAGTTGTGTATTGTATTATTTTCCGCTGCTATGTATTTAAATGTAATTTAAATCTCTGATATTTCTGTGTAATATTCATTGTTACTCTGTATATTCTTGTAATCTGATGCATTGTTGTAATATACAGTGAAATGTTCTTTTATATGCGTTCTGTTGTGGTTTGTTCTCGAACTATCCGACGCTTTCCTTTACGGGGAAGTCACGGGTCGTTTCATAAAGTAAAGCTAGTAAAGTGGTAACTGAGATTGAATTAGGATGATATCAAGACAAATTGGATTGTGAGATTCAAATTTGAAGTGTAATGGGATAATCAAGTTAAGAGTTAGGAATCGAGAAGAAACTCGAGTTAAAATGAAATTTGGCTTGGTAAAAAGCGAATGGTTGTGTCGGAGATAAAAGTGATTTCAGAATTTGATTGGAATAGCATTGGTATATGCTGAGTTGATAGCATATGAAAGTGATAGAGTTGATATGCCCGACAAAAAGGTACAAGTTTATATTTCGTATGGTATGAGATTTTGATGGGCCGAATTGGCAAGCCGCTTGGCTGTTTGATTTTCTTTTGGGTTGGAAAGGGCCCAAAGAGGCGAGTGGTGGTTCGACCGATTGACCAGTACAAAGGAGGTGCTGGCAAATTTTTTTGAAAAGTTAAGGCGTTAGAAAATTTTCAGGATTTTTGAAAATTTTCGTTGATAAGAATTAATTAATATTTAATTGAAGTTAAATTGGTTCAGTTGAAACTGGAGTTGAGAAGTGAACAAATAAGTTCTAACCAGTCGATAGGGTCGTTCTCTACCTTAGCAATTTCGAGGACGAAATTATTTTAAATGGGGAAGAAGGTAATGACCCGCATTGGCAGAGGTATTATAATTAATTTATTTAATTATTTAAATAGTGAATTAGAGAATTTAATGGTCGGTTAATAAAATAATGGTGAATATTTAATTAAAATAATAATTAAATAATATATTTAATTCTGAATTAATCAGAATTGGCTGAAATGGCGATATGATGTGAACTGGATCATCTGTGATATTTAATTCAGTTTAGAATTGAGTTAGAATAACGAGTATATTATATGAACGACAGTTTGAACGTATAATTTTATTATAATTAAAATCGAGCTCGAAATGGCGCTGCAGTTCGTAAATTGGCGATTCGAACTTCAACTGAATGTACAGGATTCGTTTTAAGCCGGATTTCTGTGAAACAAGAAACGTGTGGAGCTGGTGGAGTATATCTTTCTAATGGAAGAGAAAAATCGGGATTTCGTCGTGTAGATTTTGATTTACGTCCAAATCAAATTTTAGAAAAGTCGCTGTGGAATTCCTTTATAATTTATAAAGGAATTATTTATATTTTAAAAAGGAATTTCAATATAAATTGAATATCGATAAATCTGAAATCTGAAATATCAAGCTGTAAATTCAGATATGATATTCTGGAGTTGTACGATATCACATGTGAAGATATACGATAATATTAATTTATTTATAGTTAATTTAATAATATTTAAATATATTTATATATTTAAATGGGTCGTTCAGAGCTTTAAAAATAGCCACTTTTGCAAACGACCTCAGAATTCGACAAAACTAATTTTGTTGGATCCGCAATGTCAAATAGTTGTTAGATTTCCAGTTCCGTGATTTTTAGAGTCACTGTGTGGCCGTACGGATTTTTGGAGTGAAAAACATTCAGTATTTTGACAGTTAAAAATACGCTGTGTGAGCATACGAAGTCGGAATTCGACGAAACCAATTTCGTTGGGACCGTAATGTCAAACTCTAGCAGTGTGTCCAGTTTTGTGATTTTTGGGTATCGTATGTGATCACAGGAATTTTAGAGGACATAGGAAAATAGTGTTTGCTTATAATTTAATATAATAATCGAATGTTAAATTATATATAAAAAAAATCCTATATAATAACTTCAATTTTCTAAACCTAAGTCCATATCTTCATTTAGTCAAAACAAGAAAAAAATCCGCCATGATAATTTTTGCTCCTCAGTAAGCATTTCGATCTTCAAAAAAATCAATATAAAAGTGTAATAAAATCTTTAAAATCAAAGGATAACATTTTTGAGTTGCCAGTGAGATGCTTCTCCGGTTAGTACCCGTTAGGGTTTGTTTGAAGAAATTTTCGTTCGATGGAAGTAAGGTCAGACGCGAGGTAGGGTTCGACGTTTTGAAGAGCTTGAGCATTGATTTGAGCAACTGAGTTTGGATTTTGGTATTAGATCGGGAACCGCACTTGTGCGTATTGTTTTGGGTTATTCGGTGTTAAGAATGTTCGCAAGTCCTGTAGCTTGCACAGAGAAAACATTGCGACAGTTTTTGCAAGGCGAGTGCGAGTTGAGGGAAAGTCGGATGAGGATGAAGAGGAGGTTAAGTGATGGAGTTTGGTGATTTTTGGTGATTTAATTGTGAAGAGTTGAGGGAGCATGGAACCTTGGATGTCCGGCCATTTAGCTGTGCTTGCAGTGTAGTTCAATTTTAGGGGAGAAACGCGAGTTGTCAGGGACTGGCATGGAAGGAAGTAGGGGTTGACAACATAAAGTTCGGTGATGGTAATTTGTGGAAGATGGAGATGTCGGAGGTTTAAGGAGGCACAAATGGCCATGTTCTTTTGTTCGAAGTTCTGGAGTGTGGTGATTTCAATTGGAGAAGAACAGATAAAGCGTGCGGGTCTGTTGAGGCGTATTGGGCCGGGATGGATTTGGTGAGGCCCGAAACAAAAGATATTTTTGTTAAATTTATTTTAAAAAGGTATTATTTTGTAAAGTCGATAAATATCTCATACGATATCGGTTTTTAGCGAAACAAGATCCATCGGGATCGCATGGATGGACAATACAACATGGAACCGACTAGAAGTAATTCTGAGCTCATTACAATTTATGGCGAAATAAATTGTCCGTCTGAATCAAAGACAGTTAATCGTTTTTAACGATAACAGTCCAATGTGAGTAAATCTCACTAACTCTGAACAGTTATAAATTCATGTTGTATTTTTAGAACTGTTAAATATTGGCTGATTGACTGTGTGTTGATTGTTTGATTGAACTGCTAGTCAGTTAGTTGAATTTCTATATTGATTCTGTTTAACAGAATATATCATATGGAACTGAAAGTGATGTTATCTATATTGTTTAACATATGTGATGCAGGGAGACAGGTTGGAGGAAAACATTTATTTTACTGTGATTCATATATTGTGATATATGATGTGATATATAATCTGTTGTTGATTATGTGTGTTTGGACGATATTTTATCGTTGTTATATGGTATGTTAAATACCATAAGAAATGCTGGATGTGGGAAGGGGATTTTTAAAGTGTATTTTGAAAATGAATTATTTTATATAAAATCGATGGATTTTATATAGAAAAGGAAAAGGATTTTTATAAAAGAAAATAATTATAAAATCAAAGGATAAGTTATAATAAAAGGAAATATTTATTTGTTAGAATAAATAGAACATAATATAAAAGGGATTTTAAAAAATCAACATATTTTATAAAAGGAAATATTTCGAAAGTAAATAAAGGGGAAAATGTTTATAAAATGGATAGGGTTTTATAAAAGGGAAAAATGTTGATAAAACGAATAGAATAGAATAAAGGAATATTTATTTGAGAAAATAAATAGAATAAAGGAAATATTTATTTAGAAAATAAATACGATAAAAGGAGTTAGAATTAATCAGTTAGAATTAAAGGTGTTAAATCGAATATGGTATTCGAAAGTAGTAAATTGAATTAGTTATTCGAAAGTTGTTAGTCGAGTCGAGTTAGCTGAATAGATTTAATCGAATATTTGTTAATCAATTAGAGTTAACCAGTTAAGTTAACCAATTAGAGTTAATCGGTTAGAGTAAATCGATAGAGTTAAATTGAACTAGAGTTATTCAAATGGAGTTATCGAATATTAGTTTATTCGAATAGAGTTAAAAGAAAGGAATTATCGATTATTAGTTTAATCAAGGTGAGTAATCGAATATAGTTTATTCGAATATAAAGTAAATAGAGTTAATCGAATATAGTTTATTCGAATATAAAGTAAATAGAGTTAATCGAATATAGTTTATTCGAATATAAAGTAAATAGAGTTAATCGAATATAGTTTATTCGAATATAAAGTAAATAGAGTTAATCGAATATAGTTTATTCGAATATAGAATCAATTGAGTTAATCGAATATTAGTGATTCGAATAGAGTAAAAGGAGTTATCGAATATAGTTTATTCGAAAGGAGTTAAGTGAAACGAGTAAATCAATAGCGTTAGTCCGATAGAGTTAATCAAATAGCGTTAGTCAAATAGAGTTAATCTAATAGCGTTAGTCCAATAGAGTAAATTGATAAGGGTTAATCGAATAGAGTAAATTGAATAGAGTTATCGAATATACCTTATTCGAAGGAAAGAATTATCGAATAGAGATGATTCGAAAGAGAGTTACGTAAGGAAGTTTGTAAAAAAATTAAAAGGTGAACTTTGTCTATTTCAAGGTTAGAAACGTTGTTCAGTTAAGGTCTGAGAGGTAGTATTACCCCAACTTGATTGACTTCGTTTTTAATTTAGAAATGGGTAAGGTTCAAGAGTGAAAGTGATTAAGTGAATTTAGTAAATAAGTAAAGTGGTTTGAGTTGGCATCGCGGTGGTTTGTTTAAACATCTGTCTAAGTCCAATGAAGAAGCTTTGGAAATGTTTTCCAAATAAGAAACCAGAAATGTTTTCTAATAAAGAATACAAGAAATGGAAATGTTTTCCATTGTTAATAACGTATATTTTCCAAATTTAGAAAATAATAAATATTGAATATAGGGAAACAGGAGATAAGTAAATTAATGAAATAAAGAGATAAATGTTGAATGATGTTTGATCGATATAAATTTCCATTTGGAAATGATATCGTTGTTTGCACACCTGTTTTCTTCGATAGTTAAATCACAGACTATCGAAGTTTTGACCATTTTAACGTTGTTAATATGGAGAGACCGGTTGGATTATTATCCAAAGAACCACTCTGTATTGGCATAAGCGTTGCGAATCATATATGCCAAAGGAAATTGAAGGCGGAGTTATGCAAGGGCTATCCTGTTTACAGAATAGTGCCTTCGGTTCATCCTGTTCCTGGATGACTTGTATGGACGGATGTCTGATAGAGTATTTCCAGACGATCACGTATATTGATTTCTCCAACCGTACCAAGAGTGGAAGCGGAGAAGGAAACTTCTTTTAGCTAACATATAATGTATGGTTGAGGACGTCAATCAGTGATTTGATGGATTTGACGATGTGGAATTCAAAGTGAATCTGGTGTGATGATAAAGCGTAGCTTCTAGCCTCACATCCGGTAAATGACAGAAATCGGGCAGGCAGCATGGCTAAGTCGGTCGCACCGAAGTAGGGTGTATAATCACTCGATCTAGAGTTTC
This sequence comes from Allium sativum, assembly GCA_030737875.1. Taxonomy (NCBI): domain Eukaryota; kingdom Viridiplantae; phylum Streptophyta; class Magnoliopsida; order Asparagales; family Amaryllidaceae; genus Allium; species Allium sativum. Next base: position 106,230,220 of record CM060909.1, read on the forward strand.
ATTTATTTCTAAAAATCTATTGTTGATGCTGTCCCATTCGGGAATGGTTGCTGATCCCAACCGTTGGTGATATACATTCGATACACTCAAGCGAAATGAGTGGTCGGTCATGTGTGGCCGGGTTGCAAGATGTTCTTGTTGAACCCAGTGTATTCCTTTCTAGAGGTACACTAGCAGAAGGTGGTTCCATACCTTGTCATAGTTTGAAATCCATTACCCAATACGTGCTTGCGGTTTTGATTGTATACAATATATGTAGAACGTGAGATGAAAGCGTTTTTGCTAGATGATTATTATATTGTGGTTGATAGACATTATTATAATATCAAAAAGGTTTTTGATATAAAGATAATTTGGATTCTCATAAGGGAAAAACCCGTTCCGTTATACGGCGTGGTCTTATGAGATATCGTTTACTTGTTCAACTGTTTTAAACTGTTTTACTCATACCAGTCCCATGACTGACCCGGAGTTTATTTGTTTGTTTCCCTAAACTCTTGGGTGCCTAAATTTGTACGGGCAGCCAAGTAGTCGGGATTTTTCAGATACACTTGAAGAGCTGGAGCAGGAGGCTTCAGGATCATATAGCTATAGTTATTTCCGCTGTGTTGTAAGTATTGTACTGTGATAATGATGTATATTCAAGTACAGATGTATATTTCAAGTTATGTTATATATATTATATGTTATTCGTTCCGCTGTGAGATTCGTGTTACTCTGATGTTGTGTTCTTCTTCTTCTTCTATTCTAAGTTTCTATCTTATCTTTCCTCACCCTCTAATTTCTTTCACTAATTACCAGGATTTTTCGATGTTTTGGTTATCGACATCGAGTTTATGTCGATAACCAAAGTCGCTCAAAATCCGGGTCATTACAACTAACTCGACTTAATTAACTTCTATCGATTAACTATTATTTGATTTAACACCATTCGCTTGACTCTAGATCGCAGCGATCACAATGGTTACGCCTGATTCCCTCAGGAAACATCCACCGCCGTAGGCTATCTGCAGCCCTGCGAATTACGCTAGCAGTCGTACGAAATGACAACTTATCCTGAATAACTATGTTTGACTAACTCTAGCTCAAATAACTATATTCGATCAACCCTAATTGAATAACAAATATCCCTTTTCTATTTGTCTATATTTATTTCATATAAATATTTTCCTTATATAATCCCATCCATTTTCTAAATAAATATTTCCTTTTACAACTTTATTTATTTCTAAAATCTTATTTCTATTTTATCTATTCGTAAATATTTTACAAATATTTCCTCTTTAAATTCTATTTGTAAAATGTTTTACAAATATTCCTCTTTTCAATCCCATTTGTAAATGTTTTACAAATGTTTACCTTCTATTTTACTTGTAAATATTTTACAAATATTTTTCGTTTATTTTCCCAAAATATCCTATATAGTTCTCCCTTTCAAAATATCTTATTTATTTCTATTAAGTATTCTAACCAAAAACGGTCTTTTACACTCCCATATAATTGCTAATAATATTATACAGGAGTCCCTTATTTTAATTCCAAACCTCTCCTTTTATAAAATCTATTTGATTTTATAAAATTCTTTAAATTAAAATTTTCCCTTCACAATTTCCTTTATTATAAAATCCTTGTATTTTATATAAGCATTCTTATTTCATTATACACTTGAAAATTCCTTTTTATCATTTCAGAATTTCTTTTGGTATTTAAAGGTACCAAATAACAATGATCGAACATACATAATCAACAATTGATCATAAATCACATCATATATCAAATTATCTGAAAAACAACAAATAAATGTTGAGGAACCCAGTTGGGTCCCTCCAACCAGTTTCTCTGCATCCACATATGTTAATCAACATAAATAACACAAATATAAAATATTCTGATAAACAGAGTCAGTATTCGATTAACGGTTTATATATATCGTTATAGATATTTTCAACCAATCTAACTAGCAGTTCAACCAAACAGCCAACACACAGCAAACAACCATTATTTTTCAATTCTAAAAATATTTTATAAAAATGTAAATTGATCAGAGTTAGTGAGATTTACTCACATTGGACGGTGATCGTCAAATAACGATAATTGATCATTGATTTGATTCAGGCGTTAAATTTCACCATAAATCCAAACGAGCTCCAATTCACTCCCAGTCAGTTCCATGATGTAGCCACCATCCATACGATCCCAATGGATCTAACGGTTTGAAATTATGATATCATACGATCAAGATATTTAGTTTTCAAGTTTGGATGCAATTTAATTTAAATTAAACCTAATTTAATTTCTTCATCGGGCCTTACCATATTTAATCCGGCCCATCCAACCCTTTAAAACCTCAGCCGCACCTTTATCCTTCTTCCCCAACATCGTGAAATCCTCCAGGAGACGCAGCTGGCCATTACCGCTCCGTTCTCCACCTCGTTCACCAATCCAAAGCAATCTTCTTCCTCCACTTCGAAATCTGCACAACCCCAAGCCATCCAAGTTAATCTCAACGTCCCCATTTCTTTTGCGTTCGAAACAACCCACGGAAGGCTACTGTACTAGATCGACATCGTTCCTCATATCAAACCCCAATTTTTGCTCACACAGATGCGGTTTACTCCTCTGAATCCAAAACTGATACCCATTTCCCGATTTGATTCACCAAAAGCTCGCCAATCCGAACCCTAATTCTCAAAAGACCGACGCTGTACACATCGCGATGAACGAACAGCGGTCGAACCACTTCTAACTGATGCCAACGTGAAGAGCGTCTCACTGTCAATCCAAATCTATGTGTATTTTGATTTATAGGATTTTGTTTAAATTTATTTTGAATTTTCTTTTATGGATTTTCCACGTTTAAGAAGAAGGAGGTGGAGGCCGGTTTCTGGTTTTGCAGAAAGTGGTTTAGGGTTAGTGAGTAGGGTAGTGTATTTATAGGAAGAAAAAAATATTTTTTTTAATTGCTTATTATATTTATTTTTAAGCAAATGTTATTTGTATTCGTCCTCTAAAATTCCTATAATCACCTACGATTCCCAAAAATTACAAAATTGGACATACACCTTCAGTTCGACATTACGGACCCAACGAAACTGGTTTCGTCGAATTCCGACTCCGTTTGCTCATACAGTGTATTTTTAACCACCAAAATACTTTCTGTTTTTCACTTTAAAAATTCGTACGGCCACACAGTGACTTTAAAAATACCAAACTTGGAATCTAACAACAATTTGACATTGCGGATCCAACAAAATTAGTTTCATCGAAAACGGAGTTCGTTTGCAAAACTGGCTATTTTTAAAGCTCTAAATAACCCCTTTTAAATATATAAATATATTTTATAATAGTTAAATTTAATATAAATAAATATATATTATCATATATATCCACAATATATATCATACTACTGCAGAATAAATATATATGGATTTACAGCTCGATATTTCATCATCAGAGTTATATCGATATTCGATTTATATTTAAATTCTTTTATAAAATTAAATATACCGTTATGGTTTTATGGCGCTGTTTTTCTGAGAATTTGATTTGGACATAACTCAAAATCTACACGACGAAATCCCAATTTTTCTCTTCCACTAGAAAAATATACTTCACCAGCTCCTAACATTTCTTGTTTCACAGAAATCCGATTTAAAACGGACCCTGTATATCCAATTGAAGTTCAAATCGCCAAATAGCGAACTGCCGCGCCATTTTGAGCTCGATTATAATTATAATATAATTTACACGTTCAAACTGTCGTTATTTAATATATTCGCCAATATAATCCAACTCTAAAGTGAAATATATATTTTAAATACTCCAATTCACATTATATTGTGAATTCCACTATATTTGATTATTTTTGAATTAAATATATTATTCTATTATTTATTTTAATTAAATAAATCAATATAATTAAATTCAACGATCATTTAATCCTCTAAATCACTTTATAAATAATTAAATTAATTAATTATTATACTTAAAAATAGGGGTCATCACATAAGATTTAGGTTTGATTTGCTAAGCAATTTTGTGTGCTTAGTATTCACAAGAAACAAGCTAAATTCTATATACCGAAAGCTATTTGGCTTGTTTGTTAATTAATCTGTGATTGTCACAATATAGCCATATATGAGAGATTAGTGTAGATCGACTAGTGCAAACCACCTAGGAAGGACGACATCAGCTAGTGATTTATAATGAATGACATATTTTTCAAATCATAGTAAGTTATTTACACCGACAGCTCTGAACACTTGCACTTAGGCTGATTCTTGCCATTTTGTAGCAAAATGTGTTTCTAGTACATACAATAAATATCATATTTTTAGCAGCCTTCTTTTATACGATTGAGCTGCATATTATCAAAGGCTTAAGAAATTAAGATGCTCCAACGTGAATGTTTTGTTTATTTTTAAATAATCATAGTTAAGGGGGTAAATCCTCATTTTTGCTACCATAGATATGTGTTATGATGTTCAGATAAAGTGCGCGACTAGGTTCATTAAGCAAAAGACACTTGTATCATTTAGATAGGAATTCTAGACTTGGTTTTTTGTTCTGCATGATTTTCCAGTTTGCACTATTTACTTATTCTTGACGTTTCTTTATTAAACCATGTGTATTGCTTCCACGTATGGTTTACTGCTTTTGTCCTGATACCTTAAATATGTCTCAAAACATTATCAATCTTTTATTATGCCTAGAACTACTGTAAAATTTTGAGTTAAACTTGTAAATTATGCCCCTTGCTATTTGGGAACGATGGTTACAAATTTTCATTTATACATCTAAAGTTCTGAACCATTTGTTTTGACCTTTGGTTTATTTCCTGCTTGCTTACATGGGTCATCAAGTACTTGTCTAAGTTTTGTTTACATGGTAATAAAATAAGTCAGCTAAGTATAATCATATAATATTCGTATTTTTAACCAAAACTATTTATATATCTGTTTTTGCATTTTGGCCTTATTGTTAGCATTATGTTAACTAATATAAAAGAAACATATCTAGCCATTTTAAAATTATATTGGACAACATTGTTATTATTGGATTATTTAAGTATGTTGACTAGCTCGTAAGCGTAACCGAGGAAATCTTGTTTTCCTTTTTCAGATGACGGGACTTCACGTATATGCATTTAAAATTTCATTTATAGAAGTAAATTCATGGAAATTTTCTTTTATATTGAAATTTTATATTCTATAAGACATTATGTTTTTATTTAAACTTATTGTTCATGGCAGTTATTAAAAATATAAAAAATTAAGAAACTTAACACTGGATATGAAAATTCTATAATAGATTCACATGATTCTTTAGTACTCATTCAGATGATTTCTCTTTACATGATTTTGCACCAACTTAATCATCAACTTGACAACTGCATCCTAGAGCAGTTTAGCAATCAAATTTGTAGTGTGAGGGGAATTAGTAAACTTGTAAAAAAGATGGTTTAAAGGTTGCTTTTGAAGTTGGCTTTATTGTTATCTGTTGCTACCGTTATTGTTGAAAGAGTATTTTCAACTAAAGAAGATTGTTATGACCACTATGTAATTGCTTGAAGATGATACGATGAATAACAACCAAATGATTTATATTGAATGAATTTATAGAAGCCGATGGGATTTACCATATCTTTCAAAAAAAATAAAATATGAAGCCTAAAATGATATGTTTGTGAACATTTGACGTTGTGGCATTTTGTCATGCTTAAATTGAATATTAATATGTGAATTTTTTGGTTCAAATATGAGTTAAATTAGTTAAGGAGAAAATGCCCCCCCAAACCCCCTCTTCTTCTTTTTTGGTGTTCCTTCCAAATTTCTGCGTACCCTGCTGTATTCTATATTCATCTATATATAGGAAATACCAGCAATGATTATGCTTAAGTTATCAAGCAAAGCTGCATAAAACTGTTGCCGGCTGTTTAGGTTCATTAGTGCTTATTAGCATATATAGTTCATAATTTACAAATTGTGGGGATTGATAAGAACATACTCTGGGCTTCTATGCCAAACAAATGCATAGCTTCGTTGTCTCTCTTGTTAAAACAGTGCTCATTTAAGACCGTAGGAAAGGTATGATCTATTTCTTTTTCGACATTAAAGGTATCCGTGATGAGCACTTAGGAATATCGTTTGTTTAGTTATTATTCTTAAAACAAGTGTTTTATTAAAGAGACAATACAAAGAAGAATTCATCACCGCTGGGGGGGGGGGGGTGGTTCCACTAGCAGAGCTATACATGCATCATGTTGATCCACTTAAAATGGATTAATGTGATTAAGCATTTGTGGCAATTGGTGTTTTGAATCAATTAGAAATATTAAGTATTGCATATTTGTTGTGCTTAGTATAACACTCATAAACTTTAAATTATATTCTTAAACATACTTTAAATTTTACCAGCATTTAGCCATCATCTTTCTTATTCTAAACGATTGTAAACCATATAATACTATAATCTCATTTAGTACCAATAAATATAACTTCTTTTACTTTATTCAGGTCTCGCTTAAAACACTAGGGAGTAAGGTAAGGCCGAATAAATTTTTTGCTCGAGAGGTAAAATTTAAATGGAGGCCTAATTTAGTTTTTCTCCATGGCATCAAGTTGCTTCCTCAAGTCAACAACTGGTTTATCCTGTTCTTGATATTTTTCTTGCAAATCCTCTATTTCCTTTTCATTTGTTTCAATTGTGACACCCATCTGTTCAATTTGCTTAGCCATTGCCTTCCCTTCACTTTCTTCTTGGAAATATCGTTCTTTTGGTATGTAGACGCCATTCCTCTCATGAGTGGAATAAAGCTCTGATTTAAGTCAATCGATCTCTGAGTACATGTCTTTAATTAAAGTTGATTTCATCATCTTTTAATTTACCTCGGGTCTGTTTTTTAATGTTTTTGCCCTGTGAGCAAAATCTAGTTTTGTATGTTGCTCTATGTTGTTGAATTATTGCATACTGATCTCGGTTAAATGTGTGCATTAGTGGATGTGAAGTGCACTATTATTGAGTACTTCTAGTGGACATGTTTTTGTTTCCTCATATATTATTTTATTTACAACTAGCAATTTAAAACTTGCTCTCAGCTTTGGGAGCTGTTGTTCGCTTTTGATGCTAAAAATGCTCAAATATAACAGTAGTTGAACAAATATTTTTGTTTTTGAAGGTTGTTAATCTCTTCTTGCAGACTCCCATTGATTTGGCAGGTTCTTTTCTCAGGCATCAACATTCATGAGGCAACCACAGGTAACACATGTATTTTTAGTATCTTAAAAAAAAAACAAGGATATAGTTACATACTTACATAGATGTATTGTAATTATACTAGAAACAATATTGGTAATGATAACTAAATTGAATTTGAACCAACAAAGTCTTCAAATTATTGCTAAGTATTAGTAATCTTTCCATCTACATAGGTAACGGGTTTTGTGAGAACATATAATAGATGTATAACATCTCAACCTGTTGACTATATCAAGCCTTTTAATTGTCAAATGCATAAAAATATAATAGTATGTGGATATTATTCAACATGCAGTTTTGTTGAAAGGACTCTGCGGGATTTGATTAAGAATTTTCATACGAAGGAAGCCATTTTGTCGATGCAGTGGGCAAACATTCCCAATGACCATTTTGGTGACAATAAAGTAAGCTTGATTATATCATCATGTACATTAAAATTATGCTAAGTTTCTATATCATCAAATGGACCATCGTACTTTTGTATTTGGCATGGTTTTGGTCTATATATGATATTATCAAGTTTTGGAACTCCATCATTATTAGTCACAGTTAGAATTTTTGATAATTTATTCTTTCTAAAAATTTAATGAAAAATATAATACATGTGCTTATTTTGTCTACATTGTATACTCCATACATATATATTTTTCTTAGAGTACGTATATATTTTGGTAGTGGCATATTTGCGTATATGAGATGTAATAATGACAACGTTAGCAAAATTATCAACTTTTGCTTTATTTTTATTTTATTTTTCTAATTTTTTTAGGATTAGGCTTTAAGGATTAAATACGTTCTAGAGACATTTAAGGATTCAAATGTAGGTACACATAGTGTGTAATATAATCAAATCATGTTTAGACTTCAAAATATTTCATCATGTCTAAATATTCTGTTAGTTCAAAAGAAAATTTGAAGATGATAACTTTCTAAAGGAGACGTAATTAAGTAACTTGGCTTGTCTTTTCTCTAATAGCTTGGTTCTGTTATAGTGGAGAAAACCAGGATTTTGACTAGCATATATAATTCACTTGTTGGATCGTTGTCAGTCTAATATTTTATGTATACCATCTAGGTTAGTAAGATTAAGTTGATGACCAGTATTAACTAATTGGAGTTTATTGTCAACTTTCAAGAATTTTTTTTGTAGACTCTTTTTTAGGTGTTTTGGTGAGTAAATAGTTATTACATCTACTGTATTTGGTCCTTAACTAATTATATTGATATTAGAATTAGAATGCTAGTTAAGTTATTCATACTGAGCCACGTATGTTTAACTTTTTTGATTGGTATGTGAAAACACCATATTAATTGAGATATGCATGCGTAGACTAGTAAATTATATCTATCTGCTTTGAGGATAAAAAAGGATCTCTGGTCCTTCTGTGCACACATCTTCTAGTTTAAGGCCACAATTTATTTGTTGTTTGCTTTCCTCTTGTTTCTACCTTTTGGATCCATGTTTTTAACAGTGATTTGTTTGCATGCTTTTTGCACTTACTGTAGAAATATGTAGCCGTAATAGTGCAATATTTTTACTTCAAAGAACCTTAAGAACACATGTACAATGTCACTTTGATCAATGTCAATTGTCCTGCCCCATTAGAGCTTAGAAAAATACATTTTACATGTAGTTACTAGACATAAAACTTGAAACCATTTCAGCAAAAGGACACATTAGCGTTCATGTTTTATATGGTACATATGTTGTAACAATGTTGGCTATCTTACCTGTGTGTGTGTGCTTTTATTGCAAAAAATTATTAATTGGTTTCTTCCATTTACAATCAAGGATCTAATTGTTTTGATTTACTCACATTGCAATTACAAATGTTAAAAAATACATTCTACAAGTTTACATTTCCATGTAGATGGTGCCATCCTTAGCCGACCACAATAGTCACATATGCCACTGATTCCTCCTTTCTCTAGAGATGAGTTCTTCGGCAGGTAAACACATTTTCAGACTTACATTCATTGTAAATCCTCGGTTTTACCATACACCCAGTAACATTTATTGTGGATTTTATGACAATTATGCATAGTTTGTAACTGGTTAAATATGCTTTTAGATCATATATGGATGTACATGCAGTCATAATGCAATGGTGCGATGGTGATGGTCTTCGACTTGTGCATTTGGACAGTGAATGTGTGGAGTAGAGATTAGATGGGTAGCATGGCTGTGGAAGTTTGATGAAGATGAGCGGTTGGTTGGGGTTTTATTGTAGACTTTAAATTTGAACTATGTTTTATTTTTTGTTATCTTAAATTGACATCAATATGTGAAAACATATATATTGATCTAATTTTTTGTTAGTTGATCCTTTATCTTGCTATCATGAATATGTGTTGCATTTGTTGAGTAATATAAATTTTTTGGGTCATATACAGCTTTTGAATTGTTGTGAAGATTTAATTGATTGCTATTATTATAATATATATTGAAAAGCTTTATAAAAGATAATGTAATACAGAAGTTATAGAGTGTTATAGCGCGATAAACCCGTTATTGAATTAATATTTTATAGCAGCTATAAAGTGTAATAGAAATTTGTTATTTTCATGAAGAATGACATGTTTTATAGCGGCAATTACAAGCTATTATCTTTACGTATGATAGCAGCATATAGCCGCTATAAAATCATACCCTTTTATAGTGGCAGTTTCTATGCTATAATTATTCAACTGTTTTTATAACATGTTGATATACAGCGCTTTTCGAGCCGCTATAGTATTGTTTAATAGCAACTATATGCTGCTATAAAAGACTATTTCTGTTGTAGTGTAAATTGAAAAATATGTAGATTTGGGTTTGTGCATAACATATATATATGCCTTGACTTATAACTTGGGAAAAAAGGGCATATGGTGCAAAATTAAAAGGTGAATTAAAAAGGGGTGTAAAAGTCTATGATTTGAACAGTGAATTGGGCATATAATTAAATATGGGGAAAAAGGAGAAATAATCACCTATAATGACATAGGTAGATTTGGATAAAAATGGAATGTCTAGTAATTACAATTAGGAACTGTAATTGCACTTATGACATGAGGTTAGGTTGGATTAGTGGTGGAAGTTTGCCCGGACCCAACCGGCATATCCAGCAGCCACTAATGTTAAACCTAATGTGAGAGGTCTAAGTGTGCAAATACGAATCGGGCTAAGGCACGAGGTTAGACCGAACTGTGGAATAAGACTGCCCGGACCCGACTGACATATCTAGCATCTACACGTTGTAGGCCTAACGTGGGAGGTTTAGCCCATTATAACCATAATTGGACATGGTAATGAACTGGACTACTTAACCTAATTTAATCTATAAGGATTGTATGATTATGAACTTAAGTTAGGGTTAAGTAAAACTGGATGGGTAGTGGGTGGGTTAAGTAAAATAGAGGGGGTGGGTAGTATTTACATATAGGCCCACGAACTTAACCCAATAAGGTTATGTAATTAAAGACACCTAGTGGTATACGTAACCAGTGGGAAATATAATAAAGTTATGTAATTAAAGACACCTTGTAGGGTGAGCATAACTTGTAGAAATGATAGAATAAGATATGCGTAATAATCTGCTAAGTAAACAACGATAAGTTGTAGTGACGGTGTAAATTGAATTTATGATTAAATGAGAAAGAATGAGGAAAACTTGTAAAATAAATAAACTATATTTAATCATAAATGGTAAGTGACATGTTAATTAGGAAACATGTGAATTGAGATATACTTAATAACGTATTAAGGAGAACATGTTATTGTAATGATATAACAAAGCTAGAATATAAAATAGATTGAGGATTACAGACCTTGGGCCACAATCTCGAGAAAAACATGTTGTGTGCTTATTAATAAACTTAAATGGATTAAGTTATATAATTGAAATTAATAAGAAAGAGAAACTTGGTAAATTGGAATAAGAATTCAATATGAACAGAATAACCATGTTAAATGGGAACCGGGTGAGGTAAGGACGTTACGAATTTTGCCCGGACCTAATTGATCACAAGATCGACTAAAACCGTTCAAAACCCGCATACATTAACTTTGGGAATACAACACATTAGAACAAATAACAGAAGACTTTTATAAACATTACAATAATGTTACATTAGAGTACAGAATATCAGAGTATATCTTGTTTATAATACAACAACGGAAGATTAAATTTACAATAGATTTAATACAATGCAGCGGAAATGAATAAACTGATACAGCGGAAGACTATCCATGCTCTGGACACAGCTTTAAGCTTCGATCCAGGATCCTGCTCAATAGATAAATATCTGCAAAGCAAATCACTCGACTGCCCGTATGGAAAGAGGGCACCCGAGTTTGCAAAGTGAAACAAACTACGAGTCAGTCATGGTACTAGTGTGAGAAATCTTACTACACTAATAATATGGCTAATCACTGGACCACGCCGCTAACGCGGAACGGGTTTACTCCATTGGATTGCCAGTGCATAAGGTTTATAGATTTTAAGTTAAAAAAAACGTAGTGCTTTTTAGAAAATGAAATCATTATAAGACTCATGTCCCATCACACAATGCAATGCAAACGGAGGATAGAGTTTTACCTTATAATGATCAAAAAATTTTGATACGTAAAAAATAATATTTTTAATATTATTATTAGTGTATAATATGTTCCAAAAATACTTCAAAGTAAATGTATCAATCCTATATGGCATAGCTACCATATACTATGTCGCCATATATAGGTTTACAATCAAGACCGTAATGTCGTATTGGAGGTTGGTTTCCATCATGAGTCAAGGCTAGGGACGATCTCCTAGATTCGAGGCACTCTAGCAATATCTCCGGATTCGGACGCTGGCGAACCCTTGGATCCTGCAGGGCCGGTCCACAAATACTTTAGTGGATTGGCAATTCCTGAACACACGTTTCCCGATCCTATTGGACCTATAAATTGGCCATTGGCAACCAATAAAATATCCGAGGTGCCTCATTCCATCAACCACATAAGTAAAAATGCCGGGCCGTGTAAAAACCCAAACACCACTTCTAGCTAGAAAGAAATGTGTGCACTCCCCACGTTCCCTTGTCCCGTTTTTGACTCTACCGGGGTGTGAGGCTCGCGAGTTAATGTAATACACAAAGCTATGCCTAAATAGGCTATGCTTTGATCATCATCCACAAGGCTCTGCTTTTCAACAAAAGCCTCGATCAACTGCATCTTGGTATGTCACATTGACAGCCTATACCATGCGATCGATAACTACCAATATATAACCTTCGAGCTCGCGTGTCTCAAAGAAGGGTGGTTATCAAGAGAATAAATTCTCCGCCACCACAGAAATATATTAATAGATATCAATTTAATTACACGCATGAAGTTCAGTGTCGGACACACATCCATTACAAGTCCGTTTTGGGTCTGAACGAAGTCGAAGTCACCTAGGTGCTCGCGTATCCAGACGATCAACAAGTACGTCCGGACAACTACCACTTTAACCCTTTATTGGTAGCTAGCCAATGCCAGGCATTAGTAGTTATCCTTTCGATGTGAAGATCGCCGGTCTTCAATCGCCGACTTTAAGATCTTCAATTTAGATCGTCGTATGACCATTTGAAATGAGATTTAACCCAGTCTTTTCAAATGATCCTCGCATATATATATATTTTAAAAATCATTTCATCTTGTTAGTGGTATTTAATAACGATTAATTTCTATTTTTATTTTTATAAAAATAACCAAATTTAATTAACGACGCTTCGGGTCGATGGGTGGCCCTGGCGCTGTTTTTACCAAAATTTGATTTAAACATATCTTAAAATCTAACCATTGGATTTTAACAAAATTCATATCATTGGAAAGATCTTCCCAAAGCGGTCCTAACGGTTCCAGTTTTGGGAAAATCCGACAATTGGATCTTATGGTATAATCGTTTGAAGTTACGATTGCCGAAATGCGAACTACCGCGCGCGATTCGTTTTAATTCTAATTTATATATATATATATATATATATATATATATATATATAAATCATCGGCGGTTTCAACAACTTTTCAAACAATCACAAGCAAGCCAAACACAGCCTATATTCATGTTAGAGATTTATATATGATTTTCATAATTCTTCTAACATGATAAAATGATGATTTGGAATAAATCATGTTTTTATTGACTAATTATTTCCAATGGTAATTAAATTACATTAGAAATATATTTTCTTAATGTTCACTCTTTTTGTTGAAACCAAATGATAAATAAGACATGATTTTAATTCTACTATTTTTATTGTATCTAAAGTAACAATAAAAATCTTGACATTTAAATCTATTCTTTTATTGCATATAAAATGTCAATAAAAATGTGACTTTTAAAATCTATTCTTTTTTCTTCTCTATAATGACAATAAAAATGCAATATTAAAATCTATTCTTTTTATTGACTCTAAAATGACAATAAAAATGCAACTCTTTAATTCTAGCAATTTACTACAACTAAAATGTATAAAAATGTAACCTTTAAATACTAGCCTTTATTTACATCTAAAATGTAAATAAAAATGTAACATTATAATCTATTCTTTTATTTACATCTAAAATGTAAATAAAAATATAACTTTTTATTCTATGTTTTCATTTATATCAAAATTGCAAATAAAAATGTAACCTTTTAATTCATGTTTTTATTTACATCTAAAATGTAAACAAAATGTAAATTTTATTATAATGTTTTTATTTGCATCTAAAATTGCAAACAAAAATGCAACTTTAATTAAATGTTTTGTTTGCAACTAAATTTGCAAACAAAAATGCAACTTTTTCCTACGGTGTTTATTTGCATCTAAATATGCAAATAAAAATGTAATCTTTTTCTACGATGTTTATTTGCATGTAAATATGCAAATAAAAATGTAATTTTTCTCTACGGTGTTTATTTGCATCTAAATATGCAAATAAAAATATAATCTTTAATAAAATATTTTGTTTGCATCTAAATTTGCAAACAAAATGCAACTTTTTCCTACGGTGCTTATTTGCATCTAAATACGCAAATAAAAATGTAATCTTTAATTAAATGTTTTGTTTGCATCTAAAATTGCAAACAAAAATGCAACTTTAATTCTAATGTTTTGTTTGCATCTAAAATTGCAAACAAAAATGTAACTTTAATGCTAATGTTTTTTTGCATCTAAAATTACAAACAAAAATGCAACTTTAATTCTAATGTTTTGTTTGCATCTAAAATTACAAAAAAAAAAATGCAACTTTAATTCTAATGTTTTGTTTTTATCTAAAATTGAAAAAAAAATTGCAACTTTAATTCGAATGTTTTGTTTGCATCTGAAATTGCAAACAAAAATGCAACTTTAATTCCAATGTTTTGTTTGCATCTGAAATTGCAAACAAAAATGTAACTTTAATTATAATGTTTTGTTTGCATCTAAAATTGCAAACAAAATTGTAACTTTTCAAATCTTGTTTTTAACTTGTATCTAAATTACAAATAGAAATATAAACTTTTTTTAAAACTCTGTTTTATTTGCATTAAGAAATGCAAATATAAATTCAACTTCCAATTTTAACATTTTATCTGTATCCAAGGATGCAAATAAAGGTATAACTTTTTATTTCAATGTTTATTTGCATCAAAAATTGCAAATAAAAGTGTAACTTTTTATTTCAATGTTTATTTGCATCAAAGAATGCAAATAAAAGAATAACTTTTTATTTCAATGTTTATTTGCATCAAAGAATGCAAATAAAAGAATAACTTTTTATTTCAATGTTTATTTGCATCAAAGAATGCAAATAAAAGAATAACTTTTTATTACAATGTTTATTTGCATCAAAGAATACACATAAAAGAATAACTTTTTATTTCAGTTTTTATTTGCATCAAAAATGGAAATAAAAGAATTACTTTTTATTACAATGTTTATTTTCATCCAAAATGCAAATAAAAGAATAACTTTTTATTACAATGTTTATTTGCATCAAAAAATGCAAATAAAAGAATAACTTTTTATTTCAATGTTTATTTGCATCAAAGAATGCAAATAAAAGAATAACTTTTTATTTCAATGCTTATTTGCATCAAAAATGCAAATAAAAGAATAACTTTTTATTACCATGTTTATTTGCATTAAAGAATGCAAATAAAAGAATAACTTTTTATTTCAATGTTTATTTGCATCAAAGAATGCAAATAAAAGAATAACTTTTTATTTCAATGTGTTGACAACTCTATCTCAATTCAATGATATAGACAAAAATGATATATTCTCAATTGTATTGAAAACTCTATTTCAATACAATAATATAGACAAAAATGATATATTTTCAAATTTTTTGACAATTCTATTTCAATACAATAATATAGACAAAAATGATATATTTTCAATTGTATTGACAATTTTATTTCAATACAATAATATAGACAAAAATGATATATTTTCAATATTATTGACAATTCTATTTCAATACAATAATATAGAAAAAAATGATATATTTTCAATTGTATTGACAATTCTATTTCAATACAATAATATAGAAAAAAATGATGATTTTTTTATTGAATTGACAATCTAATTCAATTCAACCAAAAATGACAAAAATAATAATTTTATATTGAATTGACAATCTAATTCAACTCAACAAAAATGATAAAATAATATATTTTTATATTGTTGACTACACATGATTCACCAAATATTTACAAAGAGAAAATGATTTAATTCAACCAAGACGTTCAGATCTATAATTATTCGCCACTAAACAATTGATCAATCATCATCCAAAATGTCAGAACAAAGTAGATCTACATCCTATACATGCGGTCATTACATAGCAAACAAAATAATTAAATTAATTAATTGTAAAAAAAAATCTCGCAGTCGTGTTTCAAATTTGTCCAAAATTCTATCAGTTCCGAATTGCTTCTTTTCAGTTTAGGAATGTAGATCTCTGTCGTACGATCGCAACACTTCAGAAATTGATCAATTCTGAATCAGTACGAAAGAGTTATGATTTAATTAAGGTTTACAACATTTTAAATTAATTAAATATTAAAATATATTTTCTATACCCTTCTTCCTCTTTCAGTAACAAGCCGTAAGAAAACCCAATAGCTTCAAATCTATGTTTCCAATTTTTGTGCCAATGGTGATATGGTTTGACGATCGGAGAGTGGGACGTCGGAGGGGGTGTGTGTGGCGCACATGCGCCTGTAAGGGGGGCCCACTCGGTGGTGGTTTGCTGACGTGGCGGCGGTGGGTTTGGGTGCACGGTTCTCGAAGTATGGGCCACTAGAGAATGATCAAGCCGTATAGAAATGAAGACTGAGAAAATCTCTTCGATATTTCCTAAAGGATTGGGGTCTAATTTGCTGTGGATTGGTAGAATTTAGAGGAGGAAGGTAGGAGCATTTTCAGCCATGAACTGGTAGGGGCGGCGGCTATGTTCTTTGTGGATTAGGGTTTGAAGGAAGATGATGTGTATTTTTATATTATTTTATTGTAAATTTTACAAATAAATCCAAAAGTTGTAAACCAATCCAATCCCAGTCCAACCAGAGTTGATCCCACCTAATAGCCCCCGTTCCGGATCCAATGGGTTAGGTCTCGTCAGCCCAAACAACTGTCTGTGGCCTAAAATCTTTAATTTTATATTAAAATCCTTTAATAAATTAATTTGACGGTATATTTAAATTCACGGGGCCACATAAGAACTTAGAAAAATCCAAAAAAATATTTCTGAATTTGTTTTGACAATATGGTCCTAACAAAATTAATTTCATCGAATTCTGAGATAATCTGAAAAATAGTCATTTTCAAGTCGATCAGATTTGACTGAAATTGACAAAACACATTTTCATTTGCCACGCTCGCATATTAATTCCAAAAATTCTGGAAAATTGAACTTAAAAATAATTTGACTTTCAGATCCAACAAAAGTGGTTTCATCGAGAACGGAGGTCGTTTGAAAAATGACCATTTTTAATATTAACATATATATATATATATATATATATATATATAAATTCTACAACGACTTTTCTGAATTTTAAATTGGGCATAACTTTTGATTCTCGCTATGAAATTTCAATTCTCTGGATTCGTTGGAAAGATATTTTTAAATAGATTCTAATATTTTTGGTTTCGCTTAAATCCGTTAGATTTTGAATCCGTATAATCGGTCAAAGTACACGTTTGACTTTACAAACTACCGTACTATTTCTGATTCCTTTAGAAATGAAAACAAATACATTTGCTCTAACTTAGATTAAAATAAATTTTTAATTGTTATTATTTAAAATAAATTATTTTTAACAATTAAAATCCCATTAAAATTTCTAAAATAAAAATTTTAAATTGGTTCAGAATTTGCGGGTTGTTACAATCTCCCCCACTTAAAATCTTTTCGTCCTCGAAAAGGAACGAAGCTGGAAGTTGTTTAATTAACCAATTATATTTTTATTCTTTTATTGTTCCAATAATCTTTTTATTAGTTGATTAACTTATCAAATATATATAACTTCTATATATTCAAAAATTTTATTTTTTGTGCAAATCATAGCAATAGACCCTATCTAGTTTTGGTTCTCACACTAGTCAATGGAAATATATAGATATACCACTTACGAAACTCAAACATAAATTCTAATGATGTTTCACCATCAGAACATCTCTGGGCAACTAAAGTGTGATTCTATATCTATCTAGTATATTTGAGGCTTCGAATACACGCTAGCTAGGCGTATATGCAAAATCTTTATATACTTGATTGTCCAAAATAAAATAAAATAATATATTCAAATACGTATAATAAGATTTTAAATTTTCAAAACTAATTTTGTTCTCATTTTTATTTTAAAAATTAATACTCTTCACACTCGTTCTAGGATACTACTGATCCCATCTCTAACGAGTTATTCTTATTGGATATTACTAATCCAATCTCTGATGAGTCTTTTGTCCGGTTCTAACGAGTTGTACCCCAAAGATTTGAGCTAACCAGAGCTCTAAGACCAGCTGTAACGATACGGCTTTTGCCTGGACCTAATCGATCGCAAGATCGACTAAAACCATTCAAAACCCGCATATGTTAACTTTGGGAATACAACACATTAGAACAAATAACAAAAACATTTATAAACATTACAATAATGTTACATCAGAGTACAGAATATCAGAGTACATCTCGCTTATAATACAACAATGGAAGATTAAATTTACAATAGATTTAATACAACGCAGCAGAAATGAATAAACTGGTACAAAGGAAGACTATCCATGCTCTGGACACCGCTTTAAGCTTCGATCCAGGATCCTGCTCAATAGATAAATATCTGCAAAGCAAATCACTCGACTGCCCGTGTGGAAAAGATGGCACCCAAGTTTGCAAAGTGAAACAAACTACGAGTCAGTCATGGGACTAGTGTGAGAAATCTTACTACACTAATAATATGGCTAATCACTGGACCACGCCGCTAACGCGGAACGGGTTTATTCCATTGGATTGCCAGTGCATAAGGTTTATGAATTTTAAGTTAAAAATAACGCAATGCTTTTTAGAAAATGAAATCATTATAAGACTCATGTCTCATTACACAATGCAACGCAAACGGAGGATAGAGATTTACCTTATAATGATCAAAAATGATTGATACGTAGAAAATAATATTTTTAATATTATTATTAGTGTATAATATGTTCCAAAAAAACTTCAAAGTAAAAGTATCAATCCTAGACGGCATAGCTACCATATACTATGTCGCCATATATAGGTTTACAATCAAGACCGTAATGTCATATTGGAGGTTGGTTTCCATCATGAGTCAAGGCTAGGGACGATCTCCTAACCGATTCGAGACACTCTAGCAATGTCTCAGGATTCGGACGCCGGCGAACCCTTGGATCCTGCAGGGCCGTTCCACAAATACTTTAGTGGATTGGCAATTCCTGAACACACGCTTCCTGATCCTATTGGACCTATAAATTGGCCATTGGTGACCAATAAAATATCCGAGGCGCCTCATTCCATCAACCACATAAGTAAAAATGCCGGGCCGTGTAAAACCCAAACACCACTTCTAGCTAGAAAGAAACGTGTGCACTCCCTGCGTTTTCTTGTCCCGTTTTTGACTCTACCGGGGTGTGAGGCTCGCGAGGTAACGTAATACACAAAGCTACGCCTAAATAGGCTATGCTTTGATAATTATCCACAAGGCTCTGCTTTTCAACAAAAGCCTCGATCAATTGCATCTTGGCATGTCACATTGGCAGCTCATACCATGCGATCGATAACTACCAATATATAACCTTCGAGCTCGTGTGTCTCAAAGACGGGTGTTTAGCAAGAGAATAAATTCTCCTCCATCACAGAAATGTATTAATAGATATCAATTTAATTACACGGCATGAAGTTCAATGTCGGACACACATCCATTTACAAGTCCGTTCTGGGTCTGAACGAAGCCGGTGTCATCTAGGTGCTCGCGTATCCGGACGATCAACAAGTACATCCGGACAACTACCACTTTAACCCTTTATTGGTAGCTAGCCAATGCCAGGCATTAGTAGTTATCCTTTTGATGTGAAGATCACCGGTTTTCAATCGCCAACTTTAAGATCTTCAATTTAGATCGTCGTATGACCATTTGAAACGAGATTTAACTCGGTCTTTTCAAATGATCCTCCCATATATATATTTTAAAAATCATTTCATCTTGTTATTGGTATTTAATAACGATTAATTGCTATTTTTATTTATATAAAAATAGCCAAATTTAATTAACAATGCTTCGGGTCGATGGGTGGCCCTGGCGCTGTTTTTACCAAAATTTGATTTACACATATCTTAAAATGTAACCATTGGATTTTAACAAAATTCATATCATTAGAAAGGTCTTCCCAAAGCGGTCCTAACAGTTCCAGTTTTGGGAAAATCCGACTGTTGGATCTTAGAGTATAATCGTTTGAAGTTACGATTGTCGAAACACGAACTACCGCGCATGATTCGTTTTAATTCTAATATATATATATATATATATATATATATAAATCATTGGCGTTTTCAACAACTTTTCAAACAATCACAAGCAAGCCAAACACAGTCTATATTCATGTTAGAGATTTATATATGATTTTCATAATTCTTCTAACATGATAAAATGATGATTTGGAATAAATCATGTTTTTAATGATTAATTATTTCCGATGGTAATTAAATTAAATTAGAAATATATTTTCCTAATGTTCACTCTTTTTGTTGAAACCAAATGATAAATAAGACATGATTTTAATTCTACTATTTTTATTGTATCTAAAGTAACAATAAAATTCTTGACATTTAAATCTATTATTTTATTGCATATAAAATGTCAATAAAAATGTGACTTTTAAAATCTATTCTTTTTTCTTCTCTACAATGACAATAAAAATGCAATGTTAAAATCTATTCTTTTTATTGACTCTAAAATGACAATAAAAATGCAACTCTTTAATTCTAGCAATTTACAACAACTAAAATGTATAAAAATGTAACCTTTAAATACTAGCTTTTATTTACATCTAAAATGTAAATAAAAATGTAACACTATAATCTATTCTTTTATTTACATCTAATATGTAAATAAAAATATAACTTTTTATTCTATGTTTTCATTTATATCAAAATTGCAAATAAAAATGTAACCTTTTAATTCATGTTTTTATTTACATCTAAAATGTAACTTTTGTTATAATGTTTTTATTTGCATCTAAAATTGCAAACAAAAATGCAACTTTAATTAAATGTTTTGTTTGCAACTAAATTTGCAAACAAAAATGTAACTTTTTCCTACGGTATTTATTTGCATCTAAATATGCAAATAAAATTGTAATCTTTTTCTACGATGTTTATTTGCATATAAATATGCAAATAAAAATGTAATTTTTCTCTATGGTGTTTATTTGCATCTAAATATGCAAATAAAAATGTAATCTTTAATAAAATGTTTTGTTTACATCTAAATTTGCAAACAAAATGCAACTTTTTCCTATGATGTTTATTTGCATCTAAATATGCAAATAAAAATGTAATCTTTAATTAAATGTTTTGTTTGCATCTAAAATTGCAAACAAAAATGCAACTTTAATTCTAATATTTTGTTTGCATCTAAAATTGCAAACAAAAGTGTAACTTTAATTCTAATGTTTTGTTTGCATCTAAAATCGCAAACAAAAATGCAACTTTAATTCTAATGTTTTATTTGCATCTAAAATTGCAAACAAAAATGCAACTTTAATTCAAATGTTTTGTTTGCATCTAAAATTGCAAACAAAAATGCAACTTTAATTCTAATGTTTTGTTTGCATCTGAAATTGAAAACAAAAATGCAACTTTAATTCTAATGTTTTGTTTGCATCTGAAATTGCAAACAAAAATGTAACTTTTCAAATCATGTTTTTAATTTGTATCTAAATTACAAATAAAAATATAACCTTTTTTTAAAACTATGTTTTATTTGCATCAAGAAAAGCAAATAAAAATTCAACTTCCAATTTCAACATTTTATCTGTATCAAAGGATGCAAATAAAGGTATAAATTTTTATTTCAATGTTTATTTGCATCAAAGAATGCAAATAAAAGTGTAACTTTTTATTTCAATGTTTTGCATCAAACAATGCAAATGAAAGAATAACTTTTTATTTCAATGTTTATTTGCATCAAAGAATGCAAATAAAAGAATAACTTTTTATTTCAATGTTTATTTGCATCAAAGAGTGCTAATAAAAGAATAACTTTTTATTACAATGTTTATTTGCATCAAAAAATGCAAATAAAAGAATAACTTTTTATTTCAATGTTTATTTGCATCAAAGAATGCAAATAAAAGAATAACTTTTTATTACAATGTTTATTTGCATCAAAAATGCAAAAAGAAAAACTTTTTATTACAATGTTTATTTGCATCAAAAAATGCAAATAAAAGAATAATTTTTTATTTCAATGTTTATTTGCATCAAAGAATGCAAATAAAAGAATAACTTTTTATTTCAATGTTTATTTGCATCAAACATGCAAATAAAAGAATAACTTTTTATTACAATGTTTATTTGCATCAAAGAATGCAAATAAAAGAATAACTTTTTATTACAATGTTTATTTGCATCAAATAATGCAAATAAAAGAATAACTTTTTATTTCAATGTTTATTTGCATCAAAGAACGCAAATAAAAGAATAACTTTTTATTTAATGTGTTGACAACTCTATCTCAATTCAATGATATAAACAAAAATGATATGTTCTCAATTGTATTGACAACTCTATTTCAATACAATAATATAGACAAAAATGATATATTTTGAATTGTATTGACAATTCTATTGACAATTCTATTTCAATACAATAATATAGACAAAAATGATATATTTTTCAATTGTATTGACAATTCTATTTCAATACAACGATATAGACAAAACTGATATATTTTCCATTGTATTGACAATTCTATTTGAATACAATAATATAGACAAAAATGATATATTTTCAATTGTATTGACAATTCTATTTCAATATAATAATATAGACAAAAATGATATATTTTCATTTGTATTGACAATTCTATTTCAATACAATAATATAGAAAAAATGATGATTTTTTTTATTGAATTGACAATCTAATTCAATTCAACCAAAAATGACAAAAATAATAATTTAATATTGAATTGACAATCTAATTCAACTCAACAAAAATGATAAAATAATATATTTTTATATTGTTGACTACACATGATTCACCAAATATTTATAAAGGGAAAATGATTTAATTCAACCAAGACGTTCAGATCTATAATTATTCACCACTAAACAATAGATCAATCATCATCCAAAATGTCAGAACAAAGTAGATCTACATCATATACATGCGATCATTACATAGCAAGCAAAATAATTAAATTAATTAATTATAAAAAAAAGAAATCTCACAGTCGTGTTGCAAATTTGTCCAAAATTCTATTAGTTCCGAATTGCTCGTTTTCAGTCTTGGAACGTAGATCTCTGTCGTACGATCGCAATGCTTCAGAAATTGATCAATTCTAAATCAGTACGAAAGAGTTATGATTTAATTAAACTTTTTAACATTTTAAATTAATTCAATATTAAAATATATTTTCTATACCCTTCTTCCTCTTTCAGCAACGAGCCGTAAGAAAACCCAATAACTTCAAATCTAGGTCTCCAATTTTTGTGCAACTGGTGATATGGTTTGACGATCGAAGAGTGGGACGTCGGAGGAGGGTGTGTGGCGCACATGCGCCTGCAAGGGGGGCCCACTCGGTGGTGGTTTGCTGACGTGGCGGCGGTGGGTTTGGGTGCACGGTTCTCGAAGTATGGGCCACTAGAGAATGATCAAGCCGTATAGAAATGAAGAGTGAGAAAATCTCTTCGATATTTCCTAAAGGATTGGAGTCTAATTTGCTGTGGATTGGAAGAATTTAGAGGAGGAAGGTAGGAGCATTTTCAGCCATGAATTGGTAGGGGCGGCGGCTATGTTCTTTGTGGATTAGGGTTTGGAGGAAGATGACGTGTATTTTTATATTATTTTATTGTAAATTTTACAAATAAATTTTACAAATAAATCCAAAAGTTTTAAACCAATCCAATTTCAGTCCAACCAGAGTTGACCCTACCCAATAGCCCCTTTTTCGGATCCAATGGGCTAGGTCTCGTCAGCCCAAACGACTGTTTGTGGCCTGAAATCTTTAATTTAATATTAAAATCCTTTAATAAATTAATTTGATCGTATATTTAAATTCGCGGGGCCACATACGAACTTAGAAAAATCCAGAAAAATTATTTCTGGCTTTGTTTTGACGATACGGTCCTAACAAAATTAATTTCGTCGAATTCTGAGACTGTTTGAAAAATGGCCATTTTCAAGTCAATCAGATTTGACTGAACTTGACAAAACACATTTTCGTTTGCCACGCTCTCATATTAATTCCAAAAATTCTAGAAAATTAAACTTAACAATAATTTGACATTTCGGATCCAACAAAAGTGGTTTCGTCGAAAACGGAGGTCATTTGAAAAATGGCCATTTTTAATATTAACATATATATGTAAATTCTACAACGACTTTTCTGAATTTTAAATTGGGCTTAACTTTTGATTCCCTCTATGAAATTTCAATTCTTCGGATTCGTTGGAAAGATATTTTTAAATAGATTTTAATATTTTTGGTTTCATTTAAACCCGTTAGATTTTGAATTCGGTATATTCGGTCAAATTACAGGTTTGACTTTTCCAACTACCGTACTATTTCTGATTCCTTTAGAAATCAAAATAAATATATTTGCTCTAACTTTGATTAAAATAAATTTTTAATCGTTATTATTTAAAATATTATTTTAAATATTGAAATCCCATTAAAATTTCTAAAATAAAATTTTCAAATTGGTTCAGAATTTGCGAATTGTTACATAAGGCAAGCGCATAAATTTTTTTTAGACATAGGGTCAAACAACATATTAAAGAAAGGCATTTGGACCCGTCCGTACGTTTGAGAGTGAATAACCCAGTGGGGTAGATCATCGAGGTGTTATAAGACATGAGGGGAGCGCACATTCATCTGATTGTTATGACGGCTCCAAAGGATTGGAAGGGGAAGCACGCGGCTTCCTGAAGTACGTTAGGTGCTCCTAGTAGTCCTCTGTGCAGTGGCAGATGTCTTAGGTTGTACTCGCAGAGGTTGGGTCTGCGCATAACTACTAGGTGGGTGGGCCTTGACTGCAGATGTAGCTATTCAGTCAGAATGTTGTGACGAGGTGACACCAGGGTGATTCGACGGTTGCCTCACGAGGAGGTAAAGAGGATGACGACCAACAAGGATAGTAGACCGTCGGATATCCGTCATTGACAGTGTAACGACCCGCATTCTACGCATCGAAGGATCATAGAATATTTATTTCTTTCGCATACGGAGTCGTATGGTCATGTAACTTTGGGAGATGACTATTGGGGTCATTTCCCATGTCCATGATTTTTGCCGATTTTTTTAAATGACCATTTTGCCCCTAGCTGATCTTGTTTTGGCCGTAACTTTTGATTGGTATGGAGTTTGACTTGAAACCACTTTCATTAGATCCGAATGATGGTTTACCTTTCCGTAGAG
The DNA here is from genome assembly GCA_030737875.1 of Allium sativum. Taxonomy (NCBI): domain Eukaryota; kingdom Viridiplantae; phylum Streptophyta; class Magnoliopsida; order Asparagales; family Amaryllidaceae; genus Allium; species Allium sativum. The sequence continues at coordinate 106,255,617 of CM060909.1, forward strand.
TGGTCACATTAGCCAAACGGGCTCACCGTTTGGGGGATATGGCTGAAACAAGGTTTAGAAGGTGAAAAACAGCTTGATCGGGCCTAATTAGGGTGATTAGCAAGAGGGCCCATAACCAATTTCGGGATTAGGGTTATGGGGGAGGCTGAGAACAGTAGCAAAACGAAATTTATTTCATTTTTCAGCCGCCTCAAACATTTCTCTAATCCTAGTCATGGCCTCCACCTTCTAATTTCATCCCAAATCGCTCTCTAATCAAGTTTTAGCCTAATCAACATCAAATCAAGACAAATTTGCATCAAATTGGAAATAGAGTTGCTGTGTTGTATAGAGATTCAACCCAAATCAGAGATAGTTTCAGATCTAAAGTTAATTTGTGGCTAAGGTGAGTGATTTGCATTGTTTTTCACTAATTACGGCTAAATAGGGGTGACTAGTGATAATTAGCGAAATTATGGCTCAGAAAATTCTGGAAAAATTTGTAAAATTTTAAAATACTATTTTATGGCTCTGATAAAAATTTGAGTTAATTTCTACTAAATTTGCTAATCCTATTGTTAAAGCATGCTTAAGGGGATTAAGGGGAAACATGGGTTTTTTGGGGTATGTTTGATCTTAAATGATCTATATGCTTGGTGTTTTGATTTATCATGTATGTTACTACCACTGTTTGGATGGTTGTGTGATTGATTAGTAAAGTTAGAATGGTTGAAAACATCGTCGTATGGCGAGAATGGATGATATAAGCTCGGTGGGAAAACTACAGGGATCCGGATCGGATGTGGGAAAGGGGTTCGGATCGGATAGGATTGGTCGAATCAAACCGACACCAGAGACATGGAATCCGAACTGAATCGGGGTCCAGGTAGAAGAAGAGTATGGCAACAAAGGAAGGCCGCTAGTGTAACACCCTGGATTTTTGAATAATCGAATTAACAAAATTAAAGAATAATTAATCTCAGATGTGAGAATTAAGGGAAACGGGTTGCGCCATTGTGTTCGTCTTGGAATTCTGGTTGAGATAAAGTCCGAGTTTGCGTGAATTGGACTTCGTATGAAGAAGTAATGGCGATCGGAAGTTTTAGAAAATTCAAAACAGATTTTCAGAAAATTCAAATTTCGGAGTCAGACAGGCTAGGCGGGAAAATTCCCGCCAGGGCCAGGTCGACCATTGGGTCGACCTAGGGGCTGCCTTAACCAGATCGACCATAGGGTCGACCTGGGGGTCGACCTGCTATAACCAGGTCGACCTGGGGGTCGACCTGCCCCCCCGGGCAGATTTGATTGATGACCTGTTTGTGACTATATGCTGACTCATTAGGGTTTCTGATCTGCTCTGATTGGCTGGGATTAATTCTGGGTTGATCGGACGGCTTAAACTAATCCTAAACTCTATAAAAACAATTATAGACTCAAACCCTAAAATCAAAACAAAATTGGATTCATGGCCTCCATGCCGTCACCTTGCAACTCAGAATAGCCGCCGCCCATTAGAGAGGAAGAAAGCAAATCAAATTCAATCCTTTTCAACTCTAACATCGAGTCTTCATCAAAGGAGCGCTAATTCAACTCCAGAAATCAAAATTCAGAACTCAAGACTGCTTTTGAGTAGTGAGTTCGATTGTTTTAACAAAATAATTAATAAATGAATTGGATTGAGTTATAATGCGGATAATTTGGATGTGATATGAATTGTTGATTTCATGTTGTAATTATGTTGTGATTTCTATGATATTATGTTATGATGCTATCATCTACGATGCAAAGTTATGATGCTATCACCCATGTTATAATCCTATGATTGGCTTATGTCTAGTTGAATCATCATGTTTCTTATGCTAGTTTGTTATATTGATTCATATGATAAATCATATGTAGGAAAGTTTAGATGTTGATTCAAACATGAACCATATACAAGTTGGGTAGAATTATATGTGACCTTGCATAGTTATGGCACTTAGTTTATGTGAGAATTTAATTGAAAGTTAGGCTATGACATATGCTAAATTCTACATGATACTTTACATGTTAGATACTAGTTTACACCATTGTTGCGATGTATAAATCACATATGTGAGTTTATGAGTTGGATATGAATCATGTTATGTTATTACCTATGCAAGTTTACCCCTTTAGACATAGATTTATGACATATGTTGTTTATGCAAGTTTGTGGCCATTATCTCATTAAGTTCACACCTTTAGATTTGGATCCATGACATATGTTGTTTATGCAAGTTTGTGGCCATTATCTCACCAAGTTCACACCTTTAGATTTGGATCCATGACATATGTTGTTTATGCAAGTTGTAACTTTGGCCTATGCAAGTTTTAGATGTAGAACATCATTCACATATGCAAGTTCACCCCTATGTTAGATCTATGTTTTAATTATGTGTATATTGTGATGCTTTCTTTTATTCCATGAGTTAGACTATTCGAGTCTAACGTATATTCTACGTTAAACGAACAAACGTACAACGTGGGGTAAAAGGGGATAATATTAAAAATACTTAAAAGGCATAAAATATAATTGGGGTGAAAATTGGTATGATTTTACATACCATAAATGGATGGACATAATTGAGTCAATTATGGACATCGTTAGATTTGGAATTGATTGATAATTTGAATAGGGAAAGTAATTCAAATTTGGGGAATGATTAATTAGGAGTAATTAATCGTCTAAGACACGAGGTTAGGCTCTTTTGTGGTGTAAGACTGCCCGGACCCGCCCGACAAATCCAGCTGCCACAAATGCCAGTCTAATGTGAGAGGTCTTAGGCACAAACTAAATACGTAACAGTTGTAAAGTCACGAGGTTAGGCTCTTTTGTGGTGTAAGACTGCCCGGACCCGCCTGGCAAATCCTGCTGCCACAAATGTCAGTCTAATGTGAGAGGTCTTTATGAGGTTACGGTCTTAATGAATTAAGAAACACTTAACCAGATAAGCATGTAGTGGGACATGAGGGGGTTAAGTGGGTGCCTTGGGTGACATGTGGAATCTAGTGGGTGCCTTGGGTGGCATTTGGAAATACGATTAGAAACACTTAACCAAAATTGAAACATGAATAAGAAGTGGGTTAAGTGGGATGTACTAGAGGGGACCAAGCTTAGGTGGATAGCTTGTGTCAAGTAATGGGGGCCCGTTTCAACCAGTAACCCATATGTATCTTTGTAGGTTCGACCCAAGTCGAGGATGGGACACGCATACTGGGCTTGACTGTAAGAGGCCAAACCGGGTTAGCGGTGGCAACGCAAGTCCAACGGGTTCATATGCGTGTGTGGACCCGGGCTGGTAGGTAAGACGTTGTTGCATCGTGTAGGTATAAGCCGTGCATTCTTGGTGGTATCGGATTGCCACTTTGGGGAGTGATACACCCCACTGTGGGGCCAGCACGGGTATCTACGAGTTAGGGAGCCGATCGCTTGGGGGTAGTTGGTACACCTAGTGGAGATAGGGGCAGACGACACCTATGAAGGCAGCTAGGGGTGCACGAAACTACCAATATTATTATTAAGTCTGTAGGCGGGATCAACCTTAGGGTGACTAGTGGTGGTGCAGTATACTATTGGCGGTGCAGTATAGCAATTATCCTATAGTGTTGGTGTAGTTTAGTAAATTTATCTTAGTGGGTTAGGTGCGCTTTAACGATATCGTTGTTCATCTTGTTTCCTTGTTTACTCTGTCATACTCAATGGTTCATGATCATTTCCTTATTTTCCAACTTATGCCTTAGCCTAGTTACTTTGTTAATTATATTATTAGAATTATCGCACTTGCCAGACTTTATGTCTGACCCCCCTTTTTCCATCTCTTTCCTTTCCCTCTCCCAGGTGCTCAGGTTGGAACTAGCACCAGTGGAGCTTGATTTTGGACTGCTTTTAGAAGATTACTTGGATTGCTGAAGTAAAGTTCAGCTTCTCTTTGTTTATAACTATTTTGATGTTGGGGATTATGTCTTTCAGTTTATGTACTTTGTTTTATCAAGATGGATATGATGTACTTGACTTTGGTTTATGGTTTTGATGATGTAATCAAACATATGTGTTTTCCGCTGCAATGAAATAAAGTTTTAAATTTCCAAGTACTGCATTATATCTTTCTTGTTGTGATTTTCTGTTCTATATTCACTTAAAATGCTCCATGGAAATTAATGCATTCCCTTTGTGAGTGACATTAATGGACGTGGGGTGTTACACATGGTATCAGAGCTTAAGGTTACCAGAACAGATATGAATTTTTGAAAAACTATTTTTCAAAGCAATTTTTATAAAGAAGTACTTTCAAAAGTATGTTTTAAGGAAAGTATTTTCAAGAGAAAAGTATATTTTAGAAAGCATAACCCCAAGAGCCATATATCTTTCCTTCAGTCCTTTTTGTATTGAATCTTTCCTTTTTCGTTTCAGCATGTCTGAAGCATCTGAGATACCAGAGGGTGTTCATGTACCCGGCTGGTTTCGTCAATATCTCGAGGCTAGGGCTGCCGCCACAGGTCCAGCCAATGCTCCTCCACCTCCTCCCCCTCCTCCTCGTGTCGATAATTTCGCAAAGATATGTAAGGACTTTAGAACAATGGGTGGAAAACCTTTTCACGGGACGGAGACATTTGTTGAAGCTCGTAACTGGCTAAAGGAGGTGGAAGAATTGTTTGGAATTTTTGAAGTGGATGATGGAAGAAAAGTCCAGCTAGCTGCTTGTGGATGATGGAAGAAAAGTCCAGCTAGCTGCTTGGCCAATGAAGGATGAGGCCTCGTTTTGGTGGGAGGTCACTAATGGGGGACATCTAGTCGATACGTGGCTAGATTTTAGGCAGAGGTTTGAGGCGAAGTTTCTCTCGCGGGCTGAAGAGAATCTATACATGGAAAGATTTTTGTCGCTGAAGCAAGGAAATCTATCAGTGAAAGAGTACGTCAATAAATTCAACCAATTGGCAAGGTTTGGCTTAGACTTGGTGAACACTCCAGAAAAGAAGGCTCTAAGATTTGTTAAGGGTTTAAACGAGCCGCTTCATGGGTTCGCTATGACCCACATTCCCATGGGGGCTACCTTTGAGAGGTTAGTTGACATGGCGCTCATGCATGAAGAGGAGAAGGGCGCCAATGCTAATAAGGCACCCGAGAAGAAAGGGGATCAAAAGAAGCCGCAACAACAACAACAAAACAAGAAAGGTGGCAAAGGCAACAATGCTAAGGGGAAGAAGAAATGCTTTAACTGTGGGACACCTGACCATATAAGCAAAGATTGTAGGAAGAAAAAGAAGACTGGTTGTTTCCACTGTGGCGAAGCAGGACATCTTATTAAGGACTGCCCAAAGAAAGGGCAGAGGGCAGGGTATACCTCGGGAGGATAGGTGCAAGCTCTTATGGCACCAGGGCAGGCAAGGGGACAAGTTCAGGCTCTCGTGGTCCCACCGCTGCAAGAACGAGGTTGAGCAATTTCCATTGAAAGTTTATTTTTTCTGTTTGATCATCCTGTCCGTACTTTATTCGATTCTGGCACATCGCATTCGTTTATTTCTACAACATTAGTTGAAACACTGCACCTAGATACTAGTCTAGTTACTGATCCCTTAGTAGTCTCAAATCCTATTGGTGGTTCGGCTCATCTTTCTATGATCTGTCGGGATTTGAAAGTGTTTATCTTGGGCGTTGAGTTTGAATGCAACGCCTTTGTTCTGGGCTTTATGGGCTACGGCTTGATTCTAGGTATGGATTGGCTGACTAGATATGGGGCCATCCTAGATTGTGAAAGAAGGGTAGTTAGATTGTTGACTCGTTATGGAAGGACCCTTGATATTTCTTGTGACCCTAGAGGTCCAGTAATGCTTAGCTACCTAGAGTCCCTTGATGCATCCGATGATGATTTACATTCAGTTTGTATAGTCCGTGAATATGCTGATATCTTCGATGAGGTGAGGGGTTTACCCCCAAAACGTGAGATAGACTTTCGAATATATCTAGTGGACAATGCAAATCCAGTTGCATTGCTAGTGCGCCACATGGCTCCAAGAGAGAAGGGAACTCAGTAAGCAAGTAAAAGAATTGCTTGAGAAGGGGTTCATCAGACGTAGTATATCAGAGTGGGGTGCTCTAGTAGTGTTTGCCACGAAGGCGGATGGGTCCCTTAGACTTTGTGTGGACTATTGAGAACTTAATAAGCTTACTAAGAAGAATAGACACCCACTGCCGAGGATTGACGATCTCTTCGATCAGTTAGTTGGCGCCTCAGTGTTTTCGCAGTTGGACTTAGCCACGGGTTTCCATCAGTTGAGAGTGGCTGAGGATAGCATAGACAAGACTTCCTTTAGGACTCCATACGGTTTCTTCGAGTGGCTGGTGATGCCCTTCGGTTTGACAAACGCCCCCGCATACTTTGTTGATTTGATGAGTAGGGTGTTTAGGGAGTACCTTAATAAATTCGTGGTAGTATTTGTAGATGACATCTTGATCTGTTCTAAAAGCGAAGAAGAGCATGCCCTACATCTGAGGGAAGTGTTGGAGACTCTTCGAGCGCATAGCCTTAAAGCTAAATTTTCTAAATGTCACTTTTGGAGAAAGGAAGTGCGATTCTTAGGGCATGTGGTTTTCAAAGAAGGGATAGCCGTGGATCCCGCGAAGGTAGTGGCCATCCAAGATTGGAAGGTTCCTAAAAATGCGACCGAGGTGAGGAGTTTCTTAGGGTTGGCTGGCAACTATAGGAAGTTCATCAAAGACTTCGCAAAAATATCAGCTCCATTAACACGCTTGACGAAGGAGAACTTAGTTTTCATGTGGGACGTAGATTGTGATGATGCGTTCCAACGTTTAAAGAGAGCTTTGACCATAGCCCCAGTCTTAGTGTTGCCAGATGGAAGTAAGCCATTTACCGTTTATACCAACGCTTGTGGGACATGACTAGGTGCAGTCTTAATGCAAGAGGAAAGGGTAATAGCCTATGGTGGAAGGCAGTTGAGAGTGCATGAAAGAAATTACCCTACACATGACCTAGAGTTGGCCGCTATCGTTTTCGCGCTTAAGTCTTGGCGTCATTATCTTCTTGGCGAGAAATTCGAATTGTTCACTGACCACAAATCGATAAAATACTTATTCTCTCAGAAGGACTTGAACTTAAGGCAGCAAAGGTGGATGGAGTTCTTAGCATCCTACGACTTCGAGATAGCATATACCCCTGGCAAGGGTAACGTGGTGGCAGATGCCTTAAGTAGAAAAAGATTATCCATGAGTCCGTTGTTTGTTGAGCGGCGAAGTTTAGAGTTCATCTCTACGTTTGACTTTACACCTTCCATTGACTTCGTACCTGGTTTGCTAGCATCCTTAGAGGTCAGACCTACGCTTTTAGGAAGGATTGGCGAGGCACAGCGAGACGACCCACAGTTGATTGAGTTAGTAGAAAAGCTCAAAGGAGGGGAGTCATCGAGCCATCTCCGTAGGTATACCCTAGATGATAAGGGTTGGTTGCGTAGGGACGGTAGACTTTGTGTACCACGGGACAAGAATCTGAGGAAGACTATTCTTGATGATACCCATCGTTCGAAGATGACCATTCATCCCGGCGGGGACAAGATGTACATTGACATGAGACGAGTTTACTTTTGGGCCAGCATGAAGAAAAATGTGGCTGAGTATGTCGCTAGATGCTCGGTGTGCCAACAAGTAAAAGCAGAGCAAAAGTAGCCCGGTGGATTGCTTCACCCATTGGAGGTCCCACAATGGAAGTGGGAAAGCGTCTCGATGGACTTTATTGACGGATTACCAAGATCGAGGAAGGGTAATACGGGGATTTGGTTCGTGGTAGACATACTTACTAAGAGCGCCCATTTCATTCCCGTGAAGAGTAAGAGGACTGCTCCATGGTTAGCCTCTGTATACATTCGAGAAATAGTTCGTTTGCACGGTGTTCCTTCTAGCATAGTGAGCAACCACGATCCCATCTTCACTAGCGAGTTTTGGAAGAGCTTGCAAGAGGCGGTAGGGACTCAGTTATGTTTGAGCACCGCATATCATCCTCAGATGGACAGCCAGACCGAGAGGGTGAATCTTATTCTAGAGGACCTATAGAGATTATGTGTATTAAATTTCAGAGGTACATGGGAGGAACATCTTCCGTTGGTAGAGTTCGCATATATTAATAGCTTTCAGTCTAGCATTGGCATGACACTGTTCGAAGCTCTTTATGGACGGCTGTGTCATTCGCCTACATGTTGGTGGGAATCTACGGATAAGATCTTGCTTGGACCTGATATGATTAGAGAGACTTCGGAGAAGATCGATTTGATTCGAAGGAGGATGAAGACGGCGCAAGATAGACAGAAATCTTATGCGGACAAGAGGAGGTCATATCTTGAGTTTGATGTTGGGGACATGGTCTTTGTCAAGGTGTCTCCATTACGGAACGTCGTTTCGCTTTGGGTCCGTTGGGAAGTTAGCACCAAGGTTCGTAGGACCGTTTCCTATTAAGAAAAGGATTGGGCAGATGGCGTATAGAGTGGAGTTTCCCGAGAGACTTAGTGGTGTACACGACGTATTCCATGTATCACATTTGAGGAAGCGCTTGCACGAGACCGCGGAAGTGGTAGAGCCGAGCTTGCTTAGAGAGGTGGAGATCGAGCGTGATGTAATGATTCGACGAGCTCCTACGCGCATTCTTGGGTTGGAGATTAAGAAGTTGAGGAATCGAGAGGTCAAACTAGTCAAAGTGCAATGGGGAGATGATGAGAGCAACGCTACTTGGGAGGCGGAAGAGAAGATGCATTCATTATACCCTTTTCTTTTCGAGGGTATGTCTTTTAATTTCTCCTTTATCGCTTAGCTTGTACTTATCTTATTTTTGGTATGTCCTCTCGCTAGTATCTTTGACCTTTAGATAGGGTAGTCCTATGGTTGAAACATGTGTTTGAGACATGTTATGTATGATGGATGCATGTGGATGCAAGTGTTTGCCAGTGGTTGCTCGTGGATGCATATACACACACTTTAGGCACTAGATCGGCTCAGTCACTTCATTTTGCATATTGCATATAAATGTGTGTACATATTTAAGTAATGGATGAATAATGGTTGTACCATCATATGGATGTTGCATTTTGGTGAATGGTTGTGCACACATGTAGAAATGACATGTATCAATAAGGTTCTTCGCATACATAATGGACGCATGGCACTATCATGGTTTGCATTAAGGAGGTCAACTGAATCAGTAGACCGCCTGATTTTGCATTAAATAAGGAACATATACACACACTTCTTGCATATGTTCATACAACATTAGGAATTTATAAGGATAATGGATGCCTGTGTTTGATGGTTGAGTAGATGGTTGTTTGGATGTTAGGATATGCATTCTCCTTAACTTAGAGATTTCGGTGGCGAAATCCTTTAAGGAGGGGAGAATGTAACACCCCGGATTTTTGAATAATCGAATTAACTAAATTAAAAAATAATTAATCTCAGACGTGAGAATTAAGGGAAACGGGTTGCGTCATTGTGTTCGTCTCGGAATTCTGGTTGAGATAAAGTCCGAGTTTGCATGAATTGGACTTCGTATGAAGAAGTTATGGCGATCGGAAGTTTCAGAAAATTCAAAACAGATTTTTAGAAAATTCAAATTTCGGAGTCAGACAGGCTAGGCGAGAAAATTCCCGCCAGGGCCAGGTCGACCTGCCTTAACCAGGTTGACCATAGGGTCGACCTGGGGGTCGACCTGCCTTAACCAGGTCGACCATAGGGTCGACCCCGGGGTCGACCTGGAGGTCGACCTGCCCCCCCGAGGCAGATTTGATTGATGACCTGTTTGTGACTATATGCTGACTCATTATGGTTTCTAATCTGCTCTGATTGGCTGGGATTAATTGTGGGTTGATCGGATGGCTTAAACTAATCCTAAACTCTATAAAAACACCTATAGACACAAACCCAATAATCAAAACAAAATTGGATTCATGGCCTCCATGCCGTCACCTTGCAACTCAGAATAGACGCCGCCCATTAGAGAGGAAGAAAGCAAATAAAATTCAATCCTTTTCAACTCTAACAGCGAATCTTCATCAAAGGAGCGCTAATTCAACTCCAGAAATCAAAATTCAAAACTCAAGACTGCTTTTGAGTAGTGAATTCGATAGTTTTAACAAAATAATTAGTAAATGAATTGGATTGAGTTATAATACGGATAATTTGGATGTGATATGAATTGTTGATTTCATGTTGTAATTATGTTGTGATTTCTATGATATTATGTTATGATGCTATCCTCTACGATGCAAAGTTATGATGCTATCACCCATGTTATAATCCTATGATTGGCTTATGTCTAGTTGAATCATCATGTTTCTTATGCTAGTTTGTTATATTGATTCATATGATAAATTCTATGTAGGAAAGTTTAGATGTTGATTCAAACATGAACCATATACAAGTTGGGTGGAATTATATGTGACCTTGCATAGCTATGGCACTTAGTTTATGTGAGAATTTAATTGAAAGTTAGGCTATGACATATGCTAAATTCTACATGATACTTTACATGTTCGATACTAGTTTACACCATTGTTGCGATGTATAAATCACATATGTGAGTTTATGAGTTGGATATGAATCATGTTATGTTATTACCTATGCAAGTTTACCCCTTTAGACATAGATTTATGACATATGTTGTTAATGCAAGTTTGTGGCCATTATCTCATCAAGTTCACACCTTTAGATTTGGATCCATGACATATGTTGTTTATGCAAGTTTGTGGCCATTATCTCATCAAGTTCACACCTTTAGATTTGGATCCATGACATATGTTGTTTATGCAAGTTGTAACTTTGGCCTATGCAAGTTTTAGATGTAGAACATCATTCACATATGCAAGTTCACCCCAATGTTAGATCTATGTTTTAATTATGTGTATATTGTGATGCTTTCTTTTTATTCCATGAGTTAGACTATTCGAGTCTAACGTATATTCTACATTAAACGAACAAACGTACAACGTGGGGTAAAAGGGGATAATATTAAAAATATTTAAAAGGCATAAAATATAATTGTGGTGAAAATTGGTATGATTTTATAAATGGATGGACATAATTGAGTCAATTATGGACATCGTTAAATTTGGAATTGATTGATAATTTGAATAGGGAAAGTAATTCAAATTTGAGGAATGATTAATTAAGAGTAATTAATCGTCTAAGACACGAGGTTAGGCTCTTTTATGGTGTAAGACTTCCCGAACCCGCCCGGTAAATCCAGCTGCCACAAATGCCAGTCTAATGTGAGAGGTCTTAGGCACAAACTAAATACGTAACAGTTGTAAAGACACCAGGTTAGGCTCGTTTGTGGTGTAAGACTGCCCGGACCCGCCCGGCAAATCCAGCTGCCACAAATGTCAGTCTAATGTGAGAGGTCTTTATGAGGTTACGGTCTTAATGAATTAAGAAACACTTAACTAGATAAGCATGTAGTGGGACATGAGGGGGTTAAGTGGGTGCCTTGGGTGACATGTGGAATCTAGTGGGTGCCTTGGGTGGCATTTGGAAATACGATTAGAAACACTTAACCAAAATTGAAACATGTAATTGAAACATGAATAAGAAGTGGGTTAAGTGGGATGTACTAGAGGGGACCAAGCTTAGGTGGATAGCTTGTGTCAAGTAATGGGGGCCCGTTTCAACCAGTAACCCATACGTATCTTTGTAGGCTCGACCCAAATCGAGGACGGGACACGCATACTGGGCTTGACTGTAAGAGGCCAAATCGGGTTAGCGGTGGCAACGCAAGTCCAACGGGTTCATATGCGTGTGTGGACACGGGCCGGTAGGCAAGACGTTGTTGCATCATGTAGGTATAAGCCGTGCATTCTTGGTGGTATCGGGTCGCCACTTTGGGGAGTGATACACCCCACTGTGGGGCCAGCATGGGTATCTACGAGTTTGGGAGCCGATCGCTTGGGGGTAGTGGGTACACCTAGTGGAGATAGGGGCAGACGACACCTATGAAGGCAGCTAGGGGTGCACGAAACTACCAATATTATTGTTAAGTCTGTAGGTGGGATCAACCTTAGGGTGACTAGTGGTGGTGCAGTATACTAGTGGCGGTGCAGTATAGCAATTATCCTATAGTGTTGGTGTAGTTTAGTAAATTTATCTTAGTGGGTTAGGTGCGCTTTAACGATATCGTTGTTCATCTTGTTTCCTTGTTTACTCTGTCATACTCAATGGTTCATGATCATTTCCTTATTTTCCAACTTATGCCTTAGCCTAGTTACTTTGTTAATTATATTGTTAGAATTATCGCACTCGCCACACTTTATGTCTGACCCCCCTTTTTCCATCTCTTTCCTTTCCCCCCCAGGTGCTCAGGTTGGAACTAGCACCAGTGGAGCTTGATTTTGGGCTGCTTTTAGAAGATTGCTTGGATCGCTGAAGTAAAGTCCAGCTTCTCTTTATTTATGGATATTTTGATGTTGGGGATTATGTCTTTCAGTTTATGTACTTTGTTTTATCAAGATGGATATGATGTACTTGACTTTGGTTTATGGTTTTGATGATGTAATCAAACATATGTGTTTTCCGTTGCAATGAAATAAAATTTCAAATTTCCAAGTACTGCTTTATATCTGTCTTGTTGTGATTTTATGTTCTATATTCACTTAAAATGCTCCATGGAAATTAATGCATTCCCTTTGTGAGTGACATTAATGGGCGTGGGGCGTTACAGCTAGCTTGGAGTTGGAGTCGGAGTGAAGATCCGAACCGAACCGAGACCCATGAGCACCGAACCGAATAGGGGATGTTGGACTGGAATGAGGTGAAGTACAAGAGCCAAACCAAGAGATACGAATCGCACCCAGGAGCATACGAGGGAGCTTGAAGGACCCGAACCGAACCGCCTCAGGATTATCGAACTGATCCAGAAGGGGGAACCGAACCTCCTCAGGAGTATCGAACCGTTTCAGAAGGGGGGCACCGAACCGAACTACACCATGGAGTTTCACGACCGAACCGAGGAAATGGCCAAGGACCCGAACCAAACTGAGGAGGTGACCCAATGATGATCTGAACTGAACTAGGGCGACAAGTCGAACCGAACCGGATGTGCACTTCTGCTTATACGCGACGACTCTCCTAAAGACAAACTCCTATTTGACCAAAACCTAAGATGCAAAGGAAGTCCAGATGGGAGGTTATTACTCAGGATCCAAATGGGAACCAATGAGTTAACTTCATGAGTTGGGCTTTGCTGCGGGACGTGTGCTAAGGGGTTATCGATGTCTATAACTTTGGATCACTATGGAGTATGGGGTATGTGGACGGATTCAGGGCAACAGTGGCCTAGGTAGGACTATTGGATATGGAACAATGAGGTGGGGTCATTTGTAAGGATTTAATCATGAATCCATGGGGCAATCTTGGTGGTAGCAATAGTTATACAGGTCGGACTCCGTCACTACCTCGATGGGTCTTGTGATCAAAGTAGTGGATACCGTATGCTTTACGCACTGAGTGAGAGATGTGAGGATGGTTGCTATGCTTGATTGTTTGACATCACTATGACATGCACACCCCACCCCCGTATCTTTACACCATATGTTAGTGTCACCTTAGAGCATTGTACATCTTGTTGTTCTAACTCTTTGGTTGCAGGTCCAGGTTCAGGTATGGTTTAGTATACCTGTTATTATTCTATTTTGCTGCTTATCGCTCATACCAAACTGTTGTATGACCCAGATTTTTATGTCTCTTCTTATTACTTTGGGTGCTCTTAAATGACCAGACTAGAGACAGGTTAGCTGGTTGTGCACGAGCAGCTGTCTGGAGACGAGAAGGAGGCTTACACGTACTATTCTTTATATGTTCTCCCTATGTCGTTGTTGGTCACTACTTTGGGCATTAATAGTGTACCTTTCCTTTCTTTTGCTTTAGAGATAGTTTTAAAGTTGTAATAATGTTGAAGTGGAACATAAGCTGTATTTGGATTTTCCACTGCTATGATGTTTAGTTTTTAGCTTATGCATTGTCTCGCCTGTTTTATGTCAAAATATGTTATTATTATATTTTATCCCATGCGTTGTGAGACATTCTACAGGTTCCTTGTTAGTCCACTGTTAAGTTCAAATTCCTTACCTTTCCTTTCTTTGACGACCATCCCATGCTGGTTGGACATCGGCACAGCGCGCTTTCATTGGAAATGTCGGCTGGTGCGCGACGGGCCGTCACACTTGGTATCAGAGCTCTAGGTTGCGTAGTTAACCTAGGGAAAGACACCAGGGAGAGATAGTACACGTATATGAGAGCGCGTATTTGTGATATTTTGGTTTTCAAAAGCTATATATATACACACATTATTAGTATAGCTAAGGATGAAGTCGCACTACATTGGCACCACTAAGGAGATCGTAAATCGTTTTCTCTTTACAAATTGAATGATGAATCGAAATATGGGAAAGGCGGTGAGGAACTCCGCATCAGGAGTTGAAGAAGAAGCTGGTTCAGGGGCCAACAATGGGAATGTCCCTGACATAAGGGAGATGTTTACTTCCTTCATACGAGAGATGGTTAGGGATGCTCCGGGAGCAGTTCCTAATGCTACTAATGGTGGTGGTGTAGTAGTGCAGGCGCCTAGATTCGGTCTCGCCAAGATTAACGAGGAGTCCCAGAAAAAGAGAAAACAAAACCAAGCTAAGGATGACCAGAAAAAGAAGAACAAGAAAGATGTAGAGTGCTTTAGCTGTGGCAATAAGGGCCACTATGACAAAGAATGTCGAGCGAAGCTAGGGGAAAGGAAGTGCTTCAATTGCGGCCAAGTGGGACATCTCAAGAAAGAATGTCCGCAACCCCCTAAGAAGAAGCAGAGTGTGTCGAATGCCCCAACCGCGGCGGAGAAGGGAAAGGGTGTTGTTATTCAAGGTATGCTTTCCATTTATGAGATTCCAATTCTAGTTTTGTTTGATATCGGGGTTTCCCATTCCTTCGTATCTAGTGACCTGGTAGACAGGTTGGGATTGGAACCTGAGATTGTCGATGACGAACCCGATCGGTGGTTTGATTAGCCTTAGTATGACTTATCATAATGCAGTCCTATCGAGTCATGGATGTAGGTTTGCTTGTGATTGCTTTGTTTTGGGATTTATTGGTTCTGGCATTATTTTGGGAGTCGATTGGCTCCAAAGGTACGGGGTGGTGGTAGACTATGAGGGCTTTTCGGTGACAGTTAGTGCGGATGATGGGCGGAGGGTGGTGTTTGGTGGCCTACCTAGTGATGGGGTAATGGCTAGTTTTCTAAATGCCCCTGACATCCTGCGTGATGAGTTGTCAGATGTGCCCGTGGCTGGCCAGTATCCGGACGTCTTCGAGGGAATGGCCGGACTTCCACCACACTGAGAGATTGGGTTTCGTATTGATTCAGTGAAAGATGCCAGACCTATAGTGAGGCCACTTCGTCATTTGGCGCCAAGGGAGCAGCGAGAGCTCGGGGTGCAAGTAAGCGATCTTTTGAAGAAGGGATTTATCCGGAGAAGCGTCTCCGAATGGGGAGCGCCAGTTATATTTGCCATTAAGGCCGATGGGTCCCTTCGCTTATGTGTGAACTCGATTTAAAGATGGAGTTAAGGGTAGCTCTTCTGATGGAGTGCCAAGGAATCGTTGATAGTTTGGAGTGTTCTAGGCTGTGACGGCCCGCCCCGCACCAACCGACATTTACTCCAAGGGTGCGTTGTACACATGTCCAGTTAGCACGGAACGGGTCGTCAGAAGGAAAGGGAAGAAGGAAATGAACATACTAAGAACCTGTAGAATGTCTCACAGCGCATAGAACAAAATATAATAATAACCTACTTGACATAAAACAGGAGAGACAAAGCATAAGCTAAAAACCAGAACTAAGCATCATAGCAGCGGAAATTCAAAATATAGCTTATTACAACTTTTCAACTGTCTCAAAGCAAAAGCAAGATAAGGGAGGTACACTACTAATGCCCAAGTAGCGACCACCAATGACACAGGGAGAATGTGTGTATATATATATATATATATCATACGTGGAAGCCTCCTGCCCGCCTCCGAATCAGCTACTCGCGCGCCACCAGCTAACATGTCTCTAGTCTGCTCGTGTGAGCACCCAGAGTAATAAGAGGAGACATAAAACTCTGGGTCAGACATAAAGCCTGGTATGAGCGATAAGCATCTAAAGTGAACAATAACAGGTACACTAAAACATACCTGAATCTGGACCTACAACCAAAGAGTTAGCACTACATACTGTACAACACTCTAAGATGCTATATCAAACAGTGTAAAGATACGGAGGTGGGGAAGGTGTGCATGTCATGGTGATGGAAAACAATCAAACATAGCATCCATCCTTACATCTCTCACTCAGTGCATAAAGCATACGATATTCACCACTTCGATCACCCACCCTTGCTACGATCACTTTGCCCCATGAAGTCATAAAATGGCTTCACTGCACTGATAACGTAGCCACTAATCCTTTGCTATGTCCACTTGCCCCATGGAGTTATTCACCCCATCTGCGCTGGCTCATAGCCTTACCAATCCTTACTATGTCCACTTGCCCCGTGGAGTTATTCACCCCATCTGCGCTGGCTCATAGTCTTACCAATCCTTACTATGTCCACTTGCCCCATGGAGTTATTCACCCCATCTGCGCTGGCTCATAGTCTTACTACGCATCACCTTGCCCCTCAAGTCATAATGACTCTACTGCACTGATAACGTAGTCTTGCTACCATCACCTTGCCCCTCGAGTCGCAATGACTCTACTGCACTGATAAGTAGCCCATCATTCATTTTTAGTGGTGAATCGAAGTTATGAACGTCGACAACTCCTTAGCACACGTCCCGCAGCGAAGTCCAACCATGAAGTGAACTCATCGGTTCCCAACTGGATCCTGAGCTCTAACTTCCCATATTGGACTACCTTTGCATCTCGGGTTATTGGTCAATACTGGATCGGGTCGGGTTCCTCCTCAAGCCATCGGTTCGGGTCGGGTATACTCCATCGGTTCGGGTCGGGTCTTCTTCTGGTACGGTTCGGGTCGAGTATTTCTCCTCGAGTCGGGTCGGGTGCCATCCCCCTCCAGTTCGTGCTTCTGCTCCGATCCGCCTCCTCATCCTTCACATGCTCCTATCCGATCCATCTTCATGCTTCCGCTCCGATCCGTCCTCCTTAATCCGATCCGATCTCAGTTCAGTTAGCATGGCCTTCCTTTTTGCCAATTTTCCCAAGTGTCAGGTTCCGATCCGATCGAATCCCCTGCCCAGTTCAACATATCCGATCCGAGCACTACATCCGATCCGATCCGATCCGAAACCTGCACTGTTTTCTGAAACTGTTCCAGCAAGTGTTTACGCCATTCGACGACGTTTTCGACCATTCTAACTATTGAAACCAATCACAAAGCATTTCATACAGTCATACCAACATGCATAATCAACCACAAACATCAAAACATCAATATAATAGGTTAAAATGGATCAAACATACCCAAAATCCCATATTCCCCCCTAAGCATGTTTAGGTGAAACTAATGATAGGATTAGCAAAACTTAACCAAATTAACCCAAATTCATATCAGAGGTCTAAAACATCAGTTAATAATTTATGAACATTTTCCCTTAATTTTATCATGCTTAAATTCGCTAATTAACACTAATTACCCTTAACTAGCCATAAATAGTGTAAAACTATGCAAATCACTCACCTTAGCCACAAATAAACTAAGATCTGAAATAAGTCTCTGATTTGATGTGAATCCCAATGCTAAACAGCAGCTCCAACGTTGCTTTGGTGTAGATCTTCCTTGATTAGAGGTTGCTAAGCCAAATCCTTGACCAAAAGGTGATTTGGAGGTGATTTAGAGGTTAGAGGCCATTTTTAGGGTTCCTTGGTGATAAGTGGAGGCTAGAAAACTGAAATAGAATGATGCTCTATCTCATTTCAGCCTTCCCATAACCCTAATCCCGAAATGGGTTATGGGCCTACTCACTAATCACCCGGTTTGGCCCGGTTAAGTAGTTTTTCACCCTCCAAACCTTATTTCAGCCATATCTCCCAAACGGTAAGTCCGTTTGGCTATTATGACCACTCTACGGAAAGGTAAACAATCAAACGAATCCAATGGAAGTGGTTTCAGGTCAAAATTCCTTTCCAATCAAAAGTTATGGCCAAAACAGTACCAACTAGGGGCAAAATGGTCATTTAAAAATCGACAAAAATCATGAACATGGGAAATGACTCTAATAGATGTTTCCCAATGTTACATGACCATACGACTTCACCTGGGAAAGAAATAAATATTCTACGATCCTCCGATGCGTAGAATGCGGGTCATTACACTCTTCCCCCCTTAAGAAATTTCGCCCCCGAAATTCCCTAATCAACACACACACAAAGGTCCCGCATGCCTATCAATCATAAAACAACAATCAAACATGCAAACAAGCAAAACAAGTCTACCCTAGCATGCGGAAAACTAAATTGCAAAGCAAATCTTACCAGGCAAAGAGTTCTGGATATGCCTTCCTAATGCTCTCCTCTGTCTCCCAAGTACAATCATTCTCGTCCTTGCCCCACTGAACCTTGACTAGCTTCACCGCCTTCCTTCGAAGTTGCTTCGTATCGTGCCCCACAATACGAATCGGCTTGCGGTTCCCAACCGCCTCGGGTTCTACTTCAAAGTCCTTTAACTGATCAGGTGAAATAGTCATATCTGGGACGTGAACGAACTTCCTTAGTTGGGAAACATGAAATACATTGTGAAATCCCGCCATTTTCTCTGGTAAGCCAACTCTATATGCCAAATTCCCGACTAGTTCAAGAACAGGGAATGGGCCAACAAATCTTGGTGCCAACTTGCCTCTCCTGCCAAATCGAATCACGCTCTTTAACGGAGAAATCTTGACAAACACCAAGTCACCAATGGAGAATTTTAAATCTCTTCTCCTCTTATCAGCATAGCTCTTCTGCCTATCTTGAGCAGCTTTCATTCGTTGTTGAATGACCTTAATCTTATCTGAAGTTTCCCTCACCACATCTGGTCCAAGCACAAACTTCTCGCCAGTCTCTATCCAACATGATGGTGAGTTGCACGGTCTTCCGTACAAAGCTTCATATGGAGCCATACCGATACTGGATTGGTAGCTATTATTATATGCAAACTCTACTAGATACAAATGGTCATCCCATGATCCATCAAAATCCAATATACAAGCTCTCAAGAGATCTTCCAATATACGATTCACCCTCTCCGTCTGACCGTCGGTCTGAGGATGATATGCGGTATTGAGATGTAATCCTGACCCTAGAGCCTCCTGTAAGCTCTTCCAAAACCCACTAGTGAACAACGGGTCTCGGTCACTCACAATGCTTTTGGGTACTCCATGAAATCTCACTACCCACTTCATATACAATTCCGCCAACTTGGCTGCCGTCCTGGTCGATTTGACTGGTATAAATCTTGCGCTCTTAGTCAATCGATCCACAATTACCCAAATGCTATCACATCCCGACCTAGTCCTCGGTAAGCCATCGATGAAATCCATCGAGACTTGCTCCCATTTCCATTCGGGAATTTCTAATGGTTGCAACAACCCACTAGGCTTCTTTTGCTCGGCTTTAACTAGCTGGCAATTCATGCATTTGGATATAAACTTCCCAACGTCTCTTTTCATCCCTTCCCAGTTGTAAGTCTGCTTCTTGTCTCTATACATCTTATTACCACCGGGATGTATAGTCAGTTTTGAGTGATGACATTCTCTAAGCACTTCATCTCTCAAACCATTCACGTTGGGCACAACTAGTCTTCCATTCTTCCGAAGCCATCCATCTCGATCAAGCCCATACACATTCATCTCCTCACCGTCGATTTTCATCTCTAACTTGGAGATGATTTCCAATAGATTACGATCGTCCCTCTGGCTGGAACCAATCCGCTCTATCAAAGTGGGTCTGATCGTCAAACTAGCTAGCATAACTGGATCCAATTCGCACTTTAGTCTGAAATCAAACCCTGCGATATACTCCAGTTGCTTCCATTCAAGAAACATTGCCCCTAAACTGGCGTGTCTCCTACTCAAGGCATCGGCAACCGCATTACCTTTCCCAGGTGTGTATGCGATATCAAAATCATACGAAGCCAAGAACTCTAACCATCTCTGCTGACGGAGATTCAGATCCTTCTGAGAGAAAAGATACTTTAACGATTTATGATCGGTAAACAACTCAAATCGTTCTCCCAAGAGATAGTGTCTCCACATCTTCAGTGCAAACACAATCGCTGCTAATTCCAAATCATGGGTAGGATACTTCTTCTCATGCGGCTTTAGCTGTCGACTAGCATAAGCTACAACCCTACCTCCTTGCATCAATACAGCACCCAGTCCGGTACCACAAGCATCCGTGTATACCGTCATCTCTTCATTCCCTTTAGGAATGACTAACACTGGCGCATGAGTCAACTTCTCTTTTAAACTCTTGAAGGCATCCTCACACACTCCGTCCCAGACGAAGGACTGATTCTTCTTAGTCAATTGAGTCAACGGTGCTGCTATCTTGGAGAAGTCCTGGATAAACTTACGATAATATCCAGCTAATCCCAAGAAACTTCTTACATCCGTTACATTCTTGGGCGTAGGCCAATCCTGTACCGTAGCCACCTTCGCAGGGTCCACGGCAATACCACTCTCTGAAACAACATGACCCAAGTATCTCACTTCCCTTCTCCAAAAGTGACACTTAGAGAATTTCGCTTTCAATTGGTGTTTCCTCAACACCTCCATCACTATCCTCAAGTGCCCCTTGTGTTCCTCCTCTGCCCTTGAGTAAACAAGGATATCATCCACGAACACAAGAACAAACTTATTCAACTGATCTCTGAATACTCGATTCATAAGATCCACAAAGTAGGCTGGTGCATTGGTCAACCCAAATGGCATGACCAACCACTCATAAAATCCAGACGGCGTCCTAAATGCCGTTTTTGGAACACTCTCATCCGCTACTCGTAGCTGATGAAATCCTGTCGCGAGGTCCAACTGGGAGAACACTCTTGCTCCTTCCAGTTTATCGAACAAGTCATCTATCCGCGGTAGAGGATACTTATTCTTCCTCGTCACCATATTCAACTCGCGATAGTCCACACACAAACGAAGGGAACCATCTGCCTTAGTGGCAAACACAACTGGTGCTCCCCACTCGGAGACACTCTTAATGAATCCCTTCTTCAAAAGATTGCTGACTTGCACCCCGAGCTCTCGCTGCTCCCTTGGTGCCATACGACGAAGTGGCATCACTATAGGTCTGACATCTTTCACTAAATCAATACGGAACTCAATCTCTCGGTGTGGTGGAAGCCCGATCACCTCCTCGAAGACGTCCGGATACTGGCCAACCACGGGCACATCTGACAACTCATCCTGCCGGATGTCGAGGGAATTTACAAAACTAGCCATAACCCCATCACTAAGTAGACTACCAAACACTACCCTCCGCCCATCATCCGCCCTCACTGTCACCAAAAAGCCCTCACAGTCTACCACCAACCTGTATCTTTGGAGCCAATCGACTCCCAATATAATGCCATACCCAGTAAAGCCCAAAACAAAGCAATCACATACAAACATACATCCATGACTCGATAAGACCAAATTCCTGCAAATCATACTAAGGCTAGTCGAACCACCAATCGGGTTCGTCACAACCAATGGTCTATCGGCTATCTCGGGTTCCATTCCCAACCTATCTACCAGGTCACTAGATATGAAGGAACGGGAAGCCCCAGTATCAAACAAAACTCGAACTGTTACATCATAAATAGAAAGCATACCTTGAATAACAACATTCTTTCCTTTCTCCGCCGCAGTTGAGGCATTCGACGAAGAAGGAACAACATCAATAGCATATGCTTTCACAATCTGCTTCTCCTTAAGAGGTTGCGGACACTTATCCTTGAAATGTCCCACTTGACCACAGTTGAAGCACTTCTTATCCGCTGGCTTGGCCCGACAATCTTTAGCATAATGGCCCTTCTTACCACAGCTGAAGCACTCAACATCCTTCTTGCTCTTTTTCTGGCCACCTTTATATTGGTCATGCTTCCTCTTATTCTGGGAGTTATTCTTGCCTCCACCGTCTGCTTGCGGCTTTGGCCCTTCTACAGATGCAGCCTCAGTCTTTGACTTAGGGTAAAGACTTTCTAATCTCAAAGCTTTCCCCACAATCGATTCAAAAGTCTCATCGATGTGGTTGATAAGCCTTTCCCCCAGGTATCCATCCAAACCAGTAATAAACTTCTCATTCTTCTTCCCAGGAGTGTCGATAAGAGACAGTCCATACTTCGACAAAGTGTCGAACTCAGCAATATAATCAGAAACTGCCCTCCCATTCTGCTTGAGTTCCAAGAACCTCTTGAACAATACTGACTTCTGGGCAGCTGGAATAAACTTCTCGCTAAAGCAAGCCTTGAACTAAACCCAAGTAACCTGATCCTCTGGAGTGGCTGTTCTAATGGCATTCCACCAATTCATCGCTCGCCCTTGCAGCTGACGAGACGCTAGCCTTCTCTTCATCGCATCCTCAAGACCCAAGTCATCAAAGATATGATCACAGTTATCCATCCAATCTTGAACATCTGTGGCCGACTCCGTTCCGTGGAACGGCTTTCCACCAAGATTAGTGTAATCCTTGCACAACTTGGCAAAATCAACCCTAGGCGCCTGCACTACTGGGCCAACACCAACTCCGAGATTGGGAACTGCCCCTTGCACTTCTCTAAGCATGTCTCTCATGAGGTTAGTAAACATCGCCCTCATGTCAGCGGCATTCCCATGGTTGGTCCCTCTACCAGCACCCCTCGTGTCTCGGCTCATTGTCAATCTGAAAAAGGGAAACGATCAACGAACCCATAGTGGTGCTAGCGCAGTGCGACTTCATTCTTTCACTACCAATAGTATATATATAGCTTTTGAAAACTAAAGTAATTACAAATACGCGCTCTCATATACGTACTATCTCTCCCTAGTGTCTTTCCCTAGGTTAACTACGCCACCTAGAGCTCTGATACCAAGTGTGACGGCTCGCCCCGCACAAACCGACATTTACTCCAAGGGTGCGCTGTACACATGTCCAGTTAACACGGAACGGGTCGTCAGAAGGAAAGGGAAGAAGGAAATGAACATACTAAGAACCTGTAGAATGTCTCACAGCGTATAGAACAAAATATAATAATAACATACTTGACATAAAACAGGAGAGACAGTGCATAAGCTAAAAACCAGAACTAAGCATCATAGCAGTGGAAATTCAAAATATAGCTTATTACAACTTTTCAACTGTCTCAAAGAAAAAGCAAGATAAGGGAGGTACACTACTAATGCCCAAGTAGCGACCACCAACGACACAAGGAGAATGTGTATATATATATATATATATATCATACGTGGAAGCCTCCTGCCCGCCTCCGAATCAACTACTCGCGCACCACCAGCTAACCTGTCTCTAGTCTGCTCGTGTGAGCACCCAGAGTAATAAGCGGAGACATAAAACTCTGGGTCAGACATAAAGCCTGGTATGAGCGATAAGCATCTAAAATGAACAATAACAGGTAGACTAAAACATACCTGAATCTGGACCTTCAACCAAAGAGTTAGCACTACATACTGTACAACACTCTAAGGTGCCATATCAAACAGTGTAAAGATACGGAGGTGGGGAAGGTGTGCATGTCATGGTGATGGCAAACAATCAAACATAGCATCCATCCTTACATCTCTCACTCAGTGCATAAAGCATACGATATTCACCACTTCGATCACCCACCCTTGCTACGATCACTTTGCCCCATGAAGTCATAAAATGGCTTCACTGCACTGATAACGTAGCCACTAATCCTTTGCTATGTCCACTTGCCCAATGGAGTTATTCACCCCATCTGCGCTGGCTCATAGCCTTACCAATCCTTACTATGTCCACTTGCCCCATGGAGTTATTCACCCCATCTGCGCTGGCTCATAGTCTTACCAATCCTTACTATGTCCACTTGCCCCATGGAGTTATTCACCCCATCTGCGCTGGCTCATAGTCTTACTACGCATCACCTTGCCCTTCAAGTCATAATGACTCTACTGCACTGATAACGTAGTCTTGCTACCATCACCTTGCCCCTCGAGTCGCAATGACTCTACTGCACTGATAAGTAGCCCATCATTCATTTTTAGTGGTGAATCGAAGTTATGAACGTCGACAACTCCTTAGCACACGTCCCGCAGCAAAGTCCAACCATGAAGTGAACTCATCGGTTCCCAGCTGGATCCTGAGCTCTAACTTCCCATATTGGACTACCTTTGCATCTTGGGTTATTGGTCAATACTGGGTCGGGTCGGGTTCCTCCTCAAGCCATCGGTTCGGGTCGGGTATCCTCCATCGGTTCGGGTCGGGTCTTCTTCCAGTACGGTTCGGGTCGAGTATTTCTCCTCGAGTCGGGTCGGGTGCCATCCCACTCCAGTTCGTGCTTCCGCTCCGATCCGCCTCCTCATCCTTCACATGCTCCTATCCGATCCATCTTCATGCTTCTGCTCCGATCCGTCCTCCTTAATCCGATCCGATCCCAGTTCAGTTAGCGTGGCCTTCCTTTTTGCCAATTTTCCCAAGTGTCAGGTTCCGATCCGATCGAATCCCCTGCCCAGTTCAACATATCCGATCCGAGCCCTACATCCGATCCGAAACCTGCACTGTTTTCTGAAACTGTTCCAGCAAGTGTTCACGCCATTCGACGACGTTTTCGACCATTCTAACTATTGAAACCAATCACAAAGCATTTCATACAGTCATAGCAACATGCATAATCAACCACAAACATCAAAACATCAATATAATTGGTTAAAATAGATCAAACATACCCAAAATCCCATATTTCCCCCTAAGCATGTTTAGGTGAAACTAATGATGGGATTAGCAAAACTTAACCAAATTAACCCAAATTCATATCAGATGTCTAAAACATCATTTAAGAATTTAAGAACATTTTTCCCGAATTTTATCATGCTTAAATTCGCTAATTAACACTAATTACCCTTAACTAGCCATAATTAGTGTAAAACTATGCAAATCACTCACCTTAGCCACAAATAAACTAAGATCTGAAATAAGTCTCTGATTTGATGTGAATCCCAATGCTAAACAGCAGCTCCAACGTTGCTTTGGTGTAGATCTTCCTTGATTAGAGGTTGCTAAGCCAAATCCTTGACCAAAAGGTGATTTTGAGGTGATTTAGAGGTTAGAGGCCATTTTTAGGGTTCCTTGGTGATAAGTGGAGGCTAGAAAACTGAAATGAAATGATGCTCTATCTCATTTCAGCCTTCCCATAACCCTAATCCCGAAATGGGTTATGGGCCTACTCACTAATCACCCGGTTTGGCCCGGTTAAGTAGTTTTTCACCCTCCAAACCTTATTTCAGCCATATCTCCCAAATGGTAAGTCCGTTTGGCTATTATGACCACTCTACGGAAAGGTAAACCATCAAACGAATCCAATGGAAGTGGTTTCAGGTCAAAATTCCTTTCCAATCAAAAGTTATGGCCAAAACAGTACCAACTAGGGGCAAAATGGTCATTTAAAAATCGACAAAAATCATGAACATTGGAAATTACTCTAATAGTTGTTTCCCAAAGTTACATGACTATACGACTTCACATGGGAAAGAAATAAATATTCTACGATCCTCCGATGCGTAGAATGCGGGTCATTACATATGCGGACTCGAAGCAGGGGTGTCTGGGGATGCCCACTTACCTTGGATCCTTTGGACGTGATCTAGTTATCCTTGGAGGATAAACGTGTGTTGGACGTGCGGTACTCCGTTTGGAGCCAGGGCTTCCATTAGCCCTTGATACTGGTTGGACCAGTCATTCGGGTATCGACATTTTCATGTTTTGGTGGATGATAGACAGGACTTGTTCGATGAATGCTATGGATTGTTTAGGACCTTACGTTGATGTTCTCTTTGGTTCAAAAAATGGTAATAACTTTGAAGTGAGATTTTTGTGCCATGTTGTTTCAGAGAATGGCATTGCCGTGGACCCTACGAAGGTGGCTATGGTACAAGATTGGCCTACGCCCAAGAATGCAACAGATGTAAGAAGTTTCTTGGGATTAGCTGAATATTATCATAAGTTTATCCAAGACTTCTCCAAGATAGCATCACTGTTGACTCAGTTGACCAAGAAGAATCAAGCTTTCGTCTGGGACGAAAAGTGCGAGAATGCATTCAAGAGCCTAAAGGAAAAGTTGACATGTGCACCAGTGTTAGTCATTCCTAAAGGGAATGAAGAGATGACAGTATACAAAGATGCATATGGTACCGGACTAGGTGCTGTATTGATGCAAGGAGGTAGGATTGTAGCTTATGCTAGTCGGCAACTGAAACCGCATTAGAAAAGATATCCTACCCATGATTTGGAATTGGCAGTGATCGTGTTCACATTGAAGATGTGGAGACATTATCTCTTGGGAGAAAGATTCGAGTTGTTTACCGATCATAAATCGTTAAAGTATTTTTTCTCTCAGAAGGGTCTAAATCTCCGACAATAAAGATGGTTAGAATTCTTTGCATCCTACGATTTCGATATCACATATACACCAGGAAAGGGCAATGCAGTAGCTGATGCATTGAGTAGGAGACATGCCAGTTTAGGGGCTATGTTTCTAGAATGGAAGCAACTGGAGTACATCGTTGGGTATGATTTAAGACCAAAGTGCAGATTGGATCCAGAAGTATTAGCAAGTTTGACGATCAGACCCACTTTGATTGAGCGGATTGGTTCCAGTCGGAGAGACGATCCTAACCTATTGGAAATCATCTCCAAGTTAGAGATGGGTATTGACGAGGAGATGAACAATATGGGCTTGATCGAGATAGATGGCTTAGAAATAATGGAAGACTAGTTGTGCCCAATGTCAATGGATTGAGAGATGAAGTGCTTAGAGAATGTCATCACTCAAAACTGATTATACACCCTGGTGGTAACAAAATGTATCGAGACATGAAGCAGACTTACTACTGGGAAGGGATGAAAGGAGACGTTGGGAAATTTATATCCAAATGCATGAATTGCCATCTAGTTAAGGCTGAGCAAAAGAAGCCTAGTTGGTTGTTGCAACCATTAGAAATTCCAGAATGAAAATGGGAACAAGTCTCTATGGATTTCATTGATGGGTTACCAAGGACTTAATCGGGCCATGATAGCATTTGGGTGATTGTGGACCGATTGACTAAGAGTGCAAGGTTTATACCCGTCAAGTCGAATAGAACAACAACTAAGTTAGCAGAACTTTATATGAAATGGGTAGTGAGATTTCATGGAGTACCTAAAAGATTTATGAGTGACCAAGACCCGTTGTTTACTAGTGGGTTTTGGAAGAGCTTATAAGAGGCTCTAGGGTCAGAATTATATCTCAGTACCGTGTACCATCCTCAAACCGACGGTCAGACAGAGAGGGTGAATTGAGTATTAGAGGATCTCTTGAGAGTTTACATATTGGATTTTGGTGGATCATGGGATGACCATTTGCATCTAGTAGAGTTAACATATAATAATAGTTACTAGTCCAGTATTGGTATGGCTCCATTTGAATCTTTGTACGGAAGACCGTGCAATTCACCGTCATGCTGGTTAGAAACCGGTGAGAAATTTGTGCTTGGGCCAGATGTGATAAAAGGAACCTCAAATAAGATCAAGGTTATCCGACAACGAACGAAGGCTGCCCAAGATAGGCATATGAGTTATGCTGATAAGAGGAGAAGAGATCTAAAATTCTCCATTGGCGACTTGGTGTTTGTCAAGATTTCTCCGTTAAAGAGCGTGATACGATTTGGTAGGAGAGGCAAGTTAACACCAAGATTTGTTGGTCCTTTCCCAATCCTCGAGCAAGTTGGGAATTTGTCATATAAAGTTGAATTACCAGAGAAGATGGCAGGAGTTCATAATGTATTTCATGTTTCCCAGTTAAGGAAATTCGTGCACGACCCCGATATGACTATTTCACCTGATCAGTTGGATGATATCGAAGTAGAACCCAAGGCAGTTAGGAACCGCAAGCCG
Source organism: Allium sativum (assembly GCA_030737875.1). Classification (NCBI taxonomy): domain Eukaryota; kingdom Viridiplantae; phylum Streptophyta; class Magnoliopsida; order Asparagales; family Amaryllidaceae; genus Allium; species Allium sativum. The sequence continues at coordinate 106,283,723 of CM060909.1, forward strand.
ATTCATATTGTCGAGCACGATACGAAGAAACTTCGAAGGAAAGCGATGAATCTAGTCAAGGTTCAGTGGGGCGAGGATGAGAATGACTGTACTTGGGAGACAGAGGAGAGCATTAGGAAGACGTATCAAGAACTCTTTGCCTGGTAAGATTTTAATTGCAACTTAGTTTTCCACATGCTAGGATAGACTTGTTTTTTTTGTTTTTGTATGTTTGATTGTTGTGAATGGTCGATAGGCATGCGGGATCCTTTGCTTGTTTCTTAGTTGAGGAATTTCGGGGGCGAAATTTCTTAAAGGGGGGGGGGGGGGGAGGGGAGAATGTAACGACCCGCATTCTACGCATCGAAGAATCGCAGAATACTTATTTCTTTCACATACGGAGTCGTATGGTCATGTAACTTTGGGAGACGACTATTGGGGTCATTTCCTATGTCCATGATTTTTGCCGATTTTTTAAATAACCGTTTTTGCCCCTAGATGATCTTGTTTTGGCCATAACTTTTGATTGGTAAGGATTTTTAACCTGAAACCACTTCAATTAGATCCGGATGATGGTTTACCTTTCCGTAGAGTGGTCACATTAGCCAAACGGACACACCGTTTGGGAGATATGGCTGAAACAAGGTTTAGAAGGTGAAAAACAGCTTGACCGGGCCTAATTATGGTGATTAGCAAGAGGGCACATAACCCATTTCAGGATTAGGGTTATGGGGAGGCTGAGAATAGTCGGAAAACAAATTTTATTTCATTTTCCAGTCGCCTCAAACATTTCTCTAACCCTAGAAATGGCTTCCACCTTCTAATTTCATCCCAAATCGCTCTCTAATCAAGTTTTAGCCTAATCTACATCAAGTCAAGACAAATTAGCATCAAATTGGAAATAGAGCTGCTGTGTTGCATAGAGATTCAACCCAAATCAGAGATAGTTTCAGATCTAAAGTTAATTTGTGGCTAAGGTGAGTGATTTGCATTGTTTTTCACTAATTACGGCTAATTAGGGGTGATTAGTGATAATTAGCGAAATTATGGCTCAGAAAATTCTGGAAAAAATTGTAAAATTTTAAAATATTATTTTATGACTCTGTCAAAAATTTGAGTTAATTTCGACTAAATTTTCTAATCCTATTGTTAAAGCATGCTTAAGGGGATTAAGGGGAAACATGGGTTTTTTGGGGTATGCTTGATCTTAAATGATCTATATGCTTGGTGTTTTGACCTTGTTGATTTATCCTATATGTTACTACCACTGTTTGGATGGTTGTATGATTGATTAGTAAAGTTAGAATGGTTGAATACGCCGTCGTATGGCGAGAATGGACGATATAAGCTCGTTCGGAAAACTGCAGGGATCCGGATCGGATCGGATGTGGGAAAGAGGTTCGGATCGGATAGGATTGGTCGAGCCGAACCGACACCAGAGACATGGAATCCGATCCGAATCGGGGTCCAGGCAGAAGAAGAGTATGGCAACAAATGAAGGCCGCTAGCTTGGAGTTGGAGTTGGAGTGAAGATCCGAACCGAGACCCATGAGCACTGAACCAAACAGGGGATGTTGGACTGGAATGAGGTGAAGTACAAGAGCCGAACCAAGAGATACGAACCGCACCCAGGAGCATACGAGGGAGCTTGAAGGACTCGAACCGAACTGCCTCAGGAGTATCGAACCGATCCAGAAGGGGGAACCGAACCGCCTCAGGAGTATCGAACCGATTCAGAAGGGGGCATCGAACCGAACTACACCATGGAGTTTCACGACCGAACCGAGGCAATGGCCAAGGAACCGAACCGAGGAGGTGACCCAATAATGATCCGAACTGAACTAGGGCGACAAGTCGAACCAAACCGGATGTGCACTTCTTCTTATACGCGACGACTCTCCTAAAGACTAACTCCGACTCGACCAAAACCCGAGATGCAAAGGAAATCCAGATGGGAGGTTATTACTCAGGATCCAAATGGGAACCAATGAGTTAACTTCATGAGTTGGGCTTTGCTGCAGGACGTGTGCTAAGGGGTTATCGATGTCTATAACTTTCGATCACTATGGAGTATGCGGTATGTGGACGGATTCAGGGCCACAGTGGCCTAGGTAGGACTATTGGCTATGGACCAATGAGGTGGGGTCATCTGTAAAGATTTAGTCATGACTCCATGGGGCAAGCTTGGTGGTAGCAATAGTTATACAGGTCGGACTCCGTTACTACCTCGATGGGTCTAGTGATCAAAGTAGTGGATATCGTATACTTTACGCACTGAGTGAGAGATGTGAGGATGGTTGCTATGCTTGATTGTTTGACATCACTATAACCAAACACCCCACCCCTGTATCTTTACACCATATGTTGTGTCACCTTAGAGCATTGTACATCTTGTTGTGCTAACTCTTTGGTTGCAGGTCCAGGTTCAGATATGGTTTAGTATACCTGTTATTATTCTGTTTTGCTGCTTATCGCTCTTACTAGAATTTTGTCTGACCCAGAGTTTTAGGTCTCTTCTTATTACTCTGGATGCTCTTAAATGGGCAGACTATAGATAGGTTAGCTGGTTGTGAACGAGTAGCTGTCCGGAGACGAGCACGAGGCTTACACGTACTATTCTATATATATTCTCCCTGTGTCGCTGATGGTCACTACTTTGGGCATTAGTAGTGTACCTTTCCTTTCTTTTGCTTTAGAGACAGTTTTAAAGTTGTAATAATGTTGAAGTGGAACATAAGCTGTATTTGGATTTTCCGCTGCTATGATGTTTAGTTTTTAGCTTATGCACTGTCTCGCCTGTTTTATGTCAAAATATGTTATTATTATATTTTATCCCATGCGTTGTGAGACATTCTACAAGTTCTTTGTTAGTCCACTGTTAAGTTCAAATTCCTTACCTTTCCTTTCTTTGACGACCGTCCCGTGCTGGTTGGACATCGGCACAACGCACTTTCATTGGAAATGTCGGCTGGTGCGGGGCGGGCCGTCACAGACAGCTAGCGGGATGCGAAAAGACTAGAGCTAAACCCAAGATATCATTTCACCTTTCACTATCGAGGTACAGGGTTGACGGTAGACGCCACATGGATGTTTAGATTGGTTGTATTAGGGGCGGTCGCTTGGCTCTTGTTGTCTTTACTAGTTGAGGGAGGGGCCGAGGTGAGGCCATAGCCACCATGGAAAACAGACCCGAGGAATATCTGTATTTGGAGGCACCTAAAGGTGGCCCGTACAGATATGGAAAAGCTCCCGACTGAGTTCCGTGTTTCTTGTTTAGCCCTGCCACGGAACTCGGTGCACATTAGAGGACGTGCGATTGAGGCATCGAACTACAATTACAGTACATACATGGGACAGTCTAGATACATGCATATCTGCACTGGATGGTGTATCATAGACTAGAGGGAATTATTCCAATATGGAATCTGATTCGATCGATGGTGGCAGTCCGTACGCTTGTGTAGCATAGTAATCACAGATATATGCGGAACGTAACATCGGTATATAGAGATCCGTACGTCACTCCGGCGTAGGATGAGGGACTGCGTTCATTACAGTGGAGACCGTGTGAGTGGGGTACCATAGGGTGTATCTCAATATTGAGAGATAGCTACGCATATTGTATTAGGTGAATCCATGGGAAAGTAAATGGGTACGATGCGCGTATAATTCTTGAGTGCTATTTGTTGTATATAACGGTGTTGTATACACAATTATATGATTTGTGTTTGATGATAACAAACAAATATGTTTTATTTTAAATGTGTTTTTTACTGTACTGTTTCATATATACATCACTGACAGGAATATAATATTTATACTTGAACAGAATACTACTGTACACGAATATAAACATTCAAACAATATTTTATTTAAATATAATATTTTATTTCAATATTCGAAACAGTACAACTTTTAGCAACTCCACTACTTGTATACATTTCATTCAATTCCATATACAGTGCTCCTCACTACATATTCTCTCAAGACACTCATTTTACATTTTCTTATATACATTCTTTCACTCATACACATTGACACTGATACATTGACACGTACTTCATATTGTCTTCATCTTCAATATTCTGCCTTCACAGCATCTTCACTATCAGTCCAGTCATCATCTGCTTACCTATCACATGAAATACACACACAGTACACTGCAATAGAAATAAAATATGGATACACGCGAATATAAATTTTATTTTAAATTTTTTTATTTGTCTTAGATTTCTGGTGTGTTTTTCATCATTTTTCATGACTTGATTTGATTTATCTGTGTCTAGTCAGTTTGTATATATATATATAGTACAGGGACAGGAAATTTTATCTGATGGCTGCATATAGACACGTATATAGATATACACGTGTGCACTGCCTTGCTGATCAGTGTGCAACCGAGGAGTAGCTACGTGGACCATCTCGACTCAGTGCACAGTCAACAGAGGAACAATGCAAGCCAAAGTGGCTGACACAATACAAAGTGCAACACAGTTCAAAGTTGTCGAGCATATACAGATCAGCCCAAAACAAGGTGATGTGGCAAATTCAACATGATTACATTCATGAATTGTGATCAAGTCCAAACACAAATGGTCAAGACAACAGCATGGTATGGTTTCAAGAATGCATAGTTTACATGGCACAAGTAAAATTCAGTTTTCAAGTGTAAAGTAAAGTGGTCGAGCAAAGTTATTCTGTTGTGAAAAAAGTTCACATCTAGGCCAGACTTAAGTGAACCAGGACAGAACATGTGCATGCAAACAAGTGCAAGAATATGAATGCAATACACAATGCAAATCAGTATGCAAATGTCCAGCCAACATGCAAGTGGTCGAGCACAAGGCCGACCCAACATAAATGCACACAAGTGATCATGGTTCACAAACATGAAAAGCAGCATAGACTAAATTCTCAACAACAAAGTACATATATATGCAGTGTACAACTCAGAAATGACATAGTTACATGATGGGAGACAAATGAAACATATTATGGTCAAGATCTTCAAATATCATAAGGCAGCAGCAAAAATAAGCCAAACAATACATGGCAAGAGTATACATGTAATATACATGCATAAATCATCAAGCTAGGTGGTACAAGCAACAAGATAGTTTCAAGTCATGTTCATATAAACATGCACAAAAATGGATCAGACAGCAAGGTGAAAGTGCAACATGTTTACACATGTATACCTGAACATGTATCAGACAAAGCAGGTCAATCATGTGTGTGCACAAGTGTATTTTCAGGTGCAACAGGATGGTTACAATGGAAAACTCAACATTTCCAAGCAACATAATGCAACAACAAAATCCGTACAGCAAGATCATGAGTGCTAACATTTTCAAGATTGACACAAACAAACTTTTCAGCAGTCACAAATACATGGTAGTGACAACATGAATATGCAGCAGCATGTTTCAGAAATACAAGCAAGGATGAATGGTGCAATCCAAATTGTGCAGAGTATACTCGAGTTCATGCAAATAACCAAGTGCATACATGCATATTCAAGACAAGGCAACATCAAGGCAGTATCAAATTGCTCAGCAAATTAAGGGAGCAAATTCTGGCAACAATTCATGGAAACGTATCACAAATCATCGTGGAGCAGTGGCAAAAATCACAATGAATTTTTTCATGGCAAAAATTCAATGTTCATATATGGCAAAGTATCATTTTAGAGTCAAACTTATTTTTCAAGATGCATATATGGAACTCAGAATAACAAATCAAGTCAGAGATCTTGCACAAGTCAGAAATGATTCAAGCTTTCTAATAATTTGCAGACTGAATCAAGGTAAGTTTGGCAAGTTATATTTGGAAATGTATATCTGCAAAATGCTTAGTGACAAAGGCGTGATCAAGTGGGACAAAGATTTGTCCAGCAAGACTCATCAATTTCATTCCAAGAATGGACAGTGGAAACAAAAGTAAAAATCACCAATATCGGGAAAGATATAATTTTAAAATTCCATGTGTTTCCAAAAATATCATGCCATAGAAATTAGATGAGGATATTCACATAAATTGTTTTAGTGCCAAGATTTTGCAAAAGGGGAAACTCGAAAAATCAGCTCAAATCAAGCAACACAAATCACACACAAAATCAGCCGAGTCATCAATTTGAAATCAGAGAATAAACGAAGGGTTTGTAACCCTATAAACACTACCATTTTCATCATAGGCCCAAAAAAAATCGAAAACCAAAAAGCACCAATTCGAGAATATACAGAAAATTCAATCTAAGAATCTTATATGTTTTCGATCGCATGCAGCATGGATTGCCCAAATCAGATCGACGAAGAGTGACAACGAATTCGAGCATTTAGAGAGCCATTTTCTTCAGCAAATCAACTGATTGATTTGGGGATTAAAGAGAAACCCTATAAAATCGTTCATATCACCTTCGCCATTATTTTTCCCAGAGCAAATAGGGGTCGGGCATAACAAAAAGGGTGGAATTAATTTAAAGTAGACCGACCCATTTATTTTTGGCCTAGTTGATGTGTTTAAAGGGAGAATTAATTCCTTTTTAAATTCTTGGGTTTCTTGTTTAAATTTGTTTTGTTTTTAATTTATTTGTAAAACGAATCGATAAGTTTCTAGGTCTGTAAAATCTAGGGGAATCCAGTGTTGATTGACAGTTGCTAGAGTCTGTAAAATCTAGGTTAATGGTTACAGGGTTGTAATCAGGGGAAATCTGATCTAGGGGATTAGATCAGTCTATGGTTTTGAGCATAGGATTAGAATAGGAGCGAGGGGTTCACGAGTGTACATGGTCTTGTATGCGGGATCTATTCTTTTACCTAGTAGAAACCTTAGGAATGCAGCAGTAGGCAGGGTTTTGCCGAAGCTAGGTATATCTTGTGTCATTTATTTTCTGCATTTCTATTTCTGCTATATTCTGTGATCTATGATTATTTTTAATATCCTGTTAACTTTAACGACTCAGCGATAAAGTTTAATAAACCCTATTCACCCCCCTCTAGGGTTAATCTAGATCCAACAATTGGTATCAGAGCAGGTATTTTCTTTAACTCTAGAGTTATGGGTCATCCTAGTTGTCGGCCTAGTGAGAGTCAGTCCAGTAATATTCCAACTATTTTCAATGGATCAGATTTATTAAATTGGAAAATAAAGATGAAAATTTATATAAAATCTGTTCATATTAAATACTAGAATATTATTATTAATGGAGCAGATTTGTCAGATAAAAGAAATATTTTTATCAATACTCGAGCTATGGACATTATTTATTCTTGTCTCAGTATTGATCAATTTAAGCTTATCTCTCATTGTTTGACTGCACAGGAAATCTGGAATACTCTCAATACAAAGCATGGACAAATTGACAATGGTTGTTCAAAACCTCGGAATGTCAACTCAGATTCAAATTTATGTTTAACAGGTCTTACAGATGATAATTCAGATGGAACAGTTGATGGTGACTCAACAGACAATGAAATAGAAAATTTCTCTTATGAAGATCTGGTTTATTTTTGTGTTGATCTAACCAGATCTGTTGATAAACTCCAATCTAAAAATAAATCTCTGAAATCGAAGAATTCTGAGTTGACCAACAAAATTGATGATTTGGAATCACAACTTGAATATTTTAAAAATTCTTCAAATTCAGATTGCAAAAATTGTTTGAAATTGGAAACCAATCTTGTTCATCTCAATAAAAACATTCAAAAGTTTGAAAAGGAAATTCTGATCTTAAAAGAAAACAAGATTGAATTATCAAGTTTGAACAATTTTCTACAAAAGGAATTTGAAACTTTTAAGACTAATATAAATTCCAAATTTGAAATTGCTGAAAAGGAGAATTTGTTGTAATCGGATTTGATTTTGAAAGAACTTGAAAATGAGATTGAAAGATTCAAGAAATTTGAGTCAGAAAATCGAAAACATTTTTAATCCGAGATTGCTGAGTCCTAATCCAAAACTAATTTGCTTAAAGATGAAAATTTGGTTTTGAAATATGATTTTGAAAGATGTAAGATCACTGAAAATCATTGTTCAGATTTAATGAGAGAAAATAGTGATCTTAAAACTAAAATTCAACAATTTGAAACAACTTTGGATAAATTTTCTAACGGTGAAAAATCTTTGAATATATTGTGAAAACCAATTTTCTTTGGAAAATAAAAATGGTCTTGGTTTTGGGAAAAGAAATGATTTTGAAAATTTGAACTCTTGTGATTTCAAAAATCCTTCAAACTACTTCAAGAAGGGCCATTCTGAAATTTTGAATTTTAAAAATTCCAAAAGTTTTTTGAATCACAATCGAGATAAGAATTGGTTTGACAACAATTCATTTAATTCATTTTGGATCCCGAAAGGAAATAAAGTAAATTCGTAAAATTCAAACAAGTTTGGGTTCCAAAGGGTATGAAGATAAATTCGGATGGATTGATATACAAACATGTTTGGGTACCAAAACGTACAAATACAAATGTGAGTGGTTTTACTTCTTTTGTTTGACTACTCAATCCTCTAAATAGATAGGCACCAGAGGAGGCTGAGGAACTGCTATGCAAAAAGAGATTTGAAATCAAGCTGGTGTATATTTCTGTACTTTTTATATTCTTTGCTTTTACTCTTTTATCTGTTTTTCCTCCTATCTCTTATGTCTATTTTTTTGATTCATCACTGTCATATTATTTTTCTTCATTGAGCCTTCTTAACTTCCAATTGCAGAATTCATTTTTTTGGAAATTTGCTTCACTTGAATGAAAATCTGATGTTTTAATCTTATCTAGATCTTGAATCTGAACTTGTATATATCTGCAATTGTTTTTGAAGTTCATTTTCTATTTTTTGAATTCCTAATAGTGGTTACATATTCTTGTTATATCTTGAACCCTGTTAATATGAATTCTAAATTTTTTGAAGATCTGAAAAACAAGTGAAATTTCACACATCTCTGCTGTTCTGTGGTTCTTTTAGTTCATTTTAGAAAGGCTTGAAAATTTACACTCATTACTTCACACTACTATTTCTCAGTCGTGATAATTTCATTGGTTTTTAGATTGGCTTGGATATTTTTAAATTGTCTTGAATTACAGTGATACATATAGAAATTCATCTTATATTCATGATTATTTTCTGGTTGAAATCTATTTGTTTGAAATCATCTGAAATACTTGATATTCTGAATCTCACACACCTCTTAAATTTGAAATTACCAATCTTATGTGACCGATTCATTATATCTCAAAACTTGACATTGATTCAAGTGATTTCAAATAAATTATTTTTTAATTTTCTAGATCATGAATATCTCATAAGTTTAACGTAAATGATCTGAAATTACTCATGTGCTTATCAGGAATTTTTTTGAAAAATTCTTTGAAAAATCTGGTTCTTGAAATTTATTGGTATTTCATGGTTATTTGATTTGAATATCTGTTTATTTTAAAATCATTTGAAATTATTGATTTTTTGAATCTCACATATATCTCGAATCAAAAGTTAATAATCTGGTGTGATCGATTCATTGAATCCTAATATCTTCATATTCCATCAAATGATTTAAAATAAACGGTATTTTTTATCTTGGATCATGAATCATCCTATGTGACCATCATCCTGACAAGTTTGCTTTGAAACTGTTTGTGCTCCCCTGAGATTGAATTGAAAATATTTTGGAAATTGCTTGTTTATGATCTGTTTGCTGCTCTGATACTGTTTTTTCAAATAACTGCTTGTTCTTGTCTACAGCTCTGATAAATGTGCTAAGTTTGTTAATTTTTGTCTGGTTGGGCTTTGTGATTAATATTTGTTAATAAGGACACCAATTGGTATCAGATTAGGAAGTGTTGAATTTTTTATTGATCTTATTCTCATTCTGTATATATACATAGTCTTGTATATATATCTCTAAATTCCTCTTGTAATTGATCTTCAATTTTAAAATTATTTATTTTTTATTCATTCAGAAATTGAAATCAATACCCAAATTGAACTATATTTATAATTCATCAAAATTATTATTAGACTTTGAAAGTGCGATAATTGTGACTGCAGTATATTTCACAACAAGAGGAGATTTTTATTTAGTTTTTTCATGATGGTTGACCATTTATTATAATATTTTGAATTGGCAATTATTTCACGACCATCTTCATTATCTTTCATCTTTGTACCATCCATCGTGATTTTATAATAGTGTGGAGAGTTTAATTTAAAAAAAAATCATTTTGAATAGATAGTGAAAATATTTGTAATAGAAATTGGACTTTGTTATTCAGGATTAGTGATAATTGAAAATTTTCAATGATCCAGGTTCAGTCGAGCATATTTCATAATATAAATAATTTAGAAATTTATTTCATGGTCCATTTCTGTACCTACCACATTTCTATCATTCATATTGGTTGTATATACCGAGGAGTTTTTTTTCTTCTATTTAAAGCTGAAAATGATAAAATATATAATTAATACATAAGTGTGTCTCTAACCTCATTAAAAAATCCAAGCTCTGGTTATGCATGGTTATGAGGCACTTATAATTTAAGCTGCGACTGACCTCATTTAAAAATCCAAGCTCTGGTTATGCGTGGTCAGTGTGCTCTTAAATAAAATAAAAAGAAAAAGGAAATAATGCGCTATAAATTAAAATTAATATGAAATTCTCCTTGCTGTTTTAAAAACCAGCCTATCAATCCATCTTTCTAGTCTGTGAAATGTGTTGAAACCTTATGAAGTATTATGATTTGTTGATTGATAGCTATTGGGATTTGAGATTATACGATTTCGTCACTTAAATTGAATTATTAATTATAGTCCAAATCCATCACTGTTTTTGTGCTTTATTTTTGAAAATCTTATTGGAAAATAATTGGAATTATTTGTTTTTAAAACTCTCTCCATTTTATATACTCATCGTAAATCTATCATTCTCTACAATGTGAAATATGCCACCCGTTCTCAGAATATTATGATTTTTGTTTGATTGATTGAGACTTATGATGACCGTTCTTCCTCTTAAGCTGATATTGTATTTGTTAGTCATTTTTCATCTTTATTTTAATTTCTGTATCCTTTTGATGATAACAAAAGGGGGAGAATGGGTTGAGATTTTGATTTATGAGTGAATATTTTATAAATATTTTTAATTTTGAAAATTCATTCAATTTTCATTTTTTCACTCATGCACAGTTATAGGGGGAGTTTCTGTTGTAGGGGGAGCTTTCAAATAGAGGGAGTTTAGTTCTTCACTGTAAAACACATTTATTGGATTCAAAATCTTAACATTTGTTTGTCATCAACAAAAGGGGGAGATTGTTGTATATAACGATGTTGTATACACAATTATATGATTTTTGTTTGATGATAACAAACAAATATTTTTTTATTTTAAATGTGTTTGTTATCGTACTGTTTCATATATACATCACTGACAGGAATGTAATATTTATATTTAAACAGAATACTACTGTACACGAATATAAACTTTCAAACAATATTTTATTTAAATATAATATTTTATTTCAGTATTCGAAACAGTACAACTTTTAACAACTCCACTATTTGTATACATTTCATTCAATCCAAATACAGTGCTCTTCACTACATATTCTCTCAAGACACTTCTTTTACATTTTCTTATATACATTCTTTCACTCATACGCATTGACACTGATACATTGACACGTACTTCATATTGTCTTCATCTTCAATCTTCTTTCTTTACAGCATCCTCACTGTCAGTCCAGTCATCATCTGCTTACCTGTCACATGAAACACACACAAAGTACACTTCAATAGAAATAAAATATGGATACACGCGAATATAAATTTTATTTTTAAAATTTTTATTTGCCTCAGATTTCTGGTGTGTTTCTCATCATTTTTCATGACTTGATCTGATTTATCCATGTCTAGTCAGTTTGTGTGTGTGTGTATATATATATATATATAGTACAGGGACAGGAAATTTTATCTAATGGCTGCATATACACATGTTTATAGATATACACTGTGCACTGCCTCGCCAATTAGTGTGCAACTGAGGAGTAGCCAGGTGGACCATCTTGACTCAGTGCACAATAAACAGAGGAACAAAGCAAGCCAAAGTGGCTGACACAATACAAAGTGCAACACGGTTCAAAGTTATCGAGCATATACAAATCAACCCAAAACAAGGTGATGTGGCAAATTCAACATGATTACATTTATGAATGGTGATTAAGTCCAAACACAAATGGTCAAGACAACGGCATGGTATGGTTTCAAGAATGCACAGTTTACATGGCACAAGTAAAATTCAGTTTTCAAGTGTAAAGTAAAGTGGTCGAGCAAAGTTATTCAGTTGTGAAAACAGTTCACATTCAGGCCAGACTTAAGTGAACCAGGACAGAAGATGTGCATGCAAACAAGTGCAAGAATATAAATGCAATACCCAATGCAAATCAGTATGCAAATGTTCAGCCAACATGCAAGTGGTCGAGCACAAGGCCGAGCCAACATAAATGCACACAAGTGATCATGGTTCACAAACATGTTAAGCAGCATGGACTAAATTCTCAAGAACAAAGTACATATATATGCAGTGTACAACTCAAAAATGACACAGTTACATGGTGGAAGACAAATGAAACATAAAATGGTCGAGCTCTTCAAATATCATAAGGCAGCAGCAAAACTAAGCCAAACAATACATGGCAAGAGTATACATGCAATATACATGCATAAATGATCAAGCCAGGTGGTACAAGCAATAAGATAGTTTCAAGTTATGTTCATATAAACGTGCACAAAAATGGATCAGACAGCAAGGTGAAAGTGAAACAAGTTTACACACGTATACATGAACATGTATCAGACAAAGCAGGTCAATCATGTGTGTGCACAAGTGTATTTTCAGGTGCAATAGGATGGTTACAATGGTAAACTCAACATTGCCAAGCAACATAATGCAACAACAAAATCCGTACAGCAAGATCATGAGTGCTAACACGTTCAAGATTGACACAAACAAACTTTTCAGCAGTCTCAAATACAAGGTAGTGACAACATGAATATGCAGCATCATGTTTTAGAAATACAAGCAAGGATGAATGGTGCAATCCAAAGTGTGCAGAGTATACTCGAGTTTATGCAAATAACCAAGTGCATACATGCAAATTCAAGACAAGGCAACATCAAGGCAGTATCAAATTGCTCAACAAATTAATGGAGCAAATTCTGGCAACAATTCATGGAAACATATCACAAATCATCGTGGAGAAGTGGCAAAAATCACAATGAATTTTTTCATGGCAAAAATTCAATGTTCATATATGGCAAAGTATTATTTCAGAGTCAAACTTATTTGTCAAGATGCATATATGGAACTCAGAGCAACAAATCAAGTTAGAGATCTTGCGCAAGTCAAAAATGATTCAAGCTTTCCAAGAATTTGCAGATTAAATCAATGTAAATTTGGCAAGTTATATTTTGAAATGTATATATGCAAAATGCTTAGTGACAAAGGCATGATCAAGTGGGACAAAGATTTGTCCAGCAAGACTCATCAATTTCATTCCAAGAATGGACAGTGGAAACAAAAGTAAAAATCACCAATATCGGGAAAAATATAATTTTAAAATTTCATGTGTTTCCAGAAATGTCATGCCGTAGAAATCAGATTAGGATATTCACATAAATTGTTTTAATTCCAAGATTTTGCAAAAGGGAAAACTCGAAAAATCAGTTCAAATCAAGCAACAAAAATCACGCACAAAATCAGCCGAGTCATCAATTTGAAATCAGAGAATAAACGAAGGGTTTGTAACCCTATAAACACTACCATTTTCATCATAGGCAAAAAAAATCGAAAACCAGAAAGCACCAATTCGAGAATATACAGAAAATTCAATCTAAGAATCTTACATGTTTTCAATCGCAAGAAGTGTGGATTTCCCAAATCAGATCGACCAAGAGTGACAACGAATTCGGGCATTTAGAGAGCCATTTTCTTCAGCAAATCAATTGACTGATTTGGGGATTAAAGAGAAACCCTGGAAAATCATTCAGATCACCACCGCCATTATTTTTCCCAGAGCAAAGAGGGGTTGGGCATAACAAAAATGGTGGAATCAATTTGAAGTAGACCGACCCATTTCTTTTTGGCCTGGTTGATGTGTTTAAAGTGAGAATTAATTCCTTTTTAAATTCTTGGGTTTCATGTTTAAATTTGTATTGTTTTTAATTAATTTGTAAATCGAATCGAATAGTTTCTGGGTCTATAAAATCTAGGGGAATCCAGTCAGGGTGTTGACTGACAGTTGCTAGAGTCCGTAAAATCTAGGTTACTTGTTCCAGGGTTGTAATCGGGGGAAATCTGATCTAAGGGATTAGACCAGTCTAGGGTTTTGAGCGTAGGATTAGAATAAGAGAGAGAGGTTCGCGAGTGTACATGATCTTGTATGCGGGATCTGTCCTTTTACCTAGTAGAAACCTTAGGAATGCAGCAATAGGCAGGGTTTTTCCGAAGCTGGGTATATCTTGTGTCATTTATTTTCTGCATTTCTATTTCTGCTATATTTTGTGATCTGTGATTATTTTTAATATCCTGTTAACTTTAATAACTCAGCGATAAAGTGTAATAAATCCTATTCACCACCCTCTAGGGTTAATCTAGGTCCAACACTATTAACCCAAGTAACCTAATAATCAAGAAAATGTAATGGAATGGTATTAGTAGGGATCATTCTACTTCTGATATACTAGCATCTGTGTGGTGCAGAGAAATGTATTTAAGAAGTGCAATGTATCCTGTTCATCTTATCATGCTCAGTTCACACTTGTTATTGTTACTGTTATCTTATTCTTTCAGTTTTATATACCTGCCATGATACTTTTATTTATTTATATTTAAAAGTAACTGGACTTGCCAGACTTTATGTCTGACCCTTTTTGTTTCCTCTTCTCTCTCTTCCATTCCCAGCCCCTAGGTTTTCAGGTTGGAAGCGCTTAGAATTGATTTGGATTCTTTCCTCTTAGCTTGGATTTTGGATATAGATGTACTGCTTTGACTTCTTGTCAACTCTCTCATGGCTTTGCAAGGGAATTATGGTTTTATGTTTTTATACTCTAATATTTTTGGCTAGACAGATTATTAATGTAATTAGTTACTTATGATGTAAACTCGGTATTTGGGACCATAATGCTTTGAGTTAAATAAATTTTTTAATTCCGCTGTTATTTTACATGTCTGTCTTGTGCTTTTATGTTCTTATTTACCTATAACGCTTCACGGAACTTAGTGCATTACCTTAGTGAGTGACATTAACGGACGTGGGGTGTCACAAAATGTATATGGTTTTGATATGTAATCAAACTTATGTTTATTGTATGGCCTTAAGTATGGATGCATAGACATCCAAAAGTTCAGAAAATTATAATCAGGTTTTATATCAAATAAACTTTGAGCTGGACTAATTCCTTTAATAACCTTGGTTGGTAACCTGTTTATTAAATACACTACAGTTTTAAAGGAAACAGGCTAGAATTTCAATGGCATTTTTGCCTGAGCCAATAAAGTTAAACTTGTTTCAACTGTATGTCTATGCTTCCTCTCTACAAGACCATTCTGTTCAGATGTATGTGGACATGTAGTACTCTCTACTATAAGCATCCACAAAAGATATATAATATTTGTATCCATAATCTAAACTAATTGGTGTTGGTCCCCAGAGAGCAGTAGCAATTAAGTTCACTGGTTTTGTATGCTTAGTAGTAGAACTAGTAAATGACATTTTGTGGCTTTTACTCATTTGGCAATAAGTGCATAAGTATGGTAAAGACACATCATCACATTTGATATTATTCTCTACAAGAACTTGCTTAGTAATACTTACACTAGGATGACCTAGTTTAGTATGCCATATATCAAAGACATTAATCTCTTTTTCAGAATTTTTTTCACTGAAATTGGAATTCAGTGTTCTTTTTCCATCATTGTTGCAGCTATTTTGATTGAACTTGTATAGCTCCTTGTCTTCACTTCCCTGCAACAATATTTTTCTAGTCAGTATGTCCCTAATTAAGCAATACTCAGGATAAAACTCAAAGTAGACTTTATTATCCCGAGTAAATTGTGACACACTTAGAAGATTTTTCTTTATATCACGTACCTTGAATAAATTTTTCAGAAGTAAATGTTTATTTCCATTTAAAATACCATAACTAGTATGAGTCATGAAAATTGACTTACCATTTCCCATGCAAACTGCTTGATTACCTCTGTACTCCTTGCAACCAACATTCAAATAATTTAGGTTGTTTGTTAAATGATTTGTTGCTCCTAAGTCTGAATATCAGGATTCATCATTAATGTGATCAGCTCTAGCAGTCTCTTCATGATTGGTAGTCTTTGCGTCATTTTGATTGACATGTCCATGCTACATTTGGGATACATTTGCATTAGCATTATTATTTCTCTGACTATTTCCAGTTTGGTCGGGTGTATAGTTCTGGTTGTATCTGAAATAACATTTGAGGGTCGTTTGTCCAATCTTTTCACATTTGGGTCTGTTGCTATTGTTGTTCCTGCCTCTAGCTCTACCTATACCACTGAAACCTCCTTTTTTAGAGTTTTGACTGGATCTTTGATCCTTGTTTCCATAACTGTTAGCATAGTTGATAAATAGATTTGTTTCTTGTAACACCCCGTAATTTTATAACATTAAAATTCACAAATTAAAGTATACTTAATTTTTGGAAGAAGAATTAAGTGAAATAGGTTGCGCTATTATGTTCATCTCAAAATTTTGGGTCAAGATAGACATTTGGTTTGCATAAAACGGATAACTTATGAAGAAGTTATTAAGACTAGGGGTCGATCCAGGGTGTTTGGCTGTCAACCCGTGGCCCGATTCGCCCTAAGGGCTGATGTGGCATCTGAGTGGTCCTGATGGTTCTGGTTATGCCTAGGTTAATCCGACGGCTCTTATTAAATTAAACTTCTATAAAAACACTCCTAAACCCTAACCCTAATCACATTAATTTATATGCAAGTTATTGGCTATGTAATCTTATGTCATGATCCTTAGATCTATTTTATGTGGTATGTGATGTTGTTTTTCTTTTTATAAGTTAGACTATTTGCGAGTCTAACATATGTCATATGAAAACGTACGAATAGCGTGGGGATGATGGGATAATATTGAATATACATAAATTGTGAATTGGCACAAAATGGCCTTAAAAGGCAAATAATTAATTTGAGACATTAATTGGCATAATTGGTATTTATGGATATAATTTTAAGAGGCAATTATGGACATAAATAAATTTGGAATTGATTAAAAATTTGAATAGCGATTTTAATCCAGTTTGGGGTTAAATAAATATGTGTAATAACTAACCGCCTAAGACATGAGGTTAGACTCTTTTGTAGTGTAAGACTGCCCGGACCCGCCCGGCAAATCCAGCAGCCACAAATGCCAGTCTAATGTGAGAGGTCAAAGGCACAAATTAAATGCGTAACAATTGTAAAGACACGAGGTTAGGCTCGTTTGCGGTGTAAGACTGCCAGGACCCGCCCGACAAATCCAGCAACCGCAAATGTCAGCCTAATGTGGGAGGTCTTTACAAGGTTACGGTTCTAATGAATTAAGTAACACTTAACCGGATAAACATGTGGTGGGACATGGAGGGTTAAGTGGGTGCCTTAGGTGGCATGTGAAATTAAGTGGGTGCCTTGGGTGGCATGTGAAATACGATTAGATGCACTTAACTAAGATTGAAACATTTAAGAAGACATGAATAAGAATGGGGTTAAGTGGGGAAACCTTAGTGGGGACCAAGCATAGGTGGAAGGCTTGTGTCAAGCATGGGGGCCCTTTTCAAACCAGTAACCCATTAAGTATCTTTGTGAGCTCGACCCAAGTCGAGGACGGGACACGCTTACTGGATTTGATTGTAAGAGGTCAAAACGGGTTAGCAGTGGCAACGCAAGTCCAACGGGATTATGTGCGTGCGTGGGCGCGGGCTGGTAGGTAAGATGTTGTTGCATCGTGTAGATATAACCCGTGCATCTTTGGTGGTATCGGGTTGCTACTTTGGGGAGTGAAACACCCCACTGTGGGACCAACACGGGTATCTACGAGTTAGGGAGCCGATGGAATGGGGGTAGTGGGTACAACTAGTGGAGATAGGGGCATACGTATGAAGGCAACTAGGGGCACACGAAACTACCATTATCATTATTAAGTTCTGTAAGCGGGATCAACTTTTAGGGTGACTAGTGGTGGTGCAGTATAGTAATTATCCTATAGTGATTAGGAACGAGATTAACGCCAGAATATTCCTCTTATTTTCTTTGTCATGCCCACTTGTTTCATGGTCATATCTTATCTTACCAGTGTATGCCTTATCCTAGTTACTTTAATAATTATATTGTTAAAGTTATTATACTCGCCAAACTTTATGCCTTACCCCCTTGTTTTCACCTCTTTTCTTCCTTTTCCCCCTAGGTTCTCAGGGTGGGACTAGTACTAGTGGAGCTTGATCTCAGATCTCTTTCTCTCTCTTTTGGAAGTGCTTGGATTGTTGAAAGTAAAGTTCAGCTCATCTCTTTTATGGCTACTTGTGTTGGGGGATATGCCTTTTATTTTATGTACTCTGAAACAATTTACCAAGATGGATATTAAGTGTACTTGGTTTATGAAGTTGTTGTAATCAAACTATTTCTCCGCTGCAATAAAAGTTGTTTTAAAATTTTCAAGTACCATTATTTATATCTGTCTTGTTATATTCTATTCCATACACTAAATACGCTCCATGGAAGTTAATGCATTCCCTTTGTGAGTGACATTAATGGACGTGGGGTGTTACACGTGGTATCAGAGCTGAAGGTTACCAGACCAAATATGAATTTTAAAAAACTATTTTTCAAAAAGCATTTTATAAAGAAATACTTTCAAAAGTATGTTTTAAGGAAAGTATTTTCAAGAGAAAAGTTTGTTTTAAAAACATAACCCCCAAGAACCATATATCTTTCTTTCGAATTCTCCGTTTTTAATCTCTTCATTTTCTTTTCAGCATGTATGGAATTCCCGAGATACCCGAGGGGATACCAATACCAGGATGGTTTAGAAGGTATCTGGAAGCTAGGGCGAATGTCGCAGGCCCAGCAAACGCTCCTCCTCCTCCTCCTCCCCATGTTGATACTTTTGCAAAGATATGCAAAGATTTTAGAGCAATGTGCGGGAAACCTTTTCACGGATCAGAGACATTTGTTGAAGCTCGAAATTGGCTTAAGGAGGTGTAAGATCTATTTGGTATTTTCGAAGTAGAAGATGGAAGGAAGGTCCAATTGGCTGCTTGGTTAATGAAAGACGAAGCCTCGTTTTGGTGGGAGGTCACGAACGGAGAGCATCCGGTGGAGACATGGATGGATTTCAAGCGTAGGTTCGAAATGAAGTTTCTCTCACGAGCAGAAGAGAATTTATATATATAAAGATTCTTGGAGTTGAAGCAAGGGGATTTATTAGTAAAGGAGTATGTCAACAGGTTCAATCAGTTGGCGAGATTTGGCTTGGAATTGGTAAACACACCTGAGAAGAAGGCCCTGAGGTTCGTTAAAGGTTTGAATGAGCCGCTACATGGTTTGGCGATGACCCACATTCCGATGGGGGCTACCTTTGAGAAACTGGTTGACATGGCGCTTATGCATGAGGAAGAGAAAGGTGCGAATGCTAATAAGGCACCAGAGAAGAAAGGAGACCAGAAGAAGCCACAACAGCAAAACAAGAAAGGTTGGAAGAACAATAATGGCTAAGGAGAGAAGAAGTGCTTTAATTGTGGGACACCAGGCCATCTGAGCAAAGACTGTAGGAAAAAGAAGAAGACTGGTTGTTTCCACTGTGGAGAGGCATGTCATCTAGTTAAGGACTGCCCAAGGAAACAGGGACAAGGGCAAAGAACTTCTGGAGGGCAACTTCAGGCTCTCATGGCACCAGGGCAGGCGTGAGGGCAGATTCAAGCTCTCATGGCACCAGGACAGGAGAGAGGTAGAAACATTTCCGTTGAAAGTTTAGTTTTTCTGTTTGATCATCATGTTCGTACTTTGTTTGACTCTGGCGCTTCACACTCGTTTGTATTTGCTTCGTTAGTTGAAACACTGCACCTAAATACTAGTCTAGTTACGGATCCAATAGTAGTCTCAAATCCTATTGGTGGTTCGGCTCATCTTTTTATGATTTGTCGGGATTTGAGAGTGTCTATCTTGGGCGTTGGGTTTGAATGCAACGCCTTTATTCTTAGCTTCATGGGCTACAGCTTGATTCTAGGTATCGATTGGCTAACTAGATACGGTGCCATCCTAGATTGTGAAAGAAGGGTAGTTAGATTGTTGACTCGTTGTGGAAATACCCTTGATATTTCTTGTGACCCTAGAGGTCCGGTAATGTTTAGCTACCTAGAATCCCTAGACGCATCCAATGATGATTTGAAATCTGTTCGTGTGGTCCGTGAATATAGTGACGTCTTCGATGAAGTTCGAGGTTTACCCTCGAGGCGCGAGATAGACTTTCAAATATATCTAGTAGATAATGCAAAGCCAGTTGCATTACCAGTGCGCCACATGGCTCCAAGAGAGAGAAGAGAACTCAGTAAGCATGCGAAAGAATTGCTTGAGAAGGGGTTTATAAGAAGAAGTATTTCGGAGTGGGGTGCTCCAGTCGTTTTTGCTACAAAAGCTGACGGTTCACTTAGATTGTGCGTGGACTATAGAGAGCTAAATAAGCTAACAAAGAAGAACAGGCACCCATTGCCGAGAATAGACGATTTATTCGATCAGTTGATGGGTGCTTCAGTTTTCTCGCAACTAGATTTAGCTACAGGGTTTCATCAGCTAAGGGTGGCTGAAGATAGCATCGATAAGACTGCCTTTAGAACTCCTGACGGTTTCCTTGAGTGGCTTGTCATGCCTTTGGGTTTGACGAATGCACCCGCATACTTTGTTGACTTAATGAGTAGGGTGTTTAGAGAGTTTCTAAACAAGTTTGTGGTAGTCTTTGTAGACGATATTCTGGTTTTCTCTAAAAATGAAGAAGAGCATGCCCTACATCTTAGGGAATCTTAGAGACCCTACGAGCGCATCAGCTAAAAGCTAAGTTCTCCAAGTGCCATTTTTGGAGAAAAGAAGTGAGGTTCTTAGGACACATGGTCTCTAAGGAAGGGATAGTTGTGGATCCCGCCAAGGTGGTGGCAATCCAAGATTGGAAAACTCCTAAGAACGCAACAGAAGTAAGAAGCTTTTTAGGGCTGACTGACTATTATAGGAAGTTCGTTAAGGACTTCGCGAAGATATCAGCCCCTCTCACTCAATTAACGAAGAAGAATTTGACTTTTACTTGGGAAGTTGAATGTGACGATGCTTTCCAACGTCTGAAGAGGGCTTTGATGACAGCTCCAGTTTTAGTTTTGCCAGACGGGAGTAAGACATTCACTGTATATACCGATGCTTGCGGGACAGGGCTTGGCGCAGTTTTAATGCAAGAGGGAAGGGTGATATGCTATGGTGGAAGACAGTTGAAAGCCCACGAGAAAAATTACCCTACCCACGACTTAGAGTTAGCGGCCATAGTTTTTGCGCTTAATTCATGACGTCATTATTTGCTTGGCGAGAGGTTTGAGTTGTATACAGACCATAAGTCGCTAAAGTACTTATTCTCTCAGAAGGACCTAAACTTGAGGCAACAGAGATGGATGGAGTTTTTGGCATCCTACGATTTTGAGATCGCATATACCCCTGGCAAGGGTAACGTTGTAGCCGACGCGTTAAGTAGAAAGAAGTTAACTTTAAGTCCTTTGTTCGTAGAGCGACAGAGTTTGGAGTATATATCTTCCTTTGACTTCAGACCCTCTGTTGATTATGTACCCGGATTATTGGAATCATTAGAGGTGCAACCTACACTTTTAGGTCGAGTTGGAGAGGCACAGCGAAATGACCCACAGTTGGCTGAGATAGTAGGCAAGCTTATAGGAGGGGAGTCCTCGAGTCATCTTGATAGATATGCTATAGATAAGAGAGGTTGTCTACGTATAGATGGAAGACTTTGCGTACCACAAGACGAGAGTTTGAAGAAGGCAATTCTTGAAGACTCGCATCGCTCTAAGATGACCATACATCTCGGTGGTGATAAGATGTATAGGGATATGAAGCGAGTTTTCTTTTGGGATGGAATGAAGAAGGACGTGGCCGAGTTCGTTGCTAGATGCTTAGTGTACCAACAAGTTAAGGAGGAGCAAAAGAAGTCTGGAGGTTTGCTCCATCCCTTAGAGATTCGGCTTTGGAAATGGGAAAGCGTTTCCATGGATTTTGTAGATGGGTTACCAAGATCAAGGAAGGGTAATACGGGGATTTGGATAATTATAGACAGACTTACCAAAAGTACACATTTTATTCCCGTTAAAAGTAGAAGGACCGCCGCATGGTTAGCATCTGTTTACCTTCGAGAGATAGTTCGTTTGCACGGCATACCCTCTAGCATTGTGAGCGATAGAGATCCCATTTTCACAAGCGAATTTTGGAAAAGCTTACAAGAGGCGGTTGGAACGCAATTATGCTTAAGTACTGCTTATCACCCTCAGATGGACGGCCAGACCGAGAGAGTAATTATAGACAGACTTACCAAAAGTACACATTTTATTCCCGTTAAAAGTAGAAGGACCGCCGCATGGTTAGCATCTGTTTACCTTCGAGAGATAGTTCGTTTGCACGGCATACCCTCTAGCATTGTGAGCGATAGAGATCCCATTTTCACAAGCGAATTTTGGAAAAGCTTACAAGAGGCGGTTGGAACGCAATTATGCTTAAGTACCGCTTATCACCCTCAGACGGACGGCCAGACCAAGAGAGTAAATCGGGTTCTAGAAGACCTTCTGAGACTATGCATCCTAGAATTTGGAGGAACATGGGAAGAACACCTTCCACGAGTGGAGTTCTCCTATAATAATAGTTTTCAGGCTAGCATTGGCATGGCACCTTTTGAGGCTCTTTATGGACGACCGTGCCGATCACCTACATGTTGGTGGGAATCCACTTATAAGGTTTTGCTTGGACCCGACATGATTAGGGAGACTTCGGAGAAAATAGACCTGATTTGACGGCGAATGAAGACGGCGCAGGACCGACAGAAGTCATATGCTAATAGGAGACGAACCGATCTTGAATTCAATATTGGGGACATGGTTTTTGTTAAGGTGTCCCTGTTAAGAAACGTAGTCCGTTTTGGATCAGTATGGAAGTTGGCACCGAGGTTCGTAGGACCCTTTCCAATTACGGAGAGGATTGGACAGATGGTGTATAGAGTAAAGTTACCAGAGAAGCTCAGCGGAGTTCATGACGTGTTTCACATTTCGCATTTGCGTAAGTGTTTACATGATACGGCGGAAGTGGTAAAGCCGAGCACGCTCGACGAAGTGGAAGTAGAGCGCAATGCCACGATCAGACGAGGTCCTACACGCATTCTCGGATCGGAGGTCAAAAAGCTTCGCAACAAAGAGGTCAAGTAGGTCAAAGTGCAATGGGAAGATGATCAAAGAGACGCGACTTGGGAGACGGAAGACAAAATGCGTACGCTGTATCCTTTCCTTTTTGAGGGTATGTTTTAATTTCTCCTTTTTCTACCGCTTTGTTGGCACTTGTCCTATCTTTTAGTATTAAATTTACGATGACATATTCGATCTTTAGTTAGGAAGAACCCTATGGTTGCAAACATGTGTTTGAGACATGTTATGTTTGGTGGATGCAAATAGATGCAAGTGGTTGCTAGTGGTTGCTAGTGGATGCATGTACACACACATTAGGCACTAGATCGGCTCAATCACCTTCATGTTGCATATAAATGCGTGTGCATATCTAAATTAATGGATGTATAATGGTTGTGTTATCATATGGATGCTGCATTTTGATGAATGGTTGTGCACACATGTAGAAATAATATGTATCGATAGGATTCTTTCGCATACATAATGGACACATGGCACTATCATGATTTGCATTAAGGAGGTCAACTGAATCAGTGGACCGCCTGATCTTTGCATTAGATAAGGAACATATACACACAATTTTGCATAAGTTCATATAGCTTTAGAAATTTCTTTAAGGACAATGGATGCTTGTGGATGATGGTTGAGTAGTGTAACAACCCGTATTTTCAATAACCTGTAATGATGTAAATCGAGGCAGAATTAAATTCTAAAATCAGAATTAAGGGAAATGGGCTATGCCATTGCGTTCGTCCCGGAAAAATACGCGAAATAGAGTCCGATTTTTCGAAAATCGGAGTCCGTATGACCCGATTAAGGCCCAACGAAGTTTTCAGAAAATTCAAAGTAAAAACAGATTTCAAATTCAAGTTTGAATTTGAAAATTTGGACAGATTGGGCCAGGCGGGAAAAATCCCGCCAGAACACCCAAGTCGACAGCCCTGTCGACTTGGGAGTCGACTTGGTTGGACCCAAGTCTACAGCCCTGTCGACTTGGCTGTCGACTTGGTCCAGTCGGGCTGTTTAGCCTGGTGCACCATTTAGAGATTGTGTTGAGCTTGGGGGCCAGATTCGGTTTTAAGGGCTGAGATTGCAACTAGGGTTTAATCCTATGGCCTAAAACACTTGCCTAATCTATAAATAAGACCCTAAGCTAGCCCTAAATCATCATTAATCAATCCTACAACTAAACTATGGCAAAATCAATCCTCTCATGGCCTCCACTCTCTTCATACAATTCCGAAATAAATTTCTAAGTGATTTTCCATGCATACAAGTGTTTTCAAACTTGTATGAGCATCATTAGCTTGCATTCAAGTCAAGTTTCTATATTTGCATCATAAAGAAAGAGTTTTGATCATTTTGGCTCAAGGGTTTTTATGTTAGAGCTTGCATTTTGGGTTTGATTGATTTCATAAGGGCTTTGTCATATTTTTGTGACTTCTTAAGCATTGTAAGCCTTATTCTACTTTCATACTTAAACTCTAAAGTTAAATGTATGATATGCAAGTTTATATGCAAGTTTACTATGCTATGATATGCAAGTTTATCATGTTGTAATATGCAAGTTTATATGCAAGTATGTCATGTTATGATATGCAAGTTTACTATGCTATGATATGCAAGTTCATCATGTCATGTTATGCAAGTTTACCATGTTATGCTATGCAAGTATGCCATGTTATGATATGCAAGTATGTTTTGCAAGTTTGGGATGATCATCTTGTTCATGTTATCATGTTATGCAAGCTTATCTTGAGTATGTGAACATAAAGCTTCAAGCTTTATGCTAAAGGTTGCATTTTGGCAACATGTAAGTTATCATATCTCTTATGATAACTTGCATGTGAGGCTAAATGCGAACTTATGGACATTTCTACATGTCATTTAGCACCATGTATCACCAATATGCCAAGTTTGGTTTTATGCATGCTTTTGGGGCCTAAAAATGTAATATGCAAGGGTATGAACACATGAACATTTCATATGCCACCATGTTAAACTTGTGGCTTCAACACCTTTATGTCATGATTATGCCAAGTTCCCTCTTTCTATCCTTTATGCGCTATTGCGATATGTAAGCGATGGGATTGCGTTTGGGGTTGGGTAAACTTAAAAGACATAAAAACATGAGCTTGGGAATTTACCTATTAAGTTAGGTCTACCCATTGGGAATTTACCTATTAAGTTAGGTCTACCCAATTGCTTGAAAATTTGTAACATGTTTTGGAAACATGATGGACATGACACTTAGAAAAAATAAGTGTGACCAACTCGAGGTTGGGTTGAGTTTGTAGCGTAAAACTACCCGGAACCGACCGGCTTAACTAGTTGCTACAAACAATAGGACCCAATGTGAGAAGTTGGCCATGTTGTACCTTGGACCCGAGGTTAGGCCAAGTTGTGGTGTAAAGCTACCCGGACCCGCCTGGCTTAACTAGTAACCACAACAAGGTCTAATGTGAGAGGTTAAGGCGCATTAAATTAATTAATGCCTCATGATTAGGGTTAAGTCATGGTCCACTTAATACTTAACCAATTTGGGCTTGGTAGATTAATCGGGGTTAAGTCGTGAACTCATCGTTACACTTAACCAAGTTAATCCATGATTAGCAAGAGGGTTAAACCGTACTTAACCCACTAGAAAATCCTAGCAATGGGGGCCCACTCCAGCAGTAATCCCAAGTTTGTATCATTAAGACCCTAGGGAGGGGGCACGATTACTGGGCTGGAGGTAAGCGACCAAATAAACGACGGCCGGGTGGTACGCCGATGTAGTTCTGGACGGACTATGGTCGTGCACGTAGTCCGTATTTGGAGAAGTCACCCATGGGTACCAGTAGATCGAGACTGTGCACTCATGTTTATGGTGTACAGGGGTTGGCACCCTAAGGCTTGATACACCCGAAGGGTGGACCCGGCACAGTTCGACTACAATTATGTTTGGGCCGTATTGACACCAACACGTGACGAGTTAGGCTTAGGGAGCCGATCGACTAGACCGTTGGGTTGGACCTTGTATTAGGGTCATTTCATGTTATTGGGCCAAAGCTTGGGCCAAGGGATCAATACTTGTTTATTCCAGTCATGTTACTTTGCTAGTACACCTGTTGTAACACCCCACGCCCGCTATGGTCACTCACTAAGGGAATGCCATAGCATCGGTGGAGTATTTTAGTGAATATAGAACAGAAAAATTACAACAAGACAGATATAATTAGTACTTGAAATTTAAAACATCATCTCATAACAGCGGAAATAAACATGTCTGGTTACATCATAAAACCACGATAAAAGTCAAGTACAATATCCGTCAAAATAAAGAAGTACATAATCCCACTCTCTCATACAATAGCCAGAACAAAAGAAAAGATAACTGGATAACTGGAGCTTTACATCTATCCAAGCTCCTAAAGACTGGAACAGCAATCCGATCAAGCTCCACTACTGCTAGGATCCACCGTAGGACCTGAGGGTTGGGAAAAAGATAAAAACAACGGGGTCAGACATAAGTCTGAGTGAGTCCTATAACTTTAACAATACCATCATTAAAGTAACCAGAGAAGACATAAACTTGACCTACGGTAATATCTGGGGATGAATGGCTACACTAAGCAGCTTGGTAGACTTAGGATAAACTAAGATAACCGTAAGGACGCATCTACCCACCCAAGGATAATTACTAACTGCACCACACCAGTCATTCCTACTCAAAGGTTGATCCCTCCCAAGGACTTAGAAAATTTCCCCAGTAGTTTCGTGTACTCCTAGCCCACTACATAGGTGCCGTCTGCCCCTATCTCCACTAGGTGTACTCAGTAATTCTTACCCAGTAGTTTCGTGTACCCCTACATAGGTGCCGTCTGCCCCTATCTTCATTAGGTGCACCCACTACTCCCCAAGCGATCGGCTCCCTACCGTAGATACCCGTGCTGGTCCCACAGTGGGGTGTATCACTCCCCAAGGTGGCCACCTGATAATATCAACGGTGCACGGCTTTATATCTACACGATGCAACAATGACTTATCCACCAGCCCGGGCCCACACACGCATATGAAACCCGTTGGACTTGCGTTGCCACCGCTAACCCGTTTTGGCCTCTTATAATCAAGCCCAATATGCGTGTCCCGTCACTCGACATGGGTCGAGCCCACAAAGATACGTTTGGGATATTGGTTGAAATGGGCCCCCACAAGCTACCCACCTAAGCTTGTCACATATCTAGTGTATCCCACTTAACCCTTTAATCATGTTTAATTACATGTTTCCACTTGGTTAAGTATTCTAATCGTATTTTCTATTGCCACCCAAGGCAACCCACTAGATTCCACATGCCACCCAAGGCAACCACTAAATTTCCACATGCCACCCAAGGCACCCACTTAACCCCTCATGTCCCACTACATGCTAATATGGTTAAGTGTTTCTTAATTAATTAAGACCGTGATCTCCCATAAAGACCTCCCACATTATACTGGCTGTTATGACCGCCTGGTTAAGCCGGTAGAGTCCGGGCAGTCTTACGTCATAACAGAGCCTAACCTCGTGTCTTTACTTTAATCACGTATTTAATTTATGGCTAAGACCTCTCACATTGGGCTGACATTTGTAGCAACTGGTTAAGCCGGTCGGGTCCGGGCAGTTTTACACTACAAATGAGTCCAACCTCGTGTCTTAGTCGATTAATTACACCTAATTAATCACCCCCATATTAATTATCCCTAATTAATATCAAGTTTTCCATAACATGGGTAGACCTAACTCAATAGGTAAATTCCCATGGGGTAGACCTAACTCAATAGGTAAATTCCCACTTATGGTAATTTATTTTTATGGTATGCTTAATCATACCCAATCATAGATTTATTAACATATTTACCAACCCCATCGTTCCCCACGTAAATCGTTCTCATTTCATGACATAATAAAGGGGAAGATCCATCACAAATATCATGGGTTTAGCATATAACTTTGTCATGGGTTAAGAGGATGTCAACTTGCATATATGAGCATATATACCCAACTACATTTAACCCAAACTTGCATGTTATCATACACATGATTTGCATAACATATTGCATATGAGCTTGCATATTATCATACACATATCTTGCATAACATGTTGAACTTGCATATAAGCATTCTCATAACTTGCATAACATGTTAAACATGCATTTAGGCATACACATAACTTGCATAAGCATTCACATACTTGCATAAGCATTCATATACTTGCATAAGCATTCACATACTTGCATAAGCATGCATAACTTGCATATCATGTCATTTAAGCATATACATATCTTGCATAAACATTCATATACTTGCATAAGCATGCATAACTTGCATATCATGTTAAACTTGCATTTTAACATATACATAACTTGCATATGAACTTGCATAACTCACTTTGTTAAACATGCATAAATCCACTTATTAAATATGCATAAACCCACTTGTTAAACATGCATAAACCAACTTATTAAGCATGCATAAACCAACTTATCAAACATGCCTAAACCCACTTATTAATTATGCATAAACATAGGAAAACATAGAGTAACATATCATTACAAATGATTCAAACTCACTAATCCGCATTTAAGACCATAAGTCTCATTACACCCAATCTACTTACTTTAACAATTGATGTTAAAGTGATAGAAACTCACCAAACCCAAAATTAACCAACTTATGAAGTGGAATTAGTTGCTAAATATGAAGATGGTGATGATTAGAGAATGATTTGAGAGGGATTAGCTTGCAACTTCCTTCTTAGATTAGTGGAGGCTCCTTCTAGGATTTAATTTGGCGGCATGAGGCCATCATTTCTATTTTTAGTATGGATTAGGGTAGGTTTAGGGTGTATTTATAGATTAGGAGAGTGTTTTAGGCCCTTAGATTAACCCTAGATTAGATTAGGTCTGTTAGATTTAGGAAATCTCTAGAACCAAGCCCAGCCCTA
Organism: Allium sativum; assembly: GCA_030737875.1. NCBI lineage: Eukaryota > Viridiplantae > Streptophyta > Magnoliopsida > Asparagales > Amaryllidaceae > Allium > Allium sativum. The sequence continues at coordinate 106,313,170 of CM060909.1, forward strand.
GCCAGAAAACCAGATCTGGTGCACCCAAGCACCCTGGTTCGACACGCCGTGTCGATAGGCAAGTCGACAGGCAAGTCGACACCCCTGTCGACAGGCCTGTCGACAGCCCTGTCGACATGGTCAGGGCGGGAATCTTCCCGCCTGGCCCCGCTGGTTCTAATTTGAAACCTGAATTTAAATTTCTAAATCTGTTTTTTAGTTTTAAATTTTTCTGCAAACTTCGTCGGGCCATAACCGGGTCATACGGACTCCGATTCTCGAAAACTCGGACTCTATTCCGCGTATTTTTCCGAGACGAACGCAATAACGCAGCCCGTTACCCCCAATTCCCATGTCTGAGATTATTTATCCTGTAATTAGTGAATTTTAGTATTAACTAAAATTCGGGGTGTTACATTCTCCCCTCCTTAAAGGATTTCGTCCCCGAAATATCTAAGCTAAGGAGAATGCATATCCTACCATCCAAACAACCATCTACTCAAATCATCAACCACGGGCATCCATTGTCCTTAAACAGTTTCTAATGATGTATGAGCATATGCAAACAGTGTGTGTATATGTTCCCTATCTAATGTATGAACATATGCACACCATGATAGTGCCATGCGTCCATTATGTATGCGAGAAAACCCTATCGACACATACAATATCTACATGAGTGCACAATCATCCACCCAAAATGCATCATCCATGTGATAACACAATCATTATACATCCATAAATATAGCTTTCTACACATAATTTTATGCAATATGCAATATGAAGTGACTGAGCCGATCTAGTGCCTAGAGTGTGTGTATATGCATCCACGAGCAACCACTAGCAAACACTTGCATCCACTTGCATCCATCAACCATAACATGTCTCAAACACATGTTTCAACCATAGGTTTACCCTATCTAAAGGTCAAAGGTACTAACGAGAGGACATACCAAAGATAAGATAAGTACTAGACAAGCGATAAAGGAGAAAGTAAAGACATACCCTCAAAAAGAAATGGGTACAATGAACGCATCTTCGCTTCCGTCTCCCAAGTTGCGTTGCTCTCATCTTCTCCCCATTGCACTTTGACTAGCCGAACCTCTCGATTCCTCAATTTCCTAGTCTTTGACCCAAGGATGCGAGTAGGAGCTCCTCGAATAGTCGCATCACGCTCTACCTCTACATCTTTAAGCAAGCTCGGCTCTACCACCTCTGCGGTCTCATGTAAGCATTTCCTCAAATGGGACACATGGAATACATCATGTACACCACTAAGTCTGTTGGGCAACTCAACTCTATATGCCATCCGTCCAATCCTTTCCTTAATAGGAAACGACCCAACAAACCTCGGTGCTAACTTCCCAACGGATCCAAAGCGAACAACATTTCTCAACGGAGATACCTTGATAAAAACCATATACCCAACCTCAAACTCAAGATCCGTCCCTCTCTTGTCCGCATAAGATTTTTGCCTATCCTGCGCTGCTTTCATCCTTCTTCGAATCAAGTCAATCTTCTCAGAAGTCTCCCTAATCATATCAGGCCCAAGCAAGATCTTATCCGTAGATTCCCACCAACACGTAGGTGATCGACAAGGCCTTCCATAGAGAGCTTCAAAAGGAGCCATACCAATACTGGACTGAAAGCTGTTATTATATGCGAACTCCACCAATGGAAGATGCTCTTCCCATGTACCTCCAAAATCTAAGATACAAAGCCTCAAAAGGTCTTCTAGAACACGATTCACCCTCTCAGTCTGGCCGTCTGTCTGAGGATGATATGCGGTGCTTAGACACAATTGAGTCCCCACTGCTTCTTGCAAACTTCTCCAGAACTCGCTAGTGAAGATAGGATCTCGATCACTCACTATGCTAGAGGGTACCCCACGCAATCGAACTATCTCTCGAAGATATACTGAAGCTAGCCATGGAGCAGTTCTCTTGCTCTTCACAGGTATGAAATGGGCGCTCTTAGTAAGTCTGTCTACCACCACCCAAATTCCTGTATTACCCTTCCTCGACCTGGGTAACCCGTCAATAAAATCCATCGAGATGCTATCCCACTTCCATTGCGGAACTTCCAATGGGTGAAGCAACCCACCAGGTTTCTTTTGCTCCGCCTTCACTTGCTGGCACACCAAACATCGAGCGACATACTTGGCCACATCTTTCTTCATACCGGCCCAGAAGAAAACCCTCTTCATGTCTTGGTACATCTTGTCCCCACCGGGATGAATGGTCATCCTAGAACGGTGTGCGTCATCAAGAATAGCCTTCCTCAAACCCTCGTCCTGCGGTACACAAAGTCTACCGTCTCTACGCAAGCACCCCCTATCGTCTAGGGTGTACCTACTCAAATGGCTGGACGACTCCCCCCTTATGAGCTTCTCTACCAACTCAACCAACTGTGGGTCGTCCCTCTGTGCTTCTCCAATCCGCCCCAGAAGAGTAGGTCTGACCTCCAAGGATGCTAGCAAACCGGGTACATAATCAACGGAAGGTCTGAAATCAAACATCGAGATAAATTCCAAGCTTCGTCGTTCCATGAACAATGGACTCAAGGACAACCTCTTCCTGCTCAAGGCGTCCGCCACCACGTTACCCTTGCCAGGGGTATACGCTATCTCGAAATCATAGGATGCTAAGAACTCCATCCACCTTTGCTGTCTTAAGTTTAAATCCTTCTGAGAGAATAAGTACTTTAATGATTTATGGTCAGTGAACAACTCGAATCTCTCACCAAGAAGATAATGGCGCCAAATCTTAAGCGCAAAAACAATAGCGGCCAACTCTAGATCATGGGTAGGGTAATTTTTCTCATGTGCCCTCAACTGCCTTCCACCATAGGCTATTACCCTTCCCTCTTGCATTAAGACTGCGCCAAGTCCTATCCCACAGGCATCGGTATAGACAACAAATGGCTTGCTCCCATCTGGCAACACTAAAACTGGAGCCGTGGTTAAAGCTCTCTTTAACCGTCGGAACGCATCATCACAATCTACGTCCCATGTGAAAACAAGATTCTTCTTCGTTAAGCGGGTTAATGGGGCTGATATTTTCGCGAAGTCTTTGATAAACTTCCTATAATAACCCGCCAACCCCAAGAAACTTCTTACTTCGGTAGCATTCTTTGGAACCTTCCAATCCTGAATTGATACTACCTTCGCGGGATCCACAGCTATCCCTTCCTTGGAGACCACGTGCCCCAAGAATCGTACTTCCTTCCTCCAGAAGTGACATTTAGAGAATTTAGCCTTAAGGCTATGTGCTCGAAGAGTCTTCAATACCTCCCCAAGATGTAGGGCATGCTCTTCTTCACTCTTAGAAAATACTAAGATATCGTCCACAAAGACCACCACAAATTTATTAAGGAACTCCCTGAACACCCTACTCATCAAATCAACAAAGTATGCAGGGGCGTTCGTCAACCCGAATGGCATCACCAGCCACTCATAAAAACCATCCGGAGTTCTAAAGGCAGTCTTGTCTATGCTATCCTCAGCCACCCTCAACTGATGAAACCCCGTGGCTAAGTCCAACTGAGAAAATACTGAAGCGCCAACCAACTGATCGAAAAGATCATCAATCCTCGGCAATGGATGTCTATTCTTCTTTGTGAGCTTGTTGAGTTCTCTATAGTCTACACAAAGTCTGAGGGACCCATCCGCCTTTGTAGCAAACACTACTGGAGCACCCCACTCCGATATGCTCCGTCTTATGAACCCCTTCTCAAGCAACTCCCCTACTTGCTTATGGAGTTCCCTCCTCTCACGAGGAGCCATATGGCGCACTGGTAAAGATACCGGTTTAGCATTATCCACCAAATATATTCGGAAGTCAATCTCCCGCTTCGGAGGTAAGCCCTTCACCTCCTCAAACACATCCGGATATTCCCGGACCACTCTCACAGATTGCAAACTCTCGACCGAAGCGTCAAGCGATTCAAGATAACTTAGCATAACAGAGTCCATGGGATTACAAGAAATCTCGAGAGTGTTACCCAAACGGTTCATGAGCCTAACAACTCTCCTTTCGCAATCAAGAACGGCACCATTACTGGATAACCAGTCCATGCCCAAAATCAACCCATAGCCCGTGAAGCCCAACACAAAAGCATCACATCTAAACTCAATGCTAAGTATAGAAATCTTCAAACCCAAACATATCATGGACAAATAAGTGGAGCCCCCAATTGGGTTTGAAACAACCAAGGGATCATCTACCAGACTGGTGTCTAAGTGCAGTAACTCAACTAATGATGATGAGATAAACGAATGCGATGCGCCAGAATCAAACAATGTACGGACAGGATGATCAAATAGAAAAACCAGACTTTCAACGGAGATAGTTCTACCTCTTTCCTGAATTGGTGGGACTGCGAGAGCCTGTACTTGCCCCCTAGCCTGACTCGGTGCCATAAGAGCTTGCACCTGTCCTCCTGAGGTAGACCCTGTCCTTTGCCCTTTCTTAGGGCAATCTTTCACTAAATGCCCTGCTTCGCCACAGTGGAAGCAGCCAGTCTTCTTCTTCTTGCGACAATCCTTGCTTAGGTGGCCAGGTGTCCCACAATTGAAACACTTCTTCTTCTTGCCCTTGCCACCGTTGCCTTTCCCACCTTTGCTTTGTTGTTGTTGCTGAGGTCTCTTTTGATCCCCCTTCTTCTCGGGTGCCTTATTAGCATTGGGACCCTTCTCTTCTTCATGCATGAGTGCCATGTCAACTAACTTCTCAAAGGTGGCCCCCATAGGGATATGAGTCATAGCCAACCCATGCATTGGTTCATTCAAGCCTTTCACGAACCTCAAAGCCTTCTTCTCCGGTGTATTCACCATGTCTAGGCCAAACCTTGCCAATTGATTAAACTTATTGACATATTCCTTCACCGAGAGATTTCCTTGCTTTAGAGTCAAGAATCTTTCCATATACAAGTTTTCCTCCGCCCTTGAGAGAAACTTTGCCACAAATCTTTGCCTAAAATCCGCCCAAGAGTCAACGGGGCGTTCTCCATTAGTGACCTCCCACCAGAATGAGGCCTCTCCCTTCATTAACCAAGCAGCCAACTTGACTTTCTTTCCTTCTTCCATCTCAAAGATATCTATCAACTCTTCCACCTCCTTAAGCCAATCTCTTGCCTCCACAAAAGTTTCAGATCCTTGAAAAGGTTTCCCTCCCATAGCTTTAAATTCCTTGCAAGTCTTAGCAAAAGTATCCGTGCGAGGAGGAGGGGGAGGAGGAAGATCGGGTGCTACGGTTGGTGGAGGAACATTTGCTGGACTCGTAGTGGTGGCCCTAGCCTCCATCAATCTCCTATACCATACTGGTACCGTCACACCCTCCGGAAAGTTAAGATTCTCGACCATGCTGAAACGGAAAAGGAAAGATTCAAAACGGAGAATTCGAAGGATATAGATATGGCTATGGGGGATTATGCTTTTCTTTCAAAAACTTTTCTCTTAAAAGACATGTTTTTGAAAATATCTTTTCCAAAAATGTTTTTAGAAAAATAGTTTTCTAAAAATTTTATCTGTTCCGGTAACCTTTGCTCTGATACCACGTGTAACACCCCACGCCCGCTATGGTCACTCACTAAGGGAATGCCATAGCATCGGTGGAGTATTTTAGTGAATATAGAACAGAAAAATTACAACAAGACAGATATAATTAGTACTTGAAATTTAAAACATCATCTCATAACAGCGGAAATAAACATGTCTGGTTACATCATAAAACCACGATAAAAGTCAAGTACAATATCCGTCAAAATAAAGAAGTACATAATCCCACTCTCTCATACAATAGCCAGAACAAAAGAAAAGATAACTGGATAACTGGAGCTTTACATCTATCCAAGCTCCTAAAGACTGGAACAGCAATCCGATCAAGCTCCACTACTGCTAGGATTCACCGTAGGACCTGAGGGTTGGGAAAAAGATAAAAACAACGGGGTCAGACATAAGTCTGAGTGAGTCCTATAACTTTAACAATACCATCATTAAAGTAACCAGAGAAGACATAAAATTGACCTACGGTAATATCTGGGGATGAATGGCTACACTAAGCAGCTTGGTAGACTTAGGATAAACTAAGATAACCGTAAGGACGCATCTACCCACCCAAGGATAATTACTAACTGCACCACACCAGTCATTCCTACTCAAAGGTTGATCCCTCCCAAGGACTTAGAAAATTTCCCCAGTAGTTTCGTGTACTCCTAGCCCACTACATAGGTGTCGTCTGCCCCTATCTCCACTAGGTGTACTCAGTAATTCTTACCCAGTAGTTTCGTGTACCCCTACATAGGTGCCGTCTGCCCCTATCTTCATTAGGTGTACCCACTACTCCCCAAGCGATCGGCTCCCTACCGTAGATACCCGTGCTGGTCCCACAGTGGGGTGTATCACTCCCCAAGGTGGCCACCTGATAATATCAACGGTGCACGGCTTTATATCTACACGATGCAACAACGGCTTATCTACCAGCCCGGGCCCACACACGCATATGAAACCCGTTGGACTTGCTTTGCCACCGCTAACCCGTTTTGGCCTCTTATAATCAAGCCCAATATGCGTGTCCCGTCACTCGACATGGGTCGAGCCCACAAAGATACGTTTGGGATATTGGTTGAAATGGGCCCCCACAAGCTACCCACCTAAGCTTGTCACATATCTAGTGTATCCCACTTAACCCTTTAATCATGTTTAATTACATGTTTCCACTTGGTTAAGTATTCTAATTGTATTTTCTATTGCCACCCAAGGCAACCCACTAGATTCCACATGCCACCCAAGGCAACCACTAAATTTCCACATGCCACCCAAGGCACCCACTTAACCCCTCATGTCCCACTACATGCTAATATGGTTAAGTGTTTCTTAATTAATTAAGACCGTGATCTCCCATAAAGACCTCCCACATTAGACTGGCTGTTATGACCGCCTGGTTAAGCCGGTAGAGTCCGGGCAGTCTTACGTCATAACAGAGCCTAACCTCGTGTCTTTACTTTAATCACGTATTTAATTTATGGCTAAGACCTCTCACATTGGGCTGACATTTGTAGCAACTGGTTAAGCCGGTCGGGTCCGGGCAGTTTTACACTACAAATGAGTCCAACCTCGTGTCTTAGTCGATTAATTACACCTAATTAATCACCCCCATATTAATTATCCCTAATTAATATCAAGTTTTCCATAACATGGGTAGACCTAACTCAATAGGTAAATTCCCATGGGGTAGACCTAACTCAATAGGTAAATTCCCACTTATGGTAATTTATTTTTATGGTATGCTTAATCATACCCAATCATAGATTTATTAACATATTTACCAACCCCATCGTTCCCCACGTAAATCGTTCTCATTTCATGACATAATAAAGGGGAAGATCCATCACAAATATCATGGGTTAAGAGGATGTCAACTTGCATATATGAGCATATATTAACCCAACTACATTTAACCCAAACTTGCATGTTATCATACACATGATTTGCATAACATGTTGCATATGAGCTTGCATATTATCATACACATATCTTGCATAACATGTTGAACTTGCATATAAGCATTCTCATAACTTGCATAACATGTTAAACATGCATTTAGGCATACACATAACTTGCATAAGCATTCACATACTTGCATAAGCATTCATATACTTGCATAAGCATTCACATACTTGCATAAGCATGCATAACTTGCATATCATGTCATTTAAGCATATACATATCTTGCATAAACATCCATATACTTGCATAAGCATGCATAACTTGCATATCATGTTAAACTTGCATTTTAACATATACATAACTTGCATATGAACTTGCATAACTCACTTTGTTAAACATGCATAAATCCACTTATTAAATATGCATAAACCCACTTGTTAAACATGCATAAACCAACTTATTAAGCATGCATAAACCAACTTATCAAACATGCCTAAACCCACTTATTAATTATGCATAAACATAGGAAAACATAGAGTAACATATCATTACAAATGATTCAAACTCACTAATCCGCATTTAAGACCATAAGTCTCATTACACCCAATCTACTTACTTTAACAATTGATGTTAAAGTGATAGAAACTCACCAAACCCAAAATTAACCAACTTATGAAGTGGAATTAGTTGCTAAATATGAAGATGGTGATGATTAGAGAATGATTTGAGAGGGATTAGCTTGCAACTTCCTTCTTAGATTAGTGGAGGCTCCTTCTAGGATTTAATTTGGCGGCATGAGGCCATCATTTCTATTTTTAGTATGGATTAGGGTAGGTTTAGGGTGTATTTATAGATTAGGAGAGTGTTTTAGGCCCTTAGATTAACCCTAGATTAGATTAGGTCTGTTAGATTTAGGAAATCTCTAGAACCAAGCCCAGCCCTAGCCAGAAAACCAGATCTGGTGCACCCAAGCACCCTGGTTCGACACGCCGTATCGACAGGCAAGTCGACAGGCAAGTCGACACCCCTGTCGACAGGCCTGTCGACAGCCCTGTCGACATGGTCAGGGCGGGAATCTTCCCGCCTGGCCCCGCTGGTTCTAATTTGAAACCTGAATTTAAATTTCTAAATCTGTTTTTTAGTTTTAAATTTTTCTGCAAACTTCATCGGGCCATAACCGGGCCATACGGACTCCGATTCTCGAAAACTCGGACTCTATTCCGCGTATTTTTCCGAGACGAACGCAATAACGCAGCCCGTTACCCCCAATTCCCACGTCTGAGATTATTTATCCTATAATTAGTGAATTTTAGTATTAACTAAAATTCGGGGTGTTACACCTGTGGTGCAAAACCTTAATCCTGATTATGCGATGACACCTTTATCTATCTTGTTAGTTAATCATCATGTTAGTATGTTGATATCCTTATGTTCATCCCTGCTTCTCATGCCAGTTAACTTTATCAGTTTACATTGATTGTAGTAGGGCTTACTTAGTCTTTTTGACTGACCTGTTTTCTTTTGCCTCTTTTCTTCCGTTCCCCCCCCCCCAGGTTCTCAGGGAGGGAATATTGGAGCTTAGCTGGATTTCTGATCGCATGCTTGTGGGATTTTAGCTCATGTACGTTCTTGACATGAATCTAGCTATGGTTATCACTTATTTTGGGGATAATACTTATGTATTTCAGTTTTTCAGTTGATGTTGTTTTATCTAGACTTGTTTATTTTGGAAAGCTATGACTTGTTTTGAAATAGTATGAAATCTCCCACTGTTTTATCTATGTTATTTACTCTGTTTACATACATACATATGTTCTTGTTCTGCCTTTATATATCATTATGCATGTTTACCTGATTCAAATGCCCCTCCAAAGTCAGAGTGCTTGCAAGAGTCACCCTGGCGGAGGTGGGGTATTACATTTTGGTATCAGAGCATATGGTTTACGAGAAGGAACAAAAAGGTTTTTAGAAAACTTTTGGAAAACTATTTTCAAAACCAAGTATAAAGTATTTTCCAAAGAAAAGTCTAGTTTATTTTAAAGGCTATTCCCCAAAAAGCCATTAGCAAATTTCCTTCGTTTTTCTCCATTCTGAATCTGTCTTTTTCTTCGTTTTTAGTATGGCCGATAACTTTGCTATTTCGAAGGGAGTACACGTACCTGTTTGGTATAGGAGACTTTTGGAGGCTAGGGCGACCGAAGCCGGCCCCGCAGATGTTCCTCCTCCTCCTCCTCCAGTAGTTAATATTCCTCCTCTTCCAGTCGCTAATGTTCCTCCTCCTCCTGTCGCTGAGGTTCCTCTTCCTCCTCCCCCTCAGCATCCTCAAGCTGACTTCGCAAAGATTTGCAAAGATTTCAAAGCAATGGGTGGCAAGAATTTTCAAGGCACTGAGACTTTTGTAGAGGCCAGGAATTGGTTGAAAGAGACCGAGGATTTATTTGCTATCTTTGGGTTAGACGATCAGAGGAAGATCTTGTTGGCGGTTTGGCTTATGAAGGATGAAGCCGCTTATTGGTGGGAAGTCACCAATGGTACTAGGCCTGTTGAGACTTGGGCGGATTTCAAGGCAAGGTTCATGCTTAAGTTTCTATCTTCTGCTGAGGAGAATCTGCAAATGGAGAGGTTCATAACTTTGAAACAAGGAGATATGTCTGTCAAAGAATATGTGAACAAGTTCAATCAGTTAGCTCGTTTTGGCTTGGATATGGTGAATACTCCTCAGAAGAAGGCTCTTCATTTTGCTAGAGGATTGAATGAGCCGTTGCAGGGATTGGCTATGTCACATATTCCTCATGGGGCCACGTTTGAGAGTTTGGTTGATATGGCGTTACTTCAGGGAGATGTCAAGAAAGAGACCAAGATAAATGATACTCAAGCCAAGAAGACTGATTCCCAGGGAAAAGGAAATCAGGGTAATCCAAGTGGTCAAAGCAGTCAAGGCAATCAGAACAAGAGCAAGAGTCAAGGCAACAAGGGGAACAACAACAAGGGCAAGAACAACAAGGAGAAGTGCCATTATTGCGGTTCAGTTGGGCATCTTATTAAGGATTGTAAGAAGAGGAAAAGGAAGAATTGTGAATGCTTTTTCTGAGGTAATACTGGACATTTTAGTAAGGATTGCCCGAGGAAGCAAGGGCAAGGCCAGGGTCAGACTCAGCGTGCTGGACCTTCAGGAGGGCAAGTTCATGCTCTCAATACCGCTCCAGTTCCCGATCGAGGTAGTATTTCTGTTGAGAGCCTTGTATATATTTCGGATTTTCCAGTTCGTACCTTGTTTGATTCTGGTGCATCGCATAGCTTTATCTCATCTGATCTTGTTGATAGTTTGCACCTTAGTACTAGCTTGGTAGATGATCCCGTCTGTGTCTCAAATCCTATTAGGGGTTCCGCCCATTTGTCTATGATATGTGGGGATTTGAGGATCTCTATACTGAGTGTAGAGTTCTTGTGCAGTGCTTATGTTCTTGGTTTTAGGGGATACGGATTGATATTGGGCATGGATTGGTTGTCTAGATATGGAGCCATTCTTGATTGTGAGCATAGGGTTGTGAGGCTTGTGACTCGCCTCGGAAACACCCTAGAGATTTCTTGTGATCTGAGAGGTCCCGTCATGTTGTGCTATCTTGAATCACTCGACTCGTCAATGGAAACTCTTCAGTCTGTGAGAGTGGTTCGAGAGTATCCGGATGTTTTCGATGAAGTTAGGGGGTTGCCCCCTAAGCGAGAGATTGATTTCCGCATTTATCTGGTGGATAATGCAAAGCCGGTTTCTTTGCCCGTTCGGCACATGGCTCCGCGTGAAAGGCGGGAGCTAAGTAAGCAAGTAAAGGAGTTGCTTGAGAAGAACTTTATTAGACGAAGTATATCTGAATGGGGAGCGCCTGTGGTATTTGCTACCAAGGCAGATGGTTCTCTCCGACTTTGTGTTGATTATCGAGAGTTGAATAAGCTGACTAAGAAGAACAGACACCCGTTACCGAGAATTGATGATCTCTTTGACCAGCTTGTCGGTGCTTCTGTTTTCTCTCAGCTTGATCTTGCTACTGGATTCCATCAGCTCAGAGTAGCTGAAGATAGTATAGACAAGACTGCGTTCAGAACTCCAGATGGATTCTTCGAATGGCTTGTCATGCCGTTCGGCTTGACTAATGCACCCGCATATTTCGTGGACTTGATGAGTAGGGTGTTCAGGGAGTTCTTGAACAAGTTTGTCGTGGTCTTCGTAGATGATATTCTGATCTTCTCTAAGGATGAGGAAGAGCACGCAAGGCATCTCATGGAGGTGATGGATACGCTTAGAGCGCATCAGTTGAAGGCCAAGTTCTCCAAGTGTCACTTTTGGAGAAGGGAAGTTAGATTCCTTGGGCATATAGTATTTAAGCAAGGCTTAGCGGTGGATACCGCTAAGGTAGTTGCAGTTTAGGATTGGAAAACTCCAAGGAATGCAACCAAGTGAGAAGTTTTCTAGGTCTTGCGGGTTTTTACCAGAAGTTCATCAAGGACTTCGCGAAGATTTCCGCTCCTCTCACTAAATTGACGAAGAAGAATTTAGTTTTTGCTTGGAGCATAGAATGCGAGCTTGCTTTTCAGAAGCTCAAGAGAGCCCTCACATCAGCACATGTTCTAGCTTTGCCCGATGGAGGGAAGTTATTTACAGTATACACCGATGCATGTGGCACGGGGTTAGGAGCTGTTCTTATGCAAGAAGGAAGGGTGATATGCTTTGGCGGTAGACAACTCAAAGTACATGAGAAGAATTATCCCACTCATGACTTAGAGTTGGCAGCAATAGTATATGACTCAAGGCTTGGCGCCATTATCTTCTGGGAGAAAGATTTGAGCTTTATACCGATCACAAGTCAATGAAGTATCTCTTTTCTCAGAAGGATCCGAATCTGAGGCAACAAAGATGGATGGAATTCTTGGCATCCTACGATTTTGAGATAGCTTATACCCTTGGCAAGGGGAATGTGGTAGTAGATGCATTGAGTAGAAGAAGGTTGACCCTAAGTCCTCTATTCGTTGAGATGAAGAATTTAGAGTATGTGGCAACCTTTGATTTCTATTTGGCGATTGAGTCGATGACCGATTCTTTAGCATCTCTGGAACTCAGACCTACCCTTCTTGATCAAGTTGGGGCTTCGCAGAGAGAAGACCCTCAGATAGTTGAGATTATGGATAAGCTGGTTCGAGGAGAGGCGTCTAGTCATCTCGCTCGATATTCTATTGATGACAAGGGTTGGCTGAGGAGAGACGGAAGGTTATGTCTTCCAATGGTAGAAGATTTAGTAAGAAAAGTTCTGGAGGAAGCGCATCGCTCTAAGTTGACTATACATCCGGGCGGAGATAAGATGTATAAAGATATGAAGCGCATTTTCTTTTGGCCTGGGATGAAGAAGGATGTGGCAGAGTTTGTCTCCAGATGTATCATTTGCCAACAAGTTAAGGCCGAGTCGAAGAAGCCCGGTAGGCTATTGCATCCTCTAGACGTTCCACTATGGAAGTGGGAGAGTATTTCCATGGATTTTATCGATGGGCTACCAAGGTCAAGGAAAGGGAATACGAGCATTTGGGTTATTGTGGATAGACTTACGAAGAGTGCTCATTTCATTCCGGTAAAGAGCAAGAGGACCGCATCTTGGCTAGCGTCTGTATATCTTCGTGAGATTGTGAGACTACATGGAGTCCCTTCTAGTATAGTCAGTGACCGTGACCCAATCTTTACAAGTCAATTATGGAATAGCTTGCAAGAAGCTATGGGCACGAGGTTGAATCTAAGTACTGCTTATCACCCACAGATGGACGATCAAACCGAAAGGGTGAATAGGGTACTCGAGGATCTGTTGAGGCTTTGTATTCTGGATTTTGATGGTACTTGGGAAGACCATCTTCCTCTTGTTGAGTTTGCATATAATAACAGTTATCAGGCAAGCATAGGGATGGCACCATTCGAAGCTTTATATGGGAGGCCGTGCAAGTCGCCTACATGTTGGTGGGAGACTATAGATGAGCTTATACTTGGGCCTGATATGATCAGAGATACATCCGAGAAGATCGAGTTGATTCGGAGATGGATGAAAGCGGCCCAAGACCGACAGAAATCCTATGCTGATAAGCGGAGAACCGATTTGGAGTTTGATGTTGGGGATATGGTTTTCGTGAAGGTTTTTCCTTTGCGGAATGTGGTCCGATTTGGAACCATTGGGAAGTTAGCACCGAGGTTTGTTGGACCATTCCCTATTATTGAGAGGATCGGGCAGATGGCTTATAGAGTGAAGTTGCCCGAGAAGCTTGCCGGAGTACACGATGTTTTTCACGTCTCGCATCTCCGGAAGTGTTTACATGAATCAGCAGAGGTTGTTGAGCCAAGTGTTCTGAAAGATGTAGAAGTGGAGAAAGAGGCTACCTTGAGGAGAGCTCCGATTCGTATCTTGGGGACGGAGACCAAGAAGCTAAGGAATCGAGAGGTCAAGTTGGTGAAGGTTCAATGGGGTGAAGCCGAAGAAGACGCAACTTGGGAAACCGAGGAGAAGATGCGTGGGCTTTGTCCATTCCTTTTTGAGGGTACACTCTCAATCTCTTTTCTTTATTGGCATATCTTTCTCTTTGCTATCCATGTTTATCTAGTTTATCGTGTTAATCTTGTCATGAGAACCTTAGGTAGAAACCCTTTGGATGAAACATGTGTTTGAAACATGTTATGCTTGATGGTTGCAAGTGGTTGCAAGTGTTTGCAAGTGGTTACTCGTGGATGCATTATACACGTTAGGCACTAGATCGGCTCACACACTCCTCATATTGCATATGCATGAGTGTTTATGCTTATTCGTGGATGGAAATTTTTGTGTTATCACATGGATGTTGCATATGGATGTATGTTATGTGCACACATATAGATGTTATACATTATGTTAGGAATTGCATACATATGGATTCATTTCACTAACATAATTTGCATTGATGATATTTGCATTAGATAAGGGCATATACACACACCTTTGCACATGTTCATACAACATTTAGAATCGTATAACGACAATGATTGCTCGTGGATGATGTTTTGAGTAGATGGATGTTGGATGGTAGGATACGTTCTTCCTAACTTGAAGATTTCGGGGACGAAATCCTTTAAGGAGGGGAGAATGTAACAACCCGTATGTTCAATAACCTGTAATGATGTAAATCGAGACAGAATTAAATTCTAAAATCTGAATCAAGGGAAACGGGCTATGCCATTACGTTCGTCTCGGAAAAATACGCGAAATAGAGTCCGAGTTTTCGAAAATCGGAGTCCGTACGACCCGATTTAGGCCCAACGAAGTTTTTAGAAAATTCAAAGTAAAAACAGATTTCAAATTCAAGTTTGAATTTGAAAATTTGGACAGACTGGGCCAGGCGGGAAAAATCCCGCCAGAACACCCAAGTCGACAGCCCTGTCGACTTGGGAGTCGACTTGGTTGGACCCAAGTCGACAGCCCTGTCGACTTGGCTGTCGACTTGGTCCAGCCGGGCTGTTTAGCCTGGTGCACCATTTAGAGATTGTGTTGAGCTTGGGGGCCAGATTCGGTTTTAAGGGCTGAGATTGCAACTAGGGTTTAATCCTATGGCCTAAAACACTTGCCTAATCTATAAATAAGACCCTAAGCTAGCCCTAAATCATCATTAATCAATCCTACAACTAAACTATGGCAAAATCAATCCTCTCATGGCCTCCACTCTCTTCATACAATTCCTAAATAAATTTCTAAGTGATTTTCCATGCATACAAGTGTTTTCAAACTTGTATGAGCATCATTAGCTTGCATTCAAGTCAAGTTTCTATATTTGCATCATAAAGAAAGAGTTTTGATCATTTTGGCTCAAGGGTTATTATGTTAGAGCTTGCATTTTGGGTTTGATTGATTTCATAAGGGCTTTGTCATATTTTTGTGACTTCTTAAGCATTGTAAGCCCTATTCTACTTTCATACTTAAACTCTAAAGTTAAATGTATGATATGCAAGTTTATATGCAAGTTTACTATGCTATGATATGCAAGTTTATCATGTTGTAATATGCAAGTTTATATGCAAGTATGTCATGTTATGATATGCAAGTTTACTATGCTATGATATGCAAGTTCATCATGTCATGTTATGCAAGTTTACCATGTTATGCTATGCAAGTATGCCATGTTATGATATGCAAGTATGTTTTGCAAGTTTGGGATGATCATCTTGTTCATGTTATCATGTTATGCAAGCTTATCTTGAGTATGTGAACATAAAGCTTCAAGCTTTATGCTAAAGGTTGCATTTTGGCAACATGTAAGTTATCATATCTCTTATGATAACTTGCATGTGAGGCTAAATGCGAACTTATGGCCATTTCTACATGTCATTTAGCACCATGTATCACCAATATGCCAAGTTTGGTTTTATGCATGTTTTTGGGGCCTAAAAATGTAATATGCAAGGGTATGAACACATGAACATTTCATATGCCACCATGTTAAACTTGTGGCTTCAACACCTTTATGTCATGATTATGCCAAGTTCCCTCTTTCTATCCTTTATGCGCTATTGCGATATGTAAGCGATGGGATTGCGTTTGGGGTTGGGTAAACTTAAAAGACATAAAAACATGAGCTTGGGAATTTACCTATTAACTTAGGTCTACCCATTGGGAATTTACCTATTAAGTTAGGTCTACCCAATTGCTTGAAAATTTGTAACATGTTTTGGAAACATGATGGACATGACACTTAGAAAAGATAAGTGTGACCAACTCGAGGTTGGGTTGAGTTTGTAGCGTAAACCTACCCGGAACCGACCGGCTTAACTAGTTGCTACAAACAATACGACCCAATGTGAGAAGTTGGCCATGTTGTACCTTGGACCCGAGGTTAGACCAAGTTGTGGTGTAAAGCTACCCGGACCCCCCGGCTTAACTAGTAACCACAACAAGGTCTAATGTGAGAGGTTAAGGCGCATTAAATTAATTAATGCCTCATGATTAGGGTTAAGTCATGGTCCACTTAATACTTAACCAATTTGGGCTTGGTAGATTAATCGGGGTTAAGTCGTGAACTCATCGTTACACTTAACCAAGTTAATCCATGATTAGCAAGAGGGTTAAACCGTACTTAACCTACTAGAAAATCCTAGCAATGGGGGCCCACTCCAGCAGTAATCCCAAGTTTGTATCATTAAGACCCTAGGGACTAGGCTAGGGAGGGGGCACGATTACTGGGCTGGAGGTAAGCGACCAAATAAACGACGGCCAGGTGGTACGCCGATGTAGTTCCGGACGGACTATGGTCGTGCACGTAGTCCGTATTTGGAGAAGTCACCCATGGGTACCAGTAGATCGAGACTGTGCACTCATGTTTATGGTGTCCAGGGGTTGGCACCCTAGGGCTTGATACACCCGAAGGGTGGACCTGGCACAGTTCGACTACAATTATGTTTGGGCCGTATTGACACCAACACGTGACGAGTTAGGCTTAGGGAGCCGATCGACTAGACCATTGGGTTGGACCTTGTATTAGGGTCATTTCATGTTATTGGGCCAAAGCTTGGGCCAAGGGATCAATACTTGTTTATTCCAGTCATGTTAGTTTGCTAGTACACCTGTGGTGCAAAACCTTAATCCTGATTATGCGATGACACCTTTATCTTTCTTGTTAGTTAATCATCATGTTAGTATGTTGATATCCTTATGTTCATCCCTGCTTCTCATGCCAGTTAACTTTATCAGTTTACATTGATTGTAGTAGGGCTTACTCAGTCTTTTTGACTGACCTGTTTTCTTTCGCCTCTTTTCCTCCGTTTCCCCCCTCCCCAGGTTCTCAGGGAGGGAATATTGGAGCTTAGCTGGATTTCTGATCGCTTGCTTGTGGGATTTTAGCTCATGTACGGTCTTGACATGAAGCTAGCTATGGTTATCACTTATTTTGGGGATAGTACTTATGTATTTCAGTTTTTCAGTTGATGTTGTTTTATCTAGACTTGTTTATTTTGGATAGCTATGACTTGTTTTGAAATAGTATGAAATCTTCTGCTGTTTTATCTATGTTATTTACTCTGTTTACATACATACATATGTTCTTGTTCTGCCTTGATATATCATTATGCATGTTTACCTGATTCAAACGCCCCTCCAAAGTCAGAGTGCTTGCAAGAGTCACCCTGGCGGAGGTGGGGTGTTACAAGTAGATGGATGATTGGTTGGTAGGATACATTCTTCTTAACTTAGAGATTTCGGGGACGAAATCCTTTAAGGAGGGGAGAATGTAACACCCCTTAATTTTATAACATTAAAATTCACAAATTAAAGTATATTTAATTTTTAGAAGAAGAATTAAGTGAAATGGGTTGCACTATTATGTTCATCTCAAAATTTTGGGTCAAGATGGACATTTGGTTTGCATAAAACGGATAACTTATGAAGAAGTTATTAAGCCTTGAAGTTGGTATGCATATGAGAGAAATATATATATATATATATATAATATTCAAAAAAAAGTTCAAAACAACGAATAGGGAGGGGGAATAGCCGAACCGCACCATTTTTGGAGTCGACCCGACCCCTGCTGGGTCGACTAGGGGTCGATCCAGGGTGTTTGGCTGTCAGCCCGTGGCCCGATTCGCCCTAAGGGATGATGTGGCATTTGAGTGGTCCTGATGGTTCTGGTTATCCCTAGGTTAATCCGACGGCTCTTATTAAATTAAACTTCTATAAAAACGCTCCTAAACCCCTAACCCTAATCACATTAATTCATTACAAGAGCCGCCATGCCGTCAATGGAGAACCTAGAGTAGCCGCCATACACTTTCAACCCTAAAGCAAGATAGAAGCTTGAATCAAAATCAAATCAAATCTAAATAATGATTATTCTACATCAAAGGCGAGCAATTCAGTTTCAGAATACAGATCCCAGAAAGACAAGACTATTCTTTTTAATTGTGAGTATGATAGCTTTCAGAAAATAATTAATTAATTTAATTATGATAAGATATAATTGGGATTATGAGAATAGGATTTTGAATCATGTGATGTAAATTATATGTATGTTTGTGGTGTTGAATCATATGTTAGTCTTATGCAAGTTGGATCATAAGTTAGTTCTTATGTGAATCTTATGCAAGTTGAATCATATATATTATGCAAGTTTGTGATGATTGGATCATATATGCATGTATGAATCTTATGCAAGTTTGGGTTGTTAAAATATATGTGAGACATGTGTATGCATATGCTAGTTTATGTGACATTAACCTTTATGTCTAGATCCATATGCAAGGTTACATCTTTATGTTTAGAACCATATGCAAGTTTACATCTTTATGTTTAGATCTATATGCAAGTTTACATCTTTATGTTTATATCCATATGCAAGTTCACACCTTTTTGTTTGGATCTATAGCAGTACATAAGTTATGCAAGTTTATGCCCATTACCTATGCTAGTTTTGTATCATATGCTAGTTTGAATGAAATTCATATGCAAGTTATTAGCTGTGTAATCTTATGTCATGATCCTTAGATCTATTTTATGTGTTATGTGATGTTGTTTTTCTTTTTATAAGTTACACTATTTATGAGTCTAACATATGTCATATGAAAACGTACGAATAGCGTGGGGATGATGGGATAATATTGAATATACATAAAATGTGAATTGGCATAAAATGGCCTGAAAAGGCATATAATTAATTTCAGACATTAATTGGCATAATTGGTATTTATGGACATAATTTTAAGAGACAATTATGGACAAAAATAAATTTGGAATTTATTGACAAATTTGAATAGGGGTATTAATCCAATTTGGGGTTAAATAAAGATGTGTAATAATTAACCGCCTAAGACACAAGGTTAGACTCTTTTGTGGTGTAAGACTGCCCGAACCCGCCCGGCAAATGCAGCAGCCACAAATGCCAGTCTAATGTGAGAGGTCAAAGGCACGAATTAAATGCGTAACAATTGTAAAGACATGAGGTTAGGCTTGTTTGCAGTATAAGACTTCCCGGACCCGCCCGGCAAATCCAGCAACCGCAAATGTCAACCTAATGTGGGAGGTCTTTACAAGGTTACGGTTCTAATGAATTAAGTAACACTTAACCAGATAAACATGTGGTGGGACATGGGGGGTTAAGTGGGTGCCTTAGGTGGCATGTGAAATTAAGTGGGTGCCTTGGGTGGCATGTGAAATATGATTAGATGCACTTAACCAAGATTGAAACATGTAAGAAGACATGAATAAGAATGCAGTTAAGTGGGGAAACCTTAGTGGAAACCAAGCATAGGTGGAAGACTTGTGTCAAGCATGGGGGCCCTTTTCAAACCAGTAACCCATTAAATATCTTTGTGAGCTCGACCCGAGTCGAGGACGGGACACGCTTACTGGATTTGATTGTAAGAGGTCAAAACAGGTTAGCGGTGGCAACGCAAGCCCAACTGGGTCATGTGCGCGCATCGGCCCAGACTGGTAGGTAAGACGTTGTTGCATCATGTAGATATAAGCCGTGCATCTTTGGTGGTATCGGGTTGCCACTTTGGGGAGTGATACACCCCACTGTGGGACCAACACGGGTATCTATGAGTTAGGGAGCCGATCGAATGAGGATAGTGGGTACAACTAGTGGAGAAAGGGGCAGATGGCACGTATGAAGGCAGTTAGGGATACACGAAACTACCATTATCATTATTAAGTTCTGTTAGCGGGATCAACTTTTAGGGTGACTAGTGGTGGTGTAGTATAGTAATTATCTTATAGTGATTAGGAACGAGATTAACGCCAGAATATTCCTCTTATTTGCTTTGTCATGCCCACTTGTTTCATGGTCATATCTTATCTTACTAGTTTATGCCTTATCCTAGTTACTTTAATAATTATATTGTTAAAGTTATTATACTCGCCAGACTTTATGTCTGACCCCCTTGTTTTCGCCTCTTTTCTTCCTTTTCCCCCCAGGTTCTCAGTGTAGGACTAGTACTAGTGGAGCTTGATCTTAGATCTCTTTCTCTCTCTTTTGGAAGTGCTTGGATTGCTGAAAGTAAAGTTCAGCTCATCTCTTTTATGGCTACTTGTGTTGGGGTTTATGCCATTTATTTTATGTACTCTGAAACAATTTATCAAGATGGATATTAAGTGTACTTGGTTTATGAAGTTGTTGTAATCAAACTATTTCTCCACTACAATAAAAGCTGTTTTAAAATTTTCAAGTACCATTATTTATATCTGTCTTGTTATATTCTATTCTATACACTAAATACGCTCTATGGAAGTTAATGCATTCCCTTTGTGAGTGACATTAATGGACGTGGGGTGTTACATTTCTTGAGGTTTCTTGCTTTCTAGCCTTGCTTCATGAGATAGAAGTATTGAGTGTACCTATTCTACAAGTCGAGTATCCCTTTGAGATGGATTATTGCTTCTACAGCTTCATACTCATTACTTAAACCATTTAAGATATTTAATACTTGTTCAGGTTCAGTTAACTTGTGACCTCCAACCTCAAGTTGATCACTTAAGGTCTTCATCTTTGATAGGTATTCTCTCATGGTGCTATTGTCCTTTCTTGCATTATGTATTTGTCTTCTGTAATGCGTTATCTTTGCAGAAGATTAAGCATTAAAATTCTTTTCAACTCTTTTCCATATTTCGTTTGAAGTTTTACAACCAATAACTTAGGAAATAAGGTTACTGTTGATTGATGGTAGTAGCCATGCATTGACATGTCTATCTTGCCTATGATACTTTGCATATTCCTCATTTGATACAACCCTATTTTCTTGATATGTTATATATGCTGATGGAATTGATAAAGTACCATAAATGTATCCCTCTAGACGATAACCTTGAATTGCAGTTTCTATTTGAAATTTCCATAACAAATAGTTTCTTTCATTAAGTTTTATTGTGATTAACTGACTTTGAGGGCTTATTGATGTTTTTACCAGTTAATCTACAGAGGTGGCTACAATAGTTGGTTGGACTTGAGATGCAGCAGAAGCAGTTGCTGATGATCTATCACCCATGATGACAGAAGTAACTAAGAAAAGAATGAATTTGCAGTGAGAAAGACTTACTTGAACCAAATTAAGAATGCAAAATGGGTCTTTAGTTCAGGTATGTCCTGCAATTAGCAGATCTTCATATGATTATGAAAATCCGATGAACTTATCTGGTATGTCAGCTTCTTGAATTAAATTCTTAATTTTTTGGTGGCCTGAATTTGATTTTCCTGACTGGTTTTTCTGATCTGCTTTTAAAAATGGTTGTTGATATCTGATGCAACCATTAATTCTTGCTTGGAGAGGCACTGGTCTTAATGATCTCTAGTTATTAAGATTTGATGCAGCCAGTGATTCTTACTTGGCGAGGCACTGATCATAATGATCACAACAACTATCAAATGATAGGTGAAAACTGTGATGAGAGGGATACCCAAATGATGAAAACTCTCTGATAGGTATATGAATACAATGTCTCTAAGATTTATTATTGATTTTGCCGTTGAATAGAAATGCTCTGATACCATAAAAGATTTTGATGATAGAAATATATCTGATTTTATTAATATCTCAATTGATCAGTACAGAGGCTTGCAATAAAGCTTTGATAGAGAAATGAAAAATGAGAGAATGTATTTATCGAGAATACTGAAGGTAGTGTATACATGTTGTATTTATAGATTACAAATCATAAATTGCTTTTCGGCTTGGGCTTGCTATATTTAGCAGTCCATGTAGCTTTGTATTTGTTATTGGGCTTCGGCCTGCTTTGGTATAATGAGCCTGATATAATCTTATCTGGTTTTCCTGATATCTTATTATATGCTATTTGTTATATTTGGTCAGGATACAACAGGTTGAATAGAAAACTAATATATTTTTTGTTATTTTGGATCTTACGGGGCATATGAAGACTAAATTTATTTAGATATGATCAAAACAAAATTTAAATAAAATAATTGTTTTACTTAATTTGTAAATAAAATTCTATTTGAAAGTCTATTTCGAAGGGCAAAGTTAGGAAACTCGATTGTCCGCCATACTTTTTCCCTCTTTCAAGTCTAGCCAAGCAGAAGCATCAACCCCTCACCCTTTTTGTTGGTACTATAGGGGATAATACCTCACACTTTATGGGATCCCAAACACAGCTAGCTAGAATTTGATCCCGCGACCCCAACGAGCTCTCGAAATAAATTTTTATTCTGGTATTATGTATTTGTATTACATAATATGTACAAATGTATCATATACACATATATATGTCCACATGCACCTACAACATATACAATTACATAGTTTAACAGTTTCATATGTAAGTGTTGGGATTTACAGCTCATCATACATATCAACCCTTCATATAGCTATGTGTTATCTAATATAAATATAATTGAAGATGGAATTAATTGTAACAATATGTCTTTTCGACCTCATATATCGAAACTAATACATCCACAGTATTCAAATGCCATGCTCCCTTTTCTCATCGGTAAAGAGTGTATCTCCTTCCTAGATCATGAGATTTTGTTGCTTTGCTTCCTCTAGACAAAAGATTATGTAGCCTCCATCGAAAGGTTGTCGTATCCATTGAATCTAGAGTCATTTCGCCTACCCACGGTACTAAGAATCATTGTATGGTGTCTCTTCCAATAGGAATCACTCGCATTAGTCCATAATTGTTTCGCCTTATTTCTAGGGAGAGGATGTATCGCCTCATGAGGATGAAAGAGTTGTGTCGCTCTATTGTGCTCAAAGGCATCTTGTTGTCTTACTTTGTTGGGAAAGATGTATCACCTCATAAAATCTGAAAAAACTAAATCGCCTTCTATAGATTAAGGAACCGTGCTGCCTCATCTATACCACAAGTTCATATTCGCGTCCATTTGTTTGAAGTGTATATCACTCCTCTACAATTAAGAAGCGTGTCATATCTTTTTGAATAGTGGGCTTGTGTTGCCTTATGTAGTACCTGAATTTCGACCATTTAAAATTATTAGATTATGCATAAGATTTTGAATAAAATTGCTAGAAACTAAAATTTTATTGGTTTAAATTATATTTGGATTAATTCAAGTGCAGTAATATAAAATGATGATCAACATGGTAATGTATGACCATTGTTGAATTACTAGAATAAATTTTGAATATATGATAACTTCAAAATTCAAGTTTGATTGTAATTTAATTGATTTGAAATTTTGAAATAAAAATATAGTGATGTAAGTTGTAATTAACAAGTTAATATAAGAAAATGCACGTAAAATGAATGGTTTAATCGAATTAAACAATATTTTATAGAAATAAAAATTGAATGTTTTATTTTTAGCGTAAGTTTAATTCGATAAAAGGAATACAAGTGGATTTCAAAACAAAAATTTACGGTCGTTAAATTACAGTCCTAAATGTTATTTAAGATAAACTGATGGCATAAATTAAAATTCATACAAAATTATGTTTTTGAGATTTTTGATGGTTCCATTGGGTTCAAAAATGTATATTTCAATGTATGAGATGACATAGTTCGTTTTTGCAATGAAAACAAGCTTTTAGGCTTTGGTACCACTTTGACCCGACAAGTGTGAGTGTGTGTGTGTATATATATATGTATGTGTGTGTATATGTATATGTATTGTCTACCTATAATCCAACAGCCTCCATCTCTATATTAATGATTTTTTTAACTCACTAATCTTGAAATATCTAAATCATTTGTTAATGACGTTTAAATGATCAATTCAAGCGAAAATCATAATTAAACTTCTCCAATGCATATGAAATTATATATCGTTAGAAATCTCTACGGTTAGAAGCAATGAGAACCAATGATTTTTCAAGATAAAGCTTATTGTGATCGTAAATCATAGTCAAAGATGGCCCAGGTTACGTCGAAGGGGAGCACATTAGGGATTTTTTATTCAGCGACCGTTCGTTGCAGTTGAAGGTTTAGAATTTAAGATTCGATGAGAGGAATTCAGATCTAGTTTTGATTTTGAAAATGGAGCAAAGATGTGGTTGAATTTGACTTAGAAGATGATGATTGCTACAAAGTTGACCAATGATTTCTGGTGATTGGAACATCTATTGACGACAATGGTGGTTCTATTAGATAGACGAGGTCGATAGCTTTCATGTGCAAATGGTTTCATTGCAAACGAAGCTCTGAGTTGGTAGGAAATCACAATAAAAAATGACCTTGGGCAGCACTGACCTTATCTGGAGAGAGAAAGTTTTTGCATAAAAGTCACCAAACTTTTATTAATTGCAAATTAAACTTTGACATTTCTAACTTTCATAACTTTTGCTTACGAACTTGGATTTGGGAGCTTCTTCAATTGGATCGTATTGAAATTTCGAACAAAGTGGAATTGGTTTGGTTGATATTGGAGACTGCTGAAAATTTCATGTTCTTTCGGATTTGATTGGACTCAAATTAAGGATGAGCTTTTAAACTCATTCATGAAGTACTGAGATATCCACTGTTGGTTAAATTATATATGATATAATAAATTTTGTTTAACTATTATTTAGGAGTTTAATTAGCACTGAAATTGAGTATAACTGCAATTTGTCACCCAATATATGATAATTGATATGATATTTTGTTTTGATTAATCGTTTGAAATTTAAATATACGTTAAAGTTTAATTTGAATATATTATATTTGAATGGACATTAAAATGACATCAGATTGATTCGACATTTAATTTTTTCATTTAAATTAATTATTAGAGAGCACTAATATAAATAACTAGTAATTGTTATGATTTGTTGGTCGATTTGGATATTGTTTGTATGTATATAATTATTGGTTGTTATGACAATCGATTTGATTCTTATGATTATCGGCTATGATGTATCCATGTATATCATTGAAATGGTATAAGTTGTTATATACATCACTTGAACCTTGTATACCTGAGTCAAGAAATATGTTGAAATAATATACACTTATGACATTTGGTATGAGTTCAAACAATATATACTCATGTAACTAAAATTAAATTAAATGATCGTTTGGCCATAGGGTAGAATTTAGATTAGAACACCAAATTTGGTCAAATGATATATTTTTAAATTTATAAATCTGAATTTGTTAACTGGAATTGATTAATGACTTTTGACTTGAAATTATTGGTTTTAAAATCTTAAAAGTTGAAATTGGAATTTAAATTGAATTCACCGAAATCGTATTATTTTAAGTGCTGATTTGCAAATTTAAAATTTAATTTTTGAAACCAATTTGATGTGAATGGGCTTATAATTTGGATCTTAAGCCTTGAAACCAATTCAATATAATATGTTTAATTGGAAATTTAGATTGAAACCGTTAAGATAAAAGTTGCTTTTGAATTGGAAATTAAAATTTGAATTAATGGTAGATTGAAGCTTGAATTTTGTTTTAAATAGGAATATGATATATAAAAGAGTTTAAAGTGAAATTTGAAATTTGGAATTGGGTTCAAACGGTTTAAAACAAAATAAACTATTTCCAATTTATTTGATTTGATGTCAAACTATTTTCTATTAAAGAAATATCATTTCAATCTATTTTCAAATCCCATCTAATTTCAATTAAGATTGTTTTAAATTCTTAATCGGTTAAATTCAACTCTTTATATTAAAACTATTTTTCTCCAAAATATTATATATTTAATTTATTTCAAATTTACCTACTTAGTATATATATATATATATAACTATTTACTCAAATCTATTTTCCATCCATACTGTTTGAGCTCAAAACTATTTCGAACGTAAAAAAAATTACATTTGAATAATGATAGTTATGACATGAAAGTATCACATTGAAATTTGAACATGATAGTGAAATATTTTATGACACAAAAATATGAAATTGAAACCTGAATCCAATATTGAGGTTATTTGGTATATGATGATGTGAAATCAAATTTTGAACCAAATTGATTTTTAGTATGAAATTAAAACGTGAATTCAATATTATTCCAATTTTGAGTACGATAATATGAAATTGAAATTTGAACCCGATATTAAACTGATTTGTGACTTTCAAATATGATGTTTTATTGAAATATAAAATGAACAAAGTGTTTCAAATGACGATTTGTTGTTAAAAAGACCAAGGTTGGATATTGACATACTCTCTGCCAATACTGGAACTATTTTAACAACTATATACGTAATAGATGTTCCAGAATTAAGTGGTTGAATTGGAGAACATTTACAGGAATGTAGCAATGAACGATGATGGATAGGCATAACACTTTTGTCAAAATTAAAATGACTGAAACTTGAGCCTATGTCTGGCCAATGAGGCTACCTACCTTTAGTGGACACACATTTTCGTATTATTCACTTGATTTGTAACTCGATTAATGCACCTTAATTTGATTTGTGAATGTTGTATGCGGCCAGTCACTATGGATTACGATCAGATAAAAAGGGCAGACTGATAAATCATATCTGGGTATTGTCTCACGTCCCTTGTCATATTTTATCCCTATACAAGACCACTACAATTTTGATTTGTATTGTACCTATAGGGGACCAACTGACAGCTACCAATTTATGGGGGCGTTACGATACCTGCATATATTACATGTATATAAAATGTGTTAAAGGGGATTATGGGTAATTCCTTATCCCTATTTAATATTATACTTTATTGATAGACATTACATATATGTGGTATGGTACTGTATACAGATAGTTTAATGGATCCTAAGGAGATGGAATATCCAATAACATCTCTTAAGTTACTTATATCCTTATTCATGCCTTTTCTTTGACTTGGATGAGAAACTTTAGTCAGAACTCAAGCATATCATTTTTCATTATGCTTTAATCAGCCTAAGTTGTTCCAGTTTACATAAAGACATTGTTCTAAAGAATGAAGATGGAGATTGACAACTCGTATTTACTAGAATTGTTCCGCTGTAGTAATCTATATGTCTATTGATTGTTTGACTCTGATACTGTAAATGTGTACTGTAAGAAGCTTAATGAATTGCTTAAGCGATTATTATATTTTGTCCTTCCACTGTGAGATTTTGTATTTTGTATTATGTTTCTTTGTCATTTCTTTTATTCTTATATTTTAATTTTCCATTAATAATACATCTTTTTGAATGGTTTAGGTTAGAAATGTGTAGTTTATTATGTAACAACACAATTTTTTTTATATAGGGGTATTTATTTAATTTAAAATATTTAAGATGATTAATTTTAAGATTTAATGACTTGAATTAAATCTAAAAGAGATTTTGAATGTCAAATTAACTAGAAGTTGAAAATATTGAATTTAAAATCAAGTTAAATTTATTTTTGAAGATATGAGAAATTATATTTGGATAAGAATGATAATAATAATTTATTACCAATGAATTTGGGTGTCTAAAAATCGAATAATTATAAATCTATTTTGATTAATATGTAAAAATAACCATTTTGCACATGATCTCAGAATTCAACAAAACTACTTTCATTGAATCCAGAATGGTTAATTATTGTAATATTTCAAGTTTTGTGTCAATCAGAGTTTTTGTGTGATCAAGCGCCATATAAACGTGTATCGATAAATGATTTGAAATTATAATAATTAAAAATTTGATTTTAAGAATAATTGTTAAATATAATCGAACTAGCTTCCAAATAAAGTTCCCTTGTGTTCAAAAATGAGTATTTAGTTGGAAATGCCTATGAGCACACTTCGTTTCGAGTTTAGAAAATTTTGGACTCGATAAATAGTGTTTTAAAATCATCTATGTAAGGATTTTAACCTCTTCATTTCAACAAAACCTTAGCCACAAAGGAAGCCACCACTTCCTTTTGCTAAGTCTAATGGCCACAATCGCACTCATCAATCACGAAGTTTTAAGCCTTTGTGTCCAACGAAAAAGTTGTTAGCGTCTAGGATGGAAGATGTCGATGGTCGTCGATCGACCATCGGTGGACCAACTTGGCCAGAAATCACCATTTACTAGCGATCATTCTTTGTTGTTTTCTAGTGAACTCTACTGGAGTTAGGGGATGCCACTTCAGGGAAAGGAGAGTGGAGTTTGGCGATTCTTTCGGTGGTGGTGGATTGGCATTAGTGGCTGAACGATGGAGCTTGTGGACGTTGAACGTTTTATGTTCAATTCGAAATTAGAGGCGACTGACAAGGCGTCGAAGCTTGAGACTGGGCGAGTTGCACTGCTCGCGTAGGGGCTTCTGATGATGCGTCAGGTCGGGGTTCTGATCATCAGTAGAGGTGGCGGCGTGGGTTTTTTTTGGTTGGAGCAGTGTGTGTAATCATGTTCTGGAACAAAAGATTAGGCGCGCATTCTAATATTTAACCAAGGTGATTAGGCGTAGTTTAGATTAGTCTAATTTGTCTCATTAACTCACTGATGACGTTAATGATTTAAATTTAGTTATTTTACCTTATATGAAATCTTGTAACGACTCTATATTATTCATACGATGTCAGATTGGGATTAAACAAGTAGCGTTGGGTTCGTATTGACGAATCCGACGGGTTTGAATTGGATTGGAATCTTTCTGATTGTTTGGAATTTTTAATTTCAAATGCTTATTTAAAATTAGATAACTCAACGTGAAATCATCATTTGGAATAGTTGGTGAGTTGACAATTCACACTTTCTGAATTACTGTATATCATATCATGTTTTTAAATATCTATTGATGAATTGATATGCATTTGCATAGTATATTTGATTGGTTGTTTGGATGATTTACAACTTATTCAATTGGTTGTTGTCATATATTCCCGCCAATGGAGAAATGAATTCGACACTATCTGCTTTTAAGCGGATGATGCATCTTATATGAATTATATTAAATTATCTATTTCATACGTATTAACCACCATTTTGGTTCGGTTACCAAAAGAAGTTTAGGCCCACACGACTTGGTCCATTGCGTGGTTCAACGGCCCAGAAGTGGTGCCAACATCTTCAAGAACCAAGCCAAGATGGGGTCGCACGAGGACGGTCGTCACGGCTCGTCAAAATGCTCTCGAACAATACAAGCCACGAATCAAGCCTACACACTCAGAACCATGTAATCATATTGGGGAAATTGTGATTGTAGCACTAGAAGGCTCACGTCGGACCACTGGCAGAATTTTGCGTCGCTCGGATGCGAAATTCATCAACATCGAAGATCGCTCGCCCGATGTCGATCAGTTCCTTGCCCCGAAAAAATCTCGCATCTTGCGCTTCGCATCACCATGTTTCGCATCCTATGCCCGACACCCTCTTATGCTTCACATCTCGTGCCTTGCATCACCTTACTTCGCATCCTGTGCCTTGCATCACCATGTTTCGCATCTCGTGCCTCACATCACCTTGCTTCGCATCCCGTGTCTGGCATCACCATGTTTCGCATCCTGTGCCTTGCATCACCATGCCTCCCATCCCATGCCTGACACCCTCCTATGCTTCGCATCCCGTGCCTCGCATCACCTAGCTTCTCATCCCATGCCTCGCATCACCATGCTTCACATCCTGTTCCTCGCATCACTATGCCTCGCATGCCATCCCCATCACCCTACTGTACTTCGCATCTTATGCCTCACATCACCATGCCTCGCATTGCATGCTCGGAACCCTCACCATGCCTCGCATCACCATGCTGGATCACCCCGTGTCAGGCCTTCATTTTGCATCCATCCTAGGATGCAAAATTTCCCCATTTCGCATCCCCACATGGGATGAGCAATTTCACATCATGGGATACGAAATTTTGCATCCCTCCTGGGATGCGAAATCGCCTTCATTTAGCATCCCACACTTGGGATGCGAAATCCTTTTTCTCCCTCTCATTTTCTCCCTTTTCCTACTCCTTTTTTCCCTACTCCCATATCTTACCTACTCCTATCTACTCCACTTCCTATAAATACCCCCACCTCAATCTTCAAGAGGGGTTGGCATTTGCTTGGCTTGAGACCTTGAGACCTTGAGAGGATCTTGGACACCATTAATGGCTTCTTGGGTTTTGGGGAAAAGAAGACTCTGGACTTCTAGATTTCCCAGTGAACCTCAGACGTCCAGATTTTCCAGTACACCCTGGACTTCCAAATTTACCGGTACACTCCGTACCTCCAGATTTCCATATATACCCCGGACTTCTAGATTTCCTAGAACATACCGTCCCTCCAGATTTCCTAGTGCAACCTGGACATCCAGAATTCCCGGTATACCCCGAACCTCCATAATTCCCGGTACACCCCAGACCTCTAAAATTCTCAGTACACCCCGGAACCTCCCGACTTCGCCCGGACCTCGGAACCTCCGATTCTGCCTGGACCTCAGAACCTCCCGACTCTTCCCAGACCCTGGAACCTCCTGACTTCGCCTGGATCTTCGAACCTACCAAATCCGCCCGGACCTCGGAACCACCCGACTCCGCCCGGACCCTGGGACCTCCGACTCCTCCTGGACATCGGAAACTCACGATTCAGTCCGAAGCCCAGAACCTTCCGACTCATCCCGGACCCCGGAACCTCTGGACTCCTCCTAGACCTCAGAACTCCTCGACTACTCCCGATCAGTAAGGATGCTCAACAACAAGGATCAGTAAAAATTCAATATCATTGTATTCACTAGTAATGATGTCTTCCACTGTACTCTCTTGATAATGAATAAAATCAGCAAATCCTTCAAAGTGGACATAGGTTCAATACGAGCTGAACCACTATAAACAACTGTGTTGTTTACTTTCCCGCACATTATTACTGCATCTCGCGCACTTTTCTGCTTTGGACATTTAGTTTCACATTTTTGGAACTCTCGGGTGTTGTGACCATTTTGGGCGTCAACATTTTGGTGCACTAGATAGGGGGAGTAAAGTGCGCATCTATGGTCGAATTTCTGTCACTTCCTTCGAGGAATCGAAACCTCGCCTTTCCTTCTACTCAGTTTCTAAGACTTGGGACGCTACTTAAGTTTTCTCAGGCTTACCAACCAAGCCTATCGGCGATGGTGAACAAAGGAAAGAACCCTGTGGCCAGACCTTCCACTGTCAATCCTGATTCGGAATTTCCTCCTCAGCCTCGATTCACTTAAGCTTCGACTACCTTAATGCTCCTAACCTTGACATATTCGTCAATCAAGCCTAATTCGATGAAACATCAAGAAAGTTAGGCGAGACTCAATGACGCATTGTCGAAAAATCCACCTGAACATTGGATTAACACAATGACTTCAACAAGACATTCTCCGCCTTTAGGAAGACTTGGGCATTCAGCCTCCGCCAAACTACCTCTCATCGAGCTCCATCCC
Source organism: Allium sativum (assembly GCA_030737875.1). Taxonomy (NCBI): domain Eukaryota; kingdom Viridiplantae; phylum Streptophyta; class Magnoliopsida; order Asparagales; family Amaryllidaceae; genus Allium; species Allium sativum. The sequence goes on from CM060909.1 coordinate 106,344,857, forward strand.
TGTGTCTGTTCAGGATACCTCCCGCTTCAATCACTTCCAACTTAGGCCTAACTCCGGACATCAGGTCAATGCTTAACCCATCATCATGCAAGGCTGACCCACTTCAGCTCAGAACTTATCACCTACGCTATGCATTGCAAACCAGGCCCAAGCTCCCAATCGTGGACCATAGGAGAGTCGGACAACCAAGGCCAAAGATTCTTTAGACCAAGACGATGTTCATCCTAGGAGACGTCCAAGGCTGCCCACTCGTGAGTTGTATCACAACCGCTGCATCCCGGTGGAGATTTAAACTCCGATTCTCGCTAGCCTACTTCGCAACGTCCTAAAAGGATCTCGGGGTCATGTCATCGACGATTGGGAAACCAATACTCGACGTAACCCATTCACTCATGACGTGCTCAAGGCCGAATGGCCCAACATTTCAATATGCCTCAGATAAAACCTTATTCAATGGATTTGGACCCTCGAGAATTCATACACCGCTACGAGTCTCGTATGGATTCCGCTTACACCACTGGCATCGTAAAGTGCAAGTGTTTCCTCGTCTTTCTTGAGGGTGTACCCCTCCTATGGTTCATTCGACTTTCGCCAAGAGCCATATCAACCTTTTCTTAGCTGGACAAAGGTTTAATCAATCAATTCGGCACACACATGCGTCAGGGAAACAACGAAAATCTAACAAGATACCTCAAGAGGTTCGACAATGCCTTGGAGGGTGTCGAAGAATAAATCCCTCGGGCTATCATGGATCACTCGTCGAGGGTGTATTCCCCAATTGTGAATTCGGACCATGAGTCAACCACACACAACCTAAGACTTTGGGGACCTTCTATAAGAAAGCCAACTAATTCCTATGCCAAGAGCTAACATAAAGGAATAGAGCTTCTCACCTTAAAAGCTTACCTCGAGATGAAGCCCAGAGCTCAAATGACTCTAACCCTATCGCTTTGCGTAATCTTTCTCACACCGGCAACGTCAGAGGTAGTCGTTACAATAAGAGGAAGCGTCTTCGACTTTCGTCTCTCTACAACTACACTCCTCTCAATGACATCCCCTAGAACATCTAACTTGCAACTTGCATTGTCCACTACTACAAAAGTGGGCATATTCGACACTAATCTATGTGCGTTGCATGAAAAGTGTGGCGAAAACTATGCTTTCTTTGATTTTCTGCAACAACATTCATATATAGTTGCATTAGACGTGAATGCACTGTTGCGGTGAGAATTCTAGTGTATTGATGTGCAACACCAGTTAAAAGTGTAGCTTTACATAAATAGAATCCTGCTCAGCGATCCGCATTATCAGCACAAACAAAACCAAAATCATAGATGCATGATTAATCCAACGATTCAAATCAATCTATCCTTCCTATCTAAACATTACCCCCATCATCCAATCAATGACAGCCATCTCATTTTGTTCTTCTGCTATGCGAAATTTTGGCGGGTTATTTCCCCTTAACGAAATCCTATGAAAAAAAAACCACTAATCCTTTTACTTCTCTGACATCATCTTATATTCACTTTCCCTTTTTACTATTGAACAAAATTTAAACCTAAATTCATGTTGCCTTTGATTCCCATCGGCTCATGGCATGTATTCCCTCAAACAACTATCAATACATCGATTTGCTCCAGCCATCACCTAATCGCATCTAATTTATTTTCAGTTTCTATTTTTCCATTTTTTTCTCTTTGTGGTTTTATCAAGGGAAAAGAGATGTAGACTGATATATTAGCCAACAAAAAAGAGGAAGCTTCATGATTACAGATTTGTAGCTTGCTATGTATGAATTTCTGTGCAACATCCTTTCCTTTCTTTTTTGTAGCTTGGTACATATGGATTCATAAGCTCACATATTTCGAGCTTAAACCAATTGTTGTTACTTGAATACGTGCCTTCTTACTTTTGATCGTAAGCATTCTTTTATTGTTGTTACAGATTCATGAAATAGTTACAATTAGGCGGCTATCTAAATTGGATCATCTTGAGAAGGATGAAAAGGTAAAAGTAGGATGTTATAGGATCCTACCGATATAAAATAGAATTTGTTCACGATAGGACTATACATATGCATCATTTAATTTATTTCCAACTGATAGTCTGTGCATGGTCTTAAGCTTAGGATTTGTTTGGAGTGCGGTAATAGTTGAAGTATGTTCACGATAGGACTATACATTTGTTCACGATAGAATTGCTTTTTGGTGTTTGCCGTTTTGGGTTTGTGCATGGTCTTAAGCTTAGTCTTTGTTTGGGAGTGCAGTAATAGTTGAAGTATGTTGCTTGGTTGCATGTTATTTTGGTTTTCTAGCTTCTCATGTTTCATTCAGGCTTGCTGATGAGTAATTTGGGAAGTTTTCCTGGGTGGTTTGTTTTCAGTTGTGTTTATTCGTACTTGGCTCAAAGATGTTTGTATCTCTTTATTATGTAATACATGTACCCTTTTGTTCAAAAAAAAAAAGAATGAAAGGTGCCTTATTGACCTGCTAGTTGAGGGACCCCTACGTTAGCTTTGAGGAGAGTGAATCGATTTTTGATTGTTTTGTTCTTTTATATAACCTATTACTCATATGCATACATTTCAATGCATGTCAACTGCTATCTTTCATATTGATATTTCTTGTGATGCAGGTAAAGATGTGAAGCAGAGCTACATTACTTACAGAAATTGTGTTCCCATTGATGTAGAAGAAAGGTTTTCATTGCATGGTTAATAACATACTTAATAATTCTTAAACCGATGTCTTCTTCCAATCGTTTGGTGGTGCATGGCTTTTGTGATACATCTTCATGGCTTTTGGATGGTATATATTGGCACTAATGGTATGTAGAATACTTGAAATGTACTTTTAAATTATGTACTGGATCATATGTGTTGGCATTTGTGGTATATTTAAAGAATTAGTATGGTATGTAGAATATTTTGAATGGTATAAATGTGATCGTAAATGTTTTGGATAAGTTTCATCTATGTATGAAACTGGTACTGCAATTTTTTTTAATTAAAGCATTGTATTTGCTTTCTTCTATTGTAGCATTTTCCTTCTTCTACCATTGCATTTCCTTTTTTGCTGATGTTGCATTTCAAGATAATGGTGTTGCATTACATAATACAGTGGTGTTGCGTTAAATTAAATATTATTAATTCCACATTGTATGTGGGGCCCACGGTTGACAGGGCATGTTACACATACGCAACTGACGTGGATGACTAATGTGTCTTGTGACATGTAGGCAGCTTACATGGAAAGCTGACATGGCTACCCTATCGTGATCTGGGAGCCAGGCTGTAACTAATGCTTAAGGCAACGCTGAATATTGTTGCATTATGTTCAAATAGTGTTGCATTACGGTTATAATGCTAATACTTTCTCTCTGTTGCAGTAGATGCGCAAAAGCGTTGCCTTAGAGAGCTAAGGCAACGGCCGTAGAGGCCACACCCCTCTGATGTTGCCTATTTCAAAAAAGGGCTTAAGGCAACGTTTTTTTGATCTATGACCACAAAAAACTAGTGTCGAATATGCCCACTTTTGTAGTAGTGTCCGCCCTACAAAAGGCCAAGGCCTAAGGGACAACGAGCGCACTAAGGGACTCTACGAAATACCGTTGGTTCCACAACATCTGCAGATAGGGCACAAATAGGTGTCGCCACTTACAGGACAACATCGAGAAACTCATCCACAAGGGTCACCACCGCATGGGATCTCTGAGGCACTCAACACTCATCAAAGATTCCAGCTAACCAAGACCTTGATCGACAACTAAATCCCTCAAGGTTGTCTCCTCGGCTCATCAAGACAACAACAACAATGGACAGTTGCGCCTCACGACTTTCCTCGAATGGGTTGCCTTTGGTATTGATATAGTTGTTATGTAATCTCAAGTGTTGTAACTCTTCCATATGGCTTATGATCCACTTGTAATCAATACAGCTGCAACTTTTATGAACTTTACAAATACATGCCTCGATTTCCAAGATTCGCACATGGATCGACAAAGCATCGCCCCGTGAATTCACTAGGTTCGATGGATTTAGTCCAGCCAACCAATGTTCAGGCGTACTCCGGCGGCGGTCTATTGACACCACCAATCCATGACCAATAGACTGAGATGACCAACCTATGCTTATGCGTACTATGGAGTCATTCTTATGGCAAAGTTCCAACCAAACTTCGCATGCCTCGAGCTAATCGAGAGTGAAGTTCACCCACTCGAACTCTACCTGACTCGAGTCTCTCGAGAGTGGAGTTTCGACCAACTCAACCCCGAGTGCAACACCGAGTCATGATACTCAAGCACTTGGGACCATAACTTCCATGGCACAATGGACTTTTAGGTCGTCATCAGAGATACAGGTTTACAACTCATTCCCACCTTTGCCTCCCTAGTCAGAGTGAAATAAGAATGGAAAGCAAACCTCTTTTCCAAAGAACGCCTCATCTTCGCTGCGCCATGACCCTTATCCTCGACCTAATGCTCCGACCACCCTCCAGTTAGCTAGGGGTATACTGGGAGGTACTATCGGAGGCACATTCGGAAGCAGGTCTGGGGGCACCAGTCCTCCAACTGTCTTCTATGATGCAATGGTCTTTTAGGTCATCATCGGAGATACCGACGTGCGACTCGTTCCCACCTTTTCCTCCCTCATCGGAAGCGAAACGAAAATGGAAAGCGAGCCCTCTTCTCCATAAGACACCTCCTCTCTGCTGTGTTATAGTTATTTTCATCCACATAATGCTCCGACCATCCTCCAGTTAGCTTAGGGCACGTCGGGAAGCACTACCGTAGGCACTACAACTGAAGGCAGACGGGGGCCACCAGCCCTTCACTAATTCCTACATTCTCGCCAATGGCATCCTCTCCATCACCATGGAGCGACCTTTTGGGATTAAACCCACAATTCAGCGAAGATGTTCTAGAACCGAAGTCTTAGCACCATAGAAGTCATTTACAACATCCCTCGATGCTAAAACTTCATACACACAAGCGTACCGAAACGTTTTGATTGCCTTTAGTTTTAACAACTAAAACCATAGTCATTGCTGACTATCAGCACCATTCTTGGTTCAGACTGTGATTACAACATAATTGGATTAAGAATCAAACCCCAACACTGACAACTTAGCCATATGTCCACATCTTATGTGCATATCCGAGCGATCAGTCCAAATAAATTCATTTTTCGATAGTTACGCCAATCCACTGTGTTATGTTCAACTTCAATTACAATCTAATCATGCGACGTTGTGTGATGATCCGAACTTGCCAACTCATTCTTGGGATTAAACAGAATTTAGCAGGTATGCGGGACTGAGGGTAGCCCTCTATCCATTCTTGCGCTGGCATGACCATCGCAGGACTTGAGGTAGATCCCCGCCAGTTTTGTAACGACATGCATTTTGCCCGACCTTAATTGATCGCTAGATCGATTAAAATCGTTCAAAACCCGCATACGTTAACTTTGGGAATACAATACATTAGAACAATAATAACAGACTTTTATAAACATCATAATAGTGTTACATCAGAGTATAGAATATCAGAGTACAACGAATAAAGAAATAATACAGCGGAAGGTAAATTACTATAAGTTAATACAATACGCAGCGAAAGACTTAAACTGATACAGCAAAAGGCTATCAATGCTCTGGACACAGCTTTAAGCTTCGATCCAGGATCCTGCTAAAGAGATAAATATCTGCAAAAAGCTACTCGACTGCCCGTATGGAAAATATCGGCACCCGAGTTTGCCAGTGAAACAAACTACAGGTCAGTCATGGGACTGGTATGAGAAATCTTAACTTAACTAATCTAATAATAAGGCTAATCACAGGACCACGCCGCTAACGCGGAACAGGTTTACTTCATTGGATTGCCCATGCATAACATAAAGTAAATCGTTTAAACAACGCAATGCTTTTTAGAAAAATGAAACCATTATAAGACTCAAGTCCCATCACAGAATGCAACGCAAACCGGAGGATAGAGTTTTACCTTATAATGGTCAAAAATGCTTGATACGATAAAAACGGATTTGATATTATTATTAGTGTGTATAAGTTTTCAAAAACAATTTCAATCATAATGTATCAATCATAGACGGCATAGCTACCATATACTATATCGCCATACTAGTTCTATATGACGACCCCAAATCCCGTATAGACGGAGAAAAGGGTAATCTTTGGAATATAACACAGAAACAGATAATAGCAGAACAGAATTAAATAAATACACCAGATAATGTACAATAGAATACATTGGATAAACGTAATCATCAGAGTTACACAGTATACAGGATCTTACTTAGTACAAATACAGTTCAGCAATACATAAATGTCTACAGCGGGAACAAACAAAATATGTACAATAGGAGGTGAACAGCATAAAAAGAGATAAGTGATAGAATCCATCTTCAGCTCCAGCTATCCAGAGAAAGCCAGCTAAAACCTGAATACAAGGCTGCCCGTGTAGAAAAAGGGGCACCCGAGTTTGAAAGTGAAACAAACTACGAGTCAGTCATGGGACTGGTATGAGAAATCAACTCAACACATTTAAAATATGGCTAATCACAGGACCACGCCACTTTCGTGGAACGGGTTTACTCCATTGGATTGCCAGTGCACTAAAACAAATCTTTCTTTTAAACATCGCAATGCTTTTTATAAAAATGAAGCCATTATAAGACTCAGTTCCCATCACACAATGCAACGCAAACCGGAGGATAGAGTTTTACCTTATAATGGCCAAAATATGCTTGATACGAATAAAACAAAAGCATTTGATATTACTACTAGTGTTTATATGTTTCAAAAACAACTTCCAATCATAACTATCAATCATAGACGACATGAGCGTCCCATGCCACTATGTCGCCAAATATAGGTATACAATCAAAACCGCACAGTCACGTATTTGGAAATTGGATTTCCGTCATGAACCAATGCAAAAGATAGTCCTTACCGAATTCAAGACTGCCTAGCCCGAGCCTCAGGCAAGTACTCAGTCAAGCCTTTGGATCATCAGGGCCGGTCCACCGATGTGGATTAAAATTCCTGAACACTGCGTTTCCCCGCCCATTGGGGCGTAAATGAGCCAACGAATGACTCCATCGGACCCGGATCGTCCGATCTAACCGAGGCGCCTCGCAACAGCAACAACCACATAAGTCAAACTCGTCAGGGCGTGTAAAACCACTGACGCCACTTCTAGTTAGGAAGAAACGCAGGCCCTCCCTGATGTCCTCTCCCGTTTCTGGTTCATACCGGGTGTGAGGTTCACGAATTCACGTTATACACAAAGCTACGCCACACAAGCGGTGCTTTGATCATCACCACAAGACTTTGCTTTTCAACAGAAGCCCTGATCATTTGCCACTTAGGCATGCCACACTAGCAATTCATGCCATGCGACTGATGTCCATCGATATACAACCTCTGAGCTCGTGCGTTTCAGAGAAGGGCGTTATGCAAAAGAATAAATTCTCCATCGCCAAATAGATGTATATTTAACAGAGATCAATCAACATAGAATAAAATCCAATGTTAGACACACAGTCCATTTACAAGTCCGTTCTGGGTCTGAACGAAACCGGAAGCACTATATACCTCGCAAACCCATCGATCACCACGTCCGTCTGGACGATCACCACTCATTATCCATATTTCGGGATGCCTCCCAATCAGGACCTCGGTTACCATCCAAACGAGGTGAAGATCTCCGGTCTTCGACCACCGTCTTCATCTTTGACTTTCAATCGTCGGTCAATCATTTGAAATGAGAATTAACTTGGCTTTTCAAATAATTCACGTATACTTAGAATTTCAAATCAATTTATTTCAATGGTTAAATCATTCGACAACACCAATTTTGTTTTTTAATGTACTTTTCACACCAAACACATTCAACCATCAAATACCACATAAATCGAGCAAATTCAGTTTATTTCCATTCCATATCGTTCATGATATTTTATAACGATTTATCGCTATTTTTATTTATTTTAAAATAGCCAATTTATTCAAAACGACGCTTCGGGCCATAACGCGGCCGTGGCGCTGTTTTTCTTCAGATTTGATTTACACATATCTGAAAATCTAATCGTTGGATCTTCACAAAATTTACATCATTAGAAAGATCTTTTCAAAACGAATCCAACGGTTCCAGTTTCGGGAAAATCTGACGGTTGGATCTCCCGGTACAATCGTTTGAAGTTTCGATTTCAAAATACGAACTGCAGCATCGTTATTCGATTAAATATAATTATATATATATATATATATATTTATATAAATAATCGATTCTGGCGCTGTTTTTCTTCATATTTGAATTAAACATTCCAGACAATCCAACCGTTGGATTTTTACAAAGTTGGTGCCGTTGGAAAGATATTTCCAACGCGAACCCAAGGTTGCGATTTCAAGAAAATCCGATGGTCGGATCTCCTGTACTAATCGTTTGAAATCATAGTTTCAAAATATGAACTGCAGTATCGTTATTCGATATATTTAAATTCTATTTAAATATATATATCGATTCTTCGATTTCAAAACCATATGAATTTCATACTTTTGATAAAAATGATATTTTTATCAAACTGTCTTCTATTTCAACACTTCACTATATTTGACAACTTATGTATATAATAAAAATGTGATTTTTATTGTAAAACAATTTGTTTCAAAACACTATTATTTTATATAGTTCGTATAGGTAATAAAAATAAGATTTTTATTATAAAACAATTTCTTTCAAAACAAGATTATTTTGTATAGTTCGTATAGATGATAGAAATGTGATTTTTATTATAAAACAATTTATTTCAAAATATGAATACCATTCAACACATGAATTTCAACTCAACTAATGAATATCGTTTCCACACATGGAGGTTTTCTATTCAACGAATAAATATAGTTTCAACAAATGAAAATAATTCAAACACATGAATATTATTCAAAATTTCGGCAGCATAACGGCAGGGTAGTTAAAACCGGGACCGTCCCTAGTACGGCTCCTCGCTCTACCTTAAAACCTCGCGGTTTTTGACAATGGGGGTCATGCATCTAGTTTGCACGCAGGCGGCATGTATATATTTATTTCATTTCCACAAACTAATCCTATGTGGTTTCAACCAAACATTTCTCAACCACAAATGGGTATTTTTCAACCACAATCAATCAATATTAACCACAAACAATTCCAATCAACCATTCGCTATCAATCAATTTTCACAACAATCACAACCAATAAATATCGTCCATGGTTTGTGGACGAGGGGCGTGTGTGTGTATATATATATATATATATAGCAATTCACTTCTATTTCAACACATATATAATTTTTACAACGCATATACAACTTATACATCGAATGTACAACTTATTCAACGCTTATACAAGAGGTGTACAACGCTTATATAACTCATACATCGACTATATAATTTATACATTGTCGTTTTCCATATTGTTTATAAATTAGAAATCTCATATTGGGTTCCACTCCACCAAAAATAGCAGAAGGCTTAGAAAAATATGCGGTCTCTTCCAGAAGGTAGAAGACGTCCACGTGAGTCCGCTGCCTCTTGTTTCACTGAATTTCGTCAACACACGAAAAAGATATGATTTTTCAAAGTTTGCAACGGTTTAAAGGTGTTAAAATAGTTGAAAATAAAACAAGCCGTACCTCAGCTGGAAGGTTCAAAACTAGGTTTGGATTTATCTCGAAATCCGTGTAGCTATTCGTCGATCGGCCTTCGCAGCGTCGAAGGGGAAGGAGAGGCGCACGTGCGCCATGAGGTGGGGCCAGTTCGGTGGTCCCAGTCGGCGGCGGCGAGTTGAAGTCGTCGACTTCAGGACGTCGATTCTCCCTCCACAGGCCACGAAAAATTCCAAACTTTATATGGATTTGAAGACCTCGAGAAGATCTTCAAAAAGTTCAACTGTGGCACGAGCTAATTTGGCATGGATTGATCGAAAAATGAGGGGGAAGATTTCAAAGGTTTCCGTTGTTCGTCGGGGAGAGAGAAAAGGAAGTTTTTTTTTATATAAAAATTTTGATTGGCCGGTGGGTTTTAAAGGGGTTTTCTGACACGACCACCAATTTAAACCCAACGACTGTCATCCCTAGCGTTTTACCCCCATTCCGAACACAATGGGATATGTTTCGTAGGCCCATTCGACTGTTTCAGTCAGTTTTCCTTCAAATTAAAATATATAACATTCAATATTTGATTTGAACGTACATTTCAATTTGCCAGGGCCACAAACTGATTCGAAAAATTCCAGAAAAATAAATCTGGCTATGTTTGACGATACGGTCCCAACAAAACTAGTTTCGTCGAATTCTGAGACCGTTTGCAGAAAGGCCCATTTTTGGTCGATCCAATTTAACTTTAATTGACCAAAACACATTTTCCTTTGCCACGCTCACATACTAGCTTCAAAAATTATGAAATTTGAAACCTAGCAATAACTCCACATCCCGGATCCAACAAAACTGGTTTCGTCGAATTCCGAGGTCGTATGCAAAATGGCCAATTTCACGGGCTATATAAATTCCATATCGACCTTTCTGAAAATTCATTTGTCCATAACTTTTGCTTTCCATTATGAAAATTCGATTTTTCAGATTCGTTAGAAAGGTATTCACTAACAGATTTAAATATTTTTGGTTTCACTCAAATCCGTTTTGTTTTGCACCCGGTACAGTCTGACAAAGTTTGAATTCAATTTTTGAAACTACAGCGCCATTTCAGGCCTTGTTTATAATTAGAATTAATTATATTCGTTTTCAAACGTCGATTCAAACTCAGTTTTCATTGCTATTATTTAAAATATTTATTTTAAATATTTAAAGTCCACTATTTTAGCCAATTTAAAATTTTTAAATTGGTTTAGATTTTCTGGGTCGTTACTATCTCCCCCACTTAAAACTTTTCGTCCCCGAAAAAGAACAAAGTCGAAAGTGGTTTGATTAATCAACTCTACGTTCGATCTGGTTTTAATCCTCCAACTTTTCAGTTTCTGAGAATTTTCAAATTCTTCAAAATTTTGGCTAACACCCGAAATTTTCGAAAAATTTCGCCATAACCTCCTTTGTACGGGGAGAGGTTTGGAAATTTATTGGGCCGTATTAGGTACCCAATAAATCCTAATAAGCATTCACATATTTATAGTGATATATTCTGGTGTTTACAGGGGAGCGTGTATTGATAATAACTCCAGAGAATAAATTCTCGTCACCCTGTCAAAGCCTGAGGGAGTGTGTATTTTAAATGGTCCAGAGGATAAATCCTCGTCACCTCGTCCCGTGTGGGAAATAAATAGTCCATGTGCCGTATCTAATAACCAGAGAGACGTGATTATTGTCAACTCCAGACCCGTGTGGGTTTTTTTATTAATCTGGCAATTTTATCGTTACAATTTAAATAGTCCATATCAGTCATCAGTTCAACCTGTAAAATATAGTCATCGCCATACAAGCCTCTCGCTCGTATGGTAAATCTTCCACCTCGTCACACAAGCTCCAAATGCTCACGTGGTATATGATGAAGTATGCCTATCTCCAGAAGTATGCCATGTAATGTAGTTCAAAATTAATTATTACTATCCTATGGCGACGTTTATTATTTCACACAGAAAAACCAGCACTCCGCATCCAATGGCATTCACAGGAGTTGATATAATAATATTTCGCATCCAACTCATTAAGGTTTACCTATTTGTCGGGCACGCAAATAAAATCTTTACTCAACAGCTAATCCATTTACCTGTTCAAACATATATAATGCACAAGTATATATTTCTGTCTATTTTCTAATCAGTTCAATGTGTGATTTAAATGAATAAATTCTACCATTATCCTATTATTGATTAAATTAACTATCGTTTCAATAATTCAATTAATCAAATTTACTACCACACAACACAAACAACAATCAAATTGTTTTTAACTTTTCAAAATCATACAAATCAATTCCTATATTCTTTTAAAATCATTCAGACTATAGAATTAAAAGTGCACACCCATGGAAAGAAGATAACAACAGAATAGAGAACTAATTGGTAATGAAAAGTATGGTACATGTACCTTGCACCAGAGTCAATCAGAGATATCCATTCGGCATCTAGGATAAGCTTTCTGAATGTTCTCCTCAGTTTCCCAAGTACAATCTCGTGGATATCCACTCCATTGCACTTTGACTAAGTGAACCTTCTTGTTCCTCAGCTCTTTGGTTTCTTTGCCGATAATCTTTAGCGGCTCTCTTCTCACAGCTAATTCTGGAGTAATTTCAATATCCTGTTGAGCTACTTCTTCCACGATCAAGTCTGGGTCATGAACGTGCTTTCGAAGTTGAGATATGTGAAATACATCACGAACTCCAGGAAACCAATCAGGCAATTTAACCCTATAAGCGAGAGTTCCGATTCGTTCCAGAATAGGAAACGGACCAATGAATTTGGGCGCCAACTTTCCAGTTTTACCGAACCAGATTACTCCTCTCATCGGCGACACTTTCAAATATACATAGTCGCCAACCGCAAAGGATATATCTCTTCTTCTCCTATCGGCATAGCTCTTTTGTCGGCTTTGAGCGGCGAGTAATCGCTTCTTAATAAAATCGACTTTGTCGGCAGCTTCTCTGATCATATCAGGCCCCAACACAAGTCTATTACCGGGTTCGATCCAACAAGCGGGAGATCGGCACGGTCTACCATACAACGCTTCGAATGGCGACATTGTCAGGCTCGCCTGGTAGTTGTTATTATATGAGAATTCAGCCAAATGTAGATGGTCTTCCAACGGTCCACCAAAATCTAGAACACAAGCCCGCAATAGATCTTCTAAAATACGATTCACCCTCTCAGTCTGACCATCTGTCTGAGGATGATAAGCGGTGCTCAAGTTCAACTTCGTTCCCAGCTCGACTTGAAATGCCTCCCAGAATTTGCTAGTGAATATTGTGTCTCTATCACTGACTATACTGAGCGGCACTCCATGTAGTCTAACTATTTCCTTGAAATATATCTGTGCCAGACTCTGAGCAGTTCTGTTTGATCTGACAGGTATGAAATGGGCGGTCTCCGTGAAGCGATCTACGATCACCCAAATACTGTCATTTCCTTTTCTGGTTTTGAGCAAACCATCAATGAAATCTATGGAAATATGTTCCTACTTCCAACCAGGAACTTCTAGAGGTTGTAACAATCCAGCCAGTTTCTGTTGATCGCTTTTGACTAGCTGGCAAGTAGGGCATCGACTAACATATATCGAGATGTCTCTTTTTAACGACTTCCACCAGAATGTCCGCTTGATATCGTTGTACATTTTACTCACACCCAGATGGATACCGAGCTTAGATTTGTGGCATTCATCAAGCACATCTCTTCTGAGTTCAGGAATTTCTAGAACACAAATTCGTCCTTCTAACCTCAGAATCCCTTCGCTGTCGAGCTGGAAATCCGAAGCATTGCCTTCACGAATTCGCTGACTCATTCCTTTAATAAATTGGTCGTCTTTTTGGAGAGCCGATATCTTGTCAATCAATGAAGTCGCAATGATAAAACTGGCAATCATTTCATTCATTCGGCTTAACGCATCGGCCACGACATTGGCTTTCCCTGGAGTGTATAGAATCTCAAAATCATATGCTGCAAGGAACTCTAGCCAACGTTGCTGCCTCAGATTCAGGTCTTTCTGAGTGAACAAATACTTTAACGACTGATGGTCTGTATACAATTTGAATTTCTCACCCAGAAGATAGTGTCTCCAGATTTTCAAAGAGAATACGATAGCCAACAACTCAAAATCATGAGTTACATAGTTTTTCTCGTGCGGCGTCAGTTGACGGCTAGCATAAGCAATCACTTGGCCTCTTTGCATTAACACTGCGCCAAGGCCTTCTCTAGAAGCATCAGTCCAGACTTTCAAATCCTGATTGCCATCAATGATGGTTAACAATGGAGCTGTCGTTAATCTTAAATTTAGCTCTTCAAAAGACTCCTCACTTTCTGGAGTCCATTTGAATTTAGAGTGCTTCTTTGTAAGCTTCGTTAAGTGACCAGATATCTTCGAAAAGTTTTTAACGAACTTTCGGTAATAACTAGCCAATCCGAGAAAACTGCGGACTTCCGTAGGAGTACTGGGCTGTTTCCAATTCCGAATAGCTGTGATTTTACTTGGATCCACAGCAATTCCTTCTTTAGATACGACGTGGCCTAGAAATTTCACTTCATCCTGCCGGAATATACATTTTGATAGTTTGACTTTTAATACATTCCTTCAGAGGATTTCCAGAACCTGTTCCAAATGCTTTTCATGTTCGGCCTTTGATTTAGAGAAGATTAGAATATCGTCAATAAAAACCATAACAAATTTATTCAAAACCCCTCTGAACACTCTATTCATCAGATCGACGAAGTAAGCTGGAGCGTTACATAAGCCGAACGGCATTACTAACCACTCGTAGAATAAGTCGGGACCTCTGAATGCTGTCATTGGAACACACTCTTCGGCAATTCAAAGTTGATGGAAGCCTGTAGCTAGGTCCATCCTTGAGAATACTTGTGCTCCATTCAGACGATCCAATAAATCTTCTATCCGCGGCAATGGATATTTGTTCTTTATCGTCTGCTTGTTCAAATCACGATAATCCACACATAGACGTAGAGTACCATCATATTTCGGGACAAACACCACTGCTGCACCCCAATCAGAGAAACTAGGCCTGATCAGACCCTTCCATACTAGCTGTCGTGTTTGATTGTCTAATTCCTCTTTCTCTTTCAAGGACATTCTTCGAATAGCGTGAACTACCGGCCTTGCATTGGGAATTAAAGCAATTTTGAAATCAATCTCTCTCTGCGGAGGTAAGCGAACAACTTCTTCGAACACATCCGCATAGTTCTTGACGACAGGAATATCTTTGATGAGGTCAGGAATATTCTCTGTGACTTCAGCGATATTTTCTATTTGAACAGGAGAAACATCCAAAGCTTCCCAGAAGTCTTTTCTATTAGATTTCTGACCTTCACATGGTATGGTTATATAATTCCCTGATTTAATCTTAGCTCTAACAACTCTCTCGGCGCATCTAACCTCTGCTTCATATTTGGTTAGCCAATCCAATCCTAGAATAAGATCGAATACATTAAAATTCATGACGACAGAGATAATAGGGAATTTGTAGCAGGAAAAAGAGACAGGCACCCCACAAACCCAACTGAGGCCGATGGAACCCCCAACTGGATTTTGGTCAGTCATTGGTTCTTTGAGCTTCTTCAATTTCAAATCCAACTTCTTGACTGCACTCTTTGCAATAAAGCTTCGTGACACGCCAGTATCAAACAGTACTTTAATTGGAATGTTCTTGACATTGAGCATGCCTTCTAAAACATCAGACCTTTCCTGAGCAGACGAAGATGCAGGCACTTCTGCCACTTCATTCACTTGTACTGCTTCAGATTTCTTTGAGAGTTGACACTCCCATGCAATATGACCTACTTGGCAGCACTTATGGCATCTCCTTTCCCCATGCGGGTTCTTTTGTTTCTTAGTGGGCTTAGATCCACCTTTGCTTCGTTTGTTTAAAGATTTACATTTTCTGGACAAATGCCCCTTCTAATTGCAGTTCTTGCACATGGAAGTCGTTGCTGGTTCTTTTTCTGGCCTGGCCCTTTTTCGATTGACTTTAGGCTTTTTACTGACCTCATACCTCGTACTGGCTTCAGTAATATTAGTTTCCGACTCTTCTTTGTCACTAGAACAGACTTCTTCTTCGTCGCGCAACATTCCTTTCTTATGGAGATCTTCATACTGATAAGCCATGTATATCATTTCTGAAAAAGGAAGCTTCACATCCCTCATTACACTATTCTGATATCTCCTTTGCAGGCCATGAATAAATCTCAAATTCCTCCTCTTTGGATCTTGAATCAGATGAGGAGCAAAGTGAGCAAGTTCATTGAATTTCTTATGATATTCTGGGATGGTCATATCACCTTGTATCAGATAAGATAATTCATCACATAATCGCTCTGTCGCATTAGGAGGAGTAAATCTTTCTAGGAAAATCTCTTTGAATCTGTCCCAGGTGATATCACCTTCTGGATTATCTTTGATGATTGTTTCCCACCAGATCAAAGCTTCTTCTTTGAGCGCCCAAGATGCTACTAACTTTTTCTAGTCATCTCTCAGCTGGATACGCTCAAAAATTCTTTCGATAGAACTCATCCAAGCTTGATTATGAATTATAGATTCATTGCCCGAGAACTGTGCTCCGTTCAGATTTCGATATCTCTTCAATAGAGCCTCTAGATCGGGTTCTACATTTCTCCTGTTTCTGACACTCATTTTTCTAGTGCTTCTGCAATTAGCAGATCAAGTGTCAGGTCATAGAAAAGATAATTTAAAATATAGAAACACATACTTCAATGTAGATGTGTCTATCGAGGTGTAATTTCATTCTGCTTCTCATACTAGGATATTACTGATCCTATCTGTAATGAGTTACTCGTCCTAGAACACTATTGGTTCTATTTCTGATGAGTTCGTTAATATGTTATACTCCAGAACTAAGCTTAACCAAAGCTCTGATACCACGTTGAGACGACCCCAAATCCCGTACAGACGGAGAAAAGGGTAATCTTTGGAATATAACACAGAAATAGATAATAGCAGAACAGAATTAAATAAATACACCAGATAATGTACAATAGAATACACTGGATAAACGTAATCATCAGAGTTACACGGTATACAGGATCTTACTTAGTACAAATACAGTTCAGCTATACATAAATGTCTACATCGGAAACAAACAAAATATGTACAATAGGAGCTGAACAACATAAAAAGAGATAAGTGATAGAATCCATCTTCAGCTCCAGCTATCCAGAGAAAGCCAGCTAAAACCTGAATACAAGGCTGCCCGTGTAGAAAAAGGGGCACCCGAGTTTGAAAGTGAAACAAACTACGAGTCAGTCATGGGACTGGTATGAGAAATCAACTCAACACATTTAAAATATGGCTAATCACAGTACCACACCACTTTCGTGGAACGGGTTTACTCCATTGGATCGCCAGTGCACTAAAACAAATCTTTCTTTTAAACATCGCAATGCTTTTTATAAAAATGAAGCCATTATAAGACTCGGTTCCCATCACACAATGCAACGCAAACCGGAGGATAGAGTTTTACCTTATAATGGCCAAAATATGCTTGATACGAATAAAACAAAAGCATTTGATATTACTACTAGTGTTTATATGTTTCAAAAACAACTTCCAATCATAACTATCAATCATAGATGACATGAGCGTCCTATGCCACTATGTCGCCAAATATAGGTATACAATCAAAACCGCACAGTCACGTATTTGGAAATTGGATTTCCGTCATGAACCAAGGCAAAAGATAGTCCTTACCGAATTCGAGACTGCCTAGCCCGAGCATCAGGAAAGTACTCACTCAAGCCTTTGGATCGTCCGGGCCGGTCCACCGATGTGGATTAAAATTCCTGAACACTGCGTTTCCCCGCCCTTTGGGGCGTAAATGAGCCAACGAATGACTCCATCGGACCCGGATCGTCCGATCTAACCGAGGCGCCTCGCAACAATAACAACCACATAAGTCAAACTCGTCAGGGCATGTAAAACCACCGATGCAACATCTAGCTAGGAAGAAATGCAGGCCTTCCCTGATGTCCTCTCCCGTTTCTGGTTCATACCGGGTGTGAGGTTCGCGAATTCACGTTATACACAAAGCTACGCCACACAGGCGGTGCTTTGATCATCACCACAAGACTTTGCTTTTCAACAGAAGTCCTGATCATTTGCCACTTAGGCATGCCACACTAGCAATTCATGCCATGCGACTGATGTCCATTGATATACAACCTCTGTGCTCGTGCGTTTCAGAGAAGGGTGTTAAGCAAAAGAATAAATTCTCCACCGCCAAATAGATGTATATTTAACAGAGATCAATCAACATAGAATAAAATCCAATGTCAGACACACAGTCCATTTACAAGTCCATTCTGGGTGTGAACGAAACCGGAGGCACTATATACCTCGCAAACCCATCGATCACCACGTCCGTCTGGACGATCACCACTCGTTATCCATATTTCAGGATGCCTCCCAATTAGGACCTCGGTTACCATCCAAACGAGGTGAAGATCTCCGGTCTTCGACCACCGTCTTCATCTTCGACTTTCAATCGTCGGTTAATTATTTGAAATGAGAATTAACTCGGCCTTTTCAAATAATTCACGTATATTTAGAATTTCAAATCAATTTATTTCAATGGTTAAATCATTCGACAACACCAATTTTGTTTTTAATGTACTTTTCACACCAAACACATTCAACCATCAAATACCACATAAATCGAGCAAATTCAGTTTATTTCCATTCCATATCGTTCATGATATTTTATAACGATTTATCGCTATTTTTATTTATTTTAAAATAGCCAATTTATTCAAAACGACGTTTTGGGCCATAACGCGACCGTGGCGCTGTTTTTCTTCAGATTTGATTTACACATATCTGAAAATCTAACCGTTGGATCTTCACAAAATTTACATCATTAGAAAGATCTTTTCAAAACGAATCCAACGGTTCCAGTTTCGGGAAAATCCGACGGTCGGATCTCCCGGTACAATCGTTTGAAGTTTCGATTTCAAAATACGAACTGCAACATCGTTATTCGATTAAATATAATTGTATATATATATATATATATATATAATCGATTCTGGCGCTCTTTTTCTTCAGATTTGAATTAAACATTGTAGACAATCCAACCGTTGGATTTTTACAAAGTTTGTGCCGTTGGAAAGATATGTCCAAAGCGAACCCAACGGTTGCGATTTCAGGAAAATCCGATGGTCGGATCTCCCGTACTAATCGTTTGAAATGAAGGTTTCAAAATACGAACTGCAGCGTCGTAATTCGATATATTTCAATTCCATTTAAATATATATATCGATTCTTTGATTTCAAAACCATATGAATTTCATACTTTTGATAAAAATGACATTTTTATCAAACTGTCTTCTATTTCAACACTTCACTATATTTGACAACTTATGTATATAATAAAAATGTGATTTTTATTGTAAAACAATTTGTTTCAAAACACTATTATTTTATATAGTTCGTATAGGTAATAAAAATAGGATTTTTATTATAAAACAATTTCTTTCAAAACAAGATTATTTTATATAGTTCGTATAGATGATAAAAATGTGATTTTTATTATGAAACAATTTATTTCAAAATATGAATACCATTCAACACATGAATTTCAACTCAACAAATGAATATCGTTTCCACACATGGAGGTTTTCTATTCAACGAATAAATATAGTTTCAACAAATGAAAATAATTCAAACACATGAATATTATTCAAAATTTCGGCAGCATAACGGTAGGGTAGTTAAAACCGGGACTGTCCCTAGTACGGCTCCTCGCTCTATGTAATGAACCGAGATTTTCGACCCAGAAAATCAACATAAAACCCATGTTAATTATTCAGGCATCGAAACATTCCAGATCATTAATAGAAAGAAGTTAGATGGTGAGAATAGATAAGATAGAAAATTAGATTAGGAGAAGAAGAACACAATCAGAGTAAAAACGAATCTCACAGCGAAACGAATAAAATAAAATATATAACATAACTTTGAAATAGAACAGTATATATATGCAACAACATTATCAGAGCACAATATTTACACACAGCAGTAATAACAATAGTGATAAAATCTTGAAGCCTCCTGCTTCAAGCTCCTCCAAGTATATCTGTAAAGGCCTGAACTACTTGACTGCCCATACAAATTTGGGCACCCAAGAGTTTAGGGAAAACAAAACAAAAATAAACTCTGGGTCAGTCATGGGACTGGTGTGAGTAAACTCAAATCATCGGTTTAACTTTCCAAAATCTTTTTCAAAAGAAAAGATAATCGTAAGACCGATCCACACATAAACACAGATGGTTTTTACCTTACGATAACCCAAAACAGTTTGGCAATCAATATCTTTCTGATATTATCATAATGTCTAATCACAAGTAATTAGAATCTAGCAGAACGCTTGCATCTCACGTTCTACATATATAGTATACAAATAAAACCGCAGGCACTTATTGGAAATTGGATTCCGACCTTGACAAGGTATGGGACCACCTGCCGATAGTGTATCTCTAGAGGCAAATACACTGGGTTCAACAAGAACATCTTGCAACCCGGCCCTCACATGACCGACCACTCATTTCGCTTGAGTGTATCGAATGTATACCACCAACGGTTGGAAGCTACCCACCGTCTTCCCGAAAAGGGATAGCATCGAAATAGATAATAGAATGAAATGGATTTTCTCTAGATAGGTGATATACACCCTAATGGGAGAGACCCACTTAGCCATGCTGCCTGCCCGATTTCTGTCATTTCCCGGTTGATGAGGCTTGAGGTCAAAACGTATCTTTTGAAGCACTTGACCACCATTCACTTTGAATGCCACATGGTCATACTCGTCAAATCAAAAATTGATTTCCCCAAAAATACCACGGGTATAAAGCTAAGAGAAACAAATTTCTCTGCCACCAAACGTAAGTACGTTTGAAAAGATCAACTTACGTGATCCGTTAGATATACTCTGTCAGACATTCGTCCATTTACGTTTGTCCTGGGACTGAACAAACCGAAGGCACTATTCTGTAAACAGGATAACCCTTGCATAACTCCATCTTCAATATTTGATCGCAATGCTTACGTCCATACAAAGTGGTTTTCAGATAATGAATCTAATTCCGATCTCTCCGTATTGACGACGGAAAAATGGTCAAAAACTTCGATAGTCGGTGATTTAACTATCAAAGAAAAACAGGTGTGCAAACAACGATATTATTTCCTGATGGAAATTCTATCGACCAATCATCATTCAATATTTATCTCTTCATGTTAAATTATCTTTAATTTATATATTTCCTCATTTCTATATATTTGTAAATTCTCATTTTCTAAATTTTGAAAATATACTTTATAGATCATTTGGGAAGCATTAACATATTTACTCCTTTTTCTTATTTCCTATATTGGAAAACATTTCTGATCCTTATTTGGAAAACATTTCCAAATCTCCTTTACTGGATTTAA
Source organism: Allium sativum (assembly GCA_030737875.1). Taxonomy (NCBI): domain Eukaryota; kingdom Viridiplantae; phylum Streptophyta; class Magnoliopsida; order Asparagales; family Amaryllidaceae; genus Allium; species Allium sativum. Next base: position 106,366,026 of record CM060909.1, read on the forward strand.
ACAGATGTTTGAATTAAACATAGTTATGTCAACTCTTAACCCTTTACGGTCATTAGCTCAATTCACTTAACCACTTTCACTATCGAACCTTATTCACTTCTTAGTTAAAAACTGAAGTCAATCAAGTTGGGGTATAATTACCTCTCAGACCTTAACTGAACGACATTTCTAACTTTGAGATAGAAAAAGTTCAAACTTTAACTCTTTAAGGAACTTCCTTGCGAAAACCCTCGGATTCTGTTTATGAAACCACTCCCCTTACAAAATCCTATGATTATAATTAAAATGTTATAACTCCATGCATTCAAAGCATATTAACTTAAATATAACTTTTATATCTTAATTTGGATAAATGAAAAACAACAAATTTATTAACAAACAAGTAAGACTTGATTTGAAACGGAAAGTAAACATTACTTCCCTTGATTTGATATAATCGAATGCCCATATATAATTCACTCTCGAATAATCACTATCCGATGACTCTCTTTCGAATTAACTATATTCGATTCCTCTGTTCGAATAACTATTATTTGATAATCATTTTCTTCGAATAACTATATTCGAAAATCTCTCTTTGAATAAACCATATTCGTTAATTCTCTCCTTAGAACAACTATATTCGATTCAACGCAATTCGAATGAACTATATTCAATTATTCTTCTCGAATAAACTATGTTCGATAACTCTACTTCGAATAAACGATATTCGACTACTTCCTTTCTACTAACTCTATTCACTCGACTATCCCGAACTTGATTAGTTCCATTTTGAATAACTCTAATTCGATTTAACTCCAATTGATTTACTCTAATTGATTTACCATAACTAGTTAACTCTAGCTGATTAACTCTAACTGGTTGACTCTTACCGATTAACTCTAATGATTTACTATGATCGATTAACTCAAACTCGACTTATTTAACTCCTATCGATTTACTAATATTATATTTAACTCCATTCGCTTGACTCTAGATCGCAGCGATCACAATGGTTACGCCTGATTCCCTCAGGAAACACCCGACCGCCGTAGGCTATCTGCAGCCCTGCGAATTACGCTAGCAGCCGTACAAAATGGCAACTCTTCCTGATTATCTAGGTTTGACTAACTCTACCCCTATAAAACTATATTTGGCCAACTCTGATTTGAATAACCAATATTAATTTAAATCCAAATCTGATTAACTAAGTCCAATTACTCTATCTGGTCAACTCTTTTTATTTGAATAACTAATATTCGATAATCTCTCTTGAATAACTTATATTCGATAATCTCTCTCTATGGATTTTATTTAATCCCTTTTTCATTTCGAATATCGAAATGGATTTCATCGCTCCCTTTAAAACAACTCCAATTTCCTATTATCCAAATTCACTATTGAATTCGTAATCTCAATTTTCCACTGATGATTGCCTTTTTGTTCGTTTATAAACTTGGTTTATAAATCATACCACTTGTTTTCCTTATTAAACAAGTTATTTCTTTCTAGCCATTCGAAAGTCCATTTCTGTTTAATTTCCCATTTCAAAAATCCAATTTCCTTTACAAATATTTTTATTTGCAAAGTCTTACTTAATTCCATCATTCACATCGAATGTGAATGATATTCCTTTTATGCTATCCATTTTGTTTGATTTCATATTTCAAACCATACCTCATTTACCAAATTCTATTTATAGATTTATTCATACGAGATCTTCTTTTTGTTTCTAACACTTGATTCTCATTTCTAAATCCTTATAAATGTTGAGTTCCCATTTTATTCAAAATATCGGTGTTAACACCAATTTACAAAATCTCTTTTATGTCTCGCCCATTCCCTTTATAATTCTATAAATTTTCTAAATAATTCTTTTTGTAAAATCCATTGATTTTATAAAATCCTTAATTTCAATATTTACTTCAAAAAGTCCTTTTTCTTTTCAATTTCTTTGATTCATATAAATATATTCTTTTATACAATACTTTGATTTTATATGAATATTTCTATTTCAATATACATTTTGAAATTCCTTCTTTAAATAAAATATTTTATTTCAAATTATAGTTTGAAATTTTCCTTTTCACATTCCAGTATTTCCTTTGGTATTTAAAAGTTCCAAATAACCATGATCAAACACATACCATCAACAATAGATTATAAAACACATCACATATCACAATATATGAAAAACAGTAAAATAAATGTTGAGGAACCCAGTTGGGTCCCTCCAACCTGTTTACCTGCATCCACAGATGTCAGTCAACATAAATATCAAGGCGGTAAAATATTCTGATAAACAAAATCAATATTTCGATATGATTTATATATATCGTTATCGATAATCTCAACCAACTGACTAACAGTTCAACCAAAACAACCAACACACAGTAAATCAACTATTTCTATCGGTTTTAAAAATACGTGATAAAAATATAAGTTGAACAGAGTTAGTGAGAATTACTCACATTGGACGGTGATCGTTAAATAACGATATTTGGTCATTGATTTGATTCTGGCGTTTAATTTCACCATAAATCCAAACGAGCTCTAATTCTCTCTTGGTCAGTTCCATGGTGTAGCCACCGTCCATACGATCCCAACGCGACCAGTTTCGCTGAATTTCGTTTCAGTATGACAAAGTTATGCATTTTTAAAGTTAGCATGCATTTTATATAACTAAAACATGGATTTAAACACAAATGGGCCTTCACCTTATAATTTCCAGCCCAATACCCCTTCATACCAGCCCATAACCAAAACACTTCTTCCTCCTTCAAGCTACAGACGTGCTCCTCCACAGAACCACACCATTTCCGCCACTTTCCTCCATCCAACCTTCCTCCACACTCCACCGAATCACATGAAACCACTTCCAATCTTCTTCTCTTCCTCTTCCTCCCCAAGCCCCTGAACTCCAACTCGGCTCCACCCCAAAAATCCCGTCCTCAGCCTGTACGTGCACCTCAAGTGTGTCGATCGACACTTTCCGGTGTCAAAACACCCCAAAAAAATTACACTAGCTGCTAAACCATCTGCTGAACCCAAAAACAACATCCAAATCGAGAATCGTTGCTTCTAAATCGTGAATCACTCAACCCTAGCTACCAAAAACTAACGCTGTATATCTCTGGTGACCCAAAATAGACATCGAACCCCTTATAACTCATATAAGACTGAAGGATATCACCGTAGGAGCTCACAAACACTTGTATTTTAATTTATCAATTTTTGGTTGAATTTATATTGATTTTTTGGAGGTGGGATTTCCACGTTTTGAGAATACGAAGGTGGAGGCCGGTTTCTGGTTTCAGAGAAAGTGGTTTAGGGTTAGGCTGTGGGTGTAAAGATATTTATAGATTAGTTAAAATATTTTTTTATTCAATTATAATATTTATTATATTGAATCGTTGCTTGCATACGCTATTTAAAAATCACTGTGAGCACATACAAAACCCAAAAATCACCAAACTGGACATGCACCTTCAGTTTGACATTACGGTCCCAACGAAACTGGTTTCGTCGAATTCCGACTCCGTATGCCCACACAGCGTATTTTTAACCGTCGAAATACTATCTGTTTTTCACTCTAAAAATCCGTACGGCCACACACTGTCTCTAAAAATCACCAAACTTGGAATCTAGCAATAATTTGACGCTGCGGATTCAACAAAATTAATTTCGTCGAAATCCGACTTTGTTTGCAAAAGTGGCTATTTTTAAACCCCAAAATAACCGTTTTTATTAAATAAATAAATATATTTAAAAATAGTTAAATTAAATATAAATAAATATATATTATCATCTATATCCACAATATATATCACACTGTGTCAGAATAAATATATCTGGATTTCCAGCTCGATATTACATCAACAGAGTCATGTCGATAGTCGATTTATATTTAAATCCTTAAATAAAAATATAATTAAATCGTTATGGTCAGGGCGCTGCATCTCTGAGAATTTGATTTGGACATAACTCAAAATCTACATGATGAAATCCCGATATTTCTCTTCCACCAGAAAGATATACTCCACCAGCTCCGCACGTTTCTTGTTTCAGGGAAATCCGAGTTAAAACGGACCCTGTATATCCAGTTGAAGTTCGAATCGCCAAATAGCGCACTGTCGCGCTATTTCGAGCTTGATTATAATTAAATTATAATTTATACATTCAAACTGTCGATCAGAGAATATATTTGCCAATATAGTCCAACTCCAAGCTGAACCATATATTTCAAATAATCCAAATTCACAATACTGTGAATTTCCACTATTTTTGATTATTCTAGAATTAAATATATTATTCTATTATTTATTTTAATTAAATAAATCTATATATTTAAATTCAACGACTATTAAATCCTCTAAATCACCTTTTAAATAATTTAATAAATTATTTATATTGCTGGAAAATGCAGGTCATTACATTCTTCCCCCCTAAAAATAATTTCGTCCTCGAAATTGCTAAGGTAGGAGGCTGGCCCAAATCACTGGGTAAGAATTTATTTATTTATTTTCCAACTCCAGTTTTCAACTGAACCAATCAATTCGAATTAAAATATTAACTAATTTTGATTAACGAAAATTTCATAATTTCTGAAAATTTTCTAACACCCTAAATTTTCGAAAAATTTCGCCAGCACCTCCTTTGTACCGGTCAATAGGTCAAACTCCAACTCGCCTCTCCAGGCCTTCACCAACCCAAAAGAAAACAAATCAGCCAAGCGGCTTGCCGATTCGGCGCATTAAACCTCATATGGAAATTTAAACGCGTACCTTTTTTCGGGCATATCCTTATACCCTTACACTTGCTTCAACTCAACACCTGCTGATCATATCAATTTACACCAATTGATTTCCAATTAATTCCAATCAAATCTCAACACAATTATTCGCTTATCCAAAGCCAAATTCCATTCTAACCTCAAGTATCATCCTTGATTTTTTTACATTTTTAACTATCCAACTTACTTGATATTATTATATTTCAATTAAATTTTTCCTTTTGGTTTTTATTTAATTCCAATTTGCTTTCGCCAAATTTCTTTAAATTTGTTTCTAATTCAAACAATTTCCTAGGAAATTTTAAACAACTTTGCCTTTTCGAAAACCAAAACTCCTTTTCGGATTTCAAACAACTTGGTTTCCTCAAAACAATTCAACACAAAAATCCTTGGTAGTAATCCGTCACTTACAACTCGGAAATGAACACTGATGATGTGGCCAGCATCGTCAGAGTTATTTCCCAGCTATCACAGTGAGTTCAATACTATATCACTTTAAATTTCAAATCTTAAACACTTTTATTTTGAAATCTAGATCAAAATATCCTTCACGATACTTGTAACCAATTTTAAAATCTCCCAGGATCTTAAAATTTTCTTAAACTTAACTCAAATCCACTTACAAACACTTTTTCCCCAGTTTTCAAAATTTTTTAATTCCCATTCTGATTTAATTCGGATTTAATTAATCTGCTTTTATATTATACGAGTTCAAATTGGTTATTTATATAACCATTTTACTTATAATCAACCAACACATCCAACGTACTATAATAATCCAAGATATATCTTTCTTTTATATCAAAATATATTCTGGGTAAAATTATTTCATTTACCCTCTTTAAACCATATTGTGTCGGTTTATCGTGTTTGAGTGTTTAGAAACCCCTATCATACAGTGGATCAAACTGATCATCCAGAGTTCACAAACTACTCAACCAACAAATCTACACGATATATAAAACAATTTTTATAAAATCTACAAGTACGTTCACTCGTATATATACACTCAAACTCAATCTAGGGTATTACTAACCCCATCTCTAATGTGTCACGCCACAGAGCCAAGGTAATTCGCTTAACCTTCAGCTCAGATACCACTGTAATGAACCGAGATTTTCGACCCAGAAAATCAACATAAAACCCATGTTAATTATTCAGGCATCGAAACATTCCAGATCATTAATAGAAAGAAGTTAGAGGGTGAGAATAGATAAGATAGAAAATTAGATTAGAAGGAGAAGAAGAACACAATCAGAGTAAACACGAATCTCACAGCGGAACGAATAAAATATAATATATAACATAACTTTGAAATAGAACAATATATATATGCAACAACATTATCAGAGCACAATACTTACACACAGCGGTAATAACAATAGTGATAAAATCCTGAAGCCTCCTGCTCCAAGCTCCTCCAAGTATATCTGTAAAGGCCTGAACTACTTGACTGCCCGTACAAATTTGGGCACCCAAGAGTTTAGGGAAAACAAAAAAAAATAAACTCTGGGTCAGTCATGGGACTGGTGTGAGTAAACTCAAATCATCGGCTTAACTTTCCAAAATCCTTTTCAAAAGAAAAGATAATCGTAAGACCGATCCACACATAAACACGGATGGTTTTTACCTTACGATAACCCAAAACAGTTTGGCAATCAATATCTTTCTGATATTATCATAATGTCTAATCATAAGTAATTAGAATCTAGCAGAACGCTTGCATCTCACATTCTACATATATAGTATACAAATAAAACCGCAGGCACTTATTGGAAATTGGATTCCAACCTTGACAAGGTATGGGACCACCTGCCGATAGTGTATCTCTAGAGGCAAATACACTGGGTTCAACAAGAACATCTCGCAACCCGGCCCTCACATGACCGACCAATCATTTCGCTTGAGTGTATCGAATGTATACCACCAACGGTTGGGAGCTACCCACCGTCTTCCCGAAAAGGGACAGCATCGAAATAGATAATAGAATGAAATGGATTTTCTCTAGATAGGTGATATACAACCTAATGGGAGCGACCCACTTAGCCATGCTGCCTGCCCGATTTCTGTCATTTCCCGGTTGATGAAGCTTGAGGTCAAAACGTATCTTTTGAAGCACTTGAACACCATTCACTTTGAATGCCACATCGTCATACCCGTCAAATCAAAAATTGATTTCCCCAAAAATACCATGGGTATAAAGCTAAGAGAAACGAATTTCTCCACCACCAAACGTAAGTACGTTTGAAAAGATCAACTTATGCGATCCGTTAGATATACTCTGTCAGACATTCGTCCATTTACGTTTGTCCTGGGACTGAACAAACCGAAGGCACTATTCTGTAAACAGGATAGCCCTTGCATAACTCCGTCTTCAATATTTGATCGCAACGCTAACGTCCATACAGAGTGGTTTTCAGATAATGAATCTGATTCCGGTCTCTCCGTATTGACGACGGAAAAATGTCAAAAACTTCAATAGTCGGTGATTTAATTATCAAAGAAAAACAGGTGTGCAAACAACGATATTATTTCCAGATGGAAATTCTATCGACCAATCATCATTCTATATTTATCTCTTCATGTTAAATTATCTTTAATTTATACATTTCCTCATTTCTATATATTTGTAAATTCTCATTTTCTAAATTTTGAAAATAAACTTTATAGATCATTTGGGAAACATTACCGTATTTACTTCTTTTTCTTATTTCCTATATTGGAAAACATTTCTGATCCTTATTTGGAAAACATTTCCAAATCTCCTTTACTGGATTTAAACAGATGTTTAAATTAAACATCGTTATGCCAACTCTTAACCCTTTATGGTCATTAGATCAATTCACTTAACCACTTTCACTATCGAACCTTATTCACTTCTTAGTTAAAAACTGAAGTCAATCAAGTTGGGGTATAATTACCTCTCAGACCTTAATTGAACGACATTTCTAACTTCGAGATAGACTAAGTTCAAACTTTAACTCTTTAAGGAACTTCCTTGCGAAAACCCTCGGATTCTGTTTATGAAACCACTCCCCTTACAAAATCCTATGATTATAATTAAAATGTTATAACTCCATGCTTTCAAAACATATTAACTTAAATATAGCTTTTATATCTTAATTTGGATAAATGACAAACAACAAATTTATCAACAAACAAGTAAGACTTGATTTGAAACGGAAAGTAAACATTACTTCCCTTGATTTGATATAATCGAATGCCCATACATAATTCACTCTCGAATAATCACTATCCGATGACTCTCTTTCGAATTAACTATATTCGATTCCTCTATTCGAATAACTATTATTTGATAATCCTTTTCTTTGAATAACTATATTCGAAAATCTCTCTTCGAATAAACCATATTCGTTAATTCTCTCCTTCGAACAACTATATTCGATTCAACGCACTTCGAATGAACTATATTCAATTATTCTTCTCGAATATATGTTCGATAACTCCACTTCGAATAAACGATATTCGACTACTTCCTTTCTACTAACTCTATTCACTCGACTATCCCGAACTTGATTAGTTCCATTTTGAATAACTCTAATTCGATTTAACTCCAATTGATTTACTCTAATTGATTTACCATAACTGGTTAACTCTAGCTGATTAACTCTAACTGGTTGACTCTTACCGATTAACTCTAATGATTTACTATGATCGATTAACTCAAACTCGACTTATTTAACTCCTATCGATTTACTAATATTATATTTAACTCCATTCGCTTGACTCTAGATCGCAGCGATCACAATGGTTACGCCTGATTCCCTCAGGAAACACCCGACCGCCGTAGGCTATCTGTAGCCCTGCGAATTACGCTAGCAGTCTTACAAAATGGAAACTCATCCTGAATATCTAGTTTTGACTAACTCTACCCCTATATAACTATATTTGGCCAACTCTGATTTGAATAACCAATATTAATTTAAATCCAAATCTGATTAACTAAGTCCAATTACTCTATCTGGTCAACTCTTTTTATTTGAATTACTAATATTCGATAATCTCTCTCGAATAACTTATATTCGATAATCTCTCTCTATGGATTTTATTTAATCCCTTTTTCATTTCGAATATCGAAATGGATTTCATCGCTCCGTTTAAAACAACTCCAATTTCCTATTATCCAAATTCACTATTGAATTCGCAATCTCAATTTTACACTAATGATTATCTTTTTGTTCGTTTATAAACTTTGTTTATAAATCATACCAGTTGTTTTCCTTATTAAACAAGTTATTTCTTTCTAGCCACTCGAAAGCCCATTTCTGTTTAATTTCCCATTTCAAAAATCCAATTTCCTTTACAAATATTTTTATTTGCAAAGTCTTACTTAATTCCATCATTCACATCGAATGCGAATGATATTCCTTTTATGCTATCCATTTTGTTTGATTTCATATTTCAAACCATACCTCATTTACCAAATTCTATTTATAGATTTATTCATACGAGATCTTCTTTTTGTTTCTAACACTTGATTCTCATTTCTAAATCCTTACAAATGTTGAGTTCCCATTTTATTCAAAATATCGGTGTTAACACCAATTTACAAAATCTCTTTTGTGTCTCGCCCATTCCCTTTATAATTCTATAAATTTTCTAAATAATTCTTTTTGTAAAATCCGTTGATTTTATAAAATCCTTAATTTCAATATTTACTTCAAAAAGTCCTTTTTCTTTTCAATTTCTTTGATTCATATAAATATATTCTTTTATACAATACTTTAATTTTATACGAATATTTCTATTTCAATATACATTTTGAAATTCCTTCTTTAAATAAAATATTTTATTTCAAATTATAGTTTGAAATTTTCCTTTTCACATTCCAGTATTTCCTTTGGTATTTAAAAGTACCAAATAACCATGATCAAACACACACCATCAACAATAGATTATAAAACACATCACATATCACAATATATGAAAAACAGTAAAATAAATGTTGAGGAACCCAGTTGGGTCCCTCCAACCTGTTTACCTGCATCCACAGATGTCAGTCAACATAAATATCAAGGCGGTAAAATATTCTGATAAACAAAATCAATATTTCGATACGATTTATATATATCGTTATCGATAATCTCAACCAACTGACTAGCAGTTCAACCAAAACAACCAACACACAGTAAATCAACTATTTCTATCGGTTTTAAAAATATGTGATAAAAATATAAGTTGAACAAAGTTAGTGAGAATTACTCACATTGGACGGTGATCGTTAAATAACGATATTTGGTCATTGATTTGATTCTGGCGTTTAATTTCACCATAAATCCAAACGAGCTCTAATTCTCTCTTGGTCAGTTCCATGGTGTAGCCACCGTCCATACGATCCCAACGCGACCAGTTTCGCTGAATTTCGTTTCCGTATGACAAAGTTAGGCATGTTTAAAGTTAGCGTACATTTTATATAACTAAAACATGGATTTAAACACAAATGGGCCTTCACCTTATAATTTCCAGCCCAATACCCCTTCATACCAGCTCATAACCAAAACACTTCTTCCTCCTTCAAGCTACAGACGTGCTCCTCCACAGAACCACACCATTGCCGCCACTTTCCTCCATCCAACCTTCCTCCACACTCCACCGAATCACATGAAACCACTTCCAATCTTCTTCTCTTCCTCTTCCTCCCCAAGCCCCTGAACTCCAACTCGTCTCTACCCCAAAAATCCCGTCCTCAACCTGTACGTGCGCCTCAAGTGTGTCGATCGACACTTTCCGATGTCAAAACACCCCAAAAAATTACACTAGCTGCTAAACCATCTGCTGAACCCAAAAACAACATCCAAATCGAGAATCGTTGCTTCTAAATCGTGAATCACTCAACCCTAGCTACCGAAAACTAACGCTGTATATCTCGGGTGACCCAAAATAGACATCGAACCCCTTATAACTCATATAAGATTGAAGGATATCACCATAGGAGCTCACAAACACTTATATTTTAATTTATCGATTTTTGGTTGAATTTATATTGATTTTTGGAGGTGGGATTTCCACGTTCTGAGAATACGAAGGTAGAGGCCGATTTCTGGTTTCAGAGAAAGTGGTTTAGGGTTAGGTTGTGGGTGTAAGGGTATTTATAGATTAGTTAAATATTTTTTTATTCAATTATAATATTTATTATATTGAATCGTTGCTTGTATACGCTATTTAAAAATCACTATGAGCACATACAAAACCCAAAAATCACCAAACTGGACATGCACCTTCAGTTTGACATTACGGTCCCAACGAAACTGGTTTCGTCGAATTCCGACTCCGTATGCCCACACAGCGTATTTTTAACCGTCGAAATACAATCTGTTTTTCACTCTAAAAATCCGTACGGCCACACACTGTCTCTAAAAATCACCAAACTTGGACTCTAGCAAAAATTTGACGCTGCGGATTCAACAAAATTAATTTCGTCGAAATCCGACTTCATTTGCAAAAGTGGCTATTTTTAAACCCTAAAATAACCGTTTTTATTAAATAAATAAATATATTTAAAAATAGTTAAATTAAATATAATTAGATATATATTATCATCTATATCCACAATATATACCACACTGTGTCAGAATAAATATATGTGGATTTCCAGCTCGATATTCCATCAATAGAGCCATGTCGATAGTCGATTTATATTTAAATCCTTAAATAAAAATATAATTAAATCGTTATGGTCAGGGCGCTGCATCTCTGAGAATTTGATTTGGCCATAACTCAAAATCTACATGACGAAATCCCGATATTTCTCTTCCACCAGAAAGATATACTCCACCAGCTCCGCACGTTTCTTGTTTCAGGGGAATCCGAGTTAAAACGGACCCTGTATATCCAGTTGAAGTTCGAATCGCCAAATAGCGAACTGTCGCGCTATTTCGAGCTCGATTATAATTAAATTATAATTTATACGTTCAAACTGTCGATCAGAGAATATATTTGCCAATATAGTCCAACTCCAAGCTGAACCATATATTTCAAATAATCCAAATTCACAATACTGTGAATTTCCACTATTTTTGATTATTCTAGAATTAAATATATTATTCTATTATTTATTTTAATTAAATAAATCTATATATTTAAATTCAACGACCATTAAATCCTCTAAATCACCTTTTAAATAATTTAATAAATTATTTATATCGCTGGAAAATGCAGGTCGTTACACTCTACCTTAAAACCTCGCGGTTTTTGACAATGGGGATCATGCATCTAGTTCGCACGCAGGCGGCATGTATATATTTATTTCATTTCCACAAACTAATCCTATGTTGTTTCAACCAAATATTTCTGAACCACAAATGGGTATTTTTCAACCACAATCAATCAATATTAACCACAAACAATTCCAATCAACCATTCGCTATCAATCAATTTTCACACCAATCACAACCAATAAATATCGTCCATGGTTTGTGGACGAGGGGCGTATATATATATATATATATATATAGAAATTCACTTCTATTTCAACACATATATAATTTTTACAACGCATATACAACTTATACATCGAACGTACAACTTATACAACGCTTATACAAGATGTGTACAACGCTTATATAACTCATACATCGACTATATAATTTATACATCGTCATTTTCCATATTGTTTATAAATTAGAAATCTCACTTTGGGTTCCACTCCACCAAAAATAGCAGAAGGCTCAGAAAAATATGTGATCTCTTCCAGAAGATAGAAGACGTCCACACGAGTCCGCTGTCTCTTGTTTCACTGAATTTCGTCAACACACGAAAAAGATATGATTTTTCAAAATTTGCAACGGTTTAAAGGTGTTAAAATAGTTGAAAATAAAACAAGCCGTACCTCAGCTGAAAGGTTCAAAACTAGGTTTGGATTTATCTCGAAATCCGTGTAGCTATTCGTCGATCGGCCTTCGCAGCGTCGAAGGGGAAGGAGAGGCGCACGTGCGCCAGGAGGTGGGGCCAGTTCGATGGTCCCAGGCGGCGGCGGCGGCGAGTTGAAGTCGTCGACTTCAGGACGTCGATTCTCCCTCCACAGGCCACGAAAAATTCCAAACTTTATATGGATTTGAAGATCTCGAGAAGATCTTCAAAAAGTTCAATTGTGGCACGAGCTAATTCGGCGTGGATTGATCGGAAAATGAGGGGGAATATTTCAAAGGGTTTCCGTCGTTCGTCGGGGAGAGAGAAAAGGATTTTTTTTATATAAAAATTTTGATTGGCCGGTGGGTTTTAAAGGGGTTTTCTGACACGACCACCAATTTAAACCCAACGACTGTCGTCCCTAGCGTTTTACCCCCATTCCGAACACAATGTGATATGTTTCGTAGTCCCATTCGACTGTTTCAGTCAACTTTCCTTCAAATTAAAATGTATAACATTCAATATTTGATTTGAACGTACATTTCAATTTGCCAGGGCCACAAACTGATTCGAAAAATTCCAGAAAAATAAATTTGGCTATGTTTTGACGATACGGTCCCAACAAAACTAGTTTCGTCGAATTCTAAGACCGTTTGCAAAAAGGCCCATTTCTGGTCGATCCAATTTAACTATAATTGACCAAAACACATTTTCCTTTGCCACGCTCACATACCAGCTTCAAAAATTATGAAATTTGAAACCTAGCAATAACTCCACATCTCGGATCCAACAAAACTGGTTTCGTCGAATTCCGAGGTCGTATGCAAAATGGCCAATTTCACGGGCTATATAAATTCCATAGCGACCTTTCTGAAAATTCATTTGGCCATAACTTTTGCTTTCCGTTATGAAAATTCGATTTTTAAGATTCGTTAGAAAGGTATTCACTAACAGATTTAAATATTTTTGGTTTCACTCAAATCTGTTTTGTTTTGCACCCGGTACAGTCCGACAAAGTTTGAATTCAAATTTTGAAACTGCAGCGCCATTTCAGGCCTTGTTTATAATTAGAATTAATTATATTCGTTTTCAAACGTCGATTCAAACTCAGTTTTCATTTCTATTATTTAAAATATTTATTTTAAATATTTAAAATCCACTATTTTAGCCAATTTAAAAAATTTAAATTGGTTCAGATTTTCTGGGTCGTTACAATCTACAATCAAATCCGCATGGTGTCGTATTGGAAATTGGGTTTCCATCAAGAGTCAAGGCTAGGGGCGGCCTCCTTACCGATTCGAGACACTCTAGCAAATGCCTCAGGATCACACCTATGGGCAACCCTTGGATCCTGCAGGGCCGGTCCACACCTAACGTTAGTGGATTGGCAATTCCTGAACACACGTTTCCCGGTCCCTTTGGACCTCATGGCCACTAACAACCTATAAAACCGTGGTACCTCATAATCCATCATCCAAATAAGTAAAATATCAGGGCTGGTAGGTCGCTGACATCACTCTAGCTAGAAAGAAACGTGTGCATTCCCTGCGTTCCCTTGTCCCGTTTTAGACTCCTTCGGGATGTGAGGCTTGTGAAGTCACGCTATACTCAAAGCTATGCCTAAATAGGCTATGCTTTGATCATCAACCACAGACCCTGCTTTTCAAAAAAAGCCTTGATCCATGCATCTTAGCATGCCACATTGTTAGTCCATACCATACCATTGATTCCTACCAATATATAAGCTCGTACGTCTCAGAGAAGGGTGTTGAACACCAAACAGATACATATTTAGCAGAGATCAACTAATATCGTATAAAGGGATACAACGTCAGACATACGATCCATTTACAAGTCCTTTCTGGGTCTGAACGAAACCGGAGTCACCTTATTCCGCCCCTCATATGTCCAATACAGAGGTGAGGTTCTCGCATATCCGACAATCAACAAGTACGACCGAACGACTACCACTGAAGCCCCTTCAAGGTAGCTACTCCAATCATGGGCCTCAGTAGCAACACATCCATTCGATGTGAAGATCGCCGGTCTTCAATCACCGCCTTCAAATCTTCGACTTAGATCGACGTATGGTCATTTGAAATGAGATTGAACTTGGACTTTTCAAATGATCCTCGCATATATATAGTTTAAAACCATTTCATATCGTTAATAGTATTTAATAACGATTTATCGCTATTTTTATTTATATAAAATCAGCTCCATCTAATTCAACGACGCTTCGGGTAGATCGGCGGCCCTGGCGCTGTTTTTATCCAAATTTGATTTACACTTATCTTGAAATATAACCGTTGGATTTTAACAAAGTTTATATCATTGGGAAGATCTTCCCAATGCGGTCCTAACGGTTTCAGTTTTGGGAAAATCTGATGGTCGGATCATTCGGTAAAATCGTTTAAAGTTACAACTGCCGAAACGCTAACCGCGAGTGCATTTCGTTTAATTTTAATTTATATATATATATATATATAATTCATTCGTTCGACGGTTTCAAATTATTTCTTCTTTAAATTATTTTCTACACTTCATATTCATGTTATATTTTAATGAACAAAAGTCTATTTCACAACATGTACATTTTTCAATCCTTACATGGCAATAAAAATGTAAATTTTTATTATTTATCATTTCTATTTCAAACGATGAACATTTTTCTATATCCTTTATTTATATTTCACTAAAAATGTGATTTCTAATGATAACATGTTTTTATAACCTGACATTTTCCTATTCTTTTATATTTCCTCAAAAATGTGACTTTTCTATTCTTTTAATTACATTCCAAAAAATGTAATTTTCCTATCCCTTTAATTACATTCTAAAAAATGTAATTTCCCTATTCTTCTAATTACATTGAAAGAAATGCAATCTTTTTATTTCATCGTTAATTACATTAAAAATGTAATCTTTTTATTTCATTTTTAATTACATTAAAAATGTAATCTCTTGGTTTCATTTCTAATTACATTGAAAAATGTAATTTTAAAATATATTCTTTTCTAATTACATTGAAAAATGTAATTTTAAAATCTATTCTTTTTATCGCATCTAAAATGACGATAAAATATTACTTTTATTTCTACTCTTTTATTAGATATAAAATGTCAATAAAAATGTCGCTCTAAATCTACTCTTTAATCTACCCTTTTATTTACATCTAAAATATAAATAAAGTGGTAACTTCAAATTTATTCTTTTTATCTACATCAAAAATGTAAATAAAGGTGTCACTTTAATTCTATTCTTTTTATTTACATCTAAAATGTAAATAAAGATATCACTTTAATCCTATTCTTTTCATTTACATCTAAAATGTAAATAAAGATATCACTTTAATTCTATTCTTTTTATTTACATCTAAAATGTAAATATAGATATCACTTTTTAAATCTATGTGTTTATTTACAATTAAATTGTAAATAAAAATATAACCTTTTACTTCATGTTTCTATTTACATCTAAAATGTAAATATTTATGTACTTTTTATTCCTATATTTTTATTTACATCTAAAACGTAAATAACAAGGTCTTTTTTATTCTAAGTTTTTATTCACATTTGAAATGTAAATAAAAAGGTGCTTTTTTTACATTCATGTTTTCATTTGCAACTAATTTGCAAATAAAAATATATTTTTAATAATCTTGTTTTTATTTGCAACTAATTTGCAAATAAAATTGTACTTTTTACACTCATGTGTTTATATGCAACTATTTTGCAAATAAAAATGTACCTTTTAAATTCCGTGACTTTCCTTATGTTCTCTTGATGACAAATAAAAAAAGATTTTATTTGTTAACCTTTTCTATGTGTTCTAATAACATATAAAAGAATATCTTATATGTTAACATTTTCTATGTACTCTAATATCATATGAAAGGATATTTTATATGGTAACATTTTTCTTTGTTTTCTAATATCATATAAAAGAGTATTTTATATGCAAACATCTTTCTATGTTTTCTAATATCATATAAAAGAACATTTCATATGTAAACATTTCTAACCTTTCAGATTAACATAAAAAGGATATTTTTATGTTAAATCAATTCTAACATTTCAACAAAAAAACAAATAAAAGAATAGCTTTGTTTTTGTCGATAACTTTATTTCAAAAAGTAATACATTTGTTTTGTCGACAACTCTAATCAAAACATATAAAGGTGATATTTTGTCTACTTAATATTTTATAACTAAATAGTATTTTAACCAATCTTAAATTTTTATATCTAAAATGTTATTTTCATAAATCCTAACATTTTATACATAAAATGTTATTTTCATAAATCTTAACATTTTATAACTAAATATTATTTTTATTTACTTTAACATTTAATAACTAAATTGTTATTTTTCTTTACTTTGACATTTTATACTTAAAATGTTATTTTTCTTTTACTTTAACATTTTATACTTAAAATGTTATTTTTCTTTTACTTTAACATTTTATACTTAAAATGTTATTTTTCTTTTACTTTAATATTTTTCTATTTAAAAAGAAGTAAACATTTTGTTTTACATACTTTTCTATTTAACAAAATAAATATTTTGTTTTACATACTTTTCTATTTAACAAAATAAATATTTTGTTTTAATCGATCGCTAGATCGATTAAAATCGTTCAAAATGCATGTCGTTACAAGTTTCCTCACTGGCATCATCTTCACCGTAACCCTTGGAGCAACCATCTTGAAAGCACGTCCACCTCGCGAAGAAGGCGATCCAGAACCAAAGCTTAGGCTACAGAAATTACCAATATTCTATCAGTGTCGAGACTCCGTAAAACAAACACTTTGGAATGCGATGGAAACCTTTATCCTCAAAAACTAATGACAAGCCCATCGCCGACCACCGGTGCAATGCTTAGGTCGAGATGGGACCATGTCGTGATTGGGTTAAGGATCAGATCCTAAAACCGACGACTCAACTATATGTCCACATCCTATGTGCACATCCGAGTCTCCAGTTCAAATAAGTCCATTCCTCGAATGCCACCCCGTAGGGCCATAATGCTTCAATCTCAATCCATGCACATGACGTCATGGAACGATTCAAATTCACTATCTCAAGCTCAAAGTCAGGACGGTAGGAGAATTTGGCTAAGTCTCTGGAGTATGGAAGTCTATTTCGTATTCCCTACGCACTCGCTAAGTTGTCAAGTCGATCCAATCCCCAGCCAGGCTATAATCATATTCACTTATCTTCGAACGCCCGACTACCAAATCAATCTTGACTCAACGACCACTCGTGTAATCACCAAATGTCCATTCATCCGAGTATATGCGCTAGGAATTTGGGTTCGACCTTGCTTGGAAGGTAAACCTATGTGATCACATGTCGTGACATACGCTAAGTATTGTCCTTACAACGACGCTCGCGTATACGAGCTCTCGAATGTTCGACTGTTGGAACCTGCTTGGATCGTTGAACGATTGTGTGCTCACGAATCCAAGTGATTCGGCGGAACACGTAAAACAATTATGCTCTAGTTCAACAACGTTTCAGTAACCACCTTACGCGATCGCGCTCCCAAGCTATGGCTACCACCACACACACACGCTTTTAGAATCTCGACCAATCAAACCAACTCGATATCTTAACCAATTGTGTGCTCACAGGCTCAAGTGACCCAAGAGTGCACATCAAACAATCAAGTCCTTACTCGATAACTTTACGGAAGCTAACTTGCACGATCACACGTCTACAACATGTTGTTTAATGTTACAATACTTATTCCAATTCTTGTCGCAACATGCAAAACCACATGCAAATGTGTGAGTGCATACACGACTCCAACCCAACAACGAACCATTTGCACTCCAGTGTGATTGGAATTCGGCGACTAACATTTAGTTTCCTGAATCGACAGAGATTAGATGCCTCTCATACAGGTTCCAGCCCGAGCTGCAAGATTTAAAAGGGTCAAAACTCTCAACAATGTTGGAATCCCAATCTTGTACCAATAAGCTTGTATAATGCGTCTCAACTACTCCGAAGCAGCGTACTTCCCGGAGTACAACTCAATGGAAAGGTCAAGACTAATCACCAAGCAGCATAGAGATCCCTGTGGCAACCACTAGACTTGTCTACTTCAAAGAATGTCCCGATAACATAAGACATACTTTGCAGGGCAAGTGTTAACCGACATTTTGGTCCGATTACTAGGTGCAGCTATTTGCGAACAAATTAAACAATTGTAAACAACTGTAAAATTCGTTCGTCTTTCCTAAACAACAAGGATCGTTGTAGAGGGTGTCGAACTCTGGGACCAAATTATTTTATTAATAAATCCAATCAAGTTATCCCTAACTTTTGATTGGTTGAAAACAAAGAAAATAGCAGAAATTAAATAAAAGAGAGTTTTAACAATAAGTGAAAGCAATTAGGGGATAATGACATAGATTAGATTAATATTCATCAATAGCCAATCGAATAAATACAGATCTAATTCATGTTTCTGTCACAAACATGAATCAACTATAATTAGGTTTCTAGAAACTAATATGTAAATAACAACAAGTATAGCCTATGCAGGAGCTCGGCTCTTAAACAACCATAGGCTATCAGGACAGATTCACTATTTTATTTCTAAAACCCTAAATATTAAATCTAAATCTGATAAGTGTTAGATCGAACTCGAATATACCCTGTGAAGGAGCACAGCTCTTAAACGACACAGGGTATGAAGGTTCAGATCTAACCCTTAGTTCAAATCTAGATCTACATACATGAAGTTCTAATCTTTTGGCTATGTGATTCATATTGAATCATATCTATTAGCGTCATCACCCCCTAATCAAAGAGGATTAGCTAGACATAGCTAAAAGAAAAGAAAATAAAAAGAAAATAACAGACATGAACATAAATAAAATGCAAATAAAAACTAAATAGAAGAGAGAAAGAAGAGTTTTATTCCAAGCAAAGGATTACAGAATAAAACTAAGTGTGTTTTTCAATGAATGAGATAAAGTGTATTTATAGCTGATATGACAAAGGCTACTTGGCAAATTCCACAATGTGGGACTAGAGAATTAGCCCAAATAACACATAAGCCAGTGTGAACGGGGTTGTAGAGTAAGAGGCCTTGTAAGTGAGCCAGTGTGAACGCGTGCAGTGCATCAATGAGAAGCCTTGCAAAGGAGTTAATGTGAACGCTACATGAGTGAAATAGTCTGCAATTGAGCCAATGTGAACACAATATGAGTCTTTAGTGAGCCAAATCTACCCAACTAAACTCTATTTGCGACCGTTCTTCAAGCTTTAAACTCTTCAAGCTTAAGTAATTTTAACTTCACTCTTTTTTCAGCAAATTCTTCATGCTTTATTCATCAAATGCTCTAAACCATGATTCTTGTCAACAATCTGAAAACACAGCTATAAATACACAATATCAATTATTTAAAAGATAAAATAAGATAAATATGCGGATAAAATATACACATTTACGTGTATATCAGCAGCCCAGACCCACACGACTCGTCCCATCGCGTGGTTCAACAGCCATAAGTGTTTCCAACATCTTCAAGAACCAAGCCAATACGGGGTCGCGCGAGGACGGTCGTCATATCTCATTAAACTTCCCTCGAACAATAAAACTCACGAATCAAGTGTACGCACTCAGAACAATGTAAACATATCGGGCAAATAGTGGTTCTAGCACTAGAAGACCCACGTCGGGCCACTGGCAGAATTTCACATCCCCCGGATGCAAAATTCATCAACATCGAAGATCGCTCGCTCAACAAGCATTGATCAGTTCCTTACCCCGGCAACATTTGGCATCCCGCGCCTCGCATCACCATGCTTCGCATCCCATGCCCGACACCCTCTTATGCTTCGCATCCCGTGCCTCGCATCACCTAACTTCGCATCTCGTGCCTCGCATCACCAAGCTTCTCATCCTGTGCCTCGCATCACCATCTCTCGCATCCCATGCCCGACACCCTCCTATGCTTCGTATCCCGGGTCTTGCATCACCTAGCTTTTCATCCCGTGCCTTGTATCACCATGCTTCGCATCCTGTGCCTCGCATCTTTTGCTCGGCACCCTCTTATGCTTCGCATCCTGTGCCTCACATCACCGTGCTTTGCACCATTCTGTGATTTTCATCATGTGTCTCGCATCACTATGCCTCGCATCCCATGCTCGGCACCCTCGCCATGCCTCACATCACCATGCTGGATCCCCCTGTGGCATGCCTCCATTTCGCATCCCTCCACGGGAAGCTAAATTACGCATCCCCCTTGGGTTGCAAAATTTCACATCCATATTGGGATGTGAAATCACCTCCATTTCGCATCCCTCCTATGATGCGAAATTGCCTCTATTTCGTATCCCCACATGGGATGCGATATTGCCTCCAATTCGCATCCTATATAAGGGATGCGAAATCCTTTTTCCCACTTCTTTTTTTCCTTTTCCCACTCCATTTTCCCCTTTTCCCACTCCTATTTTCTCTACTCTCGTATCTCACTTATTCCCACCTACTCCACTTCCTATAAATACCCTTTGCCTCATTCTTTAAGAGGGTTGGCATTTGCTTGGCTTGAGAACCTAAGAGGACCTTGGACACTATTAATGGCTTCTTGGGCTTTAAGGAAGAAGAAGACTCCAAACTTCCAGATTTCTCGGCACACCCCGGACCTCCAGATTTCTCGGCACACCCCGGACCTCTAGATTTTCCGGTACACCCCAGACTTCTAGATTTCTTGTTATTCTCCAAACAGCCATATTTCCCTGTACACCTCGGACTTTCAGATTTCCCGGTACACTCCAGACCTCCAGATTCCCCGGTGCACCCAGGACCTCCAGAATTCCCGGTACACGCCCGACCGCCATATTTCCCAGTACATTACGAACCTCCAAAATTCCTAGTGCACCCTAAACATTGGGATTTCCCGGTACACCCTAGACCTCCAGATTTCCCGGTACACCCCGGAGCTTTAGAATTCCCAGTACACCCCGGACCTCCAGAATTACTAGTACACCCTGGACCTTTAGAATTTTCGTTACACCCCGGAACATCCCGACTGAATGGCCTGCAAATCCGTACTATCTGAGTCGACTATGTACACCACACTTCCAACCCAAATTGTACAGAAGTACGAGTCATTATGAAATAAGAAGAAAAAGATAGAAGAAGAACAGAAACAACAACAATACATAATCTCACAATCGCAACGGAATAAAATATAATATATAAATAATCACTTTTGAAATACAACTATATTTGGACTTACATACATTATTAGAGTATATTACAAATACAACATCATGGAATACACTCTAAATATCTAATACTGAAGCATCCTGCTCCAAGCTCCTTCAGATAAATCTGTAAAATCCTGAACTACTTGATTGCCCGTATATATTTGGGCACCCAAGAGTTTAGGTAAAACAAAACAAAATAAACTCTAGGTCAGTCATGAGACTGGTATGAGTAAACAATTTAAAATAGTTTAAGAAAATAAACGATATCTTATAAGACCACGCCATATAACACGGAACGGTTTTTTTCCCTTTTGAGAAAACACTTGATCTAACTTTCAAAATCATTTTGAAAGAAACAAAAATCTTTATATCAAAACTCTTTTGATATTATGATAGTTTCTAAATCAAATAAATAATTATCAAGTGGAATGTTTGCATCTCACTTTCCACATATATATAGTATACAATCAAAATCGCGAGCACTTATCGAGAAATGAATTTCCAACTATGACAAGGTATGGAAACACCTAACGATAGTGTATCTCTAGAGACAAATACACTGAGTTCAATAAGAACATCTTATAACCCAGCCACACATGACCGACCACTCATTTTGCTTGAGTGTATCGAATGTATATCACCAACGGTTGGGATCAGCAACTGTTTTCCAGAAAGGACAACATCAAATAGAATAAGGATGGAAATAAATTCTCTAGATAGGTGATAATAGACCCTAATTGGGAGCTACCCACTTAGCCATGCCGCCTACCCGATTTTTTTCATTTCCTAGTTGTTGAGGCCTGAGGCTACGATTACTTACCAGTCATTGATAACATAATCACTTTGAATGACACATTGTCAGATCCATTAATCATTAATTAATTTGCACAAATATATTCTAGATATTATGCTAAGAGAATAAATTCTCCGCCACCATATATATATATCTATACAGACCAACATATACGATCATTGGACATACTCTGTCAGACACTCGTCCATACACGTTCGTTCTAGGATTGAACGAAACCGAAGGCACATTTTCCGTTAACGAAACCGAAGGCACATTCATTGCTTATTACAACAATTTACATCAGAGTACAAGAATATACAGAGTATGAACAAATATTATACATCAGAAAAATATCAGAGATTTACAAGTTACAATGCAGCGGAAAATAATACAAAACACAACTGAAAGGAATATACAGATACAGAGCTTTCCGAATATCACTCCAACTGTAAACCAGGATCCTGTGAATATAATATCTACAAAACCAAAACAACTAGCTGCCCGTGTGGAAAATAGGGGCACCCAGAGTTTAGGTTAAAACAATAAACTCCAAGTCAATCATGTAACTGTTGTGAGAACTAAAATAGTTATTTAAATCTTTACTTTAAAATAAAGTAAATCCAGGGACCACACCGTATAACACAGAATGAGTTTCCTCCCAGGAATACCAGTGCATAAAATAAAAGCGCAATGCTTTTTGGAAAATTGAAGCTATTATAAGACTCAAGTCCCATCACACAATGCAACGCAAGTCGGAGGATAGATTTTTACCTTATAATAGCCAAACATGCTTGGTACGTTTTGTTGTATATAACAATGTTGTATACACAATTATATGATTTTTGTTTGATGATAACAACCAAATAAATATTATTTTAAATGTGTTTGTTACTGTACTGTTATATTTATACATCACATACAAGAGTATAATATTTATATTTAAATAGAATATGATTGTACAGACATTCATATGTTCATAAAGTATTTTATTTAAATTAAATATTATACTTCAAACATTCGAACAGTACAACAATTTATAACTCCACTATATACAATTCAAATATTTTTGAATATTTCTGACATGACCATTTAACACATCACAGAAATTGTACTATTAAAATATTCACACAAAATAAACCGATTGAACTGAACAACAAAATATATTTTATTTCAATCACATCTGTTTAATAAAAATGACAGTATAATTTTTAATCACGTCTACAAACACTCTCATATACAGAAATTCCTCACTTATACAATCAATTTTATTCACTGACTCATATACACTCGGTATTCTCTATCTTCTGTCAGTCCAGTTTTCATAGCTTCCAGCTATCAGCCCAGTCATCTTCATACCTATCACATACAGAAGAACACACACAGTAGACTGCAACAAAAATAAAATTGGAGCAAATAAAAATTTATTTGCCTCAGAATTACGGTGTGTTTCTCATCATTTTTCTGGACATGGTCTGATATGCAGGGACATAAAATCGGTCTGATGGTTGCATATACACACGTGTATAGATATACACGTGTGCACTGCCTCGCCAATCAGTATGCATCTGAGGAATAGCCACAAGGACCTTCTCGACTCGGTGCAAATCAGTGTACAAATGGTCGAGCCAAAAGAGAAAATAAAAATAAAAAGCCAAAAATGGTCGAAACAGTTCACATGATTTAAAGCAGCAAGTGGAGTCATGAATAAATATAACCAACAAGTTTCAGATCAAAGCTCAGGTTTTAGTTTCAGGAGAAAGCATGGTGTACAAGTGCTGTCAGCATATACATGGATGTCTATATACTAGAAAAACATGGAGTTTATAAATGGCAGAACAAAATCATGGCAGATCACACTCAAACCAGCACAAGCATAAAAAAAACAGTGACACAAGTTCAAGTGATAACATACAACGGCGAGGCCATAATAGTGCACAGGCACAAGGCAAATTGCACAAGATCAAAGAGTACACCATTCGGGTTTAAATATACAAGCCGAGATGACACAGTAAGGAAATAAATCAGTGCAGTTTTAACGAGAAAAAGCAATACTCATCAATACTACTCGAGCAACAACAGACCAACAAGAATGCAACTAATAATCTCAAGGATACAAGTGCATAAACATGTATGGTAAAAGGAAGATTTGCAAGTACTGGTCATCATGCAGCAATTTTTTTAAAGGGAGTTTTAGCACAAAATGTTACATTGGTCAAGGCTAAAATCTGCTAGGGTACAGCTGCACTGCAGCATTAACAAAATAGAAAAGCACTTCATAGCATATACAAGAGCTAATGGTCATGTCAACATATGGAAATACAAAGACATGGCTGCCCAAAGTCAATGGAAACACAATGGACCATTCAGACTCGACCAAGTAAAGCAACATACATGAATGAAGCAGCAAGAAACAGTGGAGCATGAGCACATTAATGTACATGAAGGTGTAATAGTTCTTAAGTCAGATTTATATAGTTAAGCATGCACACAGGTCCATAATTATGCAAGTAAGAACAACACAATTCAAGTTGACATGTACAAGTGAAGATTGAATATGCAAACAACACAAAAATGATATTCCAAATGCACTAAGGGGTCAAGCAAGAAGCAAGGGAGACACAAATAAACAAAGCACAACATATATATCAAGTGCAATATCAGCTCAGCATCAGTTCTTATTTTTGGGGCAAGACAAAATCAGTACGTTTAAAAAAAAAATCAACAAGCATCATAGTGGCAAGCTGAAGGTCGAGGCAAATCAAAGTATAGCATCTGTTTAATCTATTCAAAGGGAAATAGCAACTGTTCTTATCTTATTATTTCAAGGCAAAGGATTTAGAAAAGGTCAGATTGAAATTTTCAAAGAGAAAGCAAAATCAAAGTTCCAGAAAAAGAGTTCAAGTCTGATTACAGAAAAATATATATACGACATGTAACGGTCCGGAAAAATCCGACGCTCAAATTTTCAACAACAATACATAATCTCGTATTACTTGTCAAAAATCCAAGTATCGAACCCCAGACTATTAATAGAAAGAAGTTAGAGGATGAGAAATAGAAAGAAAGAAATTTAGAATAGAAGAAAGAAGAACACATCAGAATCTCACAGTAGAACGAATAAATATAATATAACAAATCTCTTTATAAAAGAAATTGTGTATATACATACCATTTATCAAAGTACAACATACATCAGTCACAGCGGAAATAAACTTTGTATATCTAACGGTGAAGCCTCCTGCTTCCATCTCCTGAAACTCCAAGCGAAACCTAACCTGGAAATATACTCGGTCTGACCCGAGCACATTTGAGGAAAAGCAAATTACACTAGGTCAGTCTGGAATACTTTCAGTGATAAATTCACAGAACACATAGCTTGCTTAACTTTGGAAAATCCTTTTTGAAATAAAAGGATAATAGTAAGACCAGCCCACACATAATTGACGTCTACAACAATACATTGCGTGTCAGCTAAAAGAAGTTTCCTTTTCCGCTTCCACTCTTGGTACGGTTGGTGAAATCAATGTACGTGACCTCTTTGGAAATACTCTGTCAGACATCCGTCCATACAAGTCATCCAGGAACAGGATGAACTGAAGGCACTCTCCTACCTCATCCTATATAGGAGTCACCTCAAGGATCAGTAGCAAGAAGTCCTTGCAATCCGAAGATTTCAATCACGACAGAATCATAGGTCATCATAACTCTGGTAGCTAGCCAGAGAAATTTAACGAGTAGTTCTTCCGCTCATGAAGATCAACGGCCTTCAATGCTCCATCTCGACCATCTTCTGATATCTTCAACGTTACGTATTTGCCGGTCGGAATGGTTTTTGAATATAAATTCGATCCCGGTCTTTCCGTACCAACAATCGATAAAAGGCCAAACTTTGATAGTCGGTTATTTAACCATCAAATCATAGCAGTGTATCTAGGTGAGTTGGCAACTCAGGTCCTTATTTAATATATTTCATTGATTCTATTTCCTTGATTCTTGTAATCGATCCCATGAATTAAATCTTATCAAAACTCTTCTGGGTTAATTACTTGAAAATATTATTCAACGCCCTTTTTCCAATTTCTCTTTTTATTTCCTTGTTTGCAAAAATTATCCTATTTTATAAATCACCTTTTATTTTTCCATTTTTGTGGAAACAACGTTTACTTTACTCGAACTCCCTTTTTGATTTGATATTTCCTCTATGGTTTTTAAAACTCACTTTTCATTTTCCTAACCATTTGGACATATCGTTATATTTCCTTTTAATCAAACGGCTAATGGTAAAATACCAAAATATCTTTCTTTAATTTGATTAATCCATTTCACTCAAACCCATTCCCAGGTGAATGCTTATTTTCAAAATCGTCTCCTTGGGTAAAACCCTTTTTACGTCTTTGTTTATAAGATTCAAATCCTTTTTGTACAAAACGAATCTTTTTCGAAATCCCTACCTTTACTTACAAACCACTTTTACAAACTTTGTTTGCAAGTTCGGACTAAAATCCTCCTATAAAACCCTATTATACTTAAATCAAAACATAAATGCTAATGGATCATCTCTTAACTGAATTCCAATTAAATTATCTCATTAATTATTACTTAACTCTAATCTTAACTACACTAAAAATAGCTAACCTTGACATACAAAAATAGGAAAAGAATTATACCTTTAAAAGCTTATCCAACGATAATTAACTTCCATAATCACCAACAATCCAATAATTACTTTGAATTATATTTAATCTAAGATTAACTCACATTTAACACCATTTGTTTAATTTAACGAATATTCATAAAATTGTTGATTATATAAATTTTAAATCAAATTAATCCCATTATCAATTTCAAATTAGACAGTTGGTTCCTGCCTACCATAACCATCAGTTAAGCTGCTAACTGGTTTCTATTCATTTCCTCTCCTTAAATTAATTAAATAACTTAATTAATTTAAAACATCGGTTAATTGTTTTATAAAAACAATTATCTCCTTTCTACTAACTCTTGGGTTAGTTTCTGACTCCTGTTCGTAAAACTGCGTAAAAATTCATTATATGAACTTTTAATCATCACATTTCTAAAACATGATTATAAGTATATTTATAACTTTGATTTGAATCGATTCAAATAAAATAAATTTAAAATCTCCAATTTATTTTTAAACTCCATTGATTTGTCTATTAACAAAACAACGTCATAAATCAATAGATTTAGACCATCACTGCCAACCAGTTAATCTATATTGTCGGTTGATAAAAATTACCACACCAATAACAACCATTCAACCATCATCACTCAGACAGGTTTTCACTGTAAATTTGGAGTTCAAACAGTTCATGTGTAAAAAGTATAAAAATAAACGATATCCATAACATTTGAGGAATCCGGTCGGATCCCTCCAACCTGTCCTTCTCTACATCATAGATTTGTTGCAACACTATAATTAAAATAAATAAATTAACGACAATAATATAACTAATAGCAACCAGTTAATCAACCATAAGCAACCAATGCAGCCAATCAAACGGTATATATTTTTAAATGATATTATATGGATTTATCACATCATAGTAGTCCAGAAAAGTGTGAGAATTAACTCACCAGTAAATACGGTTGAAGGTTGATGCGTTTGTTTCATACAATTTTAAACGGATGTTTAAAATTACATGAAATTCCAACTGTCTCTGTTTGCAACCCAACCAGTCTGTACGCGTAGTGCTCGTCGTTATGATCCCAACGAATCCAGTTTTCCGTCAACGTATGAAAAAGTTATGGTAATTTCAAGTTTATATAATTTAAACGATAATTAAATTAACTAATTTTTAATCTATTTATTAATTAAATAATTAAATTACGTAATTACCTTACAAACGTTGTCACGTCAGCAACTATAACGCGTCTCCTCCCTTTGGTATTGCTAAAACCCGTTTCCCTTTTGCCTGTAAGAAGAAACCGCTCCTCCATGAAAAGCTCCTCCTCGCGCCACCGTGTCAGGCCACCGGAGGTCACCTCTTCTGTAACACCCCACATCCGCTAAGGTCACTCACAAGGGAATGCCTTAGTTTTGGTGGAGTATTTTTAGTGAGTATAGAACACAAAAATTACAACAGGACAGATATAAGTCATACTTGAAAATTTAAAACATCATTTTCATTAACAAAACATGTTTGGTTACATCACAAAACCATAACAAGAGTCAAGTACATAATATCCATCCTGATAAAATAGAAGTACATAATCCCACTACATAGATAATAGCCAAAATAGAAAAGATAAACCGAGCTTTACTTCTACGGTCCAAGCCCCAAAAGATAGATATAGCGGTCTGGTCCAAGCCCACTAGTGCTAGGCCCACTCTGATAACCTGAGGGTTGGGAAAAAGATAAACAACAACGGGGTCAGACATAAGTCTGAGTGAGTCCTATAACCCTAACAATACAATTATTAAAGTAATTAGGGTATGATATAAACAAGATACGGTACCTCTGGGGATAATGACTACACTAAGTAGCCAACAAAACACAGGATGTACTACGATAACCGAAACAACGTATTTATCCACCCAAGGATAATTACTAGCTTACACCACCCCAGACCTACCCACCCAAGGGTAATTCCTACACTGCACCACACCAGTTCTACCCACCAAGAGTAATTCCTACTTAAAGGTTGATCCCACTTAAAGACTTAGAAAATATAACTAGTAGTTTCTGGTACTTCTAGCTGACCACGTAGGTGCCGTCTGCCCCTACCTCCACTAGGTGTACCTAGTAATCTTACCCAGTAGTTTCGTGTACCCCTACATAGGTGCCGTCTGCCCCTATCTTTACTAGGTGTACCTACTACTCCCAAGCGATCGGCTCCCTAACGTAGATACCCGTGCTGGCCCCACAGTGGGGTGTATCACTCCCCTAAAGTGGCAACCAATTCTATCAACGGTGCACGGCTTTATATCTACACGATGCAACAACGGCTTATCTACCAGCCCGGGCCCACACACGCATATGAAACCCGTTGGACTTGCGTTGCCACCGCTACCCCGTTTTGGCCTCTTATAATCAAGCCCAATATGCGTGTCCCGTTACTCGACATGGGTCGAGCCCACAAAGATACGTTTGGGATATTGGTTGAAATGGGCCCCCACAAGCTACTACTTAAGCTTGTCATTTAATCTAGTGCATCCCACTTAACCTCTTTTTATAATCATGCCCCCTTACACGTTAAGGTTTGGTTAAGTCATCTAATTCTATTTCAATTGCCACTTAAGGCGCCCACTAGATTTCCGCATGCCACCCAAGGCACTTACTTGATTCCCCCATGCCACCCAAGGCACTTACTTAACCCTTTAATCATGTTTAATTACATGTTCCACTTTGGTTAAGTATTCTAATCGTATTTTCTATTGCCACCCAAGGCAACCCACTAGTTTCCTCATGCCACCCAAGGCACCCCCACTAGTTACTACATGCCACCCAAGGCACCCACTTAACCCCTCATGTCCCACTACATGCTAATATGGTTAAGTGTTTCTTAATTAATTAAGACCGTGATCTCCCATAAAGACCTCCCACATTAGACTGGCTGTTATGACCGCCTGGTTAAGCCGGTAGAGTCCGGGCAGTCTTACGTCATAACAGAGTCTAACCTCGTGTTTTTACTTTAATCACGTATTTAATTTATGGCTAAGACCTCCCACATTGGGCTAACATTTGTAGCAACTGGTTAAGCCGGTCGGGTCCGGGCAGTTTTACACTACAAATGAGTCCAACCTCGTGTCTTAGTCGATTAATTACACCTAATTAATCACCCCCATATTAATTATCCCTAATTAATATCAAGTTTTCCATAACATGAGTAGACCTAACTCAATAGGTAAATTCCCATGGGGTAGACCTAACTCAATAGGTAAATTCCCACTTATGGTAATTTATTTTTATGGTATGCTTAATCATACCCAACCATACTTTAATTAACATATTTACCAACCCCATCGTTTCCCCACGTAAATCGTTCTCATTTCATGAAATAACAAAGGGGAAGATCATCACAAATATCATGGGTTTAGCATACAACTTTGTCATGGGTTAAGAGGATGTCAACTTGCATATATGAGCATATATTAACCCAACCACATTTAACCCAAACTTGCACATTATCATACACATGTCTTGCATAACATGTTGAACTTGCATATAAGCATTCTCATATCTTGCATAACATGTTAAACATGCATTTAAGCCTACACATAACTTGCATAAGCATTCACATACTTGCATGGGCATTCATATACTTGCATAAGCATTCACATACTTGCATATCACATTAAGCTCGCATTTAAGCATATACATAACTTGCATAACATCATGCACATAACTTGCATAATCTCATAAACTTAACTTGCATAACACCATGCACATAACTTGCATACCCTCATACACATAACTTGCATATGAACTTGCATAACAACATGCACATAACTTACATAACATCATGCACATAACTTGCATAACATGTTGAGCTTGCATGTAAGCATAACTTGCATAATATGTCGAACTTGCATCTTAAAGGAGGGTAAACATACATAGCATATAAAGGTGTCATCTAGCATATGTATACACCACATTTAAAAGGGGTAAACTTGCATGTCATGATTTATGCATAATACCAAACACTTAGCATGCATAAAACCACCTACTTATCATGCATAAAATCAAATACTTATTATGCATAAACCCATCACTTAACTTGCATAAACCCAAACACTTAACATGCATAAAACCCAATACTTAGTATGCATACAAGCAAATACTTAGCATGCATAACATCAAATACTTAGCATGCATAACACCAAATACTTAGCATGCATAACATCAAATACTTAGCATGCATAACACCAAATACTTAGCATGCATAACACCAACTACTTAGCATGCATAAAATCACATGCATAACTTGCATATCATGTTACATATAACTTGCATATATTCTCACATATAGTTTGCATAACATGTTACATATGCATAAATATTCAACATAGTGTTTTGCATCATAAAACATGGCCTTAAACTTGCATTTAACATAAAACTTGCAAATCACATATCATACAAACTTGCATAAACACATTTATCCACAAACATAGCCATGTCTTATCACATCCTACCATAATCAATTTAACAATTGATTATTAAAGCCATAGAAACTCACCAAAACTAAGATTAGCAAACTCATGAAGTAAAACTAGTTGCCAAATATGAAGAAGAAGATGATTAGGGGTTGATTAGCTTGCAACTCTCTTCATTGATTTGTGGAGGCCATGATCAAGTTTCATTTTGCCATAGTTTAGTTACAAGATCTAATTATGAATGAATTAGGGTAGGGTTAGGGTCTTATTTATAAGATTAGGTAGTGTTTTAGGCCCTTAGATTAACCCTAGATTAGTTTAGGTCCGCCAGATTTAAGAAATCTCTAGAACCCAGCCCTCCAAGCCAGCCTAAAACCCAACCTGGTGCACCCAGGTTTCTGGACGCCGCGCCCCTGTCGACAAGCAAGTCGACAGGCAAGTCGACACCCCTGTCGACAGGCCTGTCGACAGCCCTGTCGACATGGGTAGGGCGGGAAGCTTCCCGCCTGGCCCTCTGCTGGCTCCATTTTGAAATCTGAATTTAAATTCTTAAATCTGTTTTAAGCTTTAATTTTTCTGCAAACTTCATTGGGCCATAACCGGGCCATACGGACTCCGATTCTCGAAAACTCGGACTCTACTTCGCGTATTTTTCCGAGACGAACGCAATGACGCAGCCCATTACCCCCAATTCTCACCTCTGAGATTATTTATTCTGTAATTAGTGAATTTTAGCATTAACTAAAATTCAGGGTGTTACATTCTCCCCTCCTTAAAGGATTTCGTCCCCGAAATCTCTAAGCTAAGGAGAATGCATATCCTACCATCCAAACAACCATCTACTCAAACCATCAACCACGGGCATCCATTGTCCTTAAAACAATTTCTAATGATGTATGAGCATATGCAAAAAGTGTGTGTATATGTTCCCTATCTAATGTATGAACATATGCAAACCATGATAGTGCCATGCATCCATTATGTATGCGAGAGAACCCTATCGACACATACAATATCTACATGAGTGCACAATCATTCACCAAAATGCATCATCCATGTGATAACAAAATCATTATACATCCATAAATATAGCCTCCTACACACAATTTTATGCAATATGCAATATGAAGTGACTGAGCCGATCTAGTGCCTAGAGTGTGTGTATATGCATCCACGAGCAACTACTAGCAAACACTTGCATCCACTTGCATCCATCATACATAACATGTCTCAAACACATGTTTCAACCATAGGACTATCCTATCTGAAGGTCAAAGGTACTAACGAGAGGACATACTAAGAATAAGATAAGCACAAGATATGCGATGAAGGAGAAGCAAAAGGACATACCCTCCGAAAGAAAAGGGTACCTCGAACGCATCTTCGCTTCCGTCTCCAGGTAGCGTCGCTCTCTTCATCTTCCCTTTGTACTTTGACTAGTTGAACCTCTCTGTTTCTCATCTTCCAAATCTCTGACCCAAGGATGCAAGTAGGAGCTCGTCGAATCGTCGCATCACGCTCTACTTCCACTTCTCTAAGCAAACTTGGCCCTACCACCTCTGCGGTCTCATGTAGGCACTTCCTCCCATGGAATACATCATGTACACCACTAAGTCTGTCGGGCAACTCCACCAATGGAAGATGCTCCTCCCATGTACCTCCAAGATCCAAGATACATAGCCTCAAAAGATCTTCTAAAATATGATTCACCCTCTCGGTCTGGCCGTCCGTCTGAGGATGATATGCAGTACTCAAACACAACTGAGTCCCTACCGCCTCTTGCAAACTCTTCCAAAACTCTCAAGTGAAGATAGGATCTCGATCACTCACTATGCTAGAGGGTACCCCATGCAATCGAACTATCTCTCGAAGATATACAGAAGCTAGCCATGGGGCAGTCCACTTACTCTTCACAGTTATGAAATGGGTGCTCTTAGTAAGTCTGTCTACCACCACCCAAATTCCTGTATTACTCTTTCTCGATTTGGGTAACCCGTCAATAAAATCCATCGAGACGCTGTCCCACTTCCATTGCGGAACCTCCAATGGATGAAGCAACCCACCTGGTTTCTTTTGCTCCGTCTTCACTTGTTGGCACACCAAGCATCGAGCGACATGCTCGGCTACATCTTTCTTCATACCGGCCCAGAAGAAAGTCCTTTTCATGTCTTGGTACATCTCGTCCCCACCGGGATGAATGGTCATCCTAGAACGGTGTGCATTATCAGGAATAACCTTCCTAAAACCCTCGTCTTGCGGTACACAAGGTCTACCGTCTCTACGCAAGCACCCTCTATCGTCTAGGGTGTACCTACTCAAATGGCTGGACGACTCCCCCCTTATGAGCTTCTCCGCCAACTCAACCAACTGTGGGTCGTCTCTCTGTGCTTCTACAATTTGCCCCAAAAGAGTAGGTCTAACTTCCAAGGAAGCTAGCAAACCGGGTACATAATCAACGGAAGGTCTGAAATCCAACATAGAAATAAACTCTAGGCTCCGTCGTTCAACGAACCACAAACTCGAGGACAACCCTTTTTCTACTTAAGGTGTCCGCTACCATGTTACCCTTGCCAGGGGTATACGCTATCTCAAACCCATAGGATGCTAAGAATCCCTTCCACTTTTACTGTCCTAAGATTATGCGCTCGAAGAGCCTCCAACACTTCCCTAAGATGTAGGGCATGCTCTTCTCCACCAGGATATCATCCAAAATCATCACAACTATCCATCCCTCACGCAGACCACCCTAGTCGAACTCGGCATTCCCCCAAATGCAAGCCCCAAAGGCCTAAACCAATATCAGACAAACACCCAAGGGATACCTCCTTCGAATTCAGACGACCTACGTGAGATGATACTAGTAAAAACGGCTAAATAATTAAGCCCCTTGTCCAACCCTGGATGTCCTCGCCAGTCTTACTCCAAAAACCACCGTTTTTCCCTAACTGGCTTTGCTCCTAGAAAAGACCAAGATGTCATCCACAAAGACCATCACAACTTATTTAGGTACTCCTTGAACACCCTTCTTATCAAATCATCAAAGTATACGGGGCGTTCGTCAAACCCAATGGCATCACCAGCCACTTATAAAAAAAATCATCCGGAGTCCTAAAGGCAGTCTTCTCTGTATTATCCTCAGCCACTCTCAACTGATGAAATCCCGTGGCTGAGTCCCACTATAAAAATACTGAGGCGCCAGCTAACTGACCAAACAGATCATCAATCCTCGGCAATGGGTATCTATTCTTCTTTGTGAGTTTATTTAGTCCTCTTTAGCCTACACAAAGTCTGAGGGACCCATCCGCCTTCGTAACAAAAACTACTGGAGCGCCCCACTCCGATGTACTTCGTCTTATGAACCCCTTCTCAAGCAAATCGCCTACTTACTTATGGAGTTCCCTCCTCTCACGAGGAGCCACGTGGCACACTGGCCAAGACACTGGTTTGGCATTGTCTACCAGATATATTTGGAAGTCAATTCCCCGCTCCGGAGGTAAGCCCTTCACCTCCTTATACACATCCGGGTATTCCCGGACCGCTCTAACAGATCACAAACTCTAGACCGACATGTCAAGCGATTCTAGATAACTTAGTATAACAGATTCTATGGGATTACAAGAGATCTCGAGAGTGTTACCCAAGCGGGTCATAAGCCTAACAACTCTCCCTTCAAAATCAAGAACGTCACCTCTACTGGATAACCAGTCCATGCCCACAACTAACCCATAGCCCGTGAAGCCCAACAAGCATCACACCTAAACCCAATGCTAAGTATAGAAACTTTCAAACCCAACCACATCATGGAGCCCAATTGGGTTTGAAACAACTAAGGGATCATCTACCAAACTGGTGTCTAAGTGCAGTGACTCAATTAACAATGATGAGATAAACGAACTCAATGCATCAAATAAAGTTTGAACCGGATATCACAGAAATCCAAATTCCAACCTAGACGGTCCTATCCCCGTCTGGTACCCTAGCCGTGAGGGAATACCACTACCCTCCATACCTTGCCTTTGCTTCTTTGGACAATCCTAATAAGGTGTCCTATCCCTTCCAAAAGGATAACTACCAGCCTTCTTCTTCCCTATTCTCCACTCATAACCTCCCACCAATGAGGTTTCATCTTTCATTAACCAAACAACTATTTGAGCCTTCCTCTCATCGTCTATCCTATAGGTACCTACCAGTCCTCCTCCTTCTTGAACCAACTTCTGGTCCGACTAATGTCCAAGTTCCTTGAAGTGGTTTTCCATCCTTATCTATCTTAGAAAGATCATCTATACGCGGAGGGGAAACTCAAAATGAGAGAGAGGAAGAAATTCAAAATGGAGAATTCGAAAGATATAGATATGGCTATTGGGGATTATGCTTTTCTTTCAAAAACTTTTCTCTTAAAAGACATGTTTTTGAAAATACTCCCTTCAAAAATATTCTTAGAAAATAGTTTTTCTAAAATTTTTATCTGTTCTGGTAACCTTAAGCTCTGATACCACGTGTAACACCCCACATCCGCTAAGGTCACTCACAAGGGAATGCCTTAGTTTTAGTGGAGTATTTTTAGTGAGTATAGAACAGAAAAATTACAACAGGACAGATATAAGTCATACTTGAAAATTTAAAACATCATTTTCATTAACAAAACATGTTTGGTTACATCACAAAACCATAACAAGAGTCAAGTACATAATATCCATCCTGATAAAATAGAAGTACATAATCCCACTACATAGATAATAGCCAAAATAGAAAAGATAAACCGAGCTTTACTTCTACGGTCCAAGCCCCAAAAGATAGATATAGCGGTCTGGTCCAAGCCCACTAGTGCTAGGCCCACTCTGATAACCTGAGGGTTGGGAAAAAGATAAACAACAACGGGGTCAGACATAAGTCTGAGTGAGTCCTATAACCCTAACAATACAATTATTAAAGTAATTAGGGTATGATATAAACAAGATACGGTACCTCTGGGGATAATGACTACACTAAGTAGCCAACAAAACACAGGATGTACTACGATAACCGAAACAACGTATTTATCCACCCAAGGATAATTACTAGCTTACACCACCCCAGACCTACCCACCCAAGGGTAATTCCTACACTGCACCACACCAGTTCTACCCACCAAGAGTAATTCCTACTTAAAGGTTGATCCCACTTAAAGACTTAGAAAATATAACTAGTAGTTTCTGGTACTTCTAGCTGACCACGTAGGTGCCGTCTGCCCCTACCTCCACTAGGTGTACCTAGTAATCTTATCCAGTAGTTTCGTGTACCCCTACATAGGTGTCGTCTGCCCCTATCTTTACTAGGTGTACCTACTACTCCCAAGCGATCGGCTCCCTAACGTAGATACCCGTGCTGGCCCCACAGTGGGGTGTATCACTCCCCTAAAGTGGCAACCAATTCTATCAACAGTGCACGGCTTTATATCTACACGATGCAACAACGACTTATCTACCAGCCCGGGCCCACACACGCATATGAAACCCGTTGGACTTGCGTTGCCACCGCTACCCCGTTTTGGCCTCTTATAATCAAGCCCAATATGCGTGTCCCGTCACTCGACATGGGTCGAGCCCACAAAGATACGTTTGGGATATTGGTTGAAATGGGCCCCCACAAGCTACTACTTAAGCTTGTCATTTAATCTAGTGCATCCCACTTAACCTCTTTTTATAATCATGCCCCCTTACACGTTAAGGTTTGGTTAAGTCATCTAATTCTATTTCAATTGCCACTTAAGGCGCCCACTAGATTTCCGCATGCCACCCAAGGCACTTACTTGATTCCCCCATGCCACCCAAGGCACTTACTTAACCCTTTAATCATGTTTAATTACATGTTCCACTTTGGTTAAGTATTCTAATCGTATTTTCTATTGCCACCCAAGGCAACCCACTAGTTTCCTCATGCCACCCAAGGCACCCCCACTAGTTACTACATGCCACCCAAGGCACCCACTTAACCCCTCATGTCCCACTACATGCTAATATGGTTAAGTGTTTCTTAATTAATTAAGACCGTGATCTCCCATAAAGACCTCCCACATTAGACTGGCTGTTATGACCGCCTGGTTAAGCCGGTAGAGTCCGGGCAGTCTTACGTCATAACAGAGTCTAACCTCGTGTCTTTACTTTAATCACATATTTAATTTATGGCTAAGACCTCCCACATTGGGCTAACATTTGTAGCAACTGGTTAAGCCGGTCGGGTCCGGGCAGTTTTACACTACAAATGAGTCCAACCTCGTGTCTTAGTCGATTAATTACACCTAATTAATCACCCCCATATTAATTATCCCTAATTAATATCAAGTTTTCCATAACATGGGTAGACCTAACTCAATAGGTAAATTCCCATGGGGTAGACCTAACTCAATAGGTAAATTCCCACTTATGGTAATTTATTTTTATGGTATGCTTAATCATACCCAACCATACTTTAATTAACATATTTACCAACCCCATCGTTTCCCCACGTAAATCGTTCTCATTTCATGAAATAACAAAGGGGAAGATCATCACAAATATCATGGGTTTAGCATACAACTTTGTCATGGGTTAAGAGGATGTCAACTTGCATATATGAGCATATATTAACCCAACCACATTTAACCCAAACTTGCACATTATCATACACATGTCTTGCATAACATGTTGAACTTGCATATAAGCATTCTCATAACTTGCATAACATGTTAAACATGCATTTAAGCCTACACATAACTTGCATAAGCATTCACATACTTGCATGGGCATTCATATACTTGTATAAGCATTCACATACTTGCATATCACATTAAGCTCGCATTTAAGCATATACATAACTTGCATAACATCATGCACATAACTTGCATAATCTCATAAACTTAACTTGCATAACACCATGCACATAACTTGCATACCCTCATACACATAACTTGCATATGAACTTGCATAACAACATGCACATAACTTACATAACATCATGCACATAACTTGCATAACATGTTGAGCTTGCATGTAAGCATAACTTGCATAATATGTCGAACTTGCATATATGACTTGCATCTTAAAGGAGGGTAAACATACATAGCATATAAAGGTGTCATCTAGCATATGTATACACCACATTTAAAAGGGGTAAATTTGCATGTCATGATTTATGCATAATACCAAACACTTAGCATGCATAAAACCACCTACTTATCATGCATAAAATCAAATACTTATTATGCATAAACCCATCACTTAACTTGCATAAACCCAAACACTTAACATGCATAAAACCCAATACTTAGTATGCATACAAGCAAATACTTAGCATGCATAACATCAAATACTTAGCATGCATAACACCAAATACTTAGCATGCATAACATCAAATACTTAGCATGCATAACACCAAATACTTAGCATGCATAACACCAACTACTTAGCATGCATAAAATCACATGCATAACTTGCATATCATGTTACATATAACTTGCATATATTCTCACATATAGTTTGCATAACAGGTTACATATGCATAAATGTTCAACATAGTGTTTTGCATCATAAAACATGGCCTTAAACTTGCATTTAACATAAAACTTGCAAATCACATATCATACAAACTTGCATAAACACATTTATCCACAAACATAGTCATGTCTTATCACATCCTACCATAATCAATTTAACAATTGATTATTAAAGCCATAGAAACTCACCAAAACTAAGATTAGCAAACTCATGAAGTAAAACTAGTTGCCAAATATGAAGAAGAAGATGATTAGGGGTTGATTAGATTGCAACTCTCTTCATTGATTTGTGGAGGCCATGATCAAGTTTCATTTTGCCATAGTTTAGTTACAAGATCTAATTATGAATGAATTAGGGTAGGGTTAGGGTCTTATTTATAGGATTAGGTAGTGTTTTAGGCCCTTAGATTAACCCTAGATTAGTTTAGGTCCGCCAGATTTAAGAAATCTCTAGAACCCAGCCCTCCAAGCCAGCCTAAAACCCAACCTGGTGCACCCAGGTTTCTGGACGCCGCGCCCCTGTCGAAAGGCAAGTCGACACCCCTGTCGACAGGCCTGTCGACAGCCCTGTCGACATGGGTAGGGCGGGAAGCTTCCCGCCTGGCCCTCTGCTGGCTCCATTTTGAAATCTGAATTTAAATTCTTAAATCTGTTTTAAGCTTTAATTTTTCTGCAAACTTCATTGGGCCATAATCGGGCCATACGGACTCCGATTCTCGAAAACTCGGACTCTACTTCGCGTATTTTTCCGAGACGAACGCAATGACGCAGCCCATTACCCCCAATTCTCACCTCTGAGATTATTTATTCTGTAATTAGTGAATTTTAGCATTAACTAAAATTCAGGGTGTTACATCTTCCCTGCCATCGACTCCGCCTACACGTGTAGCACCTCCACCCTTGACGCCGACCCTCCAGACCGCCGCCATCGCCTGGAAAACAATGAAGACCCAAACCCGCCTCCACCTCGATTTCTCCCCCTACACACTACCGGACACCACGAAACTGCCACCGATGGAAAGGCCTCGCCACCCCACTTCATCGACCATCAGTCCCCGACGGTAATACGCCACCAGTAGCCGTCAAAACCACAAAACCCATCCGGCACTTTTCACAAACAACCGAAAACTGAGTCCTCCGTTCAACTCAAAATCCCAACCACCACAGTCAAGATTAGCACCTCCGACCAACGGGAAAAATCTCCCTCTCCTCGTCCTCTACAACATTACCATTGGTTCCAACAACAATCGTCAACCCAAATTGCCCAAAAACCCCTAAAAACAAAACTGATTTTCACGGAAATTGGTGATTTCTGGCCAACTCCGGCGACCGTTGGTCATGGAATTTTGTGTGGAGGTCGGCCTCGTTTGGATCTACAATTTTGCTTCGTGTTCCATTGGCAAATTCTTGACGGACTGTGAGGAATAAATTATTTTGCAAATGAGGACTTTTCTGCAAATGTGATGGACGAAAATTGGAGATGGCTGAAATTTCTGGTTTGTAGGTGTTTATATAGTATGGGAAAATTATATTTTAAGTTGATGTGATGTGTGATGACGACTGACGATATTTATTTCGTGTCTATCGCAATTTCTGAATGTTGTTTACTGTCCCTACGCTCACATACAAACTCCGTTCGCAGCGTAACTTGACGCCATGGTATAATTTGACGTTACGGTCCTAATGAAACTTGTTTCGTCGAACTCTGAGTCCGTTTGCTCAAACGGCGCTCGTTCACGTCCAATTGGTCGTTTTATTTGCATTTAATTTTGCCACGCTCACAGAATAACCCCGATTTGCGTGCAGCTTGAAAATCTAGCAATAATTTTCCATTGCGATCCCAACAAAATTTGTTTCGTCGCAAACGGAGGTCGTTTGAATAAAGTCCCTTTTAAACGGTCCAATTTGAATTAAAATAAATCAATTTTAAAATACTTCAATATAATAAAAATAAAATATTGCAATTGGCCATGCACGACCAGAATTTGATATAGATTCAAGATAAAATAACTCGGGTTGAAAACCAAGTCAGTTCGATATTTAAAATATTTAAAAACCCTTAAATTTATAAAATAAATCAATATAATATATAAAGGAATTCCATAGAGACCTTTTCAAAATTTTATTTGGACATAAAACAAAATCTATGCTATGAAAATTTGAATTTTCTCTTCCATTAGAAAAATATCGTCAAATAGATTCTAACGTTTCATGTTTCGAGAAAATCCGGCTTATTTTGGGCCCTGTACAGCCAATTAAAGTTCAAATCGCCATATTACGAACTGCCGCGCCGCTGCAGCTCGATTTAAAATTAAATTATAACTATATATATTCAATCGTCGTTAAGTAAACAAAACCGTCAATATAATTCAGTATAAACCATACTAAACTATTTCAAACTGCCCGTACACATTATGTTGCCAACATAACATTTTCCGACAGTTTTGGAAATTAAAATATTATTTTATTATTTATTTAAATAATATATTCAAAAGAAAATCATTAAATTCAAATATTTAAATTCAAATCAGTATTTTAAATAGTAAAATAAATTAAATAATTACATAGAAAAATACAGGTCGTTACACGACAATTATTGTTTAAGGACCAATTCAATGTCAACAAATTCAAGTTTTTGTCTAGGAAGTTTAAATTTAAAATAGCCAATCAGGAAATGAAAACTTAGTTTCAGAAAAACAGTACAACAAAGACTAAGTCCAGATTTTAAGCCATGCTAAAGCTCTAGAAAGTATGAATTGTTCAATCTAAATCAAATTCCAGAAATCACCAAGGAAAAATACCATGTTTTTCTTAATCAACATTTTTAAGGGAGGAAGTCAGATAGATTCAAAGTCAAGATTCACACACAAGTTTGAAGATTTCAAATTCCAGAAATCACGCTAATTCAAAGCCAAAGACCAAGACTTAAGCAATATACTTTCAGGCTTTAAATCAAAGAAATATCAAGAAGTAACAGATCAATTCAAATCTAAACCTATTTCTTTAGCATATACCAGACCCAAGTCGTATATTGAAATCAGAGAATATTTAGGATTTCTAATCCTATAAATATCCACCGATTCATCACAGGCAATCCATCCAAGTTCTAGCACTAATTCAAAACCGAATCTCAAATTAAAATTCATACCAGAAAAGGAGGAAGCTTGGATCAAAAATTCAACATCAAATCGAAGAGGATAGCCACTGAATAACTCGATATCATCACACGAGAAAGCAGCAGCCTCAGATTGAAAGAGAATCGAAACCCTAAAGTCAATTGCAACTTTAGTCTTCAATTTCAAGGAAGAAGCAAACCCTAGATCACAAAGCAAAGCCGCCACCGCCATTTTTTTCAGAGAGTAACAAAAGTGATCAAGCTCAAGTAAAAGGGGTGAAGCAAGGAAAAATATGGCTGTCCAAGTTATAAAAGGATAAGGGCAAAAAGGAGTTTATTAAAACTAGGGTTTAGTTTTTTAAAAGGGGTTTTTAAATTGTTTTTTTATTTCGTTTTTAAATTCAAGTTGTAATCGAATTAGAGTTTTCTAGTTTGTCTCTAAAACTAGGGAGACGAATTATGGGATTTGTAATTCGGGGAAATCTGGTTTCGGGTATAGAAACCAGTGCAGGGTTTTGAGCGTAGGGTTAAGAACAGTTGGGAGCGAGAGCGTCGCGAGTTTACAGGGGATTGTAAGCATAGAGATTGTTTTAACTCCTAGTAGAAACCTTGGGGAATGCAGCAGTAGGCAGGGTTTTGCTGAAGCTGGGTATATCTGTGTGTTATTTATTTTCTGCATTTATTCTGATTATTATCTGTGCTGTGATTATTTAATCACTCTGTGAAAATCTGCGATAAACCCTATTCACCCTGCTTTAGGGTTAATTTGGATCCTACAAGTGGTATCAGAGTAGGTATTTTTTATTTTATTTTAACTCTAGAGTCATGAATTTGTCTAATAACGCTTTTTCTTAGGGTCAGTCCATGGCTAGGCCACCAATGTTTAACGGAACTGATTATGCATATTGGAAAGCTTGGATAAAAATTTATTTGAGTTCAGTCGATTATGATGTGTGGGATATTATTGAAACGGGTTATAGATCTCCCACTGTTGTTGTTAGTGGTGTTGAAATTCCTGAATCAAAAGACAGGTAGGACGCTAACGATAAAAAATTATTTTCAACTAATGCCAAAGCACTGAATGCTTTAATCTGTGCTCTTGATAAAACAGAATTTAATCTAATTTCTCATTGTGAAACTGCACAGGAAATATGGCATACGTTGGAGGTCACACACGAAGGTACATCTCAAGTGAAGGAATCTCGTCTCGTTCTACTCAGCAACGAATATGAAAATTTCTCTATGCAAAAAGACGAAGATATAAAAGAGATGTATGGACGCTTCTCATCACTAGTCTACAAGGCAAAAGCTCTTGGCAAAACCTATACGGAAGTGGAATTGATCAGAAAAATATTGAGAGTGCTACCGATGAATTTTGAAGCAAATGTTACGGCGATTCAAGAGTCAAAAGATCTGAATAAAATAAGCATGGAGGAGTTGATTGGAAATCTCATCACTTACGACATGGAGTTAAAAGCAAGAGAAGAATGAAAGAATTCCGAATCAAAGAAAAAGATGATCGCTCTAAATAAT
Source organism: Allium sativum (assembly GCA_030737875.1). Taxonomy (NCBI): domain Eukaryota; kingdom Viridiplantae; phylum Streptophyta; class Magnoliopsida; order Asparagales; family Amaryllidaceae; genus Allium; species Allium sativum. Next base: position 106,409,962 of record CM060909.1, read on the forward strand.
GATGTTGGAAGTGACGATGAAGATTCCGCTGAAGAGCTAGCCATGGTTTTGAGAAAGTGGGCCAAAGGAAATTACAAGCCACGAAAGAAGAATTCAAAAACCGACAAGTCCGAAAGTTCAGATAGCTCAAACGATGAATTGTTTTGCTACAATTGCAAGAAACCCGGACATATCAAACCAAATTGCCCACAGCTCAAAAATGAGAAGAAGAAGTTCAAAAGAAGGAAGAAGGCTTTTGCTGCTACATGGGATGACGAGGAAGGAGAAGAAGTTTCTGAAAGTATTGAAGAAGAAGCTAATTTGTGTCTTATGGCTCAATCTGATTCGGAAGGTAATGAAGAGGATTCTAGTGAGGTATCAAATTTTACCTATAAAGAATTAATTTTAATGTGTCACGACCTCACAAAAACCGTTGATTCTCTTGAACTAAAAGTTAAGAAATTGAAATCTTATAGGTCAAAACTAGTTCAATAAAATAACAGTTTAGAAAGAAAGCTTGAAAAAGTTAAGAATTCACCGTTTTCAAAATGCGAAAAATGTCAATTTTTGAGTAATGATCCTTTGAAATTCAAAACTAATTTTGAATTACTCAAAAGTGAAAACGTAAATTTGAAAAACGAAAATTGTGATTTTGAGAAGGAAATTGAAAAGCTTAGAGAATCTAAAAAACCTGATTTTGAAAAGCGAAAACAATTTGAAATTGAAATTTCTAAGTCCAATGCTAAAATCAAAGCACTTGAAAACGAAAATTTGGTTTTGAAACAAACTGATGCTGAAAAGAGGAAAATCGCTATTAATCGTTGCTCAAATTTAATGAAAGAAAATAGCGATCTTAAATTTAAAATTCAACGACTTGAGTCAACTTTGACTAAATTTTCTAAAGGAGAGAAATCGTTGAATATGTTGTTAAAAAACCAATTTTTTGTTCAGAATAAAAAGGGACTTGGCTTTGGATCTGATCAAGTTGAAAAACAAAATTCTAATGATTTTAAAAATTCTTTAAATGGTTTTAAAAACGATCAATTTGAAATTTTGAAATCTAATAATTTCAAAGGGTTTTAAAATCATGAACGATATGAAAACTCGTTTAGAAACAATTCAATTAAACGAATTTGGATTCCAAAAATTAACAAAATGAATTTGAATAAATCTAAACGAATTTGGGTTCAAAAGGGTATGCTAGTGGATAGTAATGGATTGTTATATAAATGAGTTTGGGTACCAAAATGTGTAAACGAAGATAAGAGTGGTAAAACAATATTTATTAGACCACTCGATCCTATAAACATTTAGGTACCGTGAGAGGCTAAGGAACAACTATGCTTAACTGAGATAAAATTCAAAATTGATTCATATTATCAAATTATTTGGAGTTCCTTAGCCATAGATTCAGAGTTGGAGATTCATTGGATCACATCGATTATAGTAAGACAGGTATGATCTCTAAACTCGTATTGTCATTTCAATTCTTTTTAAGTTTAATTTCCTTTTCTAGTTTTTATTCTTTTATCTTCTTTATTTTTTTTCTTGGCTGATTTTGAAATCATTTATTATTGATTGTTGAATTTCCTAGATTATAAAAAAAATTGATTTTTTTAAGTGATTTCAAATAATTATCTTCAGATTTGATCGTTGAATGTTTCGTGTACTTGTTTAAAAATTCTCAGAAAAAGTTTCACATGTGATTCTTGCTTTGAAAATGATCTTGTGTTGCTCTGATAAGGAAATTGATTTAATTCGTTTGAATATCTTGATGACTGGACGATGAGTTGAAAAATCAGTAATTAAATATCTTCAATTCCATAGACAATTTGAATATAAGTTGTTTTTAAAATTGTCTAGGAACAATCAGCATTAGAAATATTGGATAATTTCACATTCTACTGATTGATTTTTGAAAATTATTTTAAACCTGCATTGATATTTTCAAAAACTCCTCTTGAAATTGATATTTTCTTTTTATAATCATTTTTTATTATTTATTCAAAAATTGAAATTATTGATTAATTTGAACCATTTTGTGACTCATCAAAATTATTAATAGATTTATGAAACTGTGATGATTTATGACTATGGTATAATTCATAATTAGAGGAGATGTTATTTTAAATCTCATGATGATTGGACAGATTTTATAATATCTTTGAATTAGAGCTTATTTCACGACCATCTTCTATATCTACCATAATTCTGTCATTCATTGTGGTTTTATTTAATTTGGGGAGCTCTAATTATTCTTGGAATTAAAAATAATAATAATAATAATAATAATAATAATTTATCCTTGGTATCCACTCCCATTTAAAAGTCCTCGCGGTTATGCATGGGTGAATTACCTTAATCTCTACGTGCTTCCATTCTCACTTAAAAGACCTTTGGGCTGTGCATGGATGGAACTCATCAGAGAGGATAAAGTTATGTTACTACTAACCCCATTTAAAAGACCTTTGGGCTATGCGTGGTTAGGAAGTGCTTAACACATTTTTGAGCATATTTAAAATATTTAAAATTCGTATTCTAATATTCAATTTTATCGAACTCTCCTTATTCAATAAAATCCGTAGTAAATCCATTCATTCTGAAAGTGAAAATTTTGCTTCTGATTTAAAGATTATTATGATTTTTGTTTGATTAAATCGGTTTTTATGATATATATTCCCTCTCTTAATTTGAATTTATATTTATAGTCTATATTCATCACTATTTCAATTTCTATTATCCTTTTGATGATAACAAAAGGGGGAGAATGGTCAAGCTTTTGATTGATGAGTATTTAATTCAAAAATATTTTAAGATTGGAAATTAAACATCTAAAGGGAGAATAGTCAATTGGATATCATCATTAATATTTTCCACATATATAGTGGGAGTTCAGTTTTAGGGGGAGCATACAAATAGGGGGAGTAATATATCTCACGTTCAAACACATTCAAAATCTTTTATTTGTTTGTCATCATCAAAAGGGGGAGATTGTTGTATATAACAGTGTTGTATACACAATTATATGATTTTTGTTTGATGATAACAACCAAATAAATATTATTTTAAATGTGTTTGTTACTGTACTGTTATATTTATAGATCATAGATAGGAGTATAATATTTATATTTAAATAGAATACGACTGTACAGACATTCATATATTCATACAGTGTTTTATTTAAATTAAATATTATACTTCAAACATTCAAACAGTACAACTATTTATAACTCCACTATATACAATTCAAATATTTTTGAATATTTCTGACATGACACATTTAACACATCACAGAAATTGTACTATTAAATATTCAAACAAAATAAACATATTGAATTGAACAACAAAATATATTTTATATCAATCACATCTGTTTAATACAAATGACAGTATAATTTTTAATCACGTCTACAAACACTCTCATATACAGAAATTCCTCACTTATACAATCACTTTTATTCACTGACTCATATACACGCTGTATTCTCTATCTTCTGTCACTCCATCCTTCACAGCTTCCAGCTATCAGTCCGGTCATCTTCATATCTGTCACATACAGAAGAACACACACAGTAGACTGCAACAAAAAAAAATTAGAGCAAATAAAAATTTATTTGCCTCATAATTACGGTGTGTTTCTCATCATTTTTGTAGACATGGTCTGAGATGGAGGGACAGAAAATCGGTCTGATGGCTGCATACACACACGTGTATAGATATACACGTGTGCACTGCCACGCCAATCAGTATGCATCTGAGGAGTAGCCACAAGGACCTTCTCGACTCAGTGCAAATCAATGTACAAATGGTCGAGCCAAAAGAGCAAATAAAAAATAAAAAGCCAAAAATGGTCGAAACAGTTCACATGATTTAACGCAGCAACTGAAGTCATGAATAAATATAACCAAAAAGTTTCAGATCAAAGCTCAGGTTTCAGTTTCAGGAGAAAGCATGGTGTACAAGTGTTGTCAGCATATACATGGATGTCTACATACTAGAAAACATGGAGTTTATAAATGGCAGAACAAAATCATGGCAGATCACACTCAAACCAGCAAAAGCATAAAGAAAACAGTGACACAAGTTCAAGTGATAACATACAACAACGGGGACATAATAGTGCACAGGCACAAGGCCAATAGCACAAAATCAAAGAGTACACCATTCAGGTTTAAATATACAAGCCGAGATGACACAGTAAGGAAATAAATTAGTGCAGTTTTAACAAGAAAAAGCAATACTCATCAGTACTACTCGAGCAACAATAGACCAACAAGAATGCAACTAATAATCTCAAGGATACAAGTGCATAAACATGTATGGTAAAAGGAAGATTTGCAAGTACTGGTCATCGTGCAGCAATTTTTTTAAAGGGAGTTTTAGCACAAAATGTTATACTGGTCAAGGCTAAAATCTGCTCGGGTACAATTGCACTGCAGCATTAACAAAATAGAAAAGCACTTCATAGCATATACAAGAGCTAATGGTCATGTCAACATATAGAAATACAAAGACATGGCTGCCCAAAGTCAATGGAAACACAATGGACCATTCAGACTCGACCAAGTAAAGCAACATACATGAATGAAGCAGCAAGAAACAGTGGAGCATGAGCACATTAATGTACATGAAGGTGCAATAGTTCTTAAGTCAGATTTATATAGTTAAGCATGCACACAGGTCCATAATTATGCAAGTAAGAACAACACAATTCAAATTGACATGTACAAGTGAAGATTAAATATGCAAACAACACAAAAATGATATTCCAAGTGCACTAAGGGGTCAAGCAAGAAGCAAGGGAGACACAAATAAACAAAGCACAACATATATATCAAGTGAAATATCTGCTTAGCATCATTTCTTATTTTTGGGGCAAGACAAAACCAGTATGTTTAAAAAAAAATCAACAAGCATCACAGTGGCAAGCTAAAGGTCGTGGCAAATCAAAGTATAGCATCTGCTTAATCTATTCAAAGGGAAATAGCAACTGTTCTTATCTTATTATTTCAAGGCAAAGGATTTAGAAAAGGTCAGATTGAAAATTTCAAAGAGAAAGTAAAATCAAAGTTCCAGAAAAAGAGTTCAAGTCTGATTACAGAAAAATATATATACGGCAATTATTCTTTAAGGACCAATTCAAAGTCAACAAATTCAATTTTTTTCTAGGAAGTTTAAATTTAAAATAGCCAATCAGGAAATGAAAACTTAGTTTCAGAAAAACAGTACAACAAAGACTAAGTCCAGATTTTAAGCCATGCTAAAGCTCTAGAAAGTTTGAATTGTTCAATCTAAATCAAATTCCAGAAATCACAAAGGAAAAATACCATGTTTTTCTTAATCAACATTTTTAAGGAAGGAAGTCAGACAGATTCAAAGTCAAGATTCACACGCAAGTTTGAAGATTTCAAATTCCAGAAATCACGCTAATTCAAAGCCAAAGACCAAGACTTAAGCAATATACTTTTAGGCTTTAAATCAAAGAAATATCCAGAAGTAACAGATCAATTCAAAGTTAAACCTAATTCTTTAGCATATATCAGACCCAAGTCGTATATTGAAATCAGAGAATATTTAGGATTTCTAATCCTATAAATATCCACCGATTCATCACAGGCAATCCATCCAAGTTCTAGCACTAATTCAAAACTGAATCTCAAATTAAAATTCATACCAGAAAAGGAGGAAGCTTGGATCGAAAATTAAACATCAAATCGAAGTGGATAGCCACTGAATAACTCGAGATCATCACACGAGAAAGCAGCAGCCTCATATTGAAAGAGAATCGAAACCCTAAAGTAAATTGCAACTTTAATCTTCAATTTCAAGGAAGAAGTAAACCCTAGATCACAAAGCAAAGCAGCCACCGCCATTTTTTTCAGAGAGTAACAAAAGTGATCGAGCTCAAGTAAAAGGGGTGAATCAAGGAAAAATATGGCCGGCCAAGTTATAAAAGGATAAGGGAAAAAAGGAGTTTATTAAAACTAGGGTTTAGTTTTTTAAAGGGGGTTTTTAAATTGTTTTTTTATTTTGTTTTTAAATTCAAGTTGTAATCGAATTGGAGTTTTCTAGTTTGTCTCTATAACTAGGGAGACGAATTACGAGATTTGTAATTCGGGGAAATCTGGTTTCGGGGATAGAAACCAGTGCAGGGTTTTGAGCGTAGGGTTAAGAACAGTTGGGAGCGAGTGTCGCGAGTGTACAGGGGATTGTAAGCGTAGAGATTGTTTTAACTCCTAGTAGAAACCTTGGGGAATGCAGCAGTAGGCAGGGTTTTGCTAAAGCTGGGTATATCTGTGTGTTATTTATTTTTCGCATTTATTCTGATTATTATCTGTGCTGTGATTATTTAATTACTCTATGAAAATCTGCGATAAACCCTATTCACCCCCCTCTATGGTTAATTTAGATCCTACACGTTTAAAACAAATCATTTTTATACTATTATAGTGTAAAGTTTATGAAAACAACTTCAAATATTTATGTATCAATCATAGACGACATACTGCCCCATCCCACTATGTCGCCATACTAGGCTCTACAATCAAAACCCAAATGTCACATATTGTAAGTTCGATTTCCATCTGTGAACCAAGGCAAGGGAACATCCTTACTGCTTCGAGACGCTCTAGCCCGTCCATCAGGATCAGAGCACGAGCGACCTTTGGATCGTTAGGGTCGGTCCACTCGATGTGGATTGAAATGCCTGAACCATGCATTTCCCCGCCCTATAGGGCGTAAGTCTGGTCAGTACGTCGACCAGGTCATCCATCGGCCTATATGACCGATGTATCCGAGGCGCCTCGCTATCCATCATCCACATAAGTAAAACGTCTGGGCATGCAAAACCCAGACACCACTCCTAGCTAGAAGGAAACGCATGTCCTCCTTGATGTCCTCTCCCGTTTCTGGTTCACACCGGGGTGTGAGGCTCGCGAATTAACGCTATACACAAAGCTATGCTATATTAAAGCCGTGCTTTGATCATTAACTACAAGACTCTGCTTTTCAACAGAATCCTTGATCCTTTGCATCTCAGCATGCCATACAGGCAATTCACGCTATGCAACTGATGTCTATCAATCACACAGAATGAAATCCGATGTTAGACACACATCCTTTTACAAGTTCATTCTGAGTCTGAACGAAACCAGAGGCACCTTATTCCTCATCCCATATGTCCAATACATGAGAGAGGTCCTCGCATATCCCGTAGATCTCCAAGTACGTCTGGACGATCACCACTTATTACCTTGTCTTGGGTGTACAGCCCAATCAAGACATCAGTAATCATCCAAACGATGTGAAGACCTCCGGTCTTCAACCACCGTCTTCATCGTCGACTCATCGCCGATTCAGTTATTCAGAATGGGATAAACCCTATCTGTCTGAATAACTCGCGTATATAATAAACAAGTGCTATAAAAACACAACATACGCCTCATTCCAGTTTTGAATATTCTTTTATTTAAATATTCATATCCTTTGGGAAAGGTTCCCATTAATTTTATCAAAGATAAATTCTTTAAATTTATTCTTTAATCTTCCTTTGGATATCAATTCAAACCAAATTATGGTTTATCCAAATTAGTCGGGATTAGCGAACCTTACCGAAGTAGTCATTTGTTTAATTTCACAATCCCAACCTATTCATCCCGTGAAGCAAAACTGGTAATATTTTATATCTAACACCACGGTGTTATCGGTAAAATTAATTACCATTTCACGTTCAAATCTAATTAAAGATTTAACTATCGCTTAGAGCAAAACTGGTGATACTCCATTCTCGATCATTTCTTGAATTTGATAATTTTAGTTATTAGATTCACATTTCAATCTAATTAAAGATTCATTAAAACTCCACTTAGTTTTAATCTTCCCAAAAATCAATATTAATGATTATATAACTTGGGAAATCATATCCTGTCTTTAATTGGGTTAAAGAGCCAATGTCATTTAAAACACGGTTCACGATAAACCCAAAATCCCATTCCATTTTATTCTAATTACTAGATATAACTGGAAATTCTAATAAACTTATTTAAAAGATTTATTCTTTTCACATGGGGTTTAAGAACAGTGTTATTGAAGACCCCATCTCATTCCATTGTTAATCGGGTTAAAGAACAAGTGTTATTTAAAACACCGTTCACGATAAATCCAAAATCCAATTTGATATTAAATACAAGGCTCTGAATAGAAAATATATCGGCTTATATTCAATATCAAATTCTCAAATCAACAAATATCGTATTGGAATAACGATATATACATACATACATATATATATATATATATATATCTTCCAAATTCCTCCACAATATCCGTATAATCACGTAATTCCATATCGAAATATTCCGAAGATAATTTCGATTCAAATCCATTCCAATTCATATAGTGGAAATTCTAGTTATGTTAAAACCATTTCAAATCCAATTTATTTATTTAAAAATACTGGATTATAATTCTAGTTCATAACTAGTTCATTTCAATAAAAATATATGTTTATCTTTTCAAATATAGAATTTTTCATTCTAATTCTTTCCAAATCATTTATTATGATTTTACACAAATTATTAATATTTTTAATAATTTTATTAAGGCCCGTACAGTTGATTTCCATAAACGGCCATCGAATTGCACTTACAACGACCTTTTTCAAATTTGTTTTGGACACAATTCCAAATCACACCGTTAGATTTCAAATTTCTTGTATTCAACTAGAAAGCTCTTTTCGATACGAACCCAACGGTTCCAGTTTCAGGAGAATCTGACGGTCGGATCTCCCGTAATGTCCATTCGATGTCAATGGTCGAAATTCGCGAACTACCGCGGCGCGGCGTGTTCTATTCAGGCCATTAAATAAATATAATATATATATTATATATATTTCGTCGATTTCCATTTAAAACGTATTTTATAAATCATTTATAAATTCGTTTTAAAACGATTTCAACATCATATTCGATTTTAAATCAAAATTGAATATTCCATATCATCAATATATAATTGATTGTATTTTCAAAACATTAGATTTTGAAATCACTTCCTTTTCGATATTCATTATAAAAATGAATAAAATCGATATAAATATCGTTCACGTCAAAATGGCATTAATCTAATCAACACGGCTTCATATATATTAATATCTCTGTGTCCAATCAAAGTGGACATCAAAATCAGATTTGGATTCTTTTCTGAATATTATTTTAAAATATTCATTATTTTAAAATATTTGTTATTTTAAAATATTCCTTCTTTCTGAACAGAAATCAAACACAGTCAATTACCATATAATGTGATTTATATGGATTTCATACAGCACATGTGCATAACAGCAATGATAAATAATCAATCATCATCCAGAGTGCACTACACAACTGCATAAGCATTAAATATAAATAATTCATGCTTACACAGTCTGTCAACCAAATGATTGACATACCACTAAACAATTGGGATTAATGTATGTCAAATATCATCCCAACACCCGTGTGGGGTTTCAATCAACAAACACAGATTTTATTTGTGCCGTTGGGCGATGTGTAAAATTTATCGTCCCAATCAATATCAGTCAAATGGGTGTACATAAACAAATCTTTTGATTTGTAAATGAATATTTACTTTATTTATATACGCGTTAAAAATTATATTTTTAATGATGAAATATTTTATTTCAACACATGAATATTTTATACAGTCCATTTCACATCACACACAATTTTCACAACACAATCAAATCAAACAAGTCGTCCATGGTCTGTGGATGACGGTGTCGGGTGATGCTAAGCACTGTCTGCATCCTAGTATATATTTTAACTAGAAAATAAAATTAAAGTGAGAAGTTCTCACCTTTGGTATCCACTCCTCCATTCTTTTCTGAATTTCAGAACAATGTTGATTTGCCTGAAATTCCAACGCAATCTTCTTCACGCTGTTCATAGTAAAAATCACATTTTTATTTCAATTCTAAAAATTATATTTTTACTTCGCTACAAATTATATTTTTATAATGCTACTTTCTATATAAAGATTATATTTTTATAATGCAACTTTCTATATAAAGATTATATTTTTACTCTAATGTCATGCGTATAAAAAATCACAATTTTATTCGCTACTCATGTAAAAATCATCTTTTTAGTTTGCTACACATATGAAAATTATATTTTTACCATGCTAATATATATATATAAAGATGGCACTTTAATCATATCACTATATATATAAAAATCAATTTTTTATACTATAACTATATAAATAAAAATCTTATTTTTATCCTATAACTATATAGATAAAAAATCATACTTTTAACAATGTCATAATATATATAAATTGGGTTTTTTATAATTTTAAAACCTATTTACATTAAATAAATAGAAATAAATAATAAAATAAAAACAAGAGAAGCTTACTGACAGGTTTGGAGGGGGTATGGCGGCGCCGAGTTGGTCGGTGTCCCTTCTGTCGGCGGCAGCGGTCTGTTCTGGCCTGAAGTATGGCGTTTTAGGTTAATAGCGGGGCGATAGTGCGGTTTGGATCTTCGGCGGTGGAGGATCGGAAGTCACGGGGTCCGGCGAGGTCGGTGCTGGCCGGGGGGAGCTCGCGCACGGTGGCGGCGACGGTGAATCCAAAGGAGGCGGCAGCGCGTTGAAATCGAGGGCGACGAGTTCAGAAGCAAATGGGGCGCGGGTTTTCCAATTTTGACCGTGTATTAGTTTAACTAGGGTTTAGAAAATCTAGGGTATTTATATTAATTATTAATTACCATTTAATTCCTATAATTTTTGTTTATCAATCTTAACTCCAAATCACACCGAACGACTGTCGCCCCAAGCTAAATACCCCCATTCCTAACACAATGGGATATATTTCATAAGCCAGTTTGGCTATCTCGATCAGCTTTTATTAAAATTAAAATATAAATTAATTTAATGTTCAAAATTGATTTCAACGTACATTTCAATTTACTAGGGCCACATATAGACTCGAAAAATTCCAGAAAAATAAATCTAGCTTTGTTTTGACCATACGGTCTTAACAAAACTAATTTCGTCAAATTTAGAGACTGTTAGAAAAATGGTCAATTTCTGGTCGATCCAACTCAACTGAAATTGATAAAACACGTTTTCTTTTGCCACGCTTACATATTGATTTAAAAAATTATGGAAATTAGAATCTAGTAATAATTTGACATCCCGGATCCAACAAAAGTGGTTTTATCGAAAACGGAGGTCGTTTGCAAAATGACTATTTTTAAGGGCTATATTCCATAGCGACTATTCTGAATCTTCAACTGGACATAACATTTTATTCCCGCTATGAAATTTGGATTTTTCAGATTAGTTGGAAAGATATTTTCAAATAGATTCTAATATTTTTGGTTTCACTAAAATCCGATTTATTTTGAATCCTGAACATTCATTTGAAATTTGAAATCGAATTTCCAAACTACCGCGCCATTTCCAATTCTTTTTATAATTAAAATAAATATTTATATTCTAATTTTGAATTAAATAAATTTGTACATTCTAATTCTATTCAAAATTAGTTTCTTGTTGTTATTATTTAAAATAAATCATTTTAAATATTCAAAATTCATTAAAATTGCTAAAATAAATTTTTTAAATCGATTCTGATTTTCCGGGTTATTACATTATCTGAACATAACTCAATTGGATATATTTTTAATTTACTTAAAACCCAATCTAATTCCATTTTCCACTCAAGTTTCATATTCGATTTCGAATATAATTTCATAAACCCCACTTATCCATTGCCCAAATTTCGATTCAAAACAAGTTAACTAATTATTCATTAAATTAGTTAATTCTATTCAATAATTGAAAATCTGATTTTTGTTTCAAAAATCACTTCACCTACTCCACTTGAGTTCATATTTATTCTATATCTCAATTCTGTATTTTTCTGATAGAAATTCGGATTTTATCTGCATAAAATCCTTTTATTTATTTAAATAAACCGTTATGGTTTTTAAACGATTATGGCGTTGTTTTTTTGTAAATTTGATTTTGACATAACTCAAAATCTATTAGAAGAAATCCAGAATTTTCTCTTCCATTAGAAAACTATTATCAAATCGGGCCCAACGGTTCTTGTTTCAAAGAATTCCGACTTAAATTGAGTATTATATACTCAATTGAAGTTCGAAACGCCAATTTACGAACTACCATGTTGTGGTGAGTTCGTTTTAATTATATTTATATATATAAACATTAAAATTTCGTTTATAAATAAATTTCACTTCTATTTCTGTATATTTTAAATATATATTAGATCTACTTTCCAAATTTAACTTAACATTTCAATTTTTCTAAATTGTCGATTTTTCCGTTGTTCAGTTATTATTTTTTTACACTCAATCTTATATATATTATTCCAATTTCCTTTGGAGATGAATTATTTTATAAAATTAATAAAAATCGAATTCTAATTATAAATCCTTTGGATTTATTTCAGTTCCATTCAAATCCGAATTCTAAAATAAATTACGTCGTTCCCATTTAGGAACGATTTCAAATCCTATTTTCAATTTCACACTTGAATTTAAACCTCTAAATTATCTATTGATAATTTATTTCACTAGATTTATAAATATCGTTTATAAATCCAACTTCCTTATTTTATATAATAAAACAAGTTCCATTTCAAAATCTGTTTGAAAACCAAAATTTTATTTTGGAATATTCTATTATGACTTATATATATAACACATAATTCACTTTCATATTTGATTTTTAGTTCTGTCTAATATGATTCCAATATCTTTATGAAAAATATTTTATTTAAATAAATTAGATCTAATTGAGTTCAAATTATTAATCCATACAGATTTATTTTTAGTTCAATTTACAATCTGAACATCAGAATAAATTTCATCGTTTACTTCTTTAAAATGATTCCCCATTTCTATTTTTAAATTCACATAAATATTCAAATTATCAAATGGTTATTTTTTTCTGCTTCATTTATAAACATCGTTTATAAATTCATTTCAATTCCCTGATTATCCATTGAAAATCATTCCATTTTATTTGTAAACGTCGTTTATAAATTTACTTCAATTTCCTGTATTATTTATTTTATAAACATCGTTTATTAATTCAGTACTTGTTTTATTTATTCAAAACAAGTTAATACATTTATAGCTTATTTTAAACAATCAAACCACCCATTTATCAATCAACACATCGTATATGATTATATATATATATATATATATATATATATATATGAAAACAAACAATAATAAATTTTGAGGAATCCAGTTGGATTCCTCCAACCTGTTTTCTTGCATCCACAAACATTAGCCAACATAAATAATACCCATCCTGCTTCGAGGCAGGATATCGCGGTATCGAAGTTCATCCACTATCATATTGTTGGGAGCATAGGGTCATCCGCTAATGATACCGTGGGCACCCGCTAATGGTGCTGCGAGAAATAACCAACCACCAATATATATATATATATATATATATATATATATATATATATAATAGCCACAAACACCAAGCCTAAATAACTAATATATATTTAAAATAGCCATAGTAATATTTAAACGTAATCAAACAACCAATCAATATTTTTAACGATAAAAAATAAATTTTAATATAAAATCCGAGTTATGTTTACTCACCGTGATTTTCCTTATTTGTCAAATATCCAGCTTCCTGAATTATCTAAATCTCTAGCTGACTCAGAAAAATCTCTAACCAATCCCAGCTCGTATATTTCGCAATCCAATGTGACAATCCCTACTCAATTCATTCGATAAACATAAAATTATTATATTTTTATTTAACTAATAAAAAGATATCTTTGTTTGATCTAATATATTCTTATTGAGCTGATATTTTTCCATGGTTTGATTAATAGTACCGGCAAAATATTTGGGTGATGTATTTCAACGAATAATTATTTTTAAACATTTAAAAGTTACTAATTAACCAAATCTGAGCGAGATTAAATCAATTTGATTTTATTTATTGGTTAAACTAATATTAATTAAACTAAACTAATATAATAATTAAATTTTTTAAATCTCGAAATAACATATACCTTACTCCATTTACTGCTGCCTTTTCAGTTACTGTCGTGACTTGTCTTCCCCCTTTCTCTCTTTAACCATCTACACTGTCTCTCCATAAACTGTATGAACATATTTTTTTCTTCTAATCACGGTTCAAACAATAATCCCCTAAGTTCACCCATCTTGCCCGCATCTTCTCCCTCAAACAAATAAACGCAATCTGGCCTTAATTCCAGTCATTCCAACACTTCAGTTCCATCAGTTTTTTTATAGTCCAAACTTCTTTAATTCGACGGTCCATAAACACTGTAACACACCGTATCTCTGTTAACACTAATGTTCACAAATTAAAGAATAACTAATCTCAGACATGAGAATTAAGGGAAACGGGTTGCGCCATTATGTTCGTCTCGGAATTCTGGTTGAGATAGAGTCTGAGTTTGCGTGAATTGGACTTCGTATGAAGAAGTTATGGCCATCGGAAGTGTCAAAAAATTCAAAATAGATTTCAGAAAATTCAAATTTCGGAGTCAGACAGGCTAGGCGGGAAAATTCCCGCCAGGGCCAGGTCGACCATAGGGTCGACATGCCCCCCCCCCACGGGCATATTTGTTTTATGACCAGTTGATGACTAGATGCCGACTCATTAGGGTTTCTGATATGCTCTGATTGGCTGGGATTAATTCTGGGTTGATCGGACGGCTTAAACTAATCCTAAACTCTATAAAAACACCTCTAGACTCAAACCCTAAAAATCAAAACAAAATTAGATTTATGGCCTCCATGCCGCCACCTAGCAACTCAGCATAGTCGCCACCAATTCGAGAGGAAGAAAGCTAATCTAATTCAATTCTTTTCAACTTTAACAACGAATCTTCTTCAAGGGAAAGCTATTACAACTTCAAAACTCAGAATTTAGAACTCAAGACCTTCTTTGAGTTGTGAGTTCGGTAATATTAATAAAATAATTAGCAAATTAATTGGATTGAGTTATGATGTGGATTATTTGGATATGATGTGAAATATTGACCGCATGTTATAATTATGTTGTAAAATTGTGATGAATTGTATGATGTTATGTTGTGATCATCTATATTGTAAAGTTATGATGCTATCATCCATGTTGTAGTTCTATGATTGGCTTATGTATAATCGAATCACCATGTTGTTCATATGCTAGTTTGGGTATGATGATTCATATGATAAATCATAAGTATGTATGCAAGTTTAGATTTTTATTAAGACATGAATCATATGCAAGTTGGG
The DNA here is from genome assembly GCA_030737875.1 of Allium sativum. NCBI lineage: Eukaryota > Viridiplantae > Streptophyta > Magnoliopsida > Asparagales > Amaryllidaceae > Allium > Allium sativum. The sequence continues at coordinate 106,425,260 of CM060909.1, forward strand.
GAAAATTATATGTATAACCTTATGTGCTTCATGACATCTATTTTAGATATAAAGTTAGGCTATGACATGTGTGAGTTATATGCCAAATTCTACATGCTAGTTTACATGTTTAGATGTAAGTTTATACCATTGTTATGTTGCATAAATCACATATGCAAGTTTATTTGAATACATGTGTTTGAATATGAATCATGTTATGCAAGTTTGTGGTTACTGCCTATGCAAGTTTACACCTTTAGATGTAGATCTACGACATACATGATTTATGCAAGTTTGTGACCAATATCCCAACAAGTTCACACCTTTAGATTTGGGTCTATGACATATGTAGTTTTATGCACATTGTAACTTTGGCCTATGCAAGTTTTAGATGTAGAACATCATTCACACATGCAAGTTCACCCCTTATGTTTAGATCTAGTTTTAATTATATGTATGTTGTGATGTTTTCTCTTTATTCCATGAGTTAGACTATTCGAGTCTAATCTATATTTTATGTTAAACGAACAAACGTACAATGTGGGGTAAAAGGAGATAATATTAAAAGATTTAATTGGCATAGATGCCTTAAAAGGTATAAAATAAATTTGTGATGAAAATTGGTATGATTTTACATACCATAAATAGATGGACATAATTGAGTCAATTATGGCCATAGTTAAATTTGGAATTAATTGATAATTTGAATAGGGAAAGTAATACAAATTGGGGAATGATTAATTAGGAGTAATTAATCGTCTAAGACACGAGGTTAGGCTCTTTTGTGGTGTAAGACTGCCCGGACCCGCCCGGCAAATCCAGCTGCCACAAATGCCAGTCTAATTTGGGAGGTCTTAGGCATAAATTAAATACGTAACAATTGTAAAGACACGAGGTTAGGCTCTTTTGTGGTGTAAGACTGCCCGGACCCGCCCGGCAAATCCAGCTGCCACAAATGCCAGTCTAATGTGAGAGGTCTTTATGAGGTTATGTTCTTAATGAATTAAGAAACACTTAACCAGATAAACAAGTAGTGGGACATGAGGGGGTTAAGTGGGTGCCTTGGGTGGCATATGGAATCTAGTGGGTGCCTTGGGTGGCATTTGAAATACGATTAGAAATACTTAACCAAAATTTGAAACATGTAAGTAAACATGAATAAGAAGTGGGCTAAGTGGGATATACTAGAGGGGGCCAATCTTAGGTGGATAGCTTGTGTCTAGTAATGGGGGCCCATTTCAACCAGTAACCCATAAGTATCTTTTGTGGGCTCGACCCAAGTCGAGGACGGGGCACGCATACTAGGCTTGACTGTAAGAGGCCAAACCGGGTTAGCGGTGGCAACGCAAGTCCAACGAGTTCATATGTGTGTGTGGACCCGAGCTGGTAGGTAAGACGTTGTTGCATCGTGTAGGTATATGTCGTGCATTATTTGTGATATCGGGTTGCCACTTTGGGGAGTGATACACCCCACTGTGGGGCCAGCACGGGTATCTACGAGTTAGGGAGCCGATCGCTTGGGGTAGTGGGTACAGCTAGTGGAGATAGGGGTAGGCGGCACCTATGAAGGCAGCTAGGGGTGCACGAAATTACCATTATCATTATTTAAGTTTGTAGGCAAGATCAACCTTAGAGGTGGCTAGTGGTGGTGCAGTATAGAAATTATCTTATAGTGTTGGTGTAGTTTAGTAATTATCTTATAGTGGTTTAGGTGCGCTTTAACGATATTGTAACACCCCACCTCCATTAAGGTCACTCACAAAGGGAATGCCTTAACTTTGATGGAGCGTTTTAGTAGACAGAACAGAAATTTACAAGACAGATAAAACAGTACTTAAAAAATTAATAACTTTATTACAACAGAAACCGAAGTAAGTTTGGTTACATCTTTTCAAATCACAATATCAGAATTCAAGTACAAAAGCCTTCATAATGCATAGTTTTTAAAATCATAATCCCCAACATAAACTGCCATGGAAAGATAGAGCCAAGACCAAGCGGTACTTCAAGCAGAGAAAATCCGAATCAAGCTCCTATACTTCCACCCTAAAAAACCTGGGGGGGAGGAGGGAAACGAAAGAAAAGGGGCGAAAACAAGCAAGGTCAGACATAAAGTTTGGCAAGTCCAGTGACTTTCAGCATATGAACAGATAATAATATCATGACATGAAAATAAAGCTGGATAAGAGACAACAACAACAAGAGTAACTGGTATACTTAAGCTAAACAGAAGAAACAAAATGATATAGCCCAAGTTATGATTCTTACTTATATTTTACTTCTCTGTACTAATACTAGTATAACAGGATTAGGCGTTACCCTAATGTCCAAACTGAAACATAAATGGAACATAATAATCTATACAGGAACAGAATGCCAGTAATGGGCCTTTACCACCCCAACAGACAGAAGGTACATAAACGGAATCAGAGACGGAAACAGAATAATTCCTACAGAAACAGAATGTTAGAATTAGGTGTATACTAGTAAATGGGCTTTTACCACCCAAACAGACGGTACCATGCAGAAACAGACAGGTGTTACCACCCAACAGAAACAGATGGTACTCCAACGGAAACAGACAGAACTAAGTGTACCCTAAATCTACCCCAAGCGATTGGATCCCTAATACATAAATACACTGTGCCAGCTCCACAGAAGGGTGTATCACTCCCCAAAGTGGCAACCTTTAAATGACACAGACCTATTTACAGATGTCACAGCGTCTTACATCCTTAGAGGCAGACCGGGATCCATGCATGCACATGACCCGGTTGGAACGCACCATCAACACCCCTCGCCATTATCAGAATGAACCACTTATAATTAGTTCAGTAAGCGTGCCCGGACCCTACCTACTGTTGGGTCATAGTTTTGATACCAGAAAGGGTTACTGACTAATATGGGTCCCAAACAACAGATGACACAAGTATTTTCCCTCCTAACCTTGTGTCCCCAAACTAACAGATTTCAGATTAACTTGTTTACAAGTTTTAGGCCTACAGAGTTCAGAATCAACTAGTTCACAGACCAGAAAATCAAGTCAACAGGTTTTTAGACTAACAGATCAGATGTATAGTTTTAACAGACTTACAGATTGTCTAACTTTGTATTGGGCCTACAGATTCACGAAACAGGTTTATTAATTCATCAGTCCAGTTGGTTTAGCCTTATCTACCTAACACGTTTTAGACATCATATTTATCTCAGATTTGCATTAATTAAATATTAATGCGCAGACCTCTCATATTAGGTCGGTAGCTTGTGGCCGCTGGATAAGCCGGGCGGTTCCGGGCAGACTTCTGCCACAAACCAGACCTAACCTCGTGTCTAAGCATATTTTAGTTATGCCTACGACCTCTCACAATAGACTAGCAATTTGCGGTTGCTGGTTAAGCCGGTTGGGTCCGGGCAGGCTTCTACCGCAAACATGAGTCTAACCTCGTGTCTCAGCATTTTTATTTTAACCAATTTATTCCATTACAAATTATACAAATATCAGACTAATTATGTCAATTTAACAGATTTGACTTCTTTTCAAGTCGCAGCAGATTAAACAAATTAACATGTTTTACACAAATTACAATCATTCAGCTTTTCAACAGATTTAACAAATTTAGCAGCTTAGGCGGTTCAACAGATTTAGCAGATTAGGCGACTCAATAGATTTAGCAGATTAGGCAAAATTAGCAGATTAGGCGATTCAACATATGTAACAGTTTAGGCAATTCAACAGATTAAACAGGTAACAGGTTTAGCAGATTAGGAAAATTTAACATAATAAGCAGATAACAGTTTTAGCCGATTTAAACATTCCTTAAAGTCCTATTCACATATCTTGCCTAATTCATAAGGTAAGCCTAAACTTATATGCCCACATTATGGTCATAATCCACCATATAACATATGTCCCAATTTTTAGTTAAACTTGCATAGTTCAGAATATTCTCCAAAAACCTTACATATAAATTATGCCAAATATAGCCATTGATTACAATGCATGTCACATATCCCAAAACCCCCCCTTACTTAGGTGTATTCACACTTAATAATTATCCAATCTTAATATGGATCTTTACACCTAAGTTAAATGCAAATTAATTCTCTTTTTTCCAAATTTCATACTATAATATATATAGTATGTCCAGATCTAGATCTTGAATTACAACTTGTACTATGCATCCAAATCAATTACATGTTCACAGTTAAACTTTACGCCACAAATCCCAAGTCATATGTTAAATACACCTTATGTTTTAAATACAATATGCCCAATTATATATCTCAGATTTATGTTCTAAGTTCAACCTATGTTCTTTATGTTCTAAGTCACAATAATCCTCTTCTTCCAAGTCATAGATCGTCTTATATAATATGCCTCTAATTTATGTCCAAAATTACAACATGTGTTATATCCTCAAATTAGTTACAAATCAATTATTCCCAAATATACCTCATTCAATATTCTTCCCAAATTTAGTGTTTATGCGTTCATCTCTTATGAGATCTGGTTCAGGCTCGTGTTAGCCTGGTTATCAAACAAAAAGAAAGAAAGGAGGAAGAAATACAGAACAAACAGAATAATAAAACAGAGAAACATATCTGATAAATAGAAAACGGGCATAATCTCAGATTCGGTTTTATAATTGTAAAGATCATGATTAAAATTCATATCGGAAAATAACTGCACTTGCCTTGATTGGATTATAGAAGAAGAGTTGCAGTAGTTCTCTTCTAATCTTATTCAGATTTGGAAGAAAATGCACTAGTTCTAGTTTTGATCCCAACAGGGTAGCGACGCCATTATTTTATTTATTTATTATAGAGGCAGAGTATAGGCAGAACGAAATTGTGTGGAGAGAAAGTGAGGTTTGGGGGTGTTTTTATAGGAGAATAGGGTGATTTAGAGCCTCCAGATCAGTCCAGAAGTCATCAGAACCACCCAGCTCGAAGACAGGTCATCCACCCACTCAGAAGAAGACACGTCATCACAGAACACTCCATAATTATTTGCTGGATCGGTATGGGCGCACTTGGCAGGTGCGCCAGTGTATTTTTGTACTAGCGCACTTCACAAGTGCGCCAGTGTATTCTGGCCTTTTTCCGGTTTTTCTGCCTAACTTCGTTCGTCCATATCTTCTCCATACGTTATCCGTTTTACGCAAACTCGGACTCTATCTCAAGTAGAATTTCGAGATGAACGCAATAGAGCAACCCGTTTCCCTTTATTATTCTCCTAAAAATTAAGTATATTTTAATTTGTTACTTATACGTTCACCGAAAATACGGGGTGTTACATTCTCCCCTCCTTAAAGGATTTCGTCCCCGAAATCTTTAAGTTAAGAAAAATGTGTCCTACCATCCAATCATCCATCTACTCAACCATCATGCACAAGCATCCATTGTCCTTAGAAAACTTCTAATGTTGTATGAACATATGCAAAAGTGTGTGTATAAGTCTCTTATCTAATGCAAAGATCAGGCGGTCTACTGATTCAGTTGACCTCCTCAATGCGAACCATGTTGGTGCCATGAGTCCAATTATTTATGCAAGAAATCCTATTTGATACGCTTCATTTCTATATGAGTGCACAACCACTCATTCATATGCAACATCCATGTGCTGAGTCACCCATTTTGCATCCATAAAAAAAATGCACACACATCCATATGCAGTATGAGAGTGTTTTTGAGCCGATCTAGTGCCTAGTGTGTGTATATGCATCCACAAGCAATCACTAGCAACCACTTGCATCCACTTGCAACCATCAAACATAACATGTCTCAAACGCATGTTTACGCCAATTAGTTTCTACCTAAAGGTCGAAGGATAAAGTCGAGTGATAGAAGCAAGTATAAAACTAAAGCTAGGTTCCCATTAGACATTGGTTTAAGAGAATAACTTCTAAGTATCAACCCCGAAGACCGAAATCAACATCAGATTAATACTCAGAGAATCACTCCCATTAAACAAATGCCCAACTGGAAACCTATTTCACATTTTGAGTAAAAACTCCTATCCTTTTCAGAAACCTACAGACTACTGATACAGATCAGATTACCAAATGATTCTTAGGAAACTAAGCATGATAAAAACTCAGAATGTATGCATCACGCCCAACACAGATGCCCTCAAACGCCAACTTATTACAAACAGATGAGTCGTAACCCTCATCGGGTCACGGGAACAGAAACAAGACTAGTATTAAAGTGCAGAGTTTCAATTACAAAATCAGAATGCCAGAATCAGAAAGAGTTTTTAACTCCTCAATCAGATAAGGAAATTAAAACTTCTACATAAATTTTCTTATTTCTACCCTATCTACCAGTCACTTGAGCATTCGCCTGTCCTCCAGAAGTGGGTTCTGCCATCTGCCCTTGCCCCCGTTTCTTTGGCAGTCCCTTGTGAAGTGCCCCATTTCTCCACAGTTGAAGCAAGTGCCCTTCCTTTTTCTGCAATCCTTGTTTAGATGGTCGAGCTTCCACAAGTAAAGCACTTCTTCTCTTTCTTATCTTCAGTCTTCTCATCCTTCATTTGTGTTTCCTTTTCGGGCCCCGCCTTCTTATTCTGTGGTCCTTCAAGCTTTTCCTCTTTCTTTTTTACTTTCGGCTTCCTCTTCATGCATTAACACCATGTCCACCAATTTTTCGAAGGTTGCCCCCATAGGAATGTGGGACATCACCAATCCATGTAGCGGCTCATTCAAACCTTTAGCAAACCTTAGTGCCTTCTTATGCGGTGTATTTACCAATTCTAAGCCGAATCTTGCCAATTGATTAAACTTGTTGACGTACTCTCTCACTGGTAAATCCCCCTGCTTTAACGCTAAGAACCTTTCTACGTATAGACTCTCTTCCGCTCGTGAGAGAAATTTCATCTCGAACCTATGCCTGAAATCCATCCATCTCTCTACCGGACGCTCTCCATTTGTGACCTCCCACCAAAAAGAAGATTCGTCCTTAAGCAACCATACCGCCAACTGTACCTTTTGATTATCGTCCACCTCAAAGATAATGAACAAATCCTCAGTTTCTTTGAGGCAGTTCCTTGCTTCCACGAAGGATTCAGTTCCATTAAAGTTCTTCCCACCCATGGCTCGAAAGTCTCTACATATCTTCGGGAAAGTATTCACGCGCGGAGGAGGAGGAACCACTGCAGCTGGGGGAGGAGTGACGTTTGTGGGGCCTGCATCATTAGCCCTAGCTTCTAGGTACCTCCAGAACCAGCCGGGTATCGGTACGCCCTACGGAAGGTTAAGATCCCCAGACATGCTGAAACGAAAGAAAAAGGAAAGATTCAAAAAAAAAGGATAGAAAGATAGGCTATGGCTTTGGGGATTATGTTTTTCAAAATAAACTCTACTTTTGAAAATACTTCCTTTTTAAAAACCTTTTTGAAAATAGTTTTCCAAAACTTTTTAATCAAATCCAGTAACATTCAGCTCTGATACCAAGTGTAACACCCCACCTCCGTTAAGGTCACTCACAAAGGGAATGCCTTAACTTTGATGGAGCATTTTAGTAGACAGAACAGAAATTTACAAGACAGATAAAACAATACTTGAAAAATTAATAACTTTATTACAACAGAAACCGAAGTAAGTTTGGTTACATCTTTTCAAATCACAATATCAGAATTCAAGTACAAAATATCAGCCTTGTACAAAAGCCTTCATAATGCATAGTTTTTAAATTCATAATCCCCAACATAAACTGCCATGGAAAGATAGAGCCAAGGCCAAGCGGTACTTCAAGCAGAGAAAATCCGAATCAAGCTCCTATACTTCCACCCTAAAAAACCTGGGGGGGGGGGGGGGGGAATGAAAGAAAAGGGGCGAAAACAAGCAAGGTCAGACATAAAGTCTGGCAAGTCCAGTGACTTTCAGCATATGAACATATAATAATATCATGACATGAAAATAAAGCTGGATAAGAGACAACAGCAACAAGAGTAACTGGTATACTTAAGCTAAACAGAAGAAACAGAATGATATAGCCCAAGTTATGCTTCTTACTTATATTTGACTTCTCTGCACTAATACTAGTATAACAGGATTAGGCGTTACCCTAATGTCCAAACTGAAACAGAAACGGAACAGAATAATCTATACAGGAACAGAATGCCAGTAATGGGCCTTTACCACCCCAACAGACAGAAGGTACATAAACGGAACCAGAGACGAAAACAGAATAATCCCTAAAGAAACAGAATGTTAGAATTAGGTGTACATTAGTAAATGGGCCTTTACCACCCCAACAGATGGTACCATGCAGAAACAGATAGGTGTTACCACCCAACAGAAACAGATGGTACCCCAACGGAAACAGACAGAACTAAGTGTACCCTAAATCTACCCCAAGCGATCGGCTCCCTAATACATAAATACCCTGTGCCAGCTCCACAGAATGGTGTATCACTCCCCAAAGTGGCAACCTTTAAATGACACAGACCTATTTACAGATGTCACGGCGTCTTACATCCTCAAAGGCAGACCGAGATCCATGCACGCACATGACCCGGTTGGAACGCACCATCAACAACCCTCGCCATTATCAGAATGAACCACTTATAATTAGTTCAGTAAGCATGCCCGGACCTTACCTACTGTTGGGTCATAGTTTTGATACCAGAAAGGGTTACTGACTAATACGGGTCCCAAACAACAGATGACACAAGTATTTTCCCTCCTAACCTTGTGTCCCCAGACTAACAGATTTCAGATTAACTTGTTTACAAGTTTTAGTCCTACAGAGTTCAGAATCAACTAGTTCACAGACCAGAAAATCAAGTCAACAGGTTTTCAGACTAACGGATCAGATGTATAGTTTTAACAGACTTACAGATTGTCTAACTTTGTATTTGGCCTACAGATTCACGAAACAGGTTTATTAATTCATCAGTCCAGTTGGTTTAGCCTTATCTACCTAACACGTTTTAGACATCATATTTATCTCAGATTTGCATTAATTAAATATTAATGCGCAGACCTCTCACATTAGGTCGGTAACTTGTGGCCGCTGGATAAGCCGGGCGGTTCCGGGCAGACTTCTGCCACAAGCCAGCCCTAACCTCGTGTCTAAGCATATTTTAGTTATGCCTACGACCTCTCACATTAGACTAGCAATTTGCGGTTGCTGGTTAAGCCGGTTGGGTCCGGGCAGGCTTCTACCGCAAACATGAGTCTAACCTCGTGTCTCAGCATTTTTATTTTAACCAATTTATTCCATTACAAATTATACAAATATCAGACTAATTATGTCAATTTAACAGATTTGACTTCTTTTCAAGTCACAGCAGATTAAACAAATTAACATGTTTTACACAAATTACAATCATTCAGCTTTTCAACAGATTTAACAAATTTAGCAGCTTAGGCGGTTCAACAGATTTAGCAGATTAGGCGACTCAATAGATTTAGCAGATTAGGCAAAATTAGCAGATTAGGCGATTCAACATATGTAACAGTTTAGGCAATTCAACAGATTAAACAGGTAACATGTTTAGCAGATTAGGAAAATTTAACATAATAAGCAGATAACAGTTTTAGCCGATTTAAACATTCCTTAAAGTCCTATTCACATATCTTGCCTAATTCATAAGGTAAGCCTAAACTTATATGCCCACATTATGGTCATAATCCACCATATAACATATGTCCCAATTTTTAGTTAAACTTGCATAGTTCAGAATATTCTCCAAAAACCTTACATATAAATTATGCCAAATATAGCCATTGATTACAATGCATGTCACATATCCCAAAACCCCCCCTTACTTAGGTTTATTCACACTTAATAATTATCCAATCTTAATATGGATCTTTACACCTAAGTTAAATGCAAATTAATTCTCTTTTTTCCAAATTTCATACTATAATATATATAGTATGTCCGGATCTAGATCTTGAATTACAACTTGTACTATGCATCTAAATCAATTACATGTTCACAGTTAAACTTTACGCTACAATTCCCAAGTCATATGTTAAATACACCTTATGTTTTAAATACAACATGCCCAATTATATATCTCAGATTTATGTTCTAAGTTCAACCTATGTTCTTTATGTTCTAAGTCACAATAATCCTCTCCTTCCAAGTCATAGATCGTCTTATACAATATGCCTCAAATTTATGTCCAGAATTACAACATGCGTTATATCCTCAAATTAGTTACAAATCAATTATGCCCAAATATGCCTCATTCAATATTCTTCCCAAATTTAGTGTTTATGTGTTCATCTCTTATGATATCTGGCTCAGGCTCCTGGTAGCCTGGCTATCAAACAAAAAGAAAGAAAGGAGGAAGAAATACAGAACAAACAGAATAATAAAACAGAGGAACATATCTGATAAATAGAAAAAGAGCATAATCTCAGATTCGGTTTTATAATTATGTCAAGATCATGATTAAAATTCATATCGGAAAATAACTGCACTTGCCTTGATTGGATTATAGAAGAAGAGTTGCAGTAGTTCTCTTTTAATCTTATTCAGATTTGGAAGAAGATGCACTAGTTCTAGTTTTGATCCCAACAGGGTAGCGACGCCATTATTTTATTTATTTATTATAGAGGCAGAGTATAGGCAGAATGAAATTGTGTGGAGAGAAAGTGAGGTTTGGGGGTGTTTTTATAGGAGAATAGGGTGATTTAGAGCCTCCAGATCAGTCCAGAAGTCATCAGAACCACCCAGCTCGAAGACAGGTCATCCAGCCACTCGGAAGAAGACACGTCATCACAGAACACTCCAGAATTCTGTGCTGAATCGGTATGGGCGCACTTGGCAGGTGCGCCAGTGTATTTTTGTACTGGCGCACTTCACAAGTGTGCCAGTGTATTTTTGTGCTGGCGCACTTCACAAGTGCGCCAGTGTATTCTGGCCTGTTTCCGGTTTTTCTGCCTAACTTCGTTCGTCCATATCTTCTTCATACGTTATCCGTTTTACACAAACTCGGACTCTATCTCAAGAAGAATTTCGAGACAAATGCAATGGCGCAACCCGTTTCCCTTAATTCTTCTCCTAAAAATTAAGTATATTTTAATTTGTTACTTATACGTTCACCGAAAATACGGGGTGTTACAAATATCGTTGTTCATCTTGTTTCCTTGTTTACTATGCCATACTCAATGGTTCATGGTCATTTCCTGATTTTCCAACTTATACCTTAGCCTAGTTACTTTGGTAATTATATTGTTAAAGTTATCGCACTCGCCAGACTTTATGTCTGACCCCCTTTGTTTCCTCCTCTTTCCTTCCTTCCCCCCAGGTGCTCAGGTTGGAACTAGCACCAGTGGAGCTTGATTTTGGATAGCCGTGCTTCTTGCTTTTAGAAGATTGCTTGGATCGCTGAAGTAAAGTTCAGCCTCTCTTTTATTTATGGCTATTTTGTATTGGTGATTATGTCTTTCAATTTATGTACTTTGAGTTGGTCAAGATGGATATTATGTACTTTGACTCAAGTTTTGATGATGTAATCAAACTTATGTATTTTCCGCTGCATTGAAATAAAGTTTTAAAGTTTTAGTACTGTTTATATCTGTCTTTTTGTTAAGTTTCTGTTCTATACACACTTAAAATGCTCCATGGAAGTTAATGCATTCCCTTTGTGAGTGACATTAATGGACGTGGGGTGTTACACGTGGTATCAGAGCTGAAGGTTTCCAGAACAGATATGAATTTTAAAAAGCTATTTTTCAAAAATAATTTTTATAAAGAAGTACCTTCAAAGGTATGTTTTAAGGAAAGTATTTTCAAGAGAAAAGCTTATTTTAGAAAGCATAACCCCAAGGGCCATATATCTTTCCTTCGGTTCTTTTGTATTGAATCTTTCCTTTTTCATTTCAGCATGTCTGAAGCATCTGAGATACCAGAGGGTGTTCATGTAACCGGTTGGTTTCGTCAATATCTCGAGGCTAGGGCCGCAACCGCAGGTCCAGCAAATGCTCCTCCTCCTTCTCCTCCTCGCGTCGATACTTTTGCTAAGATATGTAAGGACTTTCGGGCAATGAGTGGAAAACCTTTTCACGGGATGGAGACATTTGTTGAAGCTCGAAACTGGCAAAAGAGGTGGAAGAATTGTTTGGAATCTTTGAAGTGGAAGATGGAAGGAAGGTCTAGTTGGCTGCCTGGCTAATGAAGGAAGAGGCCTCGTTTTGGTGGGAGGTCACTAATGGAGAACGTCCAATTGATACATGGCCAGATTTTAAGCGGAGGTTTGAGGCGAAGTTTCTCCCACGGGCTGAAGAGAATCTCTACATGGAAAGGTTTCTAGCATTGAAGCAAGGGAATCTATCGGTGAAAGAATACGTCAACAAGTTCAACCAGTTGGCGAGATTTGGCTTGGACTTGGTGAATACTCCAGAAAAGAAGGCTCTAAGATTTGTTAAGGGTTTGAACGAGCCGCTTCATGGGTTAGCTATGACCCACATCCCTATGGAGGCTACCTTTGAGAGGCTAGTCGACATGGCGCTTATGCATGAAGAGGAGAAGGGCGCCAATGCTAATAAGGCACCCGAGAAGAAAGGGGATCAAAAGAAGCCGCAACAGCAACAACATAACAAGAAAGGTGGCAAAGGCAACAATGGTAAGTGTAACACCCCATGTCCGTTAAGGTCACTCACAAAGGGAATGCCTTAACTTTGATGGAGCATTTTAGTAAACAGAACAAAATATTACAAGACAGATATAAAAATAATACTTGAAAAACTTTATAACTTTATTGCAGCGGATAGAAATCAGTTTGGTTACAACTTTACCAAAAACTCAAGTTCATATATATCAGCCTTGTTCAAAAGCCATCAGAGTACAAAACTTTAAAATCATAATCCCCACCGAAGATGCCAGAAAAAGACAAGCCATACTTTAAGCCCTTCAAGCACTCCAAGCAGGAAGAAAGATCCGGATCAAGCTAGAGTATTCCCTCCTTGAAAACTTGGGGGGAAACGGAAGAAAATAGGCAAAAAAATATGGGTCAGACATAAAGTCTGGCAAGTCCAGTGACTTTCAGTTATGAACAGATAATAATGTCATGGCATGCAAATGAAACTGGATGAGAGATAACAGGAAACAGGAATAACATATGTACTTAGGTCAAACAGAAGAAACAGGATGATATTACTTTTCACTTCTCTGCACTAATACTAGTATAACAGGATTAGGTGTTACCCTAATGTCTAAACAGAAACAGAAACAGAATAATGGGCCTTTACCACCCTAATAGAAGGTACAGAAATATAATGCTAATAATGGGCCTTTACCACCCGAACAGAAAGTACAGAAACAGAATGCTAGTAATGGGCCTTTACCACCCGAACAGAGACAGAAACGGAAACAGAATAATCCCTACGGAAACAGAATGTTAGAATTAGGTATACACTAGTAAATGGGCCTTTACCACCCCAACAGACGGTACCACGCAGAAACAGACAGGTGTTACCACCCAACAGAAATAGACGGTACCCCACAGAATAGACAGAACTAAGTGTACCCTAAATCCTGCCCCACGCGATCGGCTCCCTAATACATAAATACCCTGTGCCAGCACCACAAAGGTTGTATCATTCCCTAAAGTGGCAACCTTTGAATGACACAGACCTATTTATAGATGTCACAGCGTCTTACATCCTCAGAGGCAGACCGGGATCCATGCACGCACATGACCCGGTTGGAACGCACCATCAACACCCCTCGCCATTATCAGAATGAACCTCTTATAATTAGTTCAGTAAGCGTGCCCGGACCCTACCTACTGTTGGGTCATAGTTTTGATACCAGAAAGGGTTACTGACTAATATGGGTCCCACACAACAGATGACACAAGTAATTACCCATCCTAACCTTGTGTCCCCAGACTAACAGATTTCAGATTAACTTGTTTACAAGTTTCAGGCATACAGAGTTCAGATTTACTAGTTCACAGATCAGACAATCAAGTTAACAAGTTTTCAGACTAACGGATCAGATGTACAGATTTAACAGACTTACAGATTGTCTAACTTTGTAATTGGGCCTACAGATTCACGAAACGGGTTTGTTAAATTCATTAGTCCAATTGGTTTAACCCTATCCACCCAACACGTTTTAGACATCATATTTATCCCAGATTTGCATTAATTAAATATTAATGCACAGACCTCTCACATTAGGTCGGTAGCTTGTGGCCGCGGGATATGCCGGGCGGTTCCGGGCAGACTTCTGCCACAAGCCAGACCTAACCTCGTGTCTAAGCATATTTTAGTTATGCCTACGACCTCTCACATTAGAGTGACAGTTTGCGGTCGCTGGTTAAGCCGGTTGGTTCCGGGCAGGCTTCTACCGCAAACAGAGTCTAACCTCGTGTCATAGCCACTTTATTCCATTACAGAAAATATCAGACTAATTATGTCCATTTAGCAGATTTAACCTCTTTAGAAGTTACGGCAGATTATCCAAAGTTCTATTAACATGTTTTTCTCAATTTTAGATCGAGCCTCCAAATTACAATTATTCAGCTTTCAATAGATTAAGCAATTCAACAGATTTAGCAGATAACAGATCTAGCAGATTAGGCAATATAACAGATCTAGCAGATTAGGCAATATAACAGATCTAGCAGATTAGGCAATATAACAGATCTAGTAGATTAGGCAATATAACAGATTCTAAACATTCCTTAAAGTTTCATTGACATATCTTGCAATTATAAATTATGTCTAAATTCACATGCCTAAATCATGGTCATGATTCATAATATAACATATGCCCAAATTTTAGCATGGTACAGAATATTCCCCAGAAACCCCAATCATGGTTCACATATAAGTTATGCCAAATATAGCCATTGATTTCAATGCATGTCACATATCCAAAAATCCCCATTTAGGTGTATTCACACTTAATAGTCATCAAATCTTAATTTAGATTTTTACACCTAAGTCATGTGAAAATTAATTCTCCTACTTCCAAATGACAGACTATCAGATTTAATATGCCCAGGTCTAGATCTTAAATTTACAACATATGTTCTTTATGTTCTAAATCACAATAATCCTCTTCTTCCAAGTCATAAATCGTCTTATACAATATGCCTCAAACTTATGTCCTGAAATACAACATGCGTTGTGTCCTCAAATCAATTACAAATCAATTATGCCTAAATATGTCTCATTCAATATTCTTCCCAAATTTAGCGTTTATGCGTTCATCTCTTATGAGATTTGGCTCAGGCTCGTGGTAGCCTGGCTATCAAACAAAAAGAAAGAAAGGAGGAAGAAATACAAAACAAACAGAATAACAAAACAAAGGAACAGATCTGATAAATAGAAAAAGGGCATAATCTCAGATTCAGTTTTATAATTATGTCAAGATCATGATTAAAATTCATATCGGAAAATAACTGCACTTGCCTTGGTTGGATTCTAGAAGAAGAGTTGCAGTTGTTCTATTTTAATCTAAATCAGAATTGGAAGAAGAAGAAGAAGCACAAGTCTTAGCTTAGGTTTCAGCAGAGCAGAGACGCCATTAATTTATTTTAATTAAGGTGGAGGCAGCATAACATTGCAATGGTTTGGTGTGGAGAGAAAGCTAGGTTTAGGGGTGTTTAAATAGGAGAATAGGGTAATTTAGAGCCTTCAGATCAGTCCAGAAGTCATCAGAACCACCCAGCTCGAAGACAGGTCATCCAGCCACTAAGAAGAAGACACGTCATCACAGAACACTCCAGAATTCTGTGCTGGATCGGTATGGGTGCACTTGGCAGGTGTGCCAGTGTATTTTTGTACCGGCGCACTTCACAAGTGCACCAGTGTATTCTGGCCTGTTTCCGGTTTTTCTACCTAACTTCGTTCGTCCATATCTTCTTCATACGGTATCCGTTTTACGCAAACTCGGACTCTATCTCAAGCAAAATTTCGAGACGAACGAAATCGCCCAACCCGTTTCCCTTAATTCTTCTCCTAAAAATTAAGTATACTTTAATTTGTTACTTATATGTTCATAGAAAATACGGTGTGTTACAGTAAGGGAAAGTAAAGATGCTTTAACTATGGGACGCCCGACCATCTAAGCAAAGATTGTAGGAAGAAAAAGAAGACTGGTTGTTTCCACTGTGGTGAGGCGGGAAATCTTATTAAGGACTTCCCAAAGAAAGGGCAGAGGGCAAGGTCTACCTCGGGAGGACAGGTGCAGGCTCTTTTGGCACCAGGGCAGGCAAGGGGACAAGTTCAGGCTCTCGTGGTCCCACCGCTGCAAGAACGAGGTAGAGCAATTTCCGTTGAAAGTTTAGTTTTTCTGTTTGATCATCCTGTCCGTACTTTATTCGATTCTGGCACATCACATTCGTTTATCTCTACATCATTATTTGAAACACTGCACCTAGATACTAGTCTAGTTACGGATCCCTTAGTAGTCTCAAATCCTGTTGGTGGTTCGGCTCATCTTTCTATGATTTGTCGGGATTTGAGAGTGTTTATCTTGGGCGTTAAGTTTGAATGCAACGCCTTTGTTCTGGGCTTCATGGGCTACGGTTTGATTCTAGGTATGGATTGGCTAACTAGATATGGGGCCATCCTAGATTGTGAAAGAAGGGTAGTTAGATTGTTGACTCGTTTGGGAAAAACCCTGGATATTCTTTGTGACCCTAGAGGTCCAGTAATCCTTAGCTACCTAGAATCCCTTGATGCATCCGATGATGATTTACATTATGTTCCCATAGTCCGTGAATATGTTGATGTCTTCGATGAGGTGAGGGGTTTACCCCCAAAACGTGAGATAGACTTTCGAATATATCTAGTAGATAATGCAAAGCCAGTAGCATTACCAGTGCGCCACATGGCTCCAAGAGAGAGAAGAGAACTCATTAAGCAAGTGAAATAATTGCTTGAGAAGGGATTCATCAGATGTAGTATATCGGAGTGGGGTGCTCCAGTAGTATTTGCCACGAAGGCAGATGGGTCCCTTAGACTTTGTGTGGACTATAGAGAAATTAATAAGCTTACTAAGAAGAATAGACACCCACTGCCGAGGATTGACGATCTCTTCGATCAGTTAGTTGGCGCCTCAGTGTTTTCGCAGTTGGACTTAGCCACGGGTTTCCATCAGTTGAGAGTGGCTGAGGATAGCATAGACAAGACTGCCTTTAGGACTCCAGACGGTTTCTTCAAGTGGCTTGTGATGCCCTTCGGTTTGACAAACGCCCCCGCATACTTTGTTGACTTGATGACTAGGGTGTTTAGGGAGTACCTTAATAAATTCGTGGTAGTCTTTGTGGACATCATCTTGATCTTTTATTAGAACGAAGAAGAGCATGCCCTACATCTTAGGGAAGTGTTGGAAACTCTTCGAGCGCATAGTCTTAAAGCTAAATTTTATAAATGTCACTTTTGGAGGAAGGAAGTGCGATTCTTAGGGAACGTGGTTTCCGAAGAAGGGATAGCCGTGGATCCTGCAAAGGTAGTGCCCATCCAAGATTGGAAGGTCCCTAAAAATGCTACCGAGGTGAGGAGTTTCTTAGGGTTGGCTGGCTACTATAGGAAGTTTATCAAAGACTTCGTAAAAATATCAGCCCATTAACACGCTTGACGAAGAAGAACTTAGTTTTCACATGGGACGTAGATTGTGATGATGCATTCCAACGTCTAAAAAGAGCTTTGACCACAGCCCCAGTCTTAGTGTTGCCAGATAGGAGTAAGCCATTTACCGTTTATACCGATGCTTGTAGGACAAGACTAGGCGAAGTTTTAATGCAAGAGGGAAGGGTAATAGCCTATGGTGGATGGCAGTTGAGAGTGCATGAGAGAAATTACCCTACACATGACCTAGAGTTGGCCGCTATTGTTTTCGCACTTAACTCTTGGCGTCATTATCTTCTTGGCGAGAAATTCGAATTATTCACTGACCACAAATCGCTAAAATACTTGTTCTCTCAGAAGGACTTGAACTTAAGGCAGCAAAGGTGGATGGAATTCTTAGCATCCTACGAGTTCGAGATAGCATATACCCCTGGCAAGGGTAATGTTGTGGCGGACGCCTTAAGTAGAAAAAGGTTGTCGTTGAGTCCGTTGTTTGTTGAGCGGTGAAGCTGAGAGTTCATCTCTACGTTTGACTTTAAACCTTCCGTTGACTTTGTACCCGGTTTCCTAGCATCCTTAGAGGTCAGACCTACGCTTTTGGGACGGATTGGCGAGGCACAACGAGATGACCCACAGTTGGTTGAGTTAGTAGAGAAGCTCAAAGGAGGGGAGTCATCAAGCCATCTCAGTAGATATACCCTAGATGATAATGGTTGGTTACGTAGGGACGGTAGAATTTGTGTACCATGAGACGAGAACTTGAGGAAGACCATTCTTGATGATGCACATCGTTCGAAGATGACCATCCATCCAGGCGGGGACAAGATGTACATGGACATGAGACGAGTTTACTTTTGGGCCGGTATAAAGAAGGACGTGGCCGAGTTTGTCGCTAGATGCTTGGTGTGCCAACAAGTAAAAGCAGAGCAAAAGAAGCCCGGTGGATTGCTTCACCCATTGGAGGTCCCACAATGGAAGTGGGAAAGTGTTTCGATGGACTTTGTTGACGGATTACCGAGAACGAGGAAGGGTAATACGGGGATTTGGGTCGTGGTAGATAGACTTACCAAGAGCACCCATTTCATTCCCATGAAAAGTAAGAGGACTGCTCCATGGTTAGCCTCCGTATACATTCGAGAAATAGTTCGTTTGCACGGTGTTCCTTCTAGCATAGTGAGTGACCGCGATCCTATCTTTACTAGCGAATTTTGGAAGAGCTTGCAAGAGGCGGTAGGGACTCAATTATGTTTGAGCACCGCATATCATCCTCAGACGGACGGCCAGACCGAATCGTATTCTAGAGGACCTATTGAGGTTGTGTGTCTTAGATTTCGGAGGTACATGGGAGGAACATCTTCTGTTTGTGGAGTTCGCATATAATAACAGCTTTCAGTCTAGCATTGGCATGGCACCGTTCGAGGCTCTTTATGGACGGCCGTGTCATTCGCCAACTTGTTGGTGGGAGTCTACAGATAAGATCTTACTTGGGCCCGATATGATTAGAGAGACTTCGAAAAAGATTGATTTGATTCGAAGGAGGATGAAGACGGCACAAGAAAGGCAGAAATCTTATGCGGACAAGAGGAGGACAAATCTTGAGTTTGATATTGGGGACATGGTCTTTGTCAAGGTGTCTCCATTATGGAACGTCATTCGCTTTGGGTCCGTTGGGAAGTTAGCTCCAAGGTTCGTAGGGTCGTTTCCTATTAAGGAGAGGATTGGGCAGATGGCGTATAGAGTGGAGTTGCCCGAGAGACTTAGTGGCGTACACGATGTATTCCATGTATCACATTTAAGGAAATTCTTGCACGAAACCGCGGAAGTAGTAGAGCCGAGCTTGCTTAGAGAGGTGGAGATAGAGCGTGATGCGACGATTCGACGAGCTCCTACGTGCATTCTTGGGTCGGAGATTAAGAAGTTGAGGAATCGAGAGGTCAAGCTAGTCAAAGTGCAATGGGGAGATGATGAGAGCAACGCTACTTGGGAGACGGAAGAGAAGATGCATTCATTATACCCTTTTCTTTTTGAGGGTATATCTTTTAATTTCTCCTTTATCGCTTACCTTGTACTTATCTTATCTTTAGTATGTCCTCTCGCTAGTACCTTTGACCTTTAGATAGGGTAGTCCTATGGTTGAAACATGTGTTTGTGACATGTTATGTATGATGGATGCATGTGGATGCAAGTGTTTGCTAGTGGTTGCTCGTGGATGCATATACACACACTTTAGGCACTAGATCGGCTCAGTCACTTCATATTGCATATTGCATATAAATGTGTGTGCATATTTAAGCTAATGGATGTATAATGGTTGTGCTATCATATGGATGCGACATTTTGGTGAATGGTTGTGCACGCATATAGAAGTAATATGTATCGATAGGATTCTTTCGCATACATAATGGACGCATGGCACTATCATGGTTTGCATTAAGGAGGTCAACTGAATCAGTAGACCGCCTGATTTTGCATTAGATAAGGAACATATACACACACTTCTTGCATATGTTCATACAGCATTAGGAATTTTATAAGGACAATGGATGCATGTGTTTGATGGTTGAGTAGATGGTTGTTTGGATGGTAGGATATGCATTCTCCTTATCTTGGAGATTACGGGGGCGAAATCCTTTAAGGAGGGGAGAATGTAACACCTCGTATTTCTGTTAACACTAATGTTCACAAATTAAAGAATAAATAATCTCAAACGTGAGAATTAAGGGAAACGGGTTGTGCCATTGTGTTCGTCTCGGAATTCTGGTTGAGATAGAGTCTGAGTTTGCGTGAATTGGACTTCGTATGAAGAAGTTATGGCCATCAGAAGTTTCAGAAAATTCAAAACAGATTTCATAAAATTCAAATTTCGGAGTCAGACAGGCTAGGCGAGAAAATTCCCGCCAGGGCCAGGTCGACCTGCCCTGACCAGGTCGACCATAGGGTCGACCTCCCCCCCCCTCCCCCTCTCGGGCATATTTGTTTTATGACCTGTTGATGACTAGATGCTGACTCATTAGGGTTTCTGATATGCTCTGATTGGCTGGGATTAATTCTGGGTTGATCGGACGGCTTAAACTAATCCTAAACTCTATAAAAACACCTCTAGACTCAAACCCTAAAATCAAAACAAAATTTGATTCATGGCCTCCATGCCATCACCTAGCAACTCAGCATAGCCGCCACCAATTAGAGAGGAAGAAAGCTAATCTAATTCAATTCTTTTCAACTTCAACAACGAATCTTCTTCAAGGGAAAGCTATTACAACTTCAGAACTCAGAATTCAGAACTCAAGACCTTCTTTGAGTTGTGAGTTCGATAATTTTAATAAAATAATTAGCAAATTAATTGGATTGAGTTATGATGTGGATTATTTGGATATGAAGTGAATTATTGACCGCATGTTATAATTATGTTGTAAAATTGTAATGAATTGTATGATGTTATGTTGTGATCATCTATATTGTAAAGTGATGATGCTATCATCCATGTTGTAGTTCTATGATTGGCTTATGTATAATCGAATCACCATGTTGTTCATATGCTAGTTTGGGTACGATGATTCATATGATAAATCATAAGTATGTATGCAAGTTTAGAATTTTATTAAGACATGAATCATATGCAAGTTGGGGAAAATTATATGTATAAC
Source organism: Allium sativum (assembly GCA_030737875.1). Taxonomy (NCBI): domain Eukaryota; kingdom Viridiplantae; phylum Streptophyta; class Magnoliopsida; order Asparagales; family Amaryllidaceae; genus Allium; species Allium sativum. The sequence goes on from CM060909.1 coordinate 106,446,435, forward strand.
CTTATATGCTTGATGACATCTATTTTAGTTCTAAAGTTAGGCTATGACATGTGTGAGTTATATGCCAAATTCTACATGCTAGTTTACATGTTTAGATGTAAGTTTATACCATTGTTATGTTGCATAAATCACATATGCAAGTTTATATGAATACATGTGTTTGAATATGAATCATGTTATGCAAGTTTGTGGTTACTGCCTATGCAAGTTTACACCTTTAGATGTAGATCTATGACATACATGATTTATGCAAGTTTGTGACCAATATCCCAACAAGTTCACACCTTTAGATTTGGGTCTATGACATATGTAGTTTTATGCAAGTTGTAACTTTGGCCTATGCAAGTTTTAGATGTAGAACATCATTCACACATGCAAGTTCACCCCTTATGTTTAGATCTAGTTTTAATTATATGTATGTTGTGATGTTTTCTCTTTATTCCATGAGTTAGACTATTCGAGTCTAATGTATATTTTACGTTAAACGAACAAACGTACAACGTGGGGTAAAAGGGGATAATATTAAAAGATTTAATTGGCATAGATGCCTTAGAAGGTATAAAATAAATTTGTGATGAAAACTGGTACGATTTTACATACCATAAATATATGGACATATTTGAGTCAATTATGGCCATAGTTAAATTTGGAATTAATTGATAATTTGAACAGGGAAAGTAATTCAAATTGGGGAATGATTAATTAGGAGTAATTAATCGTCTAAGACACGAGGTTAAGCTCTTTTGTGGTGTAAGACTGCCCGGACCCGCCCGGCAAATCCAGTTGCCATAAATGCCAGTCTAATGTGGGAGGTCTTAGGCATAAATTAAATACGTAACAATTGTAAAGACACGAGGTTAGGCTCTTTTGTGGTGTAAGACTGGCCGGACCCGCCCGGCAAATCCAGCTGCCACAAATGCCAATCTAATGTGAGAGGTCTTTATGAGGTTACGGTATTAATGAATTAAGAAACACTTAACCAGATAAACATGTAGTGGTACATGATGGGGTTAAGTGGGTGCCTTGGGTGGAATATGGAATCTAGTGGGTGCCTTGGGTGGCATTTAAAATACGATTAGAAATACTTAACCAAAATTTGAAACATGTAAGTAAACATGAATAAGAAGTGGGTTAAGTGGGATATAATAGAGGGGACCAAGCTTAGGTGGATAGCTTGTGTCAGTTATTGGAGGCCCATTTCAACCAGTAACCCATAAGTATTTTTTGTGGGCTCGACCCAAGTCGAGGACGGGACATGCATACTGGGCTTGACTGTAAGAGGCCAAACCGGGTTAGCGGTGGCAACGCAAGTCCAACGGGTTCATATGCGTGTGTGGACCCGGGCTGGTAGGTAAGACGTTGTTGCATTGTGTAGGTATAAGCCGTGCATTATTTGTGGTATCGGGTTGCCACTTTGGGGAGTGATACACCCCACTGTGGGGCCAGCACGGGTATCTACGAGTTAGGGAGTCGATCGCTTGGGGGTAGTGGGTACACCTAGTGGAGATAGGGGCAGGCGGCACCTATGAAGGCAGCTAGGGGTGCACGAAACTACCATTATCATTATTTAATTCTGTAGGCGGGATCAACCTTAGGGTGACTAGTGGTGGTGCTGTATAGAAATTATCTTATAGTGTTGGTGTAGTTTAGTAATTATCTTATAGTGGTTTAGGTGCGCTTTAACGATATCGTTGTTCATCATGTTTCCTTGTTTACTCTGCCATACTCAATGGTTCATGGTCATTTCCTGATTTTCCAACTTATACCTTAGCCTAGTTACTTTGGTAATTATATTGTTAAAGTTATCGAACTCGCTAGACTTTATGTCTGACCCTCTTTGTTTCCTCCTCTTTCCTTCCTTCCCCCCAGGTGCTCAGGTTGGAACTAGCACCAGTGGAGCTTGATTTTGGATAGCTGTGCTTCTTGCTTTTAGAAGATTGCTTGGATCGCTGAAGTAAAGTTCAGCCTCTCTTTTATTTATGGCTATTTTGTATTGGGGATTATGTCTTTCAATTTATGTACTTTGAGTTGGTCAAGATGGATATTATGTACTTTGACTCTGGTTTAGATGATGTAATCAGACTTATGTATTTTCCGCTGCATTGAAATAAAGTTTTAAAGTTTTAGTATTGTTTATATCCGTCTTGTTGTTAAGTTTCTGTTCTATACACACTTAAAATGCTCCATGGAAGTTAATGCATTCCCTTTGTGAGTGACATTAATGGACGTAGGTTGTTACAAACGCAGTCAAATGCAAAACCAAACAAATACTCACCACTTCACATTCTACGTTGATCGCTCGATCCACTTTACTGTATCGTGGCCATCTGCCCTTTCCATCATGTACTCTTATCCATGACAACAACCACTTCCAAAAACCCTTGCATCGAATTTCAATCCTACCTGTAACGCGCAATAGGGTCTTCCTCCTTTAACTACGCTACAAGTCGTGACACCGAACTCCACTTGAATCGCTCCACTTGCCACAGTCCATTGCGGTACTCATGCTCTTCCCTCCTCATCCCATATGCCATCGCAACTCAGCCCTATGTTTGAAATCGATCTCCTGTAATTGATCGAACAAACTCCCAGGCCATCCAAGTGAGACTCCACTTTAATCTTGAATATTTCGATTGCAAGAAATAAACGTGTGCTAGCTTTGTATTTTAAATAAAGGAATCGACCATTTTAAATTTTCCTTGAACTGAAGCCTTTTTCGCGAGTTAAATGAATTTGGGGAAATAAAAAGGTAGCCGCTTGTTTTAAAAGGAATGGTGCAGTTTAATTTGATATCAGCAACGAGGGAACCAAAAGTACTGACCTTTAATTTGTATTTTACTTAATGGGGAAGCTGGGGATCAGAGTGAACGTGAAATGGAAGAAAATAGCAATACCTTAGGATAGGTTTACAGTGTCCTTTCTTTGCTTAAGGAAGGAAATCATTTAATTTATATTTAATTTTAAATTTTATTTGAACTAGTATGATTTTTATTTGATTAAAAATACCCCGTGATTCCGAGCTCCTTTTTGAGCGCAACAACAGGCATTCCTAGGGTTACACCACTATTCTGGACATGCTAGGACAAGTTTCGAAGACTCATTTGATCATTTGGAGAAGATATTAATTTAATTTAAATCGATATAAATTAAATTCAAACAATTATTATTATCTCCATTTCTATTTAGATAGAATTTCGATTAATCATTTGAATTAATTTGACTTGGTTTTAATTTCGAATTGAATTATTTCAGACTCCCGTATTAAGATAATTATATATATTCGAAATAAATCGTATTTCGATTATTAAATCGATAAATCAATATAAAAAAATCAATTTATATTATCAACTCATTATTTAAAACTATAAATTAAATATTTAAAATTAACCGACCAAAAATTCAGGTCATTACACCGACTACTCCCAGACCCCAGAACCCCCGCCTCCGCCCGGACCTCAGAACCTCCCGACTTCGCCCGGACCCCAGAACCTCCCGAGTCTGTCGGGACCTCGGAACCTCCCAACTCCGCCTAAAGCCCAAAAATTTCGACTCCGCCTGGACCTCGGAAACTCCCGACTCCACCGGCACCCCGAAACCTCCCGACTCCGGCCGGACCCCGAAACCTCTCGACTCCTCCCAGACCTCGGAACTCCTTGACTATTCCCGATCAGCAAGGAAGTTCGGTAACAAGGATCAATAAAACTTCCTTATCATTGTATTCACTTGTAATGATGTATTCCACTATACTCTCTTGATAATGAATAAAATCAGCAAAGCTTTCAAAGCAGTCGTAGGTTCAATCTGAACTGAACCACTATAAACAACTATGTTCTTTACTTTCTCGCACATTATTAGTGCATCTCATACACTTTTCGCCTTTGGACATTTAGTTTCAAAATTTTGGAACTCTCGAGCATTGGCGACCATTTTGGGCATCAACAATATTCATATATGAACTTATATATGACTTGAACTTAATATTTTAAAGACGTTAATTTGCCATCAGGCGAATTTGCTAAGTTTGAAGTTATAAATTTTATTTTTATAACAAAGTAAGATCTTAAATCAAATTTTTAAATAAGTTAAATAAAATAGAAGTTTTATAAATAAATCAATATTTATAGTTGGATTTTATAAAAATAATATAAAATGATTTATGTAGCGAAATTCCTATTTTATAATTAGATTTTTCGAGGATTAAAACTTAAACGAGTTTATAAATAAGTTCTAAGAAATGATAAAGCTAAGTTTTATAATTGCATGCATTTTATTAAGTGATTTCAGTTATCTGAATAAGATTTATAAATTATTTGTAAATTTATGAAAACAACTTATAAATGGGATATAGAACTTTAGGTTTGAAATGTATGAAATTAAGAAATCTAAACGAGAATCTATAATTAATTGAATTAGATTTGCAAGTTAAGTTCTAAATGATTTGATTTAAAATCAAGAAGTTTAAATGAGAAATGAAGTTTATTAAATAGAAAACAAAATATAAGTTTATAATAAGATTTATAAAGGAATTTCTAAGAGGATTTTATAACAAATCCAAGTTTGTAAATAAGTTTTAAATGAGGAATTAAAAAATAATAGGACGGTTTAAATAAGGATTTATTTAAAAAAGGATTGAATAAAAATGATTATAGTGGAAAGAGATTTTTAAATGTAAGAAAGGGTTTTTGAACCTTTTTTTGAATTGAATAATAAATGAAACTTCCTGATTCGCTTCCCCTTATCTCCTCCTAATTCGGCTGCTTTCCCCTAGATTGAACAACCTTAGTTGATCCCTGGTTGCTCCTTCATGACTACCCTAGCTTTAGTCCCCACTATCTTACTTGTTTAGTTGTTAAGGCATCACCTTAAGGCTATCTTCTCTTCTGTTGACTAGCCTTGTTGCTTGTGACGAGCTGATAGTTGTTTTGCTCCTCTCAACAACACTTATTAGTTGTCTCTCTCTTCAGACTGGCGTTGTTGCTTGTGACGCACTGGTTGGTTTCCCTTGCACTCTATGGTGAGATATTAGGTTGATTTTAGTTCACTGTTAGTTGGTTTGTATGAGACTGTTGCTTGGATATTGTTTGTTGTTCTGTTGTAGGTTTTGACATGATTTTAGTAGTTGTATTGGTCTGGTTGATATCTGTGGAGGAGGGTAGCTTATTAGGGGTAGCCGTGTTTGTTTGTTACCTGGCTTGTTGTTTTCATCTGTCCGATCAAATCAAAATTGAGGTGTCTAATTAGAGTTATTGCACTCTAGTGTTAGCTGCATAGCTGAGTTGATTCAATCTTCTGCATTAGCTTCAATTCTCCGCGATAGCATTTTAGTAGCGGTATCTAGATGCTGGTAATGGCCGATGAGCATAGTATATTCAAGTTAAAGCTGTGATAATTCATTAGGACTGTTATCAACCTTTTAATTTTAAATTATGATGTGTTATGCTATGCGCAACACTATGTATTAATTTGTTTCTTCCTTCTTACTATATTATGTAACTCACCTCACCCTACGTTGTGATAGATAAATGTTTAGGACTTAGTTAAGGCAAAACATGTCTGTAGCAGATAGGTGATTGGCCTATCTCCTATTATATTTTGTACTTATTACTTGTTATGATGAAAAAATTGGTACGGTCCATTATAAAAATCGGATGGCTTTGCCAAAAAATAATAAATGGAAGATATTGTGACATTTACAGAATATTTGGCTTTGCTGAGCAAACTTTTGTTTATCTCGAAGATAAAAAGCGTATCAAGTCAAAAGTCTAAGAGGTAAATAGAATACCCTAACTTGATTTACTTCATTGTTATCCATGGGTTAATATCGATTTTAGATCGAGAGTAGATGATTTAAAATAGGATATTTATAAAGGAGGTTTGAAATGTTGATAATTATAAATTAAATACATAACTAATTTTTGATATTTATAAACAAAGTTTATAAATGATTTAGTTAAAAAATGTTTAAAGAACATGAACGAGTCTAAATAAGAAATATTATAGAAAAATTTATCGAAGAGATTCATAAAAAGGAATTAAGATTTGATTCTTCCAAATTGATCTTCTTAAAAATGGTCATATAGGCATTTGTTTTACATTTAACATTGGAAGAATCGTGTTTGGGTTTATTCTTGTATCCGTCTTTTAAAATCTTTGTTTGATCCTTTAATATGACTTGGAAATAAGAAAGATTTTTCTAAATGCTTTTAAATATTCTTATTCAAATTTATTAAGGTATGAATGTACTTATACTAATAATATAAGTTATGTTTATGTTTTCTATGTATTGAAAATATAATTTTGCAAAAATACTAAGGTCGGTAAGATAAGCATACAAATATTTTAAATAAATATCCTAAAATGAGACTTTACAAATGAAAGATTCAATTAGTAAGGCTTATTAATTACCATAGGTAATCTTTTTATTGATTTGATGTTTGTTTATTTGATAATTAAATAATGACTATCAATTCTTTCCATTTTAAATTTGAAAATTTATCTGATAAATGATAAGTGAAACCGTAAATGGTTAGGAGGTGAACTGCACTTATGTATTGTCTGTTTATTCCTAAAGAATTAGAGTTGGGTTTTCCTGAAATGGTCGATTTGTCATTTCGAAGAGATTGTTATCGGGCTTGCTTGCCCGAAACCCACTTAGATCCGGCTGATGCATTTCAAATTGAATTTTTTTGAAGATGATTGAAGATGAAGTTATCTGGTTTCGTTCAGGCCCAAAACGAACTTGTATAGATGAATACTAGCATTACTTATCTTTTGGAAGGCAATGTTAGCATTACAAGATATTCTGCTATTTATAAGGCAAATGTAACTTTTTGCCTCATCACTTGGTAAACTAATAAAACAGAGGAAAGTGGCAGGGCTATGTGGGTCGCTCCCATTAGGAAATGATCATTCCATATCTAGAGTTGATTTTCCTTTGTATGCTGTGAGGCCCATTGTGGTTGTTTATTAACTGGAGTGATCATATTTGGTGCAGCCAATTTTAGGGGTGAGGCGGATCTTGAGTAGCTAAGGTGCAAATTAGCGCAACCTCCCATACGTTTTATCTATAGATTTATGGATTCGATGGGTAGACCCTTACCTTTTCATAGTTGAAATCCATTCTCCAATACAAGATTTAGATCTTGATTGTATGCCTATTATTTTGGAATGTGGGATGCAAGCATTCCGACTATTTTAATTCATTTACTTGTAGATTTTAGACATTATTATAATATCATTGGATATTTATTATAAAAGTGTTTTGGTTATCGTAAGGGAAAAACATATGCCATGTTTATTTATGGTCGTGTCTTACGAGAGCTCCATTCTTTCAAAGGATTTCTAAAATTAAGCGAGTTGTTTGTGATGTGAGTTTTTATCACTCTTGTATTCTAGACAGATCTGAGTGTTTTTCTTTCCTTAAATGTGCCCAGGTCAGATCGAGTATATTTTCCAGATTTGCTTGGAGCTACAAGAGAGGAGCTGGAGTCGAAACATATTCTCGTATTTCTTATATCATGTTATTTTCTCCATGTCATGAAGTTTTGTTGTATTCTGTTGCATTTATGTATGTGCTGTATTTTTCTGCCATTGTACATACAGATTTTTATGATTGTGTAGCTTGATTTATTTGTGTACTTTGATGATGTAATCATGTGTATATATATAGTTATTTTATAAAGAGTATTGGTATATTATATTTTATTCATTTTGCTTTAAGATTTTGATCTTCTCTGATTTGATGCGTTTGTGTTTCTATTCTTCTTCTTCTTCTATTCTATCGTTTTTTTTCCTTTTTCTCACCTTATAACTTCTTCTAACTATTGGGATTTCGGTACTTGAGTCCATACACGTGAATATAGATAATGTATTAGTGTCGAAATTCAAGAAATGAATTCTTTAGGCAGTTTCATAATATCAGTTTGAATCGTTTAAACTGGCGGGTCATTAAACCTTACCTGGATAATGATGTTATGTCAGCTTCATTCATCCAGAAAGGACAAGAACTCCCCTTCGAGTCTGAAGGTTGTATCGCTCCTCAGGAAATAATGTCATTTACCGACAACTGATGTCCTTGAATCAACTTTTACATATTGCATCATCTTATGAATGAAGTCAATACAGTATAGTTGACATAGCTGGAGGCAACACGAAATCTAAACCACACCTATAAATAAAGGTACAGGGACACCTAGTAAAAGGTCGAATTTTCTTTCCTGTTTCTCTACTTTTAGAATTTCCACAACGCTAAATTTTAATGGAAATAAACTATGAATTGCATATTCGTGACTATATCTAATTAGACAAGCACATTGGCTTAAACTAATGTACATGCATAACATATGTTAAACAATAAAGGAAAATTGGACTAACCTTGCATACTTCAATAATACTTATTTTGTGTGACTGTTTGATTTAAGCACATAGACTTTTATCTCCCATTTGGATTTGACTTGAATTCAAACATGGCCAACCGAACTCATAACAAGGGGCTTAGCTTAACATTTTGGGCTTACTTCTTCGAACTAGCATAAGGCCTCAACACCTTAGGCTCTACAAACTGTTTGCGGTGTTAAAAAGAAATCTTTGACTGTTTTGACATTAGAAGGAGAGCTTGAACCTTCCATCCTATTTAACTACCTTTCCCTGCATAATTAGGACCTAAAAGAATTGACCATTATATGCATACTCCTACTTCTTTCTAATACCAACTTTACCTCCTAGAACTATTATTCGATCTGAGCAAGGGTCATCTGAACTAAGGATAATTGAGTCAATTTTTTAATACTAAATTGCGTAAAATATTCAAAAGCATGAAGAGCAAGTTATAAGGATGAAAGCATTGCATATGATATAACATAATAAAACGTAAACATGCCCTTATAATCTTAACAAATCGAGCATCAGTCTATTTCACATGGGACCTACACCAATATTTGATTTGGGAGGACAATATGGCGAAGATGATTCTTTGTTAACAATGAAAAGAGAAATACGGCTAAAAGAAAAAGAAACTATCTTCAAAAAGAATATACAACAAGACTTTAAAAACCTTAACATGAACTGTGAGGATACTCTCAAACAGTCTCATAGGCCACTTAAATGGAAGGCTATAAATAATCAAATCAACCCAAGCTCCAAAAGACCGATTTTTCCATGATAAAAAATTCTTCTAAAATGCACCACAAACAAGAAATTCCCTAACTACTTATATTAAAGATCTATTTTTTTATTAAGGAATATCTTGATTACTACCCTTTAAAGAAGAAGTGCCTAACGAATAAAAAAATCTTAGGGGTCCTACTGCTATTACCCATCTAGCTAATAGACATCATACTAATTAGTGTCAAGCTCTTGAGGGCATAAGCAATTAATTCTTAAGGTGTAGAGAACTTAAGG